>CM070876.1:39487694-40235194 GCA_036365515.1 Torymus aiolomorphi | reverse complement strand
AGAGTGAGTGTGTTTCCTCTTTAAAGCTTAAGTGGACGACTCATCGAAAGGAACAGCGTATAGACACATCGATAGCAGTATGCCACGCGACAAAAAATTTAGTTCACAAGTGAGAAGAGAAGAAAAAACAACACCTAAGCGATCCCCAATTTCGAAACACGTCACCAGGACAGAGGCACGCGTCAGCTGTTTCTTTTTTAAAGAGAACGAACGTGGCTTTAATTAGCTACCTGACCTTAAACCTTTACAAATTTAAAAAATAATCTGACAGCTTTATTTTTAATTACTTCATTAACTTTCTATTGCCAGTACATACAGGCTGCCATTTTTAATTCGCACGAGACACGAACATGAACTCTCTATATACTTATAATTGAATTTCGAAGTTTGAAAATTAAGATGTAGGGTTTGAAAATTGGTCACAGTTTTACAAAACTTTGGTTATGCCCAAATAATTTACAATATCTATTCAATGCTTTGACAAAGAAATGCTGAATCCTTTGCAGTCGTTTCGAAGAATATAAATGCTTCTTGAATGCGCAAAAATTCTGCTGAAATAGATCGCGATTACGCAATAATTGAAACTGGAGAAACGAAGAGACAAAGAACAGGATTACGTGTTAAATTTGGTCATGCATGGTGTGCAGGCAGGCAGGCAGGCAGGCGAATCGATAAACGTTCGAGAAAGCGTTAATTTTATTTAGCCATAATGCTGCAGCTCTCACTCGCGTCTGCAAAAATGGGGGTGCGAGTATGCACATCGACAGGCGATTGGCGGGAGAAATCTAAGTTTTCGTTAATCCCCGGCGAGGTGTAAACACACTCGAGGCACGTATAGGCATAAGTAGCTTTAACGAGTGCATCGGAAGGCCTGCAAGATGCGGAGAGCGTATGAGCACACGCGTGGGTGCGCGTGCCGCGCGATATCTGGCCTTACTTGTCAAACCCGCAGCGGAGCTATAACGCGAGCGTATATGGATCTTTCGCCGTCGCGCTTGCTTGCGCGCTCTCTGTATCTCGCGCGCGCACGTGGGAGAAGGAGCCAGGGAGGAGAGTCGGCGCACAGCTGACCGGCCGCCGCGCTCGTACCGTTATATCATATGCATTGCCCGGATATCACCTTTCCTTTATTATTTTTCTATTCAATTTTGGCTCCGATTACTCGCGCGTTCAGAAAAAATGAACATTTTTCTACTGATATTTCAGATGTTTACAGGATTCCTTAAATGCCGCACTTCTAAAAATAACTCTTATAAATGTTGCAGCTTATACATTCTATTCGTAAGGAATGTAATTTAAAAGCGATTTAACGACAGGCATTCATTTACTACAAATAATAATGGGTTTAGAGCTGAAAATTTGATTATTCAAATATATACATATATATTCATCTTATGGTAAAACGAATTTGACGACGCAGACTTTTTTATTTATGTAAACTGTATGCTGTATTTTTATTTTAAATTTTTTTTAAATAAAAGTAAGTTAAATTGGTAAAGAAACACGCCTGAGTCGCTTATTATTGTGCAATATGAAAATGAGAATCAGGTTCGTTTTTAGTTCAATACTTTATATGTCCACTTAGATTTCTTTTTCTTCTCTTTTTTCCAAGCATTAAGGTAACTGCGCGCTCCATAATTCAATTACAAACATTTCGCAAAATAAATGCCGACTTGAATTTATTTGTAAGATGTGAAATGCGAGGCTTAAGAATCAAGTCAATATCGTGATTAATATATAATCTGTAAAAATGAATAAACCGAAAATTTACACATAAGATGTGAGAGGTATAGAATTTCGCTATATTCGTATGAAACCAGTATAGCAGCAGGTAGGAGGCGATTTGAGAAACTCAAACTTGTGTAACTTCATTAATAAAAAAAAAAACACGTCAGAGTATGATAAGGGCATTCGAGTAAATACAAATGCGACAATCTGGATGTCCGTGGTAAGTAGAGGGAGAAACGCAGAGGCACAGCAGCATCTTGTAATCTGACGATTTTACGCTTCCTGTGAGTGGATTGGGAACCTCTGAGAAGTGAGGAAACGCGAAATTTCGTTGCGATATAGTAATTAATTAGTGTATACACATAAAATGGAAGCGCCGTACGTCCATTTATTTTTTAGTTAAAAGAAATTATGTTCAAAATCCTCCTCATTTTTATTTTAAAGATTTTAAAGAAATTATTACAATATAAATTATTCCTCCTAAATGTGAATCATTTTTTACCTTACTCAATATTATGTATGACCGAAAATTCGTTAATGACTTCATTTAATTTTTATCTATTCAAATATGGGTTTGAAGTTTGCAACGTTGGAGTGTAACGAAATAAAAATAAATTGATTTTACTTCAAAATTACATTGAATTAATTTTGTTTTCGCCTGAAGATTTAGTATTTTATAGTATAAAATAACTTAATGAAAAAGGTTTAGATAAAAATGTTTACTGTCTAGTAATTTTAATTAATTGTAAAAAATTATTTCGTTGCATTCCAACGATGCAAACTTCAGACCCATATTAAAATTCATGATATAAAACTTTATTTAATATACTTTAAATCTATTTTGGTTGAAAATACAATCATAAAAAATTATTACGCATTTCCAATCTTGCAATTAAAACTGTTTCATTCATGTAATAAAATGGTATGCAATGATAACAATAGTTTACTCAGTTGTATCAATATTTTTAAAAAGAGAATAATGTTCTTTTATTCAGATAATAATAATAATAATAATAATAATAATAAAAATTTAATAGGCAAATTATTTTGTAACCTTTTTTTTTAGAAAAAATGAATAATATACTTTTAAGTCTAACTTTCGGTATATTTTGAATATAGATTAGTGGACTCCAGGAAAATTTGAAGAAAATGATAAAATTACTTCGTACCTCCCCATCACCATATTTGACTCACGCAACCATGCAGTATCTTACTCGCGAGTTTTTTCTCTCTATCTCTGTCTTTCTTGTAACGGAGACGTCGATTGCATTTAAAAGGTGAAGGAATTTTAAAGCGAAACAAAAGACCGAGAGAGAGAGAGAGAGAGAGGAGCTGGCCCAATGCGTCAGCTGCGAGTCACGAATTCACGGACGTCCGAGCGAAGGGACCATTTGGGAAAAACGTGGGTCGAAAAGCGAATGGAATCGTGCGCACTTTCGCCTCCCCGCAAATGGGCGCGTGTGTCGTGCGTCGTGCTACACGACTACTCTTTTTCGAGCCTATACTACCTCTTTTATCCGTACGCTTCCTCCTCCCTTTTCTGTCTTCCTCTTCTTGTTTATGCATGCACTTTCACCTTTTTTGGCGACTCTACGCGCACATCTCTTCTCCCCATTATTTTTCACACGAGCAACTTAACGATACGTTATTTTTTTTGCGCCTCTTTGCATCGAGGCCTAAGTAATTGTAAAAATAAGTTTGGAAAATACATAAATTTATTTGAATAAAATGTAATGCAAGGAATTTTAGATTTTTCAATCATAGTGCAAACATTTAATTTAGTAGATTAACAAGTAACTGAATTAAAATGGAGAAGAATTTATGTCTGTAAATTCTTAATATGTTACTTGAGCTATTTTTGTCTTATTATCAGTTTATAATTGAAAATCCTACTTTCGAATACAGATTAACTTAAGGTTCATGATAAAATGCTCACAATTTCCATAAATAATATTATGATAAGAGAAAAAAAAGTTGCATTGAGAATTGTATAAATGGGTTACTTTAGAGTGGAAACGATGGATAGATGTACATAGAAGTATGAGAAAAGCGAATGACCTCTGAACACTTTTATCCTCTATTCAATCGCACCATCTAAGATTCTTCTGATAAATCATGACACTTGAAGTATTAGATAAAAATAATTTACTTTGAATTACTAACATTTTCTTGAAATGACAGAATCAAAACAAATCAGAGTAAAATTAATGCAAATTAAGAACCATCCTTAACATAGATTTAATTAAATCAATTTGATTTTGTAGCAATTAATATGATGAAAGTATAGTTTCATATTATTACATTTATTAAGTTTAAGTTCAAAGAAAGTTCAATCAAAGTGCAATAACCTTTGAAACATAGCTTTGAAGTGTATAGAAGGCCAGTGGTAACTCAGAGTAGTCTTGACATAGGAAAGCAGAAGATACAGAAAGGTAACAGGAATGATAAAAAACAGTTCTGCTAAATATAGCAATGAAGGGTCAAGCATAACGTACAACAGAACTGCATGTGTTTTGTTTTTCTAGATGTGTACTTACACATACCAGTGTATGGAGCAAATATTAGAATTCAAAACTTCATGAATAACGTATACTTTTTCAAATCCTGATAAGTGGCTTCTTCTGATATGTAAGCGAAATATCTAACACAGTTTCCAATCTGTGATATTTTTAAACTTCTATTAGTAGTTGACCTATTCTTATCAATAAAAAATTTTTGTTTCTGTTAGATCAACATATTTGACATGATATTAAATATTATATTTGTATATATCAACATTTTTAATCATAAATGCTACTTTAATGTTATTCTACTAATTTTTATAAAAAAGAGCATTGAACAAGAAATAATTAAGGAATTTTGAATTTGATCAAGAGTTAAGTCACCCCGATGTCCTACATTGACATACATGGTGTGAAAGTTTTTTTCAACCTTATTTGATCATTACGTACACTAAGTAACTGGTTCTTGCAGGAAGACAATCTCTAAATGTCCAGAACAAGTGCAGTATATTTTTATCACTTTCACTTTTACAGATAAAGTTTTATGGTATTTGAATGAAACATTGTTGACGAAATCTTAAAATACACATGACACAGGATTCATGTAAATACAATTCGAGTGGATAACCTCCTATGTATGAGCAGAGAGGCTCTTGAATACATAATTTGGAGTCATTTAATGAATTGTTCTCTTTATTAATCCACCCCTCTGCAGTCTCTGTAGAATTATATTAAATTAACTTGACTAATGGCCTGTAAATTTATCGTCCCTTGTCATAACGCATTTTCAGCTGTAATGGAGGCAT
Organism: Torymus aiolomorphi; assembly: GCA_036365515.1. Lineage (NCBI taxonomy): Eukaryota > Metazoa > Arthropoda > Insecta > Hymenoptera > Torymidae > Torymus > Torymus aiolomorphi. The sequence goes on along the minus strand of CM070876.1, from coordinate 40,230,159 downwards.
TGCACATAAAATAGAGAAAATGCAAGAAATAGACTCTGGGTATGGAGCACAAAACTAGGACAAGCGAACGAGTCTCTCACCTTGGGATTGCTACTATTCAGCCAGGGCACAATGTTATCGATGAATAGTCCAATGTCCTGGCACTCGATGCTCTTGAAGGGATCGCCCAGGAAGTTGAGCAGCTGCACACCGACTTGGAGCTTCTTCTTTATGTCGGTGGTCGAGAGGAGCGACATAAAGCCGTCCATGTCCCTGGGGTTCACTGCCATGTTCGCGACTTTGTCGTCCGGCTTCAGGCCGATGCATGAAAGCCAGATGAGAAAGGGAGCTGCGCGCTAGCCTTCGCTCCCGTCGCCGTCACCGTCGTCGTCGTTTCTCTCACGCACGAAGGCACACAGAGCAACAATAACACAGAGACACACACAAACGAGAGAACAGACACGCGCGCGCGGCCCGATGATCCCACCTCAGCCGTTGCCCAGTTTCATCGTCGTGGTGATCGAGCCTCGCCTCTGCTGCTACTCCCGGTGCGCGGGGCGCCGAAAACTCAGTGCGTCACACTGGTCGCCCCGTATCCTGTCGGCGATGGAACGCACGAGAGCGACAGAGAGGGAGACACGGCAACGAAAGCAACGGGTGTACCGTGTACGCGCACGGCGAGTGTGCGTGTGTGTGTGTGTCACACGGGCCCGTCTAGCGCCCTTCGATCCTTTTGTCCACGACACTCCTAACCGTTTTTTCGGGCGACGGCGCGTAGATAATTATCACACTATTCGGACAGGATTCCGCGAACTCGGAACATGCACACAATTCAAGCACTCGATGGATGGCCTCGCGCACACTCAGAGATGGACGTTCTTTTCGCTCGTGCGTGTCGTCGTCTCCTCTCGCTCGACGTTCAAACGCGCTGCTGCTGCTTGTGCTGCTGCTGGATACAGCGAACACGCGGCGCCATTTTGGCTTTCGCGCTCTTTCTCTCTTTCTCTCTCGCGCGCTGGCGGGCTGACGGTAAGTACGATGATAATGGAGGCTTTCGATTGGCTATGACATTACGCCAACGTTACGCCATTGGAAGGCTCTGGGGGAAAGTCCGGGACGATCGCACTATACGAAAACGGATCCGAATGCCAGACACCAATGACGCGTCCGGGACTTGTCACTTGTCAGTCGTCGGCTCACCGCATAATTTTCGACTGGATGATGCGTTGCGTGGGTTTTAGTCCGAGCGCTGGTGGCATTTGAGCATAAATTTTTTAGCTCCCCTCAGTAACTTGGGGTATTCTGATGTTTTTCGGTGCACTGAATCGAAATTTGTTGGTTACGAAGTTCGAAACTTGTCAGTTTTTTTGTTATAAATAAATTACTGATTTGCAATAAACAAAAAATCGTTTTTTGCAATTAAAAAAAATTGCATTACGTTTTCTCGGTATTTTTGAATCGAAAGTGTTCTTAGAAATTTTTTCGTAAAACGCATACTTTTTGAGTTAAAAATTAATAAATTTTTCACAAAATACAATTGAGCTTTTATTCCCGTCCATTCTCATGAAATATGAAAATTCAATAATTTTTAACTCAAAAAGTATGCGTTTTACGAAAAAACTTCTAAGAACACTTTCGATTCAAAAATACCTAGAAAACGTAACGCAATTTTTTTAAATTGCAAAAAACAATTTTTTGTTTATTGCAAATCAGTAATTTGTTTATAAAAAAAAAAAAAACTAACGGGTTTCAAGCTTCGTAACCAACAAATTTCGATTCAGCGCACCGAAAAACATCAGAAAATCCCAAGTTACTGTGGGGAGCTAAAAATTTATGCTCAAGTGTCACCAGCGCCCGGATTATTTTGTATCTTACGTGCTTTCGCGAACATCACGTGCAATAATAATCAAGAGAAGTGAGAAATACAATAGAAATAACATAGAAACTTCTAATGTGGGCTTCCCAAAATAATAAAAAAAACTTTCAAACCCTTGCACTATTAAATGCAATACATTTTCCAGCTATTCTTTATTCTGTATATGCCATCCAGATAATCCTATAAAATTTGATGTTGTAACGTTGCAGTACTCATATGGTCATATGACGACTCCATATAAAACATAATTTTGATATACAATATATTGAAAGATCGATATTCAAATATTTATATTTAGTATTATTCTTCCTCCAATTTAGTATTACAACAAGAATTAAGCTTTTCTTAAATTATACATAAATAATTATGCTTATTATTTTGTAGATTGAACAGTTAGAAGTATTACGAGAAAAACTCATATCATTAATCAATAATAATTATTTTAAATCAATTTTAAATATTTAGAGGGAATCCATATTATTAGTTAAATACCAGTTTTGAGTGTCAATAAAAATAATTATTAATATGCTAAACACAATTTCAAGTAAACCTATAATATATTTTTCTAGAATTAATACCACAATAATATACTGAATGTGGATAATAATTAAAGATTATATATAAAAATTCCCGAAGAATTGTTGGAAATAACATTTTAAGTATTTTTAATTAATGTATTACATTATACAGTGATGGCAACTCCTTAATGGAACCCAAAGACATAAGGCTGTGTCTACAATAGAGTGACAAGCGTGATATCACACTGACACGGACGTTTGTGACAGCCTGTGATATCACGCGAACCGTAGGGTGGGGGTAACTACCAACTGCGAAAAAAATACGAAATACAACAGGTCGACGACGACAGGTGTTCACGGAGAAGTGTATATTTTTTACAGTTGGCAGTTACCCCCACCTTATAGTTCGTGTGATATCACAGGCTGTCACAAACGTCCGTGACAGTATGACATCACGCTTGTCACTCTATTGTAGACACAGCCTAAACGAACAAGACGAACACATACAATAGATGTCGAAATCTGGTTTATGTGTGTGTCCGTCGTCCAAGTTTGATGTTTTAAGGGACTGTCCACATAACGCCGAGCTGCGACTTGCTTCTTGTAGTTGTAGACTTCGTCGCTGAGGCTGCGTCTACAATACGATGTAAACACTAGCGTAAATGCGCAAGTTTTAGTCATTTTAGTGGAAATCAAGTAATATCTAGTAATTTTGAACCTATATTACTAGCTTTTTACTTGATTTCCACTAGAAATTACTAAAGCGCGCGTTTACGCTAGTGTTTACATCCTATTGTAAACACAGCCTGAGTGGTCAATATTTACAAACCAACCCCAACCAGGGGTCTGATTCTGGTAAGCGTGTCGGCGCGAGACAGAGCAATTCCGACACACGCTTCGAGTCGGCTGTTGGGCTGTGTCGGTTTGTCAACGCATGCGCCGTTGCGCGCGAACTAATGTTTTCACTTCTGATTTTCTTCCCGCGGAATTCAAACGCGTTTCGCGCAAGAACGCTTACAAATTAATACATGAATGTATGGTGGTGTTTACAAAATTGATGTAAAAATGTAAAAATAAGAATAAATTGATTATTAAAATAAATTATAATCATAAATACTGTTACAATATACTATCTTGAAATAGAAAATAAATTGTAACGAATGGTTCAAAATGCTTTTTGGAGTCAAGAGACAATGGTGTAAATGAAAAAGTAAGAATTGATTGCTTATTAAAGTATACTAACTAGGAGAAGACTGCAATATTATACCCTAAAGGTCCAAAAAACTCAAGTTATAGACATTTTTAGCTTTAAAAAAGATGAAAAATTATTATGAAAGATGAAGATGAATGATCTTTTTTGATTTTTAAAAAAGTCTTGAAAAACACTTTTTAACGGTGTTCATATAAATTTACGTAGGGTAGATGTCCGTATTAGTGTGGGTTTAAGAAACTCTTCAGTTTTGTCGCATAATAATAGACTATTTAAGCTGTATCAGAGATTCCAGCCAGGTTTATATAGATAATAAAAGTAATAATCTACACTAAACAATTTTTTTTATAGAAAAATATTAATATTTACGAAAGTTACAAGCAATATAAAAAAAAAAATTTTGTACGCATTTGTGTGCCCTAGCAGACATCAAAGTACATTTTTGTGTGCCCCGTATTAATGTGGATATACACGTTTGTGTGCCCAAGTTAGTTTTTCACGTTAAAACTACGATAAATAATTATGTAAAGCAATTGATCAATTTTTAGTTCTCGCGATCAATGTATTATTATAATTGGAATATTATAAGCTTTAAAAATAAAAAATCAAAGCAAAATTGTGAACTTGGCACTATACTTTTTAAAAATCGTTATTACGCTGAAATTAGTGCATTTTGATAAATTTTGACGATTTTACAATTTTGCTTTGATTTTTTATTTTTAAAGCTTATAATATTCCAATTGCAATAATACATTGATCGCGAGAACTAGAAATTGATCAATTGCTTTACATAATTATTTATCGCAGTTTTAACGTGAAAAACTAACTTTTGGCAGGGACCTTACGGCCAATGCAACCTTAAACTTGGGTGTCATATTGTAACAGTGTTTATGATGATTTATGCTCATTTATCAACGCATACTATTATTTAGTTTAATAATGTTTTTTGTAATCCATATACCGATATACGTTATAAGATAATTAAGACATTGACTGGACATTTTGTTGGCGTTAAAAGAAGAAATCAAAGTGAAAAATCTAGTTGCAAGCTCAGTACATTCAATTAGTGTGCAAATTGCACCACCGAAAAAGAAATAAGAAAAATATACGGCGATTAAAGTTAATGCAATATATCTCCAATTGTTAAGCATCTATTGTGTACCATTCTCACGAACTTGTACTTTTCACTAATTTAAAAGTAACAGAAAGATGTAAAATAACAGAGTGTATTTATTTATTTGTTAGATGCATAAATAACTGATGATTATTTGCAAATTTTTTTTAATTTGAAATCTCCTTGCGTAATGTACATATTCCTTTAATTTCATCTCTAACAGACAATAATTATTAACATACACTTACATATAGTCTTTACTTGTAAAAAAAAACTACGTAAATTTATGAACACCGTTAAAAAATGAATTAAAATATTAAGCAGTTGTTTGAGAGAAAACAAATGTGGAGACATTTACAAATGATCACTTTTCCAGGAAACCTTCCTACATCATAGCTATAGTTTCAAGTTGGAATAAAAATGATTAAAATGAAAAATATTAATTAAATAATAATCAAATTAATGTTGGTTGTCGCTTTAATTTTATTTGTTGTAATTAAAATGATTAAAGTGAAAAATATTAAATAAATAATAATTAAATTAATGTTTCTTTTAGCATAAAAAAATAAATAACACGTAATAATTGTTTGTTGAAGTGATGGCCAGAAATAAAGAACAATATGATTAGTTTTTAATTGGGGTTTTTAATTTTAGCAATAATGAAGGGTTCGAGAATTGAAATGAAAAGTGAAAGAGATTCTTTAAAATAAATTATGTCAATATATTATATATAACGAATACATTATATTATTCTTAGCATGTTTAACAAAAAAAGTACATGGAGCGCGAATGGATTTAACTAGTAGAATAAATTATCAATATTATGTTCAGATCTTATTTTTTATTCAATACTTCATTAAAAAATTTTCGAATAAGCTTATAGTTTCTAACCTTAAAATTTATTATTCGTGAAGAGTAAACGTATTATATCAATTATTAAAGATGCATTAAAATTAAAAGAAAAAGATTTCCGGATTATAAGAAATAAATTATTTTTAGCATGTTTAATAAAGTACATAGAGCGCGCGCAGCGCGCATGAATTAAGCTAGTATAATGATAATGAAAAAAAAAAATTATTAAAACTACAAATTCTTTTGGTAATTTTATTAAAAATGCTGAAAAAAAAATCCAACCATATAATTATTTTAAAAATGGTGCTATTCAAATCGTTGCGCCATTCCTCTAATTTTGTTAAAGTTCATCAATACGTACGTATTCCCATGTTTCATAATTTTGTCTCGACAAAACGTCTCGGCAAAACTTGTCTATGTAACGACTTAAAAGTCGACATAAACTTGCGTTTCAAATACTCGAGTCGATGTAAAAATGGTAAGTTGAGACGAGACAATATCATAGACCATGGTCTATGCATGGTCTTCCTCGACTCGCGCCTCTAAAACCTACTAAAAAAACCAAAAACATCGGGCTTGCGAATAAGCGTGATTCCCGCCGAGACAGCTCTGTGTCGTTATTTGGTGTGGGTGTGTCCAGAATAGGACAGAAACTGCTCGCGCAAATATATGCTTTAGTAATTTCTAGTGAAAATTTAGGAATATCTGGTAATTAACGATCAAAATCTCCGCATTTTGAACCTTAATTACTAGATATCCCTAAATTTTCACTAGAAATTACTAAAGCATATATTTGCGCGAGCAGTTTCCGTCCTATTCTGGACACACCCTGTGTGTCACGCCGATACGCTCATCAGAATCAGGCCCGGGGCTGGATTCTAGAAATGTCTTGCACTCGAGACACATAAAATCCGAGAACAATTTTGTCTCGGGAAACGCGAAATCGAGACAAAATCGTTCTCGGGCGAGAATAACTTTGTTTCGTACAGTACGGCGCACGCGCTCGCTTCTCTCATTGGTTGGAAGGAGGCTCAGCGGGCACGACGACCAATGAGAGAAGCGAGCGCGTGTGCCGTACTGTGTGAGACAAAGTTGTGCGAGACAAAGTTGTTCTCGCCCGAGAACGATTTTCTCTCGATTTCGCGTTACCCGAGACAAAGTTGTTCTCGGATTTTGTGTGTCTCGAGTGCGAGACATTTCTAGAATCCAGCCCGTGACAAAGTCTACAAGAAACAAGTCACTGCTCGGCGTTATGTGGACAGTCCCTTTCATATAAGTTAGAGTGAATCCACATTGCATGCCGTATGTCTATGCCGTACGCCGTATGCGTTTATTACTCGTAGACTTCCCTGCTGATTGGCTGAGCTTTAAAAAACAGCTTATCAGCGGGGAACGCCTACGGCATACGGCATGCAATGTGGATTCACAGCGAATCCACATTGCATGAGCTATGCTCGATGCGCGATGCGCGATGCCTTCCGAAAAAAAGTTGTTGTCCGAAATCTATAAGATTTATAACTCTATGTTTAAAATTATTATAGGATTTATAACCATAGAGTTATAAATTTTGTAGATTTCGGACAACAACTTTTTTTCGGACGGCATCGCGCATCGAGCATATTGCAATGTGGATTCGCTGTCACTGTTAGATTTTGTAAAATTGGCAACAGGCAACACTGCGCGCTAAAACGCAAAAACGCCGGCAAAATGGGCAGCGGCACTTACGAAAAAGAAAAAAAAAGAAACTTGTTGACCCAGAATAAATTGCAATAAATTTCTTTTTTTAGTGAACCTGAGAGGTGCAAAATGTCATTTCTCCAAAGGTGGTCATTGAAAAGCCCAGTTCCCCAAAACGGAGTACAACGCTGAAAAACTACTTCAAAAGCCTCTTTACTAAAGTCTTCCATAACCTCAAAATAACCATCTGTTTCTCTGGATAGACTGCTAAAATATGCAGGAATAAGTACTAAACGTGAGGACGCGTTATCTGTGTGTGATAAGCGCGTTTCATGTCTAAAAAAAGATGGGGAGCGCCAGCCGGCGTGCACACAAGTATACTTTACGGATCTCAGAATTAAGTATACTTAGCCTGCGTGCAGAAGACGAAAGGTCTGAGGACGTTGCCTGGAGCTGATACCTCATAAGGAAGAAAAAAAAAAAAAAAGAAGACTAAAGACAAGTAAGTAGCACGGAGGCCACAGAGCGCAGCAATGTCGAGGCGCAGCTGGTTGGCCTCCCTCAGGCTCGGACGGACACTGACCAGCGGGCCGACGACTAACGGGACGTCGCCAAGGACAGGCGGCAGACGGGTCGTCATCACTGGCATAGGCATCGTCTCACCGTTGGCCGTCGGCACCCGGAACACCTGGCGGGCCCTCCTCGACGGCAACTGCGGTATTGTTAAGTTAGATGCCTCAGACTATGACAAACTTCCTTGTAGAATCGGTGGGTATTGTTATTAAATAACAAATCTTTATTTTCCAAATGGGTGTTCTCTGTATGTAATAGTCTTATTTACGTGTCAATTTATTTTCTTTGTTGTTATAAATTATAAATTCTTTATACAGGAGTGTTGAGTAATTCAGGTTCAATGTTCTTTAGAAATCACTTCCCAAATGCCAGAAAGCTATGACAAGAGCAATCATCATATTACTATTAAGTTTTAATGTGGTATCAAATATATTTTTCTTTGTTTGAATTTATTTAAAAAGTATATCTTGTTTTAATTGAGTTATACCAGATCAGATTTTTTTATTGAATACTAAAATTAAATTCTTTTCAGTTTTTCAAAAAGACAAAATTATGATATTTATACAATCATTATAATTATAAGAAATTAAAAATTAGATTACATATCTAATCATAAAATACTTCTTTTTATAAAAATTTTAATACTTCAATGTCTTAGTTATATTTGAAAATGTTATTCTTAATTCCTAAATTATTATAACAATGTCAAACGATATGTAAACTATTAAAATTGACTTTATTAAATTTCTTAATAAAAATATTTTTTATTAATACCTTAGAATAAAATATCTTACTCTATATCTGTTTAAATTGAATACCTAAATAAACTTAATACTTTTTTTAATAATTAAAAAAGTATCTTTGTGAAAAATGAAACATTTTATTTACATTATTCTTACCTTTCTTAGCTGCTCTTGTTCCAAAAGGAGATGGTTCCCATGAGTTAGATCTAAAGACAAAATTTACAACAAGTGAATTGCGTACAATGTGTCCAGCTACTGCATATGCATTGATTGCTGCAGAAGAAGCTCTCACTGATGCTAATTGGAAACCAAAAGTTGAAGATGATAAACGTGACACAGGGGTTTCTGTTGGAATAGGAATGATTGATTTAGTTGATGTATGTACAACATATGAGCATTTGAAGAAAGGCTATTCTAAAGTTAGTCCTTATTTTGTTCCACGTATTCTTCCAAATATGGCTGCAGGCCAAATAAGTATTAAGTATGGGTTTAGAGGTCCTAACCATTCTGTATCAACTGCCTGTGCTACAGGAGCACATGCCATTGGTAAATTACATTTTAAAATTGATATAATTCTTTTGCTAATAATTTGGCAAACATGTTTTTATAATTCCTTCTATAAAATATTTTATAGGTGATGGTTTTCGATTTGTTCGAGGTGGAGAAACTAGCATAATGGTTTGTGGTGGGGCTGAAGCTTGCATTAGTCCATTAGCTATTGCTGCATTTTGTAGATTACGAGCTTTAAGCACATCAAAAAATGAATCACCTCATGAAGCATCTAGACCATTTGACAAAGATAGAGATGGTTTTGTTATGGGTGAAGGATCAGCAGTTCTTGTATTGGAAGAACTTAATCACGCGCTAGAAAGGAAAGCACATATATATGCAGAAGTTTTAGGATATGGCCTTTCTGGTGATGCAACTCATATGACTGCACCAAGTGAAGATGGGGTTGGTGCATTACTTGCTATGGACAGAGCATTAAAAGATGCTAGCACTGACACAAGTGAAATAACTTATGTTAACGCTCATGCTACTTCAACACCTCTTGGTGATGCTGTAGAATTACAAGCTATACAATCATTATTTGGTGAACACAGTAAAAATGTTACTGTATCAAGCACAAAAGGAGCCCATGGGCATTTACTTGGAGCAGCCGGAAACCTTGAAGCTGCTTTTACTGCTCTTTCATTGCATGAAGGAATAATTCCTCCAACAATAAATTTACACAATATAGATGGAAAAACAGACCTGCAGTTTGTTCCTAACAAGAAAAAAAAATGGTCAACTAATTCGAAAAGAATTGCTTTGAAAAATGCCTTTGGATTTGGAGGAACAAATGCATCTTTGTGTTTGGCAGAATATATTGAATAAATAAATTCAACTGTTCGTAAACACGTAAAAAGTATATTAACAAACAATTGGGAATAATTCCATAAACTTTGTTGTTGCAAATATAATGTAAATAATGTATTTTTAACTAATTTTTATATGTACATAATGCATAAGATTTCTTGAAATATATTTTAAACAACTCAATTTTTATATATTAAAGTGTGCACTAACATCAAAATACAGGAAATGTAAAAATAAAATTTATATTGGAATGCAACGTTTATTTTATATTAAATCTTTGATAAAGATAAATTGTATTATTTATTACAATCGCAACGTATTTTCATATGTTTTTATATTTTTTAATTACATCCCGGGCAGAATACTGTCCGATAAAGCGCCAATAATTTTTTTAAAAATATACTTAAATCTTTATTCTTCAATGGATTATCCCCACAGTCCACATGTTATTTTATACAATAGATACAAATGTGTAACAAGACATTATAAAATTTGTTTCTATTCAATAGAATTATTTTACATTAAATAATTATCAGTATTTATTTCAAGAAACTTTACATAGTCAATCTTAGAAAACTAATTTCTTGAAATAAAAATAATACTATATCTAGATCTACAGTCTTACATCTGCTCTTACCAGTGAGCAATAAATATCTTTATAGGTAAATGAAATTTTAATTTTTTACGTAAATATTTAATTACTTAGCCAGAATTATAAATAATACTCGTAAGTTAAAACTGGCTCATTCAATAAGATTTTAGACCTAGATACAGTATGTATAATAACATTATATCAAATTTATACTTGCCATACGAACGTAGTCAATAATTAATACAATGAAACTTGTATTAATACATTAAAATATTCATGTAATGATTTTTTAGAATATTATATTTCATAATTTTTTTTATACAGGAAGACTTTTCTTTTAACTTACTGTTTAATGTTTAAGATGTTTTACAACTTTCGTTTTGACAAAAATAAATTTTAATTAATATTTACCTTATCTTATACATGTATAATAATAAGGTTTATGAAATACATTTAGAGTATCCGAGTATGATTTCTTAAGAAAGGTAAATCATGTTTTATAAAGGTTCATTTTGTGGACTGTGAGAATTAACAATTCTATCCAAAAGAAATGTTATTGTACATGATTTTTAGTTTTTTTGTTCGTAGTAAAATTGTAGAAAAGAAAGAACACTTTATGTAACAATACCTAATGGAAATCATCAACGAGGAATGGTGAAAGGCTTGTGATGGCTGCACAATATTGCAAATCGTTTTTTAAGCGTTTGGCGCAGTTCTTGACGTTTTTCAGCGACTTGGCACATACGTGATTTAAATTCTAATACTTCTTCCACAGGAATATAACTGCAATCCTCATCTTCGGATAAACAGGAGTCCTGAAATGGTAGTCACATAAATAAATATTTATATCGGGATGATAAATTATTCTTTTCTATAACATAATGAAAGAAAACGTGAATTGTTTACATCAGCTTTGCTATTTCAATGTGTTATTTAGTCAAAATTAGTTTCTACATTTATATTGTAACAGTTAACCACTTTTCTTAAAATTAAAAACTTTTAAGAAATAGAAATAAATAAAAATAGACTAACCTCTAACATTTGTGTTAATGTTAGGCCTCCACCGTGTTCTCTTAGTATACAAAGACTTGAATCTGAATGAGTGAGTTTATCTCTGGTATCAGGGCAGTCTCTGTCATGAGTACAAGAACCATCACATGCTACTTCAGAACCTTCAGGAGTACTCGGTAAAGAAGAGCTGCTAACATTGTGTTCTGATGAATACCCATAATCTTGTGAAGAGTGTTCACTAGAAGATCGGCCGTTCCTATTTACATCTTTGGTATTAAGACGTTTTTTAACTTCTATCCACATTGTATATCTTTTGTTTGTATCCATCAGTGCATCCATCAAATTTTCAGATGAAGATTGATTTTTACATTCTTCACTATTCTGCCACTCATCACTTTTGCTAGAATTTTCATTTTGACATGTCTCGAGAGATTTTGTTGGTTCATCAATATACTGTTGTGTTGTTTTATCAATTATTTCACGTTTATTAGCTTTCTTTATATTACTGTTAGATGACTTAGTTTCCATACTTTTCTTTTTACTTTTCTTTTCTTTTTTATTAGGTGAGGCAGGTTGTGATTGAGATTTAGATTGTACTTGATTTAAATTATTTGTCTTTTTTGTGCAGTCTGGACAGTTGCAAGAAGGTGGCCCTTTATTTTTAGGATCTAATACCTGTAACTAAAATAAGGTTCAAAGTATATGTGGTGTCAATAAAATAATTTAAAATTATATTTTGAAAAGTAATTTGTAAATAGAAGAATATAAACTATACGCAATTTAATATTATTGATCTTATAACATAAACTGTGATATTGCATTTGTATACTGTTTTAATAAAACGTTAAGCACATTTCTTGTTACTAACAGTCTGTCTTCAATAGCGTGCGATGCATGATGCACGATGCGCGATGGAAAAATTTTGTTGTCCGATCTCTACTAATTTTGTAATCGGTGGCAGAAGAACACTTACGACTAATTACAAAATTAGTAGAGATCGGACGAAAAAAATTTTTCGATCACGCATCGCACGCTATTGAAGATAAGGATGTAACAATCACAGGGAAAAGATTTTTTATGATATAATTTTCAAAAAATACCTGTTAAATGTTAATTATATACATTATATAATTACAAGTTATTTTTTTTTTAGAATATAAAGTTTTTTTCAAAATTTTTAATCAAGTATGCTACTGGTAATAATGGTTTTATAACAACAGCATAACTTTAATATTGATAACAAGAATACTTTTGTACTTCACACATGCTTTGCTCTTCAAAAGATCCAAATGTAAAGACATTTAGAACTGTAAAGATAGTTGTTAAGGGGGTGCCATAGTCGTACCGTTACCGACCGAGAAATTCACACAGTTTCAAGCTGATTCCTATTGTTTCCTATTGTAAAAGAGAGATAGCGATTTATTATCGAATTGAAGCTTTCCTATTGTAAAAGAGAGATAGCGATTTATCATCGAATTGAAGCTTAGAGCCAACTTCAGAGCGTTATCAAAAAATTTCATTGGTTTAGTAGGTAAGATAGGTTAGTGTCTATAGGCGCGCGTAGCGCGCTCTCCTTTAGAATCTAGTAAAAATAAAATACGTAAAATCACAAAAAAACAAGAGAACACTTCGCTGCGGGTTTGAACGTTCTATCACCTAGTAAAAGTTTGAAGTCGAAATATCAAATATCAACTGCAGCGAAGTGTTCTCTTGATTATTTGTGATTCGACGTATTTTATTTTTAATCAGCTTGAACTGTGTGAATTGCTCGGTCGGTAATGGTAGGACTATGGAACCCCTTTAATGGGATTCCGTAGTCCTACCATTACCGACCGAGCAATTCACACAGTTTCAAGCTGATTAAAAATAAAATACGTCGAATCACAAAAAATCAAGAGAACACTCTTCTGTGTTTTTTAACGTTCTATCACCCAATCAAAGTTTGGAGTCGAGATATCAAGTTGTTTTTGCAAAAACTTTGAACAAAGCGAAATTTAATTTCGTTCAAAGTTTTTGAAAAAACGGCTTGATATTCCGACTCCAAACTTTGACTGGGTGATAGAACGTTAAAAAACACAGAAGAGTGTTCTCTTGATTTTTTATGATTCGACGTACTTTTTTTATAATCAGCTTAAAACTGTGTGAATTGCTCGGTCGGTAATGGTACGAGTATGGCATCCCCTTAAGGGGGTGCCATAGCCGTATCATTACCGACCGAGCAATTGGCACAGTTTCAAGCTTATTAAAAATGAAATACATAAAATCACAAAAAATCAAGAGAACACTTCGCTGCAGTTTTGAACGATCTATCACCCAGTACAAGTTTGAAGTCGAAATATCAAGCGGTTTTTGCAAAAACTTTGAAAGCAACCGAATTTTTTTTTGTTCAAAGTTTTTGTAAAAACCACTTTATATTTCGACTTCAAACTTGTACTGGGTGATCGATCGTTCAAAACTGCAGCGAAGTGTTCTCTTGATTTTTTGTGATTTTATGTATTTCATTTTTAATAAGCTTGAAACTGTGCCAATTGCTCGGTCGGTAATGGTAGGACTATGGCACCCCGTTAACACAACTTACTTAAAGTAAAACATTTATAAAAAATTTCATTACTCTTTTATTATTGTAAAATGAATAAGTACTATTGAATGAAACCAAAGTCCTTTTTGTCAATTTTAGCTTACTTAATTGTAATGAATTAATGTTGAATTATGATCAAAAGAGCATCCTGTAGGCTTGGTAAAAGATGATAGTACCACGAAATTAGTTACCAAATGGAACTGATACTGTAGAGGTACTTATTTAAATTAAAATTAGCAATACTAACAAGAAAAAATTCTTTAGTGTAATAAATGTATAAGCATTTGGGGTGTATCTACCTGCAGCTTATTTTACCCAGCAAGTGACTATACCCTTTTCTATACTCGTTTTCGAAATTTATATTTTTATTTTTTTTATGCGAAACTTCAGAGCGGACCCATTGCCAGATCTCTGTGTGTCTCGGACACGGCGCGAAACTGTGGATTTGCTGCATTCTCTTCATGACCTGGCGTTCGAATATGTTTTAGATATTTATGTCACATTCCGTAGGTTTAAACACCGAATAAATATTCACCTAGCCAACACTTTGTTAAGAGCGAAAAATCACCTAAGCGATCGCCTAAATTGCATAGCTTTCCTGAGGTCATACATTCAAGTCACGGCCAGTGTTGCTAACTTCGGTGATCGGCAGAGGTGCAGTTCCGCTACCCCACCAGTGCCGGTTTAGTATTATAAACTTTTTTTTTCATAAAAAGTGTATTATGGGTGAATATTGTAAAATCTATTTTGGAGTTGATTCCTTTTCGAAGCAGATTCCATGATGGTATTTTTTCAAAATAAATTCTGAGGTGGTACCATTTTTTAACAAGCCGACGCGAGAATTTTACAATAAAGGATCAAAGTACAATAAATTAAGATGAAATCATGGTTTACAATAAGAAAAGCAATATGTCTATTGGGTATAGGATGAAACTAAAAACATCAACTTTTTTTAATATGAATTTTTACCTTGTGTCTATCAATATGTACGGACGACTTAAGTTCTGGCTTTACATGTAAAACTTCTTCTCTGACTCCTTGTGGGCACTGAAAATGGTTCATATTAAAATTTATGAAAGTGAATTAAATAAAAGGATTAAAATTTTTTTTAAATTTTTTTCTAAAAATATTTTGTAGTCAACCTCATAAATAAATCAAAAACTATTCTTTCTGTCTTAGAAAAGAGGATTGTTTTAACCCCTTAACTGGCAATGGATCATATATGTACATATTTGAATAACTTTTGCAATTCTCAACGGATTTGGACAAAACTTGGTATACAACTGTTTTTGAGGTCGCTGAATCTGAATCTGACATCAGAATTATTATTTACGGCTACCAGTTTTGGCACGAAAAGTTGTAAAAGTCGCACCAGTTAAGGGGTTAATATAACCTTTTTGTTAAAATCTAATTAGGCGTAAACGTTGGATACTGGAAGTAACTCCAGGTATCTATATTATTTTATTATTACTTTTAATTGTCAATATATTACAGTAAGTGCTTTTTAATTCCTCTATACAACGATATAAATATGATAATTGTATGAGACTTATATTTTAAACTGCTCTTATTAAAAAATGGTGATGTTGGGCTTCTTGAATTTCTAATATGTTATTCTATTTGTAATCTTAAACAATCTATAATAATAGATTGTTTTAATTTTTTTTTTAACTATTAAAAAAAAAAAAATTATGTTATTGAAAACGTGAATTAAGCAATGACGTCTATTAGCACCCGTGCATAAGCCGTCAATTTCACATATGAGGCGTTTCATGTCAAGTCTTCCAGCCGCGGCACGCGAGCGCCAAACTATCTATTTGTAACTCGTGTTTGCGATACTAAAATGTACCATTAAAAAATATACAATAAGCGTTTTCGATGTATTTTTTTCTCAGCTTTTTGATGGTGACATTTGTTTTCCATAATTTTTGCATTTAACCTTAAAAAAACATGAAACGTGTTATATCTCGAGAAAGGTCTTTTTAATTTTTTTTTATAGTCTAAATCGAAAGATCAGGTTTTTTTTACGTCGAAATAGCTATTTTCAAAAAGGGATTTTTTTAGTATTTTCGAGGAATTCGAACCTGCAGCCCGCCGCCGCGCGCTGAATTGACGCAGCGATACATGTTCGCAGTGTTTTTCATACGTTTTAATGTATAAGGGCTCATTCGATTCTTTCAACAATTTCATATGGAGTTACCAAGGAGAACCTTAACCATAACCTTACAGACTAATTTGCATAAACTACAAAAAGTTCCTCTTGGTAACTTCATATGAAATTGTTTAAGGAATCTAATAAGCTCTTGCACATTCAAACCAGATGAAAAATAGAAGATTCCCATATTTACTCGACTTTTTTTTAAACCAATAATATCTACACTTGCAAATACAATTTTCGCTCGAAAATTTTTTTTCCAACGCATAAAATATCCCTCATTTACATGTATCGTTTCTTATCCGATCAGATTTGATCAAACAATAACAAAAATTATTTTCCAACACCTTTTCGGGGTCAGGAACTATCTTAACTTCAATGATCCGCCACACAACTAAGGACTCTCTCCAACAGTGCCCCTGAGATCTGCATTAAATTATATTACTAATTTATGATAACTTTTTATTTAGATTACTTACTTCACATTTATCTTCTTTTTCTTCGCATTTATCTTCTTCAACTAAATTTTCATCTTCCCTTTCTTCGACTTCAGAACGACGTTCCTTCTTCTTTTTCCTTTTAAGTCGCAGTTTTTCTCGTCGTTGCTGTTTTGCTACTTCTTCTCTCTTAAACTCTTTGTAAAGAACCTCTAATTGTGTTATACCTTGTTTGAATTCAACTGCTATCTAGAAATTCAAACTAAATTTTTAGCAAACTAATTAAGGTTTAACAACGAATATAAAAAGAAATAAATAATTCAATATAATCAAAATTATATTCAGATTTCAACTTCATTTTGACTTACTTGAAAATTTCTAGAAAGTGTATCAACTGCTACTGCAGCTAATACTTTTACTATTATTTCTTCCTCCTTAAGGCGCCGATAAATACGATTTAAACGTTCTGCTACACAAATGCCAAGACACGTGAGAACTTCTTCTTGAGCAATTTCTAATGTTTTTGCATGTCGTTCCCTAAAAATATTAATGAAATAATAAATTTTAATTTGGAGATTATTTTAATAAAATATTTATTATGTTATTATATTATTCAGACAGTACCTTCCCATAAGTTCTGGTTGTGCTCTTCCAATAATTGAACTAATATATTCAGTGTTCAGTGGAAGGTGAACATGACCACCTGTACAACGTTTTATATCTGCATACAGAGAACTAACATAACCTTTTTCTTTTGTAGGATCAGATTCAGTTGTTAATAACGATGAGGCTAATAGTACTTTAGTACGACATTCTGAACAAAACCTATAGATATATTTTATATTAAAAAATATGCCATTGTGTTTTTGTAAAAATCAAAAAATATATACAAACTTATGTTTCCGTAAATAGGTGTCTAATGTTGCATCTAACGTATCAGAATCTATAAAAGTAATCTCTTTTAGGCAGTCATGCTCCATACAATCCCAAACCTCTTTCCATGCATTAGGTGGAGGTCTCATGCGCTGCACTTCTAATGAATGCAAAGTACATCTGCGTGACTTTTTATTACGTGGTTGTTGCTCTACTAGGTCATTCAATCTTGTACTGTAAAAATTAGTTTTCGAAATTCAAATTAATCATAAACATACAGCATAAATAACTATATTTATCTGCTTTTGTTTCTTTGACTAAAATGTAGAATTATAATTTAAAAGACTAACACAAATTTAAAAATTTAACTCATGCAATTTGTAATATATGAAATTCCAATAAGCTGTATATTATTAAAAGTCTAAGTTAAATATTAGTTTTCTTTGTAATAACAAATAAAAACACTGAGCTAATTGAAACAAAAATCTTTTTTAACTCATTGATAGTCTTAATTTTGATATCTATCTTATTATTTAAGTATAGAAGTTGTCATGCTATGTCATCTTTTATAAATTAATAGTTTGCTTCTTTTTCAAATAATCAAATTCTTTTTTAAATTAGTAAAATTATAATTTTCTGAATTGTTGTTTACTATAATATTACTCAATATTTATTTTTTATTCAATTATAACTATACTGTTACCTATATCTGTTATAGTAGAAAAATGACATTATTAATATTATTATTATTACACCAAAATGATAGATAAAAATTAAACAAAATCAATGTAATTAACAGTTACAGTAAAATAACATTTACTTGCAACTAAAGAAGAAATCAACTTGTAAACATACAATTTGATCTCATACCTTACTTGCTGCACTTCAAAATATTAATTTACTTTATATCTATAAACTGTATGTTTCTTTTCAATGCATTACGTTTTCTCTTTATTAGAAGAATAAAAAATGCAGTAGCTTGTGTTCATTTACTTGTATGATATGAAAATTTGATGCATACTTTTTATTGAATTCTAGAAAATATTATCAACTGTTATTTATAATTTATGATGTCATAAACATAGTTTGATCAAATATTTACATCGTTATATGAAAAATGTTTGAAATATAGGGAGAATAATTAGTTAGCATTTTGTTTTTAAATTGTAATATATACCTGTGGCCTTGTAATAGTGTGCATAATCTTTGAGGATTTTGTAGAATTTCTTCTTTTACTGTGAGCATTCCACCCGAAGTTATTATTATAGGGTCCAATGCTGGATGACCATCAAGATTACTTAGATCATAAAATAACCTTTCGACACTACAATTGATAAATAACAATTTAATGATAGTTGATACAATTAATTTAAAAAAAAATAAGATACTTATTAGGAATAAAAGTTTTGAAATGAACCTTCTTCTGCAACCAATGCACGGAACAGTTTGATCTAATACACTCAACATATCTTTGCAGGCAACTTCAAATGATGCCCTTTTTTCTTCCATGGTAAGTAAGTTAAGTTTCTTTGCAAATTCATCCAGCTGTTTTCCTTGAACCAGTGGACTTTCTCGTAAGGCTTTTAACCCACTAATGTCCATTACCATCTGAAATATTCAATAAATGTAATGCCATTTTACACTGTCCTAAATAAAAGGTTTATGGAGAAGAATATAAAGTTTGGTAAAAAATTTCCGACATATGATGGGATTTATGAAAAGATTAACAGATTGATCATTATAACGCAATGCTTCGTAAATAATGTAAACATTCATCAGAACAAACGACGAAAGCGCAACTTTCTATACCTAAGAGCGGAAAAGGAAAACAAGAGCAGTGCGTTTACTGGATGCAAACGTAAAGAAAAACAAATACAGAACTCTCGCGGAGCTGTGGCAAAGTAGATCCAAAAACATCGGGTCAGATAGGTGCACTGGATTTCCGAAAAAAAGATAATCTACAGCTCTCCAGCGCATCAAGGCGACGAAACGTGTAAGTATACGTACACTGCAGCTATATATCGCACGTATATGCGTATATACACGCGGGTGAGAAAAAACAGTTTGTCGAATGAGCCACGAGAAAGAGAGGGAGATAGACTAAGGTGTGCCAACGAGGCGCTCTATCACTCCGTCTCTGTCCCTCTTTCTCTCTTTTCCTTGAGGTTTTCACTAACGACTTAACGAGTATCGGGACGTCGACAGCAGGGGGGTTTAAGGTTAAGTTCGCCACGAACGCGGAAAGCACGGAGAGGAACGACCTTACGTAAGGTGTGGCGGGCAAAGGGCGCGAAAAATCCCTAAAAATGTCGCCTAACTTCTCGAGAGCCGTTTTAACCCTCTACCCGAGCGCGTCGACGACACTCACCGCGAGATTCTCGTCGACGAAGAGCGGCATTTGCTTGTCCTCCAGGGCGGCAGGGTGATAGCCCTGCCACATATTCACGAGCCTCGCCATCCCGTGTCGAATCAGTGGTTGCGAGGTTCTACCTCCCTTTTATTCGAACGCTCGAGAGTCGGACTCTCGGATCTCAATCAACGAGGGTCAACGCCTTGATCGGTGGCGCGCCGTTTCTTGTCCTGGTAAGCCTCCGCGTGGACGTTACTGCCGAATTGGATGCCGTCTCCTTCTGTCGACACGCGCGATTTCACTTACACACCGACGCAAACACACACTTGAGCACAGTCTAATAACCAGACGACGGGAGTAGCGCGAATGCTCTTTCACATACAGCACACTATATCTACACACTGTGTTAGCACGGGGGTACGTATGCAACACGCACGCACGGCACGTCATCCGCTGCGACGTCGGTCGGTCGTTTGGTGAGAACTGAGAACTGCCGCTATACGCCCGCCTCTGCTCTGCGCTGCTATAGGCTGTATACTTATAGGTGCTACACTGCTATAGCCTGTGAGCGGAGTCTAGACGAACGCGGAACACATGTAATCGGCGGCGCGGCACCAGCGCTTCGGCACTATACCTATATAGCTTACCCGTGCAGTCAGTGTATTCCTCCCAGTCGGCAGTTCATAATAGGTATATAGGACCTACATATCGTTAGGAGGACGGCCTGGAGCTAGAATACCTCTTATTGGAAGAAAAAAAACTACATATCGTTATGTCACTGAACAAAAAGCCCCTGATCCCCGACCTGACCCGCGCGCGTCTCTCTTATCTCTTCTGCGGCAATTGCACTGCTCTGGGAGTCGTCAACATCGGCGCTGTTGCTTCCTGCACTCAAGCGCTCATCTGATAAGTAAACAGTTCGATGGCATGCGGCGAAGACTGCTTGCGCGTCATTCACAAATTTAGGTTGAAAATCGACCAGGAAGATCGTGTATACGAACGTGAAAGTTATAGTTGCATACAGCCTGAGTAAGTATATGAATTAGGCAGGCAATCGACTTCCGCCAGAGTTGCGTGAGTGTGCACTTTGCGCGATGCCTTTCGTATAATATATATATATATAGAAGCCCCGTTCGCCGTGAGAGCATCCTTTTGCATCGCCCGCCTTTTTGAACCTTCTTGGGTATATATTATGCTGTAGGTATAGATATGCTTACGTGGCGTTATGTATGATGTTCTAAGTACCTTTTCTCTTTACCTCCTCCTCTTTTGCTACTACGGAAAATAAACAGATCAACGGAGAAGAAATATTCTGAGATGCATGTTTCTAAATATTTCCGCATTTAAAGAATGCCTATTATACCTAGAAAGCTGCAACTGACTGAATTTTTTTGGTCGTGCTTACCGAGAGCATATGGGAACGTTTGTTATGAAGAATTATGTAATTTTCCTATAGATGAAAAATGTCTTTATACTTTATCAATCCTACATATTATATATGAATTTGCGACTGTCATAAGTTTGAATTCCTTCAACTAAAACACATTTTTTCGGTTTAAATAATTATTTATACACTGCAATGTAGTAAAATAGCTTTATATTAAGAATATCTTCATTCAAAAACACTTCGTCTAAAATTAGTATAGGGTAAGTGTGCCAGTTACTGTGCCCGCTTCAGTTACTGTGCCCTTAAATCATTTTCATTTATAGTAGAGTATAATCATATTTAATCATAAATATCTAAATTTTTATATACAATTCAATTCATGCTTTTTATTGTTAAACCCACAGTATGACTTAATTATTCTTATAATATATTTAAAATAATTTATTAAATTTCTCATTGCGATTTCTATGATTTTCTTATCGAAACGCTTAAGAATATGCCTATACAAAAGTGATTGAAAAACTATAAAAATAACATTTTTCATAATAAAAAAATACACTTAATGTTTATAAAACCCATCTAGTTGACAAAAGAACAATAAAAAAGTAGTTTTGATTAATATTATTGTTTAATTTAATATAATCCAGTAACTAAAACGAATTTTCGGCATGTTTCTATTACTGTGCACAGTAACTGGACAAGTTTTCATAAATGTATTTAGGGGAGGGCGGGGCACGTGTGACACCCTAACTTTGATTAAAAATAACAACTAAACCGTGTATTATTTCAAAATGTACAAAAACGGAATAATTAGATCAGAAAAAAATAAAATAAAATAAACTATTAACTTTTTTTTCATTTTCTTTTAATTATTGATAAAATACAGAAAAGAAATTCTGAAAAAAATGCTCTACGTGCCCCACCGGCGGGTGGATTGTGGCACCCGACGGGGCACGCATGGCACGGTCAAATTTAATATTTTACTATAGGTATTTTTCAATTCTTTTTTCCAGTAATTAATACTTTAATAATTATGCCCTAATAAAACTTTCAAAAATCAAATAATTAATCAGTCTATTGAAAATTAAAAATTTTATTTTTATTAAGGAACATAACAATTTTTATTTTAAAATAAATTATTACATTTTAATAAATGATTTTATATTACAAATTCCTTCTTATAAAATATGATCACAACACTACTTTACTTACACAAACGATACTTTTGTTTGATTAACAAATTATCATTATTATTACAATAAGTTTAAATTGAAAGATTTCGCATCATTTTCATCTATGTAGCATATTTGAACTACCTGACCATTGAAACAGGCAGTTTGAGTATCTACAATTGATTCTTCAGGTATTAACTTCTCTAAAGTAATTTTCATTATTTACGGAAGCTGAATTATTATTATAACAATGGATAAATCAAGCTGATTTATGTTTAAGTCTTCAAGTGGCTTTTTTCTACTCTAAATATAACTTAATACGCAGTCGAAATAATCGTTATTTACTTATTAATGTAATAATTGAAACTAAAAACTACTTAAAACTAAATTATTGCACTGCGTAGTTGTTAACCCATCTTGCTCCGTTTTTGGTTTGTAGGTTACATCACTTCGCTCGGCGGCCAGAGAATATAGAATATATTATCTTTACGCATAGAAGGTCGGATCGGGGGGTTTCGGTGAAGCCGAGTTAAGCGTTAGTTTCGTACCCCATGAGGCAGGCGGCGCTACGTTCGGGGTACGCGCGAGATTCAAATAGCATTAGTAAGGAATCAACTTGAACCGTAAATCTTGGTCATTTATTTGGATAAAGTTACTAAATATTTAGTTTATAATTTTTTATTAATATTTTTAAGTAAATATATACTTAATTTATAGATGGACGTTACATCTTATCAAATCAAACCACTTATATTATACATTTAATATTTGCAAAAATCAAAGAAAGCTATTTTTGGTTATAGAAAACGTAATATAAATAATTACAAATTAATAAAGATACAATAATAAAACGAAATATTGGTCATTATAAGAAAATTATGTAATTATTATTTCAAATAATAATAGAAATTATCATATTTTTAAAAAATTCCTAAATTTTTGACTTCATATAACTTTAAATAATAACATTTTAATTTATATATAAAATATTTATATAAAGAATAATTTATATTAAAAAGTTCACAAAATTAATGTTAAGGATTTTAACTTTGATTTCCTGCACTTAGCTAATGCCAAGTCTACACGACTTGTATGCACACACGACCCGAGGCATTTTTACAAAGTATATGCAAAAATATAAAACTTAATAATAATACTACTACTTTCACTAATAATAAAACTTACTACTTCTGAACTTATAAAACTGAATGATAAATGCACTTCAAGTAAAAACTATATACGGCACATCTGCATGGATCGGCCGTTACTCGCGGAATGAAAACAAAACAAACACTGATTGTTGTTTTCGCGCCGCCGCGCTTTTCTATAATTTCTGTTGCTGTTCTCCCGCCGTTTTTATATTGTATATATGCATAACTAATGCATTTAGTTTTATGATATCATTAGAAAAGTAAGATTCTTTTATAAAATCAATTTTATTTGAAATGAATTGTATCTTTTTTATAAATATATTACTCTTTTATATACTAACATCTACACTTTGTGCACGCATTCAAATAAAAAAAAATACTTACCAATATGCTGCATAAAAAATTATAATATTTCTAAATACTTTAAGCTTACTTATAATTGTTTTAATTTTTTTATTAACATTTTCATTCAAGTTATAAAATAATTGGACTTTAGACTAACAAGATTTTGGCAACTAATTTTATTTAAATACTGCTGATGTTTTAGGAGTATTATCATAAAATTAGTTGCTAAAATCTTGTTCGTTAAAGTTCTAATTATTTTAAAACTCATAACAACTTTTGTAGAACATTTTATCTAACTTTAATTTTCATTAAAATGTGTGATAGTTAATTCAATATGTATCGTTTAACGAATTTATTAAATTCCACATAATTTGTCTAGTTTTCAAAGATGTAACGTCCATCTATAAATTAAGTATATATTTACTTAAAAATATTAATAAAAAAGTATAAACTAAATATTTAGTAACTTTATCCAAATAAATGACCAAGATTTACGGTTCAAGTTGATTCCTTACTAATGCTATTTGAATCTCGCGCGTACCCCGAACGTAGCGCCGCCTGCCTCATGGGGTACGGAACTAACGCTTAACTCGGCTTCACCGAAACCCCCCGATCCGACCTTCTATGCGTAAAGATAATATATTCTATATTCTCTGCGGCGGCCGCCGCGGCACACTGATACGCTCGAGTGTGCCACGCGTGCCCCGCCAGGGTGCCACGTCATGCCCCATTTTAATACCATTTTCATTTTTTAATTATATTATTTATAAAGATTTTCTGAAAATAACAAAAACAGGGCTTGAAAGATAAAAGTTGAAACTATCAAATAGGTTTGGTCTCATTTAGAAAAAAAATCATTTTCTCGTTGCTCCAAGCGACTTAAAAATGAAGTCAACCTTGTTTCTAAGCACCGATTTTCAATCTTATTAAATTAAATGTTAAACATTATCTATAATCTCAAAAGTATAGAGGAAAATTCTAAAAGCATATCTAATTAGGTTTACGTAAAAATTACATTTTTTGCATTCATTAATATTAAAAATATGAGGGTGCCAAACTTACCTACCTGACACGTCATGCCCCGCCTTCCCCTACTGTGCCCCCTGTGTGTAGTTACTGTGTCCCCTCGCGGTAGGCTACGCTAACCATACTTTCTCATGTTTCGTCGCCTGTGCAAGTCAACTTCGGTGTTCGTTGCTTACCCACAGAGCAAATAACACAGTTTTTAATATATTTAAAAGTAATATATTTTATTCCCATCTTTATTTTATTTTCTTCTATAATAAGTAAGTACTTCTATACGTAGTAAATCATAGCCCTGCTGGAAATCATCCATTTCTCTCCCATTTTATGAAGCTAAGTTGAGTGAAAACACTAGAAAAAGTTAGAAAAATCGTTTCACCAGTGGGAGAGAAATGAATGATTTCCAGCAGGGAGTCTACCAAATATAATAAAAAAAACAAATTTCATGTTTAAATATATTTTATATAGTTTATGCAGATGCAGATGAGTGAGAAAAAAGACACAGGATTAAATACAGGGTCCAGAATCTAAAGCACAGTAATTAAAACACTGTACACTAAGTGACACACAGTAATTAAAACAATGTACACTGACACACAGTAATTAAAACAATGTACACTAAGTGACACACAGTAATTAAAACAATGTACACTAACTGACACACAGTAACTAAATTAATGATACAGTAACTGATGCAAAGGCTTATTATGCTGTTATTTTATTAATTATTTAATATTCCTTACATAATATTGTATTAAAAAGGTGTTTATTCTGCTCGCAGAATATATAATTATCATATAAAGGTCTTAAGATGATTAAAAATTGAAAAAAAAAAATAGTAATTGATTAAATACTACGGACATCGCCTTAAGGGGCACAGTAACTGGCACACTTACCCTAGATTCGATTTAATTAAAAATGTTGAAAAAGCTATCTTGACAACGAAGATGAACATCTTAAAATTAATTTGAAGAGATTATGCCAAATCTATACGTAATTATAAAAATATTATAGAAGAACCGGGTTCTTTTACTTCGTGACAAACGATAATTATATTAAGGTGGTTCACAGGAAAATTGATTTTCTTTAAATTTTCTTAAAAATTAGTGTACAATCTGTACATATTCTTTTTTATATCTGTGGCTTCCAGGAATAACGACTGAACCGACTTTTTGTCAAAGTTGAGTTAGTACCGGAATTTCCCACATAGCACGTTACGTTTTGAAAACGTTTTTGAAACGTTTCTTTAGGAACCTAGAAACGTTTCCCTAAAAATATAGAAACGTAACATAAACGTTTCAGAAACGTAGAAATGTCCTAAATCTGAAAAAATTTTGATAATCGTAAACGTGTTTAAATCGTCTCAGAAACGTTTCTGAAACAGAACTCAAACGTTTGTACAAAATTTTGGAAACGTCTCTGAAATTGGACAATTATTCACGTTCCAGATTCGTTTCAGCGACGTTTCTGATTGAGCCGGAAACGTTTCTATTCCGTTTCAGAAGTGCAAGATTACGAGATTTTAATTTTGTTGTAGAAACATTTCTCAAGCGTTTCGTGCTATGTTTTAGAAACGTTTCAGAAACTTTTTTGAAACTTTTCTGAAACGTTTCCAATTAGTTTTGGAAACATTTTTAGACGAATCTGGAGCGTGAATAATTGTCCAATAAGTTTTTTGTCGAATCGATTATATACGTTTCAGAGACGATTCTAAAACTTTGTACAAACGTTTGAGTTCTGTTTCAGAAACGTTTCTGAGACGATTTAAACACGTTTACGATTTTTATCCAAATTTTTTCAGATTTAGGACATTTCTACGTTTCTGAAACGTTTCTGTTACGTTTCTATATTTTTAGGGAAACGTTTCTAGGTTCCTAAAGAAACGTTTCAAAAACGTTTCCGAAACGTAACGTGCTATGTGGGTTATACCATCTAACTACCCTTTTTCATGTAGACTTGGTCCGGAAATCTGAAACGCGTTCAAAGAGCAAATATCAGCTAAGTTCATAATCACTTAACTGCACCTGTGCCCGGAAAACCCACTTAACTGAATATTTATATTTATTTAAAAGAGCCGTTTTGAAGTTAATACTATACAATAAACAGATTATGACATATCTATTTTTATACCAACAAAGATCAAAGGCAATAGATAATAGAAAGTAACACAACAGCTTTAATTGCCCGGCGATGGGACGAGTGTGCATACACAGTAACAGAGTAACGTTCGGTATTCGGTTTACCGAATTCCGTTGACTTCACGCACATTCCATTGGGAGGCACATGCGCGGGAATGAATATTTAAAAAAGAATTCGTATTCTATGTTTTAAGTGTAGAGAAATAACTATGTTATTTATCTTATTTGAACAGTTTCACTGACAAAAAAGTCAACAAAGCACCGCCATACAAAATTTTAGCAGGAGATATTGTTACTGTAACTATTTGTATCCACGCAGTAAATATACCGCATGGAAATGGTTAGAATAGGAATAGATTAGTCACCTTGGCGACAAATAAATAGTTGCGACAAAATAATTTTGTTATTTTCTGACAGCCGAACTATGTCTAGGCCTGAGAGCCATTCGAATTGCTCGCGGTATTTTTATATAGCCATAGCAGCAATGCGCATCGCACTGAAGTGATACGCGCGCCGGTGCGTGCTTTATGTCATTTGAAATTTTTGCAAGTGCTAAGGTTAAATTTTAATTTTTGCGTTTCGCGAATGAAATTTGGTATTAAACATAATACGATAAAATTACCAGTAGTAATAGTAATAGTAATTTATTGTAAAAATATAGATTTTAGAAATATTTTATAAACGTGTAGAAATATTCTCAGTAATAAAACATTATAAATCAGTGTATAAATCAGGTAAAAATATTCGCATTAATAATACATTATAATACAGTGATTTTCATTTCGAGAAAAAATACATAGATGCTCCAGACGGACACCAGTTTTAATCCTTTTAAAATACCACTTTAAATACTGATTTGCAATATCACAGTCATCCTTAGGAACTAAAATAATACTGAATTGTAAGTCAAAAATACTTAATTAGTGATATCAGATAAGAAAGATTTTAAGGCATGTTCTTGTTTGTGCACATAAGGATTGTGCACATATTTATTGTGCACAGATAGCATTGGTACAGATCTATATATATAGATATATACCAACGTTAAAGTGTGCACAATTAATATGTGCACAATCAGTATGTGCATAAACAAGAACACGTCGATTTTAAAATGACTAGAAATCTGATGGACTAGAGAAATTTCAAATCATCGCGTAACTTTTGATTATAATTGGATTTTCCACGCATGTCGATAGCTGCTACATTGTCAAAATCGGGTATACCTATTTCACGAATTTCTTGCAGAAACATATTCGGCGTTAAAGGTATTAAATCATTACAATCGCTTGAAATATAAGTGAGCGGTCGCGAATTTAGAATACTTTCGCAATCGCATAACACTGTAGTCATATTTTCATAGTCTAAACACACCCTGCCTAAGATACGTCGTAAAAGTTGCTTCAACAAACCAACTAAGCGCTCCCACCAACCTCCCCACCAGGCAGCTGAGGGAGGATTAAAATTCTCTGTAATTTAATAACTATACTCGGTAATTTTCTCCCAATTAAGTTTTTTCAGGCTACTTTTCGCACCAACGAAGACTCTAAAAAACATATGTTTGATGATGATGAAAGTAGTTCGAGATGTACAGCTCCGTATATAGCACAAGTAAACAGACAAATCCATGCCTGGCTGCCATCTTTCAAATGTAATGGCCCTGCTAAGTCTATCCCGATAACTTCAAAAACCGCCGCGTCCCTCACTAATAAGAAAATTCCTCTACTTTTCAGCTCTCCAATCTAATCAGCAGTCCTTATAGAGGAAATACCATTGCAGATAGTATCTTGGTCCATCACATGGAAATTGCACGCGTAATCGCCAGTTACGCTTCGTAAATGTATTGTGGCGGTTTCTGAGTCGTCATCGACGAACGGCGCCACCTCCTAGTTCTGCGCGGCACTACGGGCGCTCGGAGAGAGCGCAAGCAAACTCTCGCGCCGCGCTCGATCTTCTCTCTCGACAGACCTGCTCGAGAGTCCGCCGGGCTCTGACGCGCTCTGTACCATCCGCCGCAGCTGTAGCAACCTTGCCTTGTTTAATTCAGTTTAATGTAATATCATTAATATTGTAAGATCCTGTATTAGTATTAAGGTTTATTGTGAATAAACAACATTTAGTGGAATTGTGGTTGGTGTCGCAAACATTCTTAATCACGTCCGCTCAAGAATCCCACAGTATCAAATACACTTTGTGGTGTTGTACGTGCGTCTTTACGCCTCTAAAAATCAGGTGGCTAACTTCTCTTGTATCGATAGGCTCGTAATCTACCTTGCCGACAACAGCCGTCCGCATGTACGAGTGCTGCGAACCTGTGTCTATAAGCGCTCTGACTGTACCTTCTGTCAAAAAAGTACCCGGAAAAGTTTTTTTAAATCTCCCGCGTTATAGATATTTGAAATTTTTTGTTGTTGTATGTTGGCATCACTGTATCAAATTATGATGCCAAGTTTGAGCGCGTTCCATCAAGCAGTTTGTTTACGCCAGCTGTATAGTCAGTTAAGCTCAGTAGTGCGTCACGATTTTCACAATGAATACAAATATTGCACAAAGAGTTTGCCTCAAATTTTGTGTTACCAACGAAATTTCGTGCGCGGAATCTTTGAAAATGTTGGAAAAGACTTATGGGGAATCAATTTTATCAAAAACACAAATTTACGATTGGTACAAAGCATTCAAGGAAGGTCGAGAAGTGTGTGAAGATTTGCCTCGATCCGGACGGCCATTGACAGCATCTACCGAGGAGAACATTAAAAAAGTGAAACAAATCGTATTGGAAAATCGCCATTCAGGCTTAAGAGAGATAGCACAAGAGCTAAACATCTCCCACGAGTCAGTTCGTACGATTTTGGTGGAGGTTTTGGGCATGAAACGCGTCGCCGCTCGACTTGTTCCAAAAGAGCTGAATTTTCTTCAAAAAGAGTACCGCAGACAGATCTCTTTGGACATGCTGGATTGTGCTAATTCCGATCCTACATTCATGGAACGCATTATAACTGGAGATGAGACATGGGTCTACGAGTTTGACATGTAAACAAGTCAACAGGCATCTCAATGGCAAACAAAAGACGAGCCAAAACCGAAAAAACCACGTCAAAGTCGATCAAAAGTGAAAGTCATGCTGACTATTTTCTTTGATATTCATGGTTTGGTGCATCATTAATTCCTACCAGAGAAACAGACGGTCAATAAACAATATTATTTGAGCGTTTTGGCAAGAATTGTGGAAGAACAATTCGTGGATTTTGCACGACGATAATGCACCACCGCATAGAACCGCAGTTGTAACCGGATTTAAGGCCAAAAACTCAATAAATACAATCGAGCAACCACCGCATTCACCAGATTTGGCCCCATGTGACTTTTTTCTGTTCCCGAAACTAAAATTACCTCTCCGTGGAAAACGTTTTGAAGCGATCGAAGTCATAAAACCAAATTCGTTGAGGGAACTGAAGGCCATCCCAGAAAACGCTTATAAAAAATGTTTTGATGATTGGAAAAATCGTTGGCACATGTGTGTTGCATCAAATGAGGCCTACTTTGAAGGCGACAAAATAAATATTGATAAATAATTGAATATTGTGTGTTTTATTTAAAAATTCCGGGTAGTTTTTTGACAGATAGTACACATTTTTCCACCATTGACAATATTTACAAACAGCGTTTGTAAATACACTTCAGGCACGTCAACGTGACTGGTGAGGTTATGCTCTAGAACCGGCGAACTTTTATTATCGGCGTCGTTGCTGTGCGTTTCGGATTTCGCGTTTTCCGGGCACATCAGTAGCACATGTTTTTTACCGCACCATGTATATTTCACGTGTGTTCTGCATCACTTATAACTATGTCCTTTTTTCAAACAATTAAAGCAGCTATTGTTGTCTTTCATAATATCACGGCGTTCTTTTAACAACATCTTTTTCGCCTTACCGCAGTCGTGACTTTCATGACAATCTTTACAGAAAATACACTCGGTTTGTATATCATATTTAGTCGATAACAGTTCGATAGTCGTCGGCGGGACACGTACATTTTTAAACTTCTCATGCGACGGCTTGCTCTTCTCACTGTCCTTGTTTAGCGAAAAATCTGCGATTCCCATATTAATGCGCTCTTCATTTTCAATTTCGTCGCCGACGAATTTTAGGAGGTTAGCGAGCCGGTCTTTAGTTTCTTTCGACTCGACTGCTTTCGCGGAACGTTGCCAAGTACGCAACGCTTCTTCAGGGAGGGCGCTCTCAACCAGCGGAAGCAACATGGCCGCGCATTTTTTTGTTGTTACGACTAGAGACGGGCTCGACGAGCAGAAAGACGCTTCTGCAATGGTTGCCAAGTTGACCAATCGGAACGTGGAATTCGTTTGCTCAATTAAGCGCTAAAATGCATGGATTTGCGGGTAAGTTGGAATAAAACACGAATTCAAGAAATAAACTTAACTTGGAGTTTATTAAATAATTAAGTAGTTGTTAATTACTACAGACAAAGAACTTTTAACCGTAACTCTATATAAAGTCAATGGTTATAGCTTTAATGGCGCAACATACACAGTGGCAAGCACTAGTGTAGCAGAGTATCAAACTAGTTGATAAACGATCAAAGCTCTGACTACTAAGCGTCTCATGTGCTTGGTAGCGACTGACTCCTCGCGGCTGGGGGCCCTTCCTTTATACCCTTGACGCGGACCTAAGGTCGTTGACGATGGTCCTAGGAGGATGGTTATTGGTCGGCAGTTTCCCTTCTTCATTGCGTCACGTGATTTTTCCCTTAGTTTCAGCCTTGTGGCGGCCTAAGAGGACCGTAGCCTTGTCCCCTCTCAAGTAGGGAGAGTGGCGATGGAGGGGCCCTAGATCAGAAAACAGGGTCATGAGTGATAAGCAGCAGGGGTCGGACCGCCTCCCTCCAGTGGTGCGGGATGCCGCTAGTCCGAGATTGGTTGTTGACGATGACCCGGGCCGTTAGGCTGTTGCGCCATAGTTCTGGGAATTGTTTGTCTATCGAGCCCGTTCGCTGCTTCTCAGAATTGTTTGTGTTCACGTTGGGTGACCGTTGGCGCTAATGAATTCTGAGAAGTGTTTACGCATTCCTGGTTCATCCGTTAATCCTTTTCTTAGCCTAATGGATTCCAAGAAGTGTTTACGCATTCTTGGTTCTACCGTTAACGCATTCCTGAAGGTTGGGTCCTCTTGAACTCTTTGCTAATTGATTCTTGGAAGTTTTACGTTTTTTTATCCTTGAATTGTTTCTCAAGCTGCTGGTTGTTCTTGTCAATTTCTGTAACAGAGCTTCTTCATACCTGAGCGAGCTTTTCCCTAATTGATTATTATCACGCGTACTTTCCTAATTATCGTGTAATTATCGTCGTTAATTACGAATTTGTTTACGGATTTGTTTAATTCATTATTTTACTGTCGGACTTATCAACTTGCGGCAATACGTTTATATCATTTAGTTGATTGCTTTATTTTAATTGAAATTAAGGGGGCTAGACACCTTTTTTCTCTGAAATAAGAAGTCACATTTTAATACATAAATGTAAACTAATTATTTCATACTTTTTACATATAAAAGTGGGTATATTTACCTTACCTTAAAACTTTCTCCGATGGGCCTTTTATATGGTCCAGAACCATAGTCATCGATGAAACAAGTTTTTTCACTAACCGTAAGCTTTGAAATTTTTCTGTGGATGGATTGACTCCAGATTTGAATTAAATTACTCCTGAACAGTATAATTCTCATATGAGTGTAGGGATTTAGGATTAAATGTCGGAAAAAATTTTTACATCAGAAAAATTATGAAAAAATATAAAAAATTAAAAAAAATTAAAAAAAAAACTTGAAAAACAGCACAATTTTTTTTCTCATTAGATCAAAAATCCCTACACTCATATGAGAATTATACTATTCAGGAGTAATTTAGTTCAAATCTGGAGTCAATCCATCCACAGGAAAATTTCATAGCTTACGGTTAGTGAAAAAACTTGTTTATTCGATGACTATGGTTCTGGACCATATAAAAGGCCCATCGAAGAAAGTTTTAAGGTAAGGTAAATGTACCCACTTTTATATGTAAAAAGTATGAAATAATTAGTTTACATTTATGTATTAAAATGTGACTTCTTATTTCAGAAAAAAAAGGTGTCTAGCCCCCTTAATTTTCTCTACTCCCAATTATTGCAGAATGACCCTGAATATTGCATTACTCGTCTATGCGAACGCAGTTCATAACAGTTCCCCCATATTTAAAACTTGAACCTATGGTTCAAGCTTTTTGATCTTAGATATTGAAAAAAATCACGCGCTTCTGCTGAAGCAAAAATTGGTCCTGTGCATGCCAGCGGAGGATGCCACGGGCTGGGGTGGAGCCGAGCGGATCTTTATTTATTGAAAAAAACCTTACAACCAGATTCCCATTCAGAATTGCAAATTATTAGGAATCTCGTGTAGCGAAACTTCCCAGGAGAATTTTAAATTGCAAATTTTGACTCCCTTTAAGTGGACGCCGAAGTTGTGTCAGTCAATTTTTCTTTTCGAATAACAATTTTCCTCGAGAGAATACCCGATATTTATAGACGAAGCGCGCTCAAGACTTAGAAATCCCAAAAGATAATAATTAAAAATGCGTTATAGTGGATACAACGCTGCCTTTCATTTACAATACATTGACTTCACCCCCTCTTTTTGTTTTTTTTTTCTCTCTCTTTTTTTTTAAGACTCGTCCTTCCCTTGTACCCTATAACAAATCTTCGCTCGTAGATGCGTTATGAGAAAGGAAAAATTTCCAAGGATAGGTAGGAGAAAAAAAAGGAAAAGCACAAAATTATAAAAGCAAAACTCAAAATTTAATAAAAAGATAATAACAAAAAGGGATAGTACAAAAAATAAAAAGGGTATAATAAAAATTGGAATATAATGCAAAAAGGAGTCGAAAAATACAATAATATAATTTAAAGTGACGGTGTGGAACAAAAATTAGAATCACGGAAGAAAGGTATAAATTAGAAAAATGATAAAGGTTATATACATAAAAAAAAGGGTAGAGTTGGACAATATTAATTTATAATTTCAGAATTGAAGATTCTGTCCTTATCAATGTCATCTTGATGTAAAAAAAACATAGGTGCAAAGTTTGCAGAAGTCCACCTTCATGGTTATATGCGGATTGCACCCGCATGCGCAAGCCGGGTGTTGATGACCTAGAAGGCGCCAACCACAATGGGTTCTGCACAGTGTCCATCCCCTATAGCGGCCTCGAAGCAGTCGAGGCATCGCCATTGCGGCCCAATGTGCCAGGTAGTAATCTTCGGTGCAGTGTCCAGCTTGTCCAGCACCCCGGTGCCGGCAATCTATTTTTCCATCCAACAACCTCTTTAATCGGCGCTGTACGGCAGTGGCGAATTCGCCCCCCCCCCCCCCCTAAAGACTGCACGCAGACGGTCGGGAGGAAGCAAGTTGATTATGAAATAAACCCAAATAGCCGGGGGATGTGAGGTCCACGCATATTAGAGAATTACGTAGATGTGCAACAATAAGCAAGACAATTAATTAAACCATTTTTAAACCCAAGTATGTGGGGGATATGAAGTCCACGCATATAAGAGAGTCATGTAGACATAAAAAAATAAGCCTAACGATTATTTAAATAATTTTTAAACCAAAGTAGCCGGGGAATATGAGGTCCACGCATATAAGGGAGTCATGTAGACATGAAAAAATAAGCCAAACGATTATTTAAATAATTTTTAAACCCAAGTAACCGGGGGATATGAGGTCCACGAATATAAGGGAATCATGTAGACATGAAAAAAATAAGCCAAACGATTATTTAAATAATTTTTAAACCCAAGTAGCCAGGGGTATGAGGTCCACGCATATAAGGGAGTCATATAATAGACACGAAAAAATAAGCATAACGATTATTTAAATAATTTTTAAATACAAGTAGCCGAGGGACGCGAGGTCCACGCATATTAGGGAATTACGTAGACGTACAACAATAAGCAAGATAATTATTTAAATAATTTTTCAACCCAAGTAGGCGGGGAATAT
The DNA here is from genome assembly GCA_036365515.1 of Torymus aiolomorphi. Classification (NCBI taxonomy): domain Eukaryota; kingdom Metazoa; phylum Arthropoda; class Insecta; order Hymenoptera; family Torymidae; genus Torymus; species Torymus aiolomorphi. The sequence goes on along the minus strand of CM070876.1, from coordinate 40,195,000 downwards.
GAGGTCCACGCATATAAGGGAATCATGTATATAACTCCGTTATATGCGTGGACTTCATATCCCCCGGCTACTTCGGCTTAAAAATTATTTAAATAATCATTTGGCTTATTTTTTCATGTCTACATGACTCCCTTATATGCGTGGACCTCATATCCCCCGGCTACTTGGGTTTAAAAATTATTTAAATAATCTTTTGGCTTATCGTTTCATGTCTACCTGACTCCCTTGTATGCGTGGATCTCATATGCCCCGCCTACTTGGGTTTAAAAATTGTTTAACCTTTAGGCTGCGGGGAAATTTCAGTACAAATTGACCTCTCAGAATATGTAAAATGTATACATAATATCACTGGATATTTCAGATAGAGTCGCTGACCTGACTGCTGATTCATATATGGACCAGCCCCGCAGCTAAAAGGTTAAATAATTGTCTTGCTTATGGTTGCACGTCTACGTAATTCCTTAAAAAAAGGTCATCGGATATACTCCTTCGAATTCACCCCCCCCCCCATGCCCCAGGACTGGATCCGCCTCTGCAGTACGGTGAGGTTCTCGGGGACTGCCGGCGTCCTATAGGGGGACCCCCCAACTGGGGCATTGCCATGCTCTCGCGAGCCATTAACATGGCTGCCCTAACCTCATACTGTAGTGCAGGCGCTTATATAGGCTCCTGCAAAGGATCATGGTCATCCCTCAGGACCTCTTGTTGCAGTACTCCGGCTCCGAGAGTCACAATAGCCTCAGCTTCCGCTGTCACCTCTATATCACCCTCCACCAAAACCTTGGGGACGCACTCAGGTCCGCCTCCGTCGCCTGATCTCAGGGCGTCCTTCCCCTTCTCCAACCACTCTTCCTTAATCAGTACATACTCCTCCATTGCTGGAAAAAGGATGTGGGGTCAGTTATTGAACGAGAGGTGCGCGTCGGGAGAGAAAGCGAAACACACTCGCGGGACGGAGAAAATGCGCGCTAAAAAGAGAGAGAAGAAGGAAGAAAGCACTCGCAATACGGAGAAAATGCGCGAGAGAAAGAGAGAAAGAGAGAAAAAGAAAGAACACACTCGTAATACGGGGAAAATGTGCTAGAAGTGAGAGAGAGAAAGAGAAAGAAAGCACTTACAATTTGGGGAAAGCGCGCCAGAAAGAGAGAAAAAGAAAGAACGTACTCATTCGCGACTCGGGGAAAAGCGCGCGAGAAAGGGAGAAAAAGAATGAACGCACCCTCGCGATACGTGGAAAATGCGCGAGGAGAGAGAGAGAAACGCTCGCGATACGGGGGAGTTACGAGGAAAAGGGAGAGAAAGAGAGAAAGAGAAAAAATACTCGCGATTTGGAGAATGCGCGCGAAAAGGAGGGAGAGGGAAAGAGAGGAAACGCTCGCGATACGGGGAAGCTATGAGGAAAAGTGAGAGAGAGAGAGAGAGAGAGAGAGAGAGAGAGAGAGAGAGAGAGAGAGAGAGAGAGAGAGAGAGAGAGAGAGAGAGAGAGAGAGAGAGAGAGAGAGAGAGAGAGAGAGAGAGAGAGAGAGAGAGAGAGAGAGAGAGAGAGAGAGAGAGAGAGAGAGAGAGAGAGAGAGAGAGAGAGAGAGAGAGAGAGAGAGAGAGAGAGAGAGAGAGAGAGCGGTGCGAAAACGTACTCACAATCACGCGAGAAAGAAAGAGAAAAGGGAGAACATACTCACGATACGGAGGAAAATGCCTCTATAGGTGTGATAGACCTTTGCCGATGTGATTCTTTTGCCGCGGGGGATGATGGCGGTGCACGACCTCTCGCCACGGTGGTTCTTGGAGGAAAGGCCCGCCGAAGTGGGATGTCTCGAGAAAGAGACGCGGCCGGAGCGGGGAATGAGGGCACCGCGTTCGGGTAATAAGTTGCGTCATGAAACCGGTCACTGGATTTGAACAACGTCACAGTTTATTTCCATGAAAGGCTTAGGGTGTCTAGGGAAGTTGAGGTTTTTTCTCATGAGTAAGAAGGGGATTGTTCGTGCGAAAGAACAACCGAATTGCATTTAACAATAAATTTTACCATATTTTAATATTCTAATTTATAATATGGCATCCACTATCCTTGTGATAATTTCGCGCTATATTTCAACGTATTCCTCGCAGTGTCATATTCAAATGTGACAATTTAAATGAAATATGCATAACAATATTATTGCTATAAAACAACTATTGATATTAATTTAAGGTGGTCTTACACCTAAAAATTTTGAAAAAATCAACTTTTTTTATTGAATTTTTTAATTATATATGTTATTCTGAACCTAGAAAAACTAGTTTAAATAAAAAATTTAAAAAATTCAAAATGATATGGTTAAAAGAGCTTACTATCTTCAAAATGACGAAAAAAATTGATTTTCCTTTTTTTTTTGCCTTTTCTATAGGTTTCTGATATACATAGGAACACGTTTACTTGTATGTGTTTTAAAATATCAAAAAACATTATTTAAGACTTATTAGTATAAGAATTATAAAAAAAATAATTAAATTTAAATACGGGATTTATTATAAAAATAATATAAATCATATTCTGGAATTTGAAATCCAGTGGAATCGTCTTTTGAGTTGTGACAATTTTGCCCTTCTGTTCTAGTAAAGTGACCATTCCGTCAACGAAATTTGACAGTAAATTACTATATTAATACTCCCTTTTGTATACGTATATACTTATAAAACTATAATACCATATTATATTGTCAACACAGTTGCAGAGCAGACAGCTCAAAATCTCAAATAAGCCAAGATACATAAGCATGTTATTTCAACAGTTTGTTTTGCAGAGTTTTTGCTTTCAGATAGAGAAAGATTTTTTTCTTAGTGCTTGATTATTTGTATTCATAAGTGAATTTTGGACTAAAAATTTAATGTATTGTGTATGTGAAGATATATGTCTGAAAAGTGTAAGTGTAATTATAATACAAGCGTGCAGTGACAGTTTTATTTAAATTTGGAAAGTAGTTTCAGTTCAAGATGGGAATGCTGTATGAAAATTAATACTGAAAAACATGTGCATTGGCAAGATTGAATTAAGTATTTTAAAGAAGAGGCAGTAAAATTTTTTATCGCATATAAATAAATACATCTTTTTTCTAAGAAAGATGAAAGTGACATATTAAGTCTAACTCACTAGGATATATAATTCAATTCAGAAGATTTGTGAATTGCAATAAGTGTCAAGATGTATCTATACACATAAAAGCGACAAGCCTGCTCACAAGAATACAGGCTTAATTGAAGATATATTTAATATTTAATATGTGTGATCATTGAAAAAATGAGCTTATCAGCTTTTATGTACTTATGTACTTTTCTCTACGACAGTGATGGCTTCATATTTTACATTTATCTTAGTATTATAAATAATAATCTAACTTATTATAGTGTGTTAAAAAGTGATTCAACAGTGGATGAATCAAAAGTACAAAAGGACAGATTGAGCAGTAACTTTTAATGGAACGGATGCATGCAAGGTGCCAGAGCTTCTGTTTTAACCATTTTATGGCCGAATCCATCTCAAATCAGGTGGTCCGCGTATGCCTATGTCACCGATCATTTTGGAATGAAACTATTCATGTTCTTCTCCAAAAATTATTTGACACGTATTTTTTTATTTTTTTGTTTTATCAAAATTTCATGCGTTCAGCGATACCGAAAAATTCCGAGAAAATTCTTACTTAGAAAAAAAATTTTTCAATGTAATTTTCAAACGGCTACTGTTTCACCAGTTTTTTATGCTTTTAAGCGTAACACATAATTTTACTCAGTTTTGAGCCCTCTTTCACGTTCTCTATGTTATTTAAAAAAAAAATAAAAAATGCACGAGTTATGCACTTTTTACTGAAAAAGGCACTTTTTAGAAAAATGCATTTTTCTCGAAAACCCCAATTTTTTTTTGCACAATTTTCTTATGTCGTGATAGAGGACCTAAATACCTATCTAGATGTATTTGTGAGATTCAAAACATTTGCGCTGGGATAGCGATCACTAACTGAGATAACACAGAAACAAATTTTTTACGCTTAACGCTTATATATAGCCAATGATATTATAGTTAATATAGAGATGTTTATCTTTGTGCGTACATATACGCATGTACGTGCGCCTACTTGTATGAGTTTATGCACTAGTACATTTGTCCGCTAGATGGATATGGTTTGACTTAACATTTACAAAGAAAAGTTCGGTTTCTGCTATATATCACACATTTCGTCTTACTTAAAACCATCATCTTTTGGAAAATTATTACATATTTACACCTTATCAACTCAACTACGATGTCTCAATATTACTCAACGGAGAGAATCAAATGTGCAGACTTTTTACACGAGCACAAAAAAATCTGTTACAAATCTAGTTCCGTACGTTTCAAACAACTTGAGGATCTTGCTCATCCATTGAAGCAGCTCTATCCTAATTTACCTTTGACACCATCTACATATCTGTGTCAACATTGTTACAATCGTGCTTTAAAATTGGTGAGTAGCACTGACAATGAATTTATAACGGATAATGAAGTTACCGACAACGTAGTTGATAGAGATGAAGATTTTTTACCAAGTACTCTAGAACGCATCGAAGAATTTAATAATGAAATAAGTACATCTTTCTTAGGTTCTGTATCGCCTCTTAAGAGAAAAAATCTTATAGGGTAAATGTGGGTACTACCGCGGATGCTGCAATTACCGCGGATCGACGAAAAACGCTCTGCAATTTCATTTTTCATAGTATAATTCGGCATTTAATATTTATTCGATCATACAAAATATTAATTAATATAAGAAATCGTCTTAAAAAGAGAATAAAGCATGATTTGTATGAATATACTACATTATTGTCTGGCCATCCGCGGTAATACCGTCATTTGTATACAAATACGATTGCTGGTATTACTGCGGCATTGGTCCAACGTAACCTCAAAACAGTGAAATCAAGAAGTCTACAATATATATATGAGAACATTTGCCAACTGCTATGTTCTAAATGAAATATGATGTAAAAATATACAGATATGTTCATTTTTTCGGTTGTAAAATTATAAATAATATAACAAGCTCAAGGTAAAATTCCGCAGTAATACCCCTGCGGTAATCCATCATACACACGGTAAAACACCCGCGGTAATTCAATCATACCCGCAGTAATATCAGCCTCGGATCTATTTTTTAGATTGCATTTATTAATTAACTATATGTTTTTTATCATATGATAAGAGTCATTTTTGCATTTCTGGTAAGTTGAAGAAGAGTTAAAAAAAAGGATTCAACTTAAATCATCGAGGCAAAGCTTTTAATTCATGTACTATAAGACGCCCGTACTGAAAAACCGCGGTAATACCCACTTTTACCCTACGTGAAAAATCACTTGGAAATTACGTAAAAAAGAAGAAAAAAAAAATACTTTCAACATTGTCTAATACCCTTGATGTGAAGTTGAACAATGTTTATGACGTTTCTATAACAGTAAACGAATCAACTGTATGCCATTGTACAGAATGGATACAAAATCTTGGTTTAGCCTTGCAAAAGTGTTCTACGGTATCAGAAAAAATAAAAATTCTGACTTTGTTACCCTCATCCTTGACGAAAAATGAAATTTCATCCTTATTTCCAGACATAACAATGTACATGATAGAAAGAGCGAAAAATCTTGCACAAGAAAAGGGAGTTTATTCCAAACCAGAAGCATACACAGGCCATCCAATTGATGAAAGGACCGAAAAAATTGTTATCGAATATTATATAAATGACGATCGAATATTATATAAATGATAAGAAAGAGAAGAAAGTTAAACGTTTTTTTACTCGAAGTCTGAAAGCAACGTATAAAGCATTTAAAAATGATTATCCCGAATTGAGAATTGGTAAATCGAAGTTTTATAGTATGCGACCAAAATATGTCTTACTTTCCCCCATCAAAGAAGTTTGTCTCTGTATCTATTGCGCAAATTATGATTTATTTCTTACGAGCTTAATTAATTTCAGAGGGAGTAACGTTACCGAGTTGGATGAAATTCGGTCACAAATAATAAACGCAGCAATGTGTTCTGAGCCATCTGATTTATGCTATTTACAAGAATGTAAAATTTGTCCAGGCAGTATAACGGAATTACTATTCATGTTTTAAAACTCCAAGATATAGAAGACACAGAAGAAATTACATATGCTTTGTGGGATAATGGAAACTTGATTAAAAAAACACTGTCAATTTCTGCTTTTAAAGATGAACTTTCGGTTTGAACCATGAAGGTTAGTACTCACATGCACGTAAAAAATATACAATGCAAAGCTATAAAAGGAGAAAGAGAAAATGCTAAAAAAGATCCACATCATTTAGTTCTTCAAATAGACTTCGCTGAAAACTGGGCTGTGATTCATAATAAAGCTGTTCAAGGAAATCATTGGGTTAATGAACAAATTTCTATTTTCACAGCAGTGTCTTATCAAGGGGATTCGACACAAAGTTTCACAGTCATAAGTGATGACCGAAAACATGATTTGTATGCTTTGCTAGCAGTACAAAAAATTATAAAACTCTTGAAAGAAAATTGTTGTGATTAAATTAAAAAAATTACCATCGTATCCGACGGCGCCGCTAGTCAGTTTAAAAATCGCTTTCAATTAGATGAATTAAAACGAGCACCGTATGATATAAAATGGTTGTTCTCTGCTACTGGGCACGGCAAAAGAGCTGTAGATGGTGTGGGTGGACTTATAAAGCATTATGCTACTTCGCATAATCTTCGAGAGCCCCTTGAAGAAGCTGTTCAAAACGCAAATGATTTTGCAATACATGTTCAAAAATATACTGATGCTATTAAAATAATATATTTACGAGATGTTGAAATAGAACAATTCAGAAAAGAAAAAAATATTTATTGGCTTACAACTCCAAAGTATCCTGGAATTCAAAAAACTCATATATGGGTTAAAAAAACATGTGATGATAAAGTACATTGTTTGACAGCAAAGACCGCTGATCGTCCGCTTACTGAATTAAGAACAATGAAGCAGAAAAACAAAGGTAGTAAAATAGATATAAAAATAAAAAAAAAGGTATAAAAATAAAAAATCTAAAAGACGCAAATAAAAAATAAATACATACTTATGTGTACCTGTATATTACATACGCACAAAGATAAATACCTTTATATTGACTCTAATATCATTGACTATATATAAGCGTTAAGCGTGAAAAATTTGTTTCTGTGTTATTTCATTAGTGATCGCTATCCCAGTGCATATGTTCTGAATCTCACAAATACATCTAGATAGGTATTTAGGTCCTCTATCACGACATAAGAAAATTGTGCAAAAAAAAATTGGGGTTTTCGAGAAAAATGCATTTTTCTAAAAAGTGCATTTTTCAGTAAAAAGTGCATAACTCGTGCATTTTTTATTTTTTTTTGGAAATAACATAGAGAACGTGAAAGAGGGCTCAAAACTGAGTAAAATTATGTGTTACACGCTTAAAAGCATAAAAAAATGGTGAAACAGTAGCCGTTTGAAAATTACATTGAAAAATTTTTTTTCTAAGTAAGAATTTTCTCAGAATTTTTCGGTATCGCTGAACGCATGAAATGTTGATAAAACAAAAAAATAAAAAAATACGTGTCAAATAATTTTTGGAGAAGAACATGAATAGTTTCATTCCAAAATGATCGGTGACATAGGTATACGCGGACCACCTGATTTGAGATGGATTCGGCCATAATCAAAGTTTTGATCCATTTTCAAATTCTGAGTTTTACTTAGTACTTAATCAGAAGTTCAGAACTCAGTACTCTCTGAGTCTGTTAAATTAGCCATTAGAGGGCTGAGTGTGGTTCTGTTTAATCTTTTTTTTTTTTTTTTATTGTGCATTTCAAACCTTTGCAGGTTTATTTCTGCAATATACATAGTGTTATAAATTAAATACAATTATATACATAAAGGGTCGTACGTACTATTTGATAGACAGTTACAGATGTTAACACAACTTACAAGTATATACAACGCATGAACAAACAACGCATGAGAACAAAAATGATTAAATTCGGAAACCACAATCTTTAGTGAATACGTGAATCTGGCGGTAGGCTTGAATATTTGGCTCTGCAATGAGGGCTTCTATGCAATACGGAGAGTACTGATGGATTCGTCTTAGTTTTTTTATAAGAACGATCCTAGCTGTTTCATATAAAGGGCATTGCCATAATACATGGTTTAAATTTTCTAGTTCTGAGTCGCATTTACATTTGGGATCCTTTACTATCTTTACTCGGAAGAGAGAAGCAGCTAGGTTGTAATGATCCGCTCTGCTTCTGTTGATCATTACAATGAAGTCTCGTTGAAGACTTCTTTTGCCTGAGAACCACGGTTTTCTACTGTCTTTAAAGAAGCTTTGGAAGAATCGTTTACCTTTTATTAAACTTGTTTCTTTTACAAATGCAGTCGTTTGCGAGAAGGTGCTTATTTTACAAGCGTGATAAAAATCAGTATAGGGAATTACATTTATGTCAATATTTATAGAGGTAGTGACTGATTTCGCTTGACTATCTGCAGTTTCGTTACCTCTGATTCCTATGTGAGATGGTATCCAGAATAGTTTTAGCTTAGTATTGAAAGGGTTATTGTTAAAAAATTCATAGTACTTTTTTTTAATTTCAAAGATGTATTCGTTAGTGTTTACGTTGTTATTAGTGGACTGAAGAGATTGCAAGGCATTGAGGGAATCCGAAAATATGAAAACATCGTGATTACGGTTTTGCAAGGCAAGACTTAGAGCGTCGTTCAGTGCTATACATTCGGCTGTGTACACGGAGGCATTTTTATTGATGGCTTTTAGATAACTTAAGTTCAGCTCTGAGCATATACATGCACTTCTTACAGCACTATTATCCGATTTCTCGCTACCGTCGGTGTAGATGGTATAGGCACCACCGTTTTTCGCTATAAACTTGTCAAGCATGTCATTAGGGTTTTCGGATTTTTTAAGTTTGTGACCGAGAGATGAATAAAATGGAATTGAAGTTATCAAAATGCTGTAGTCGTAGTTATATAAAGGAAAGTTGCAACGAGAGTTTACTTCTGAGAGGATTTTAGAAAAATCTGTGTCCAAGATACACTCGTGGATTAATCTTTTCTGTGCTTTGGATTTATGTTTCTTGCTATTATTGGAAAAGGTTTTTAAAGCTTTATGGGTTGATGAGTTATAGGTGGATACTTGTTTTAAAAGAAATCGGTAGCTTAAGAGTTTGGATCTATCTTTAATTAGACATAATTTTGATTCTCCCAGTAGTATGTTAGTGGGAGTGCTGATGTGGTATCCAAGGGCTGATCTTATTGCTGCGATTTGAATTTTTTCGAGTTTTTCGATGCTTGATTTGCGTGATAAATAAATGAAGCTGCCATAATCAATGATGGAGCGAACATAGCTTTTGTAAAGGATAAGTAGAGTTTCTGGACTCGAACCCCAAGTGCCACAGAGAAATTTTATTATGTTAAGAACTTTGAGACATTTTTTTTGGACCAGATTAACGTGAGTTTTGAATGGCATGTTATAGTCGAAAAAAATTCCTAGAAAGCGAGTGGATTCTTGAGATTTAATGATATGATTATCTATTACTATATTTGTGCTATTTGGAAGTATATTTTGGTTGTTAAAGTGAATTAATGCTGTTTTACTAGGCGAGAGTTCAAGCCCTAGAATGGAGAGATTATTTTTAATTGTTATAATGGCGTTTTGTAATATTTTTTTTCCTCTTTTAACCGATTTACACTTAACATACAAAGCTATGTCGTCCGAAAACTGAGATAATGAAACGGTTTTTTTTATATTGAAAGTTATATTGGCAACATATAGTATATAAAGTAGAGGGCTTAAGACTCCTCCTTGTGGAACGCCCTTAAATGTAAGCCTCGACGATTCATTTAGAGATTCTGTGAAAATAACTCTTTCATGCATAAGGAACTTTATAAAATGGATTAGTTGCAGCGGGCATCCTAAGGCTGCCAGATTGGAAATAAGTATATCGATATTGACATCATTGAACGCACCAATAACATTTAGGAAGGCCGCCAGTACACTTTTTTTTTCTATGAACGCTTCATCAATTTTGTGTAAGGTTTGTTAAATTATCAATGCACGACTTTCCTTTGCGAAAGCCACTTTGGCTCGGTGGAATCAGATTGTGAAATTCAGCCCACCATTGCAATCTATTTTTGATCAGTGTTTCAAACAATTTACACATGCATGACGTTAGTGAAATTGGTCTAAAGCTAGAGCCATCTGTTTTTGGGATAAAGTGGAGAAAGGAGTGCCTCCAGCTATCCTGATAGTTGTTCTCTTTATACATGTAATTACAGATGTCTAATAGCAGTAGTTTGTATTTGGTGGAAAGTTTCTGAATTATTTCAAAATCAATTCCATCGATTCCTGGGGAAGATTTTGTGTCTTTTGAGTCTAGAGCAGTATTAAATTCAATAAAGTCAAATGGAGTCTCAAAAAATAAGTTTTTTTGACAGACTGAGAGCCAGTTTGGATCTGTTTGAACCCAAGGGGGACTAATTTTGTTCAAGGCTATTTCGATTTTGGTTTGTTTCTATAGGTCGTTAGTTGTGGAAAGGGAAGTCGTATTTATCCAAGTTTTTTTAAAAATTTTACATTTATTCCATACATATTTGGGATCCGTATTAAGATTTATACTTTCTGCAAAATTGATGAAGTTTTCTTTTTTTTTTCATTTTAAAAGTTTTTTTAGCTAGTGCTACGTATTTCTTATAATTAATAAGGTCTAATAGATTTTTTGAGTGCTCCCATTTCTTAAATGCAGCTCGCCTTAGTCTCTTAATTCTATCGCAGTCGGAATCCCACCAAGGGACTGGGTTCCTATGTTGGTGGGTATTATTAATATTTTTTTTCGGAGTACAATATTTGATGCCATTTGTAATAGTCTCTATGAAAAGTTTGTATTGTTCATTGGGAGGCGCATTTTCGTAGACAGCTGTAAGGAAATTGCAATGACTGGAATCGAGATATTCGTAAAATTTTCCCCAATTAGTACGTATAGATTTGATTTTAAACGTTTTTTTTTTGTTTTTCAGGAAGCTAAATTTAAGTTTTCTTATGGAAATTTAACATGGGAAAAATGGACGAAAAGTGGTCATTTATGATTAACCAATAGCAAGCTATTGAATCGGCAAAAACAAATTTCACAAAAAATCGTTTAAAGTAGAAGAAAAGAGCTAATTTGATACTAAAATCGTTAAGATCGGTCAAAAAATGACAAAAATTTTAAGAATTACGTGGGTTTGGGAGAAGTCGCTCATTTTTGGTCATTTTTCGCAATTTTCAAATCCCCATAGCTTTGCACAGAATCGACCGATTTTAACGATTCTAGTATCAAATTAAAGCTCTTTTCTTCTACTTTAATCGCTTTTTTGTGAAATTTGTTTTTGCCGATTCAATAGCTTGCTATTGGTTAATCATCAATGACCACTTTTCGTCCATTTTTCCTATGTTAAATTTCCATAAGAAAACTTAAATGTAGCTTCCTGAAAAACACTATGCCGATTTCCTTAGTTCGACACGCTTTTCGTGCATTATTTTTGCTACAGAATAGGAAAAATCAGTTTTTGGAAGTGTGCTTCAACTTTGAATTTTTACGATTTTTCGTCCACAGTTATGAATAATTTTCTGTAGAATTCGACATATAATCTCTTATACTTCATTGTGCACCTTTCTGGGCTTATCACCCGGACTGGCCACGAGAAATAGAACCCTCTCACATGTAACACTGTCCCAATCTGGTCTCCACATGTAAAATACCTAATGCAATCAATAGAACAAGTTATTCATAAGATTTTCATATCTATGACATGTAACTATTTTTCTTGATAGTCTAACAAATATTATTTTCAAAGTTTTAAGTTTGTAGTATATGTGTTGAATTATAGAAAATATTTTTCCAGAACAATTCATTGTTATTTTTTATTAAAAAGTGGCAATACTCACAGCCAGCCCCGTCAATAGTTCGTCAAAGCCAGCTGTCTTTTTTATTGAACTATAAACAATTGAACCTCGATACTGTCAATTTTCACGTGTGATAAATACTAGCAAGTTCTCCTCTTTGTAAATGGTAAACAAAATTAGTAGTTAAAGGGAGAATTTAATGACTGTTATTCTTGTATTTTATTCCGCGTTGTGTGAAAAGGAAAAATAAAGATAATTGGTTACAGTTCGTTGGCTTAATGGAAAAAGCGGACACGTCGATTTTTCGTTGGAAAAGTGGACACGCCGATTTTTCGTTGGAAAAGCGAACACCTCGCGCCTGAATTTTTTTTTCACTTTATGAAAAAAGATAAATTTGATAAATGTATAATTGAAGCAACGATACCAAAAAATACATAAAGTACAGAGAACCAGATGATTTTCCAGTGCCAGTAGATCTCAACTCAAATAATAGTAATTTATAAACTCCGGCGCAAAGTGTGCGCTTTTTTAACTAAAAATCGACGTGTCCGCTTTTTCCACTCAAAATTGACGTGTCCGCTTTCTCCACTAAGCCGACGAGTTGATAGAAACGAAAGATATTTGATTTTGTATTCTTATGTAAATATCAACCCAAAAATAAAAATCTTTATTGCACTTAATAGTTTCACTTTGTTGCATATATCAATGCAGTAATAGTATAAAAACTGTTTTATATTTCAATTCATGTTGGGTAAATGTTGTATTTTTATTTATTTTTATTTTTTCTTTTGATTGATTAGAATTTTATTTTTACTTCGAAACGTTTTTCTTAACCTCTAATCTTTGTTTTTATATTTTTGCTAAAGCAGTAATTCTAGTTTTATTTTATACTATAGGTAATGTGCTTCAATAAATTATTCAAATTAGAAATAGTATATTTTTATTTATTCTGTTATTCTTTGCTAATATAAGAACAAAAATATGTTTCAAGTAACCCCCATCTATTATTAAGGAAGAACCTTCTTCTGATAAAATATTCAAATTGGTGTAGGGAGCTATGTAACACGGGGCATCCATAAATTTTTATCGAACAGTCGCGAGTGACCACTGTAAATAGACGCTTTCTATTAAAAACAAATTCTTTTTAAAAGACAATAGTTTCTGAATTTTGTCAAATAAATGGATATTTTTCGCAGTCATTATTATAGTACGAATTATAAATATTTGAGACTTTTAGGATTGTGGCCTTTTGATGACGCTTTAAAAAAACTAATCACACGTGGAATAATTATATTTTTAGTGATCTCTCTTCTTATACCGCAAGTAAAAGTTCAAAATATTTTTTAAATATACAATAAAACAAATAATAAATAAAAATACTTTCCTCTGTCGTTCGTCTCGTCCTACTTATTTTTAATAGATTTATTTTTGCCTGATTATACTAATGTAGTTACGACATAAAACCACTAATCAGTAATAAATATGTTCAATTACAATATTAGATCCACAGCAATTATTGAAATCATACAAACCTCTATAGCATACATCTTCGTCAAAAATGATCGTCAACTCTCGTATATCGTTCATGTGGGTGATAAACAAAAATTATTTAATTATACTAAAGAAACAGCTGTTTCCTTTTTTGACTATAGATAGATTCTTTACCCATAAATAAAAAACAATTTTGTATTAATTGTTTGATAGTCCTTCCTTTTTAGGATTTCACGACATCTAGTTTTTACCATTTTTTACAAATTTTCTCTTACAACTAATCTTAGCCCACTTAAATTACAATATTTTTTAAACTAAACAGAATCATTTTCTAAGTCTTAAGTTTTACATTTTATAATCTTCAACAGCTTTCAATTACATTTCTTTTTCTTTTCTTATTTTCTAATCGTATCACAATTTTACTAGTTTTTTTAACTCCTTTAACCTTAAATAATTTTTTGTCTATCTATTCTATAATATATTAAAAACAATATTACCTATTGAAAATACACATAAATATCAACATTTGAAGCCCTGGAAGATTCCTGTATGAATAATAATGGAAAATCTGATTAGTGGTGTAAAATAATTATAAATATTCACCTTTTCAGAAATCTGCCGCGCTCAGTTTGTAAAAAAACATATTAGGAAGATCTTCGAGCAATTTCAGTTCATTTGATTGACCGGTTCCAAAGAAAACCTGTGAGAACTGAGGAAAAATGCAAAAAATAGTGTTAAAATTAAGTGTGTTAATATTACACACTTGCAAATCAAGATCGATCAGATCTGAAAATGTTCATTTTCATGTGTTTATTTAATAGGTACCCTGCTGTAAATTATAAATGTTAATAACAATTAATAACTGTTAAATTATTTAGAATAGTTTAGTACTGTTTAAAACTGTTTATAAATCTTACAAAAGGTAGGATTCTGGACATATTCTTCCTACTTATAATAGTTTGAAACAGTTACAAATAATTTTGAATTTGATATTTATGAAAAATTTAATAAGTAATAAATTATTATTATTAATAATAATCATTAATAATTATTTAATATCCATATTATTACATTAATGATAATTAATTAATGGTTTTATTTTTTATTTAATTATTAATTATTAATAATTCATTATTATTATGGTTTGGGAGCAATATTTTTGTGATAAAATACTGAAAAACAGATAAAAACATTTTTAAAAAACTCGATTATTGGCTATTACGTTACAGGATTTAACTTTACACACAGACATTAAATACAAAAGCTGTAGATAATATAAGAACAAAACTTTTTCTTATTGAAAATTTTTTTGTACAATCAATTCCTGACGAGTTAAACCCATAAAAATTATTTTTAACTCCGAAATGTACCTATACTGGTCGATTTTCGATTATAACTTAGTAGAGTTTGATTTTAAACAAAAATTTTAAATGCAAAAGTTATAGATAACATCGAAGAAAAATTTTTTCCATTTGATATTTGCATGTATAATCAATCCCTGGCACTATAGACCTATAAAAACGATTTTTAACGCCTCAATACACCTTATATTGTCAATTCTCGCTTATTATTTAACACAATTCGATTTGACACAGAAATATTGTGTACAAAAGTTGTATACACGTTTTGCGTAAAACAATTTCTAGTAAGTAGTTAAACCTGAAAGAACGATTAAAACACTGAAAAACGACCTAAATAAAGATTTCATAAAGATTTATTGACTTTTACTCTAGTTATCGCGCGACACCGAAAATGCAATTTTTTTCTTTAATAATTTTTTTCTCATTAACAAATCGATAAAACTTCTTGAAATTTTTAGAGGTAGAAGTACTGTTTATACTTAATAAATGGTACAAATTTCGTGTAAAAATATGGAAACTATATGTAAACTATTCCAGTTTCTGAGATAAAAATTATAGAAAAAAATGACACATTTACCTTCATAACAAATGAAGGACGATAGATATTTAAATGTTTAAAGAAAGAAAATGTAGGTAATTTAATGCCTTTTCAAATGCATTTCAAAAAATTCCAAAAAATTTACCCTATCATGTTAAAAAATGAGAAAAATTAAAATTTCAAAATCGTATTTTGATCATAAATTAAAAGAAATTCGACAAAATTTCAAAATCGTTCGTGGATTTTAAAGCGGCATCAAAATCGAAGAGAATAAGCTTTGTCCCGTTGAAATCGACCGATTCGTTCTCGAGATATCTTCTGCGCGCGCACACACACGCACACGCACACACACGCACACGCACACACACGCACACACACACGCGCACGCACACGCACACACCCACCCACCCATTGCGGGTCAAAAATTCGTTTTTTGATTGGGCCGATGCGTTTTTGTTTTATTTCGAATTTTCGATTTCCTAAAAATTTATTCTTGCTTTTTTTTAATGATAGGATCAATATATTTTAATCGGATCGGTAACATTTGAAAAAGAATTAAAATACCTATATTTTCTAAAACAAAAATTTCTAGCTATCACGGTTCTTTTGTCATTAACAAAAACGTGTTTTTTTTAAAAAGCTATAACTCGTATAACTCCCAAACTAAACAGTCAAATTTTTTTAGAAAAATCATGATAATGCATTGTAATAGCCATTTATTATTTTTAAGGTTAGAACCTTTTTCTTACATCGGAAATTCCAAAAAGTGCACACAAATGCGGACAGGCACACTACTAGGGACAAGTACCCTATATGTGAAATTTCACAAAGAAAATATAATTTGAAGTAAAGGTTATTTAGGAATTTTAAAAGGTTTTGACGATAATATTATAATCAATTATTTTATTTATTTTTTACACATAATTTAAAAAAAAATAATACATATTACTTTATTCATATTTTATACATAATTTAAAAATTAGTACTTTTTAATCTTCATAAATGAATTTAATTATAATTATGTAATAAATTGTTGCAAAAATTATACATTTTGTTATTAAAAATTAATTAAGGGGTTATATCTAGTTGGAATTTTTTTTTTTCCATTTTTTTTTTATTGGCTTAAAGTATGGTAAAACATCCCTAGATTTATGATCAATAATGTCCAAACATGAAAGAAACTCAGACAAATTTTCAAAATCGGCACGCAGTAAAACCAAGTTTTAAAACCAAGTTTTAAAACCAAGCAGTAAAACCAAGTTTTCAAAATCGGCACGCAGTAAAACTCGATGAGTTTTCATCCGATTGATTTGAAATTTTAACTGTAGCTTCTTCATTAGATTATCTGTTTAAGTACACACGATTTCAACGATCGATAAACAATTAAAAAAGTTATAAACAATTTAAGTCGATTTTTTTCGTCGAAAACGCAACTTTTTGTTTGAATAACCGCCATTTTGCGAAAAAAATTCCTAAAAATATAATCGTGTGTACTTCAACCGCAAAACTCATGTATATATGAAAAAAATTTTTTTATTGTTCCAGATGGTGATCCAGAGGACTTCTACTGCGTGCCGCAAAGATACTTTTTCAAATACTGCTTTACATTTATTGACAAATAGCCGCCATTTTGTAAATTTTCACCAATAAAAAAATTTTTTTATATTCCCAAAAAAGAGTTGCTTAACCGATTCATATATTATTTATTTATGCTAATTTAAAAACGAGCTCAAAAAAAATATGAAAAAAGGCCTTTTTTTTTTTGAGCTCCAACCAGATATAACCCCTTAAAGGAATCAGCAAATTAAGTTTGAGGAAGCCACAAGCCAATGAATTGGCAGCCATTTTTTTACTTGTCAATCGTCTTTCAGCATTCTAGTAATCTTCTTTACCTAATTTTACTTCCACTCACAAATCACTTTTGTAATTTTTTCACTGCTTTGATCTTTTCCCTTTTCTGACATTTTTTCTCTTTCCTTTATACATTCTTTTACTACCACTTTTTTCAACTCTCACCTTCTTTTCGTATTTCATCGCTCTTCTCAATGCGTTCATATCCATTTCCTCAAACTTATAACATTCCTCTGTAACTATGTAGTAAGGTGTGATCATGTCTAAAATCCCAGTATCCATTTCATATAATCTTCTTGTGACCGTTTTCAGTCTCTCCTTCATCTAGCCCCATACTTCCAAACAATGCAAAACTTTCCGCTAATGCCGTAAATAGCTTTATCCTGTTCTTGAAATTCTCCTTAAATATCCTTCCTTCAAGTCAGCAAAACATATACAAATCTTTCTTTTTTCTTTACCCAACTCTTTACAGACAAATTATTAAAAGAATGTGTAAGATAATGATTACAAGACTGACAGAATTTATTGGTTTATATTTGTATTTGTTTTAACGTATTTTCTAGATTATAAGACTTATAGAAGAATGGAACAAAGATGTAGACATTGTTATAGAAGTTATTGGCTCTCTTATATATTTTACTGGCTGTCAAATCAAGTATATAAGTTTTGTACGAAGCGATTTGAAGGTAAAAAGAGTTTATTTTTTATGATTTTCAGTCGAATTCATTTACAGAATTAAAATACAAATTTTAGATGTAAAAAATGTAGTAATTTAGTAATATATATTTTGACAACGAGGCTTTGAGAGTCGATTTCTGGTATCTAATAATGAAGCTCAGCGTTCGCAAACAGGCATTTTTGTTAAAAAATTATATCTCTTTTATTGCCAGTTACCCGGAATCGAATTTCACTTCTCTTTTTATTAGTTTTCTTTTGATAATCACATTTGTGGCACTTCATAGTTCCACGACCAAGTTTTGATTTGTTCACAGGAAATCGTAAACAAGTTAATTAGAAGGACGACAGATGCATTATCCCTAATTGCAACCATAAAACTGTTTAGCTGTACCGCGACCTGGGCAGAAAAATCCGGACATCTACCCCTCGATCCCCCCTCCCCCCCAGACACACATCCATATGAAGAATGAAGAATACTGTAATTTCAAATAAGAAATCATTCATTCAACACTTACATAATTTATAGTAATGTGAAATTTTACTGCAATGGAAAAAGTTAAAATTTGTACTGTTATGTATTTGTTTATGATGACAATTATAACTTTATCAAATTTGATTATGAATCTATAGTTTTTATAGAAGCAATAATTTATGTTTTTTAATAATACGTAAAGCTTTTTTTTCATCATAGCGCAAATTAGAATGGTTGTTGGCCTCGTCAATAGCGATAACCATTCTAATGTTACTTAAATACAAAAGTTTATTGTGTTAAATGTTAAAGTACTACATTAGTATACCCTGTTTCGGCCTCGGCATGTTTGCTGGCCACAATTGTCCCAGCAATCATCCCTACGTTAGACAGGTGGATGTGGGAAGGGGGAAGGGGGAGAGGGGCAGAGGATTAAAGTTAAATGTACTAATCATAAAAATAAAAGAAACCCTTTCTGATAAACAAATTAAATATTAATATTTATTAAAATTATTCTTATTACTTCTATAAATTATTTTTCTTCAAAAATAATCAAGAGAAAGACTTAAACATTTATTAAAGGGCAGATCTCCGGATTGTTTCTGCCAGATCACGGTACAGCTAAACAGTTTTATGGGTGCGATTAGGGATAATGCATCTGCCATCCCCTTGTTTACGATTTCTAATGAACAAATCGAAACTTGTTCGTGGAACTATAAAGTGCCAGAAATGTGATTATCGAAGGAAAACTATTAAAGAGAGAAGTGAAATTTGATTCCGGGTAACTGTCAATAAAAGAGATATATTTTTTTAACAAAATAATGCCCGTTTGCGAACGCTGAACTTCATTATTAGATATCAGAAATCGATTCTGAAAGTCTCGTTAAAATCCATTTCTCGCAGGGTGTTCACTTTTCTAGTTTGTTGCCTGCTTGTCGTTGTCGCTCTGCCTTTCTCTCAACATCATATTTATCTGTGGAATAAAACGCACCTGCTGAGTCGGATCTAGTCGCGCAACTAGAATGCGCGCGATTTCCGTTATTCTTTCAGCAAAACGGGCGCCGGGACGTTTGCAGATACTTTCAGAACTCTGGTGCCGCGTATTGATGTCGTACATCTTTCGTTTCGTTCCCGTGTCTGATTCCGCGTGTGAAAAAACTTGCTACTAGGAGTGGGGTTACTAGGATCATTGGAGTGATGCTTTTTCTAGGAAAAGACTTGATTTTTGTTTTTTCATAACATATAAAAGTTATTAAATACAAAGATAAAACTTTGCGTGCGTGGTGTGTGTGTGTGTGTGTGTGTGTGTGTGTGTGTGTGTGTGTGTGTGTGGTATGCGTGTGTGCGTGTGTGTGTGCGTGTGTGCGTGTGTGTGTGTAATAAACGATTACTTTAGAAAATTGGACAATACCACGAGAAATACAATGAAGAAAAATATTAAGTTTGAACAAGCAGCCTGCAGAGTTAGGCTTTTCGATTTTTAAACGTAATAAAAGTCGACTGATAGTTTAAAATCACGTTTTTGCTTTAAAATTATTGCAAGCTTATCGTATACTACGCTGATCGAAAGGTAAAGTATACTTACAAAATTTAGCTAAAAAATTTCTTCATAAATATACGTAAGGCAGTAAACAATGCTATTTTGTCAATTAGAAAGAAAAATATGAAAAAAATTTAGAATGTACCCATGATGTATACACTAAGAATTCTATGGAGTTGGTCTCCATTATATCAGAAACTTTTCAATTTTTAAGTACTCTATATATCGACGCCCCGTACGAAGATAAGCACAATTCAGGCCGATACGAAAACTAGCACATTTCAAAGCTTTTTACGAAAAAAAGCACAGTTCGCGTCCCCTTACGAAAAAAAGCACAACTCGCGGAGTTGGGACGGAAAAAAGCACAACTCGATCTACTCGGACGAAAAAAGGCACGACTCTCTGCGCTCGGACAAAAAAAAGCACAGCTCCGTAAGTACTTATGAAGAGTAGCACTATTTATTGCATTCTTATAAATAGTGTATCTTACGAATGGCCAAAATAAAAACAAAATTGTCAAGATGTTGGAAATCACCATTATGTTGATAAGTGATTCCATCATATGAAATATTACAAGTACTTTAAATCGCAACTAAAGTACATATCAAATAAAAGTAGTTTATCAACTACGTAAGAATTTATAAATATTAGCACTGCTCGCTGTGCTCGCATTTTTTAAGAGAGGAAAATTTCTAACATCAACTTTATATTTTTTCTGCAATAAAGTGTTATTACATTTTTAGCGATGAAAAACTAAAAAAAAATTATTATTGTAGATGAAGTTTTTGTATGAAGAAATGGCGAGACATTGGAAAACACTTACTGATGACGAGGAACAAAAACTGTTAAGAGATTTTACTGAATCTGGACGTATGATGGCTTTATGCTATATAGGTAATTATATTTATTAACGAATCAAAATTTAATTAAAGAATCGTATATTCCGCATCTAGCGAGGAAAAAACTTGGACAGTCTAAAGATCGTATAAATTGCCACCCGAGTCAAAGGTGAGGTCGGCAAACACGAGATGTGGGCTGACCAAATTTTTTTCTTCAGATGCGTAATAAACTATTTCACTATACACGGGCCGAAATACCACATTCGCGTTTTTGAGCCGGGGCGAAAGTGGTACTTTCGGCCTGGGTATATAGTGAAAAATAGTATACGCAACACAGGGATAAAGACCAAGATAGAGACTCGCCTTCGGCTCGGGTGTCAATTTGCTCGTGCTGTGGACTCGCCAAGTCTTTACCTCCCTAGTTGCGAAATATAGCACAAGCGTACAGAAACGTTTTATTTTTTAATGTTTAATTTATATATCTGCCCTGGTAGGAAATAAACCAACTTTGTTGGTTAGTATGACGTGAGCTCAATAAAAGGATTCTTGTCTCAGTGAAGAAAATGTTGAAGTTTACGAAATAACAAAATTTACAATCGAAAATTTAGATTTAAAATGCATAATAATAATGGTAGGTAGAGCAGATTGAGAGGTAGTGATATTGAATAATTAAAATTAAACCTGATAAAACAAATGGCAATAGAATTACGCGTTTGCGGTAAAATAAAATAACGCGATTTTTGCTTTCGCGGTGCGCGCGAGAAAAAATAAATGCAAAAAATTTTGTATAGATTTAATAAGTAGAGTACATTTAAGAACGCAGTATACCTTCTTTTTTGTTTTTACTATGCAATAACTTTTAAAATGGTTGGCAATGAAAATT
Source organism: Torymus aiolomorphi (assembly GCA_036365515.1). Taxonomy (NCBI): domain Eukaryota; kingdom Metazoa; phylum Arthropoda; class Insecta; order Hymenoptera; family Torymidae; genus Torymus; species Torymus aiolomorphi. Next base: position 40,173,398 of record CM070876.1, on the reverse strand, counting down.
TTTCTTAGGCCCTAGACACATGAGCGCGTTTGATCGCGTTTGGCTGCGGTCGGCCACGGTCGGACGCGGCCAAACGCGAGCAATCGCGCTTAAGGCCTTAAAGTCACTCAATTTAGTTTTCCGTTTACCGGAGAATGTAGTGCATGGAATTACTTCAAAATTTAACAAAACATTGCTTGCTTCATTACGAAGGACGAGACAATCTTCTTTTTTCGAGAAAATTTCTAGTATATTAACAAAAAAATAAAATAAAATGTCGATGCCGGTATGGTACACTGAGAAAAAAATTTCTTTAAATCAAAGCAAATTTCTTTGAATCAAAGAAATCGTGTCATTGCCGGCATCAGTCAAATATTTCTTTGAATTAATGACAATATTTCTTTAAATGAAAGTAATATTTCTTTATTTTAAAGTTTGCGTGATCAATACAAAAAAATATTTCATTGAATCAAAATTATATTTCTTATAATAGAGACTGTGATTTCATGGTTTGAAAAAAATTTCTTTTATCTAGAAAAATATTTCTTTATGGCAAGAAACCGTCTTTTTCAATAGAAGAAATATTTTTTTATTATAAAGTTCCCGTGATCAAAACAAAAAAAGTATTTCATTGAATCTAAATTATATTTCTTACAATAGAGACTGAGATTTCATGGTTTAAAGAAAATTTCTTTCCTTTCGAAGAATATTTCTTTATGGCAAGAAACAGCGCTTTTTCAATAGAAGAAAACCGCTGCCAAGTCATTGGCACGTAGCTTCCTCCAAATTAATTTCTTTCATTTAAAGTAAATTTCTTTCATTAAAAGAAATTTTCTTTCATTTAAAGAAATATTTCATTGAACCCGAGTATTATTTTTTTAATTTATATAAAAAAAAATTGAAACCAACTTTTTTTACAATTTTATTCAAGTGAATTGCATTTATCTTTCTTTTTCTGCAATACAGATAGAGAATATATTCATGATGGTGATACATGCATTTTTTTGTTAACATATACATATGTATATTAACACTCACTAATTCGCATTATAGTTAATTTAAAACGCATTTTTAAATTATACTTACGTACATTTATTTAGCAGAAAAAAAGTTTAGAAATAAAAACGACCTTAAAGAAATTCGAACCCTAGACCCTCGAGTTCGTAAGCAAGCCCGCCATCACACGCTTGTATTCGGTTCTTCTAAAAGGCTTTGGTAACCCGTACTGGTTACTTTCAAAGAAATATTGATAATTACAACAAATATGATTATTTTACTTTAATAAAGTTTCCTTTGACACAAAGAAAACCGACAATCAATGAATTCTTCTTTTTAAATTAACGTAAATCTCTTTGAATGGAAAAAATATTTCTTTGACTTAATAAAACTATACACTTTGAATAAAATGATACATTATTGACACGTATTAACGAGAAAGTAATATATCCTTGATTCAATACAATAATTTTTTTCGAACAAATAAATATTTCCTTGTTTTTGCTAAAAAGTTTTTAAATGTCAATCGTAATCGCAAAGAAACCACGCATAGTAAGGAAGGCCAATGCTTTTGACTCAATGATACCGGTATTAACGGCAAAGAAATGATTTTCTTGAACTAAATTGAAATTTTTTACGCTGTATTTGCTCTTTTCAAAGAAACGTGTTTTTATTCGAAAGTAATATATTTCTGATTGAATATTCTTAATATTATTAACTCGTATCATTGAGTCAAAAACATTGAGATTAATTTAATTTATTAAATTATTAATCTCAAAAAGACTATTCTGCCTTCCACTACCAACCTGAAGCTCCACCTACGACCCAGAATATAAATTGGGTCTCACCGCCGGCCTCGAGCAGTCGCTACCAAGCACATGATAAGCTTCGTAGTTTGTTTAATTGCACTAGTGCACGCGCCCTGATCACGGCACTGTGTCAGTTGCAATTACGCCGTTTGAATTGTATAGAGTCACGCTTTTAAGTCAATTTGTTTGTTAAAAGCAACAAGTTCTCGATTGATTCAATAAACATCAAGTTAAAGTTAATTCTCTCGAGTTCGAGTTTTATTTCAAATTTCCCGCGACTCCTTCCGCTTCAGCGCTTAATTGAACAAACAAATTCCACGTTCCGATTGGTCAACTTGGCGACCATTGCAGAAGCACCTTTCTGCTAAAAGACCCCGACTCGGGTCGTAACAAGAGCATGGTGTAAGGAAATAAAGTGTGCTATTGCACAACCTTCTTTACGGACCAATAGAATTCTCATCCTAAAATCGGTCATATTGAACTTTAAACCAATAGAATCAGCGCGTGAGTGGCGAATTTGTTTGAAATGTAATATAGAACTGTTTTGTATAAACTGAAAATTAAAGTGTTATTAATGTTAAATAAATAGATAATGAAAATAATACTCAAGTAATTAAGAAGAATATTAACTTTTTGAATGAAAATGTTTATAATTCGTACTATTTATGAAATGAAAGAAGTACTTTTGCAGTGGATCATTGAAATTATCTTTTGAAAAAAATTCAATAAGATATGAAAAATAATTATCGATTTATATAATATATGTTAATTTTACTATTGCCAATGTATAAAAATATTTCATTTTATGATCTCAGTAAGATATAATAAGAAAAAACACAGATTTGAAAAAGGGTGAAATATATTTAAATAAAAGAACAATTTGATAAGTAATAGTTAATACTTTAAAAATATTACTTATGTCGACTGCAATTTACTATCAACTGATAAGAATTTTTTTATCGGTCTTACAGTCTTACAAATTAAATTAAAATAATTAATATTTATGGCATAATAAGTAATACCAGAAGAAGTGGTAAATATCATATCAAAGGGTGCTAAATTTGGAATATCATATTCAAGTAAATCTCTTCCGATCAAGAATATCATCGCTGAGGTAGAAAGTAGTATGAGTAGTTTTAATCTAGAGTTTAAAAAAGAATGTAGGAGTTCTTTAGTTAAAGTTATTGATAATTTTAAAAGAGAACATAGATTTGATAATTATTTGAACAGTAATTTATTCCATGAATTAAAAATAACGAAGAAATTCTTGAGAGAGAATCCGAATATGATCTTTCAAAAAGCAGATAAAGGAAATGTAACTGTAGTTTCAGATAAAAGGGATTATATTAATAAAATTCAACTTATGTTGGATGATGATACCACTTACGTGAAAATTAGGAATCCACATATCAATAGACTACAAGATAAATTGAAAGAATTATTGTTGCATTGGAAAACAAAAGCTTATATTAAGGATAGTATGTTTAAATATTTAAAATGTGAAAATGGCACTGTAGCTAAATGTTATGGGCTTCCTAAGATTCACAAAGAACAGTTGACATATAGAATAATAATGTCATCGATAAATTTTCCGACGTATAGACTTGCTAGATTTTTGTCTAATATATTGTTCAAGATAGTGGGTAAAACAAATCCATATATTAAAGATAGTTGGAGTTTTTATGATATAATGGAAGATATTATTATTCCGAATGATCATAGGATGGTTTCATTGGATGTAGTATCTTTGTTTACAAATATACCTTTAGAGTTGTTGAATGATATTATACAAGATAAATCGTTTGAAATTAAAGTACATACTAGTTTAACAAAAGATGAATTTATAAAGGCACTTAATTTGGTTTTTAAAAACACAGTTTTTTCTTTTGATAATAGTTTATATGTGCAAAGATATGGTTGCCCAATGGGATCACCTTTGTCACCTGTTATAGCCAATTTAGTAATGGAAAAATTGGAAAGTGTTGCTTTGTCTAAGTTGGTTTTTCAGCCAATTATTTTTAAAAGATATGTTGATGACATTTTTGCAGTTGTACCTGAATGTTTTGTGGATGAAATGGTGGATGTGTTTAATTCTATCCATGATAGAATTAAATTCACAAAAGAAGTTGAGAAAGATGATCAATTGAGTTTTTTAGATATTAGAGTCATTAGAGTTAATAATAATAGAGTGAAATTAGATTGGTATAGAAAACCTACATGGTCAGATAGATTTTTAAATTTTGATTCTCACCACCAATTCGGAAACAAGACAGGTGCGATCAAAGGTGTCATTGACAGAGCGATTAAATTGTCACATAAAGATTTTAGGAAAAAGAATTTAAATTTAGTTAGAGAAACATTTATTAAGAATAGTTATCCGGTAAAATTTATTGACAAAATGATTGATGAGAGAGTGTGGGAAATTTATAATGGTGGATTGAAGCAGCGGGTAGATAATCAAACAAGGAATAAAAATGGAAAGAACGCATATTTTAGTTTACCATATGTTAGAGATTTGTCGGAAAGAATTAGAAGGGTTTTTAGTAAACATAATATTCAAGTTTTCTTTAGAAACGATAATAATTTAGAAAGGTTATTTAGTAATTGTAAAGACAAGGATGATAAATGTTTAAAATCGGGAGTAGTTTATAAAATTAATTGTAGGGATTGTAATGGTTGTTATATTGGTCAAACGGGTAGATATTTGAAAAAGAGAATATATGAACATCAATATAGTTTACGCAGCTCAAGTTGTACATCGGGTTTGAAAGAACATTGTTTAAATAGTTTGCATTCTTTCGATTTTGGGAGTGTGGATATTTTGGAACAAGGGATTACGAATAAATATAAGAAGGAAAGCCTTGAAAGTATTCACATTCTAAGAAATCAGAATAATGTAAATTTAATGATGGAGTCAAGTAAATTAGATAACATTTATCATTCTTTATTAATTTAAGTAAGAATGGAAAGATGGTGGTGGGGGTAAGAAAAAAAGAAGGTGGTATGGGGGTATATAAGGAGGTGTATCGTGGGTTTCATTTCAGTCCCTGAGGAGGAGCCGGAGCGGGCTCGAAACGTTGGACAATGTGGTGGTGGTGGGCAGTCAGATCGTCCTTTGCTAACAAAGTTTTTTCCAGGTTTTAATTAAGTTTTTATTTCAGATTCTGCGGAGGTGATTATAAACAAGGGCAATCTGACTGCCAGAAATATTAATTATTTTAATTTAATTTGTAAGACTGTAAGACCGATAAAAAAATTCTTATCAGTTAATAGTTAATACTATTTATTAACTATCAGTTAATACTATTTAGTAACAATTAAAATTATTGTAAATAGACAACAATTAAGTCAAGTACATAAATATTTGAACTCTTATTAAAAAGAAACAACGAATATTTACGATAATATTTACGATAACTTGCGAATAAATATTTTACGAATAAAATTTTATTGCTTCTGCAGACCTTTGCGTAATTCTAGTTTTCTTGTAACTGCTTTTTATATTTTTATTCAATTCCCTTAATCTAATATAAGTACGCGTTCTTACTAAGCGTAGAACTTCATCCGGAATATTGAATTCATTGCTTTTTTTTGTTTTAACCAAGGTTGCTACTTTCTTAAAAATGAAGTTGGTACTTGACAGTGTACCTTAATGAAATTGTTGAAAACTATTTCCAAAATCTGTGCTGTTCTCAGTAATTCTTCAAAAGGGAAAATAAGGTTTCCTTTATCGCAAGCTTTTACCCACATGTCTGCGATTTCTGGATCTTAAATCTAAAGTATTTGATTCCTTTATTTGTAGTATTTCCATTCCAATTATGGCAATATTTTATTGAGCAAGTAGGCATTTTGTAAAAATATACATTAAAATCTTCAATTTCTATTCAAACGTAAACACTACGCTGTAATATTGAACATGGCGGGAAGTTGGGATGCGCAGTAGTGGTCGAAAACGAGTATGGCTAACGAGCACACTTTATTTCCTCACACCATGGTACAGAGTATAGACGAACGGAGAAAAGTATGGTTTTATCACCAGGAATCGGCTGCTTCTTGCATAGAATACACGTTTTCGTCCTCCTTGACTTGTTATTTAATATAGACTGTTTTGTACAAAAAGACTGCTCTGTAAAACGTATGATAGCATAAACTGTTTTATCAAAATTTTGATCGTTGTTTTATTCTTTTAAACTTTTTGACCAATGACCGGTCAGAAAGCTCACTGACGGTCATTTTTACATTCAGGGATTGTAAATTCTGACTGTCAATGACGGTCAACCTTTTGTCAAAATGACCGTCAAGTCAGAAAATTTTGTCTGACCGGTCAATCCACATCACTGCTTATAGGAGAAGGCAGGGTAATATGGGTAGTGGGTCGATATGGGTTTTGTTGATATTTAAAAATAAGGAACTATTTTTAGCTGCAAAGTTTTTAGGTTATAGCTGAAGTTGTAATAAATTTAATGGAAGTGGTAGAAACTGAAACAGTCGAGTACAAATAATTTAAAAAATAAAGTACCCATGTAGTCCTCGAGAAGTCAGATCACGGACAACCCAAACGCGATCGCGAGCGCGAATAGGAACCTCAGCAAGAAGGGTATCGGAGACTCCTCGAAGAACCCGGGCGGATCCTGGCTGAGGGGAGGGGATGGGGGATTTTAGCAAATCAATCATCCCTGATACAGGGTAGGCAGGACCACATGGGGGCGGTCCATCCAGAGGGAAAACCAGAGACATCGGCGGAGGGGGACTCATCGAAGAACCCTGATGCGGATGCCATCACAAACCAGCTGAAGGAGCTTCAACTCGCCCTGAAGCAGCAGAGACTTTCTGGAGCTCAGAGGTGGAAGTTCCTTAAGTAAAGACGGGAGCTGAAGGCGGTTAGGAGGACCGGGACAGCGAAGCCATCGGCGAAGCGGGACCTGGACACCGAACCACCATGCACTCCGACACTGAGGACGGAGGCACCGGAAGGTCGGCTGGGGACCACGGGCGTCAAGCGACGCAAGGGGCCCGTGGACACCCCTCCTGATGCCGATGTCGTCAGGAAGAAGCCGAACCGGAAGGCCGACATACCGATTGCCAGGTTGATAGACTCGCTCACGAGGACGGTCGTTGCGGATGGGTATCCTGATGTGGAGCTGCTGCCGCAACACGCAGTCCACGTCACCGATGCGGTCCAGGCGGAGATGAAGAAGATCGAGTCTGGTCCGAGCCCAAGATTCAGCGGCTCCTTCGTTAAGACCGGGGCCGTCATCGTGGTGGCCGTGGATGACTTCTCAAGGGCATGGCTGGATGAAATTATCCCCCGCATACAACCTTGGGAAGGAGCTAGACTGAGCGTCGTGGAGATGAGTGCGCTTAGGAGGTCGCTCAGGGCCTCTTTTCGGATTTCCGGCCCTAGACGGGATCTGGAGGTGGTCCTGGCAAGACTCGATCGCACGAACCACGGCGTACCCTGTTGAAAAAAGTCATATGACAATCACTTGATCATCATCCCTGAAATGACGCCAAAAAGTCAAATGATTTTCATATGATTGTCATATGATTCTCATGTGACTCTTATGTTCTCAATTTGTTAAATATTTATTCAAATAATTCTTATTAATTATTATTATTATTCATTTACTTGAATCTACGATTAACTAATGTATGTTGATATAATGTAAATAGTGGCAAAGAAGTTTTGCATTAGTTGTCATAATTTAGGAATGAAAAATTAAATATAAAAAATTTAAGATTAACAATAATAAATGATAATAATAAGAATTAATAATAAATGAAAATATTAAAATTATTTTCACGTAGAAATCTGCTGATAACCACCTGAAAATCAGGTGACGTTTTGGCCTGATTTTCACCTAATTATCAGCTAATAATCAGCTGATAATCAGCTGAGCTTTTTCAGTAAGGGCGTCGTCACGTTCTGCAGTTCCCTTTCTATCTGTTGGATCTACAGCAGAGATTTTTATAAATCATTTCCACTGATTTTATTTCCCTTATCTTGTATTAACTAATTTTACAAAATTATTTGAATAAATATTTAACAAATTGGGAACATGAGAGTCACATGAGAATCATGACAATCATATGAAAAATCATATAAAAATCATATGAAAATCGTTTGACTTTTGGCGTGATTTCCGAGATGATGATCAAGTGATTGTCATGTGATGTTTTTCATCAGGGTAGGCATTGACGGATGTCAGGCATCTGCTACAGAGACTAGGGAGGGGCAAGAGTCGGGTAGGAGAAGACCGTCCTAAGCACAATGGTTAAGGACGGGATACCATTTACCCAAATTAAGGGGTCTGTCTAGTAACTCACTTTTGAAAAATCGTTTTTTTTTTTTTTACTTTTTTCGAAAGTAAATATATTAAGAAATATTGTGTGAAAATTTTAGAACGATCCGAGAACTCTAACATTATTTTTGAACGTTTCAAAGGTAGGTACCTCATGTAAAAAAAACTTTAAACGCGTTTTTCTCGAAACAACGCTTTTACTCGCCTTGTTGATGAAATTTTCGAAACTACTCGACCGATCCTTATGAAATTTGAACCACATATTCTTCAAACCTATCGCTATGTCCCCTATAAATTTTTTTCAAAAATTTTGAATTTTACCATATTTTTTTTTCAAAAATCGGCGAAAAAAAACCGGTTTTTTGAAAATTTTTTGTTTTTTCTTCACCATTTTTTTATTTTTTAAAATAATTGAAAAAAATTCATAGGTGACATTGCCATTGTCATACCAAACCTAAAGCACTTTGATTTTTTTGTTTCAGACAACACAGCTCCGAGATTTTATCAACAAGGCGGACCTACCTGTTTTCGAGGTGTTGCGTTTGGCTGACGTTTTTGGTCATAATACATGTATAAAATAAAAGAAAAAAATTTTTTTATGTATTTCAAGAGTGTATTTACTAAGCTTAATAACTTTTATATCATTACCTTTATCCAGTATCCCAAGAAATAATCACGAAAATCGCGTTTTTTTCGACGCGAGCTACTAGACAGACCCCTTAACTTGCACCACAGCAAAGGCGCCACGGCGGTCCTGGCCAGGTGTATGGCTGTGGTGTAGACAGACATCTGCCTAATCCAAAAACCATAAGTGGTCGCGGGGGCTGTCCGTGGTTTACGCGGAGTGGGAAAAATCTATAGTGACCCTGCAAAAAATGCTCTGACGGTGTATATTTTATTTAAGGGGTTAGAGGTCTTCTTGATGCTAGCCCACTGCAGCGGGGATTTATCGGTCGTCAAGGCAAGACTTCCAGACGCGGAGGGCTCGTAGAGGGAGGTGGTGGTGACCTCAGGCTACTTTCCCTACGACTCTACGGACGAACCTCCGCCGAAGGAAGTACAACAACTCATTGATTTCTGTAGCTCAAGGAATCTTCCTCTTATTTTGGAGTGCGACGCTAATGCACACCATGTCATCTGGGGAAGCTCTGACATTAACGGCAGCGGAGAAACACTCCTGTAGTTTCTGGTCGACACGGAACTAAGCATCCTGAATAGGAGCAGGGAATCGACCTTCTGCAATTCTGTTAGGAGGGAGGTAATAGACCTGACGCTCTGTTCAGAGGAGATTAACAGTTGGGTCGGAGACTGGAGGGGAGACTGAATGCTGTGAATGGTAATTTAGGAATCTACCGGAAAAAGTTGGTTTGGTGTACCAATTTGTAATAATCTTTTGGTTTTCTCTTATCAATAGAATGTCGAGAAAACTTATCGAATTTTTTGTCTCTATTTCATGGGTGAATTGTAATCTACTATTATATGAATTAAAAGTATCTAACATTTCATTTAATCCCGAGTTTGGAATACACGTAATTATGTCATCAACGTAACGGTAGAAAAATATCGGTTTGAAGGAGAGTTTTCGTAGGCATTCGGATTCTAAGTCATCCATAACTAAATCTGCGAATAAACCGGATATCGGTGATCCCATTGGTGTACCGAATGATTGTTTGTAATATTTATTATTAAATTGAAAATAAGTATTAGCCATCAGAAAGTCACATGCATTTAAAATTTCGTTTAATGGGATTGTTGTGTTTCTTAAAATTTGAAAATATCGTTTTTCAATACTTTGCCTTAATAACTGTTTACTAATGTTTGTATATAGAGATGTCACGTCCAGGCTAATAAGAGTGTAGTTAGGCGGGATGGTGATATTTTTTAATTTCTCTATCAGATCTAGACTGTTTTTTACGTATGATTTTAGTCTGTTCACACTATTTTGGAGGATGGAAAAAAGTTCTTTTGATAAGAAATACGTTGGGGAGCCTATCGTTGATACTATTGGTCTTAATGGGATGTTGTTTTTATGTATTTTAGGTAGTCCGTAGCATTTCGGAAGCGTGGTATTAGTTTGTGTCAATTGAGTTTTTTTGTATTTTTTGCTGAAAAAGTTATTGTCGTTCCAATTATATAGGAATGTTTTTATTTTGGTTTGTAATTTGTTCAACGGATTTCTAGCTATTTCTATGTATGTTTCTTTGTCAGATAATAGTGATTCCATTTTTCGTGTGTAGTCGTCTCTGTAAATTGCAACTGTTGCGTTTCCTTTATCCGCGTATGTGAATATGATATTCTTATTGTTTTTCATAAATAATTTTGTTTCTTTAATTTTATTTTCGACTATTTTATCGGTTAGGTCTGTATGGTTTGTTTTGCTCCGATGTTGTGATATTTTATTTAATAGTTGGCTTCTAATTTCATTTGCAGTGTCCTCTGGTAATTTTCTGTTTTGGATTAGGTTTTCTAATTGTTTTATGACATTAACCACGACGTGATCATTTAGTTTACATGGGGGATTGAATTTTTGACCGAGAGCAACCGTTTCTATAACGTTTTTCGGGATATTTTTGTCTGTGAGATTTTTAAACCATTTGTCCGTATTTATATTTAGTTGGTTTGTTTTGATTGTGTTACGTGTATTGTTGAATTTCTTATTGTGTTTTATATTTAATTTCGCTCGATGGTTTATGTTTTGTGTTTCTTGGTTTTTTATTATATTACTTAAGACTTCAATAGGTATTAAGTTTTTTAGGATCGATAAAGATTTTATTAACTGTTTTTCAAGGTGTCCTATATGTATATTAATATCTTGAATCTCGATGTTTAATGTTTTTTGTTTAAAATGTTTAATTAGTTTGTTAAATTTATCTTTACCCGATTTGCTGTGAAAATAAAAGTGGTTTAAATTACGTGTGATGTTATCTATAATAATAATAATGGTCGACTGACTCCATTTGATTTACACGGGAAACCCATAACGCTCCACCTCCAAACTGCATGAGGTGATATGGGTTTTCAAGTGATCGTTTTCTTCAGATTAATACATTTCAATGTCTTTGCATTAATGTAAATAATGAAGTGTACTTATTTGTAGATGGAGAGTCGCTGAAACCTTTAAGCGTGTTTCAGTTTTTTTCAAAGTTTGATTAATATTTTTAATAGCGAAAATGCCCATATCGTCCCATCGAGTACCCATATCGCCCCACCTTCCCCTACCTTTTCCCATACTTGCTTTCAAAATCCATACCTTTCTTTTTTTTATGCGAAACTTCAGTGCGGACCCATTAGTCAGATCTCTGCCTATCAGATCTTCGCTTCATCACTCGATTTTCGAATATGTTTTAGATATTTATGTTACATTCCGTAGATTTAAACACCGAATACATAAAGTCACGCAATAGCCAACACTTTGTTAAGAGTGAAAATACACCTCAACAATCGCCGAAGTTGCGTAGGTTTTTCGCGATTACCACCTAAGTACTTAACTGCGCCCAGCTCTGTTTAAAAATTTAATTATGAATCGACCCGTTAATAATTTAATTTAAAAAAAAATAAGTATTAGTGAGATAGAAATCGTGGTTCATTATAATTCACAAATGTTAAATCTTAATTTTCATGAAACTCATTAAGCATGCAAATTATTTAATTAATCGATTCTATCTGTTTTAGTTTCAATAAATATTATATTGGTAGTGTATATTACTCTACCACTTGCACCGACTGTACTTGATATGATTGATCCTTTAAATGAAACAAGAACAAAAGCATTTCCTTATTTTGCTGAATACTTTATAGACGATCAAAAATTCTACTTTGAACTCACGGTTCATGGATGGATCGTATGCATTTTGTCAGTGCAAATCTATGCAACTTTTGATTCGACATATGCACAAACGGTTCACCACGCTTGTGCACTTTTTGCTATTGTTGAGTAAGTTAAAAAAAATTTTCGGCAAAAATAAATTGTTGGTTTATTGAAAGTAAAACAATATTAAATAATTGTTTTTCGATACAACACGCGCAAAGGACAAATTTTCGTACGTTTACGTACGCAAAAAATATTGTGTGTAGCAAGTGCTCTCAGGTTATCTCGACTCGTGTGATTGTAACCCTCGACGAGATAATTAATCTCCTTTCCGCGCTACATAGCCGCGTAATATAAATACTATTTACCTATCTGCCTACATTATTCAAGGAAATTGTTTTTTCATTATTTCGAATAATGGTATAATGTAATGATATAAGTAGAATTGAATTATAATCAAAAGTAAAGTGAAAGGAAATTTTAAATTATTTATTTTTATTGTCATTTCCAACAAATATTAGAGTAAATCAAAATTTTAAAGTTAATGATGAATATTTTCAACATATCTTTCTATTTATTTATAGAGTAGAGTAGAGTAGGTTTTTATTTGTAAAAATTTTATAAGATATAAATTACATAAATTGAAGTATCACATCTGAGTATAGCGGAATAGAAAATGATAATCGTTAGCGATATAATATAAGCACTTATTTAAAGAAATATTAATCTGGACCCTGATGTATTTTTAGATACCGAATGCAAAGAGCTACAAAATTAAAATTTAACAACGAACTCTCAAATATAAAAGAAAAAGAGGACATGATGTACAACGAGATGGTCGATGCTATTATTTTACACAAACAAGCAATGCAGTTTAGTACCAATTACGCAATTTTATTAGTACAAAAAAATGATGCTTTCTTCAATAATTGTACAATTGATTAGATTATAAATGGTTTTTAGTCTGAAAATTTTGATGGTAAAATATTACTTTTTGGGAAGTTAGATGCCAATATAGGTATTGCATTTTGTCTGAATAAACATCTGTAAATGCAAGATTTAATCTTATAATTGACCAGTCAACAGCTTCATTATTATTATATATTATAATATCAGTCACAAATATACAAATATTTATCTATGTACATACAAAACTTTTTTGATCTTCCCGGCGCGAATTTCGTTTTCTTGTGTCTGTCTAGCAGGTGTGAAATAGTACATTCTGGTATGAGCAGATTTCGCATCCTAGGGCCAGAATGTACTGTTTCGCGCTCGCTAGACAAGCACGAGAATCCGAATTTCACGTTCAGAGCGTTAAAAAATGATACATGCACACGGGCTCCCGGGGGATTCCTGTCCTTCGTGTTGGTTTGGCAACATACTTCTACTCGTGTCAGAATCCCCTGTTTCGCCCCCTAGATATAGGTTGTTTTTATTTTAGTCACAATTGGTCTACAGGGTAGATTATCTACTTAACATTTTAATATTTATAATATTTTTAAATCTGATTTGCCTTTTGTAGTACATATTACTTAATAAAAATTAAATATAAAGTTTCATTTTCTTTATTAATTCGCAGTGCACTTTTATAGTACATTACGATACATGTGACCTAAATAGCACTTTTTTGCACGGGGTGAAATTAGGGACCGAGCGTAGAGAGGGTCACAAGTATCGTATAGAATTTTATATCACTGCCTGCCCTAAGCCCGCTGTAACGCCTATCCGTGCCATAAGTAGTCCTTTTTTGCACCGTGTTTATCGTACTCGCTACACTCGTGCACTAACCTCACGGTGCAAAAAAGGACTACTTATGGCACGGATAGGGGTGACAGGCAGTGCTATAAAATTCTATACGACACTTGTGACCTAAGTAGCACTCTATACGGCGTGACACACGTATCGTAATGTACTATTACGATAGTCCTATAGTTTTCAAATAATTTAAAATTATTGATTACGAACTTCCGTATTAAAAAATTTTATTTTTATAGGTTCGCAAATTCAATTGAAGAATCTTATACATACGTATTTTTTGCGCTTATAATTCTGAATACATCTGTTGTAAGTCTTGCCGCCGTTGATGTACGTAGAACAATATAAATAACTGTTTACAATTGTATTAATAACATTTCTTACAATTATTCAATTTTTCTAGACATTATTAAATATCGAAAATGGTAACACAAAACAGGCGATAAGGATTGGTATGCTTTATGTCGGCTTTTCATTTCATCTGTTATTTAATATGTATCCTGGCCAAAAAGTCATTGATAGCAGCATACGTATAGGAGAAGCTGCGTAAGTAAACACACATATACACACACACACACACGCGCGCGCGCGCACACACGCGCACGCTCACACCCACACACAAGTACTCACACACACAAGTGCTCACATATATGCACTCGTTGGTTTAATGGCAGTTTTCATATCATTTTCTTTCTTCTTTTCTCTCCATAAGGTTTATGCTTTCTTTAGTCACATATAAATATAGATACAATACAGAGTCCTAAAATGTATAGACACACGCATACACACGAACTCACTATAAATAGTTTTAATCCATAAAAACACTAATAAAAATATTTCTTATATATGCAAATATAAAGTTAGTGACTATCATCGGCCACTAGCGTTTGTCGCTTTTGGTGTGCTATGTGGCAGAATTATACTATTACGATTAGGGGTATCAGAATGGAAAAAATAATCGCAGGGTTAATAGGTAGTACATTACGCAACAAGGAAGAGTCACCTTGTGCCTGAGTTGCGTTATTGCGTATACTATATTTTGAACCCATCAGGGCGCAAAAATGACTGTTGATGCATGTTAGCGGGCGCAAAGTTTGGTGGAGTAACGCAAATGAATTTTGGCCGATCACCAAAGTTAAGCAACTTTGATTTTTTACGTCGAACAAACAGTGCGTAAGGTGTTTTTTTGAATAGGTTTTCGATGTTTAAGTCTGCAGAATGTGACATTAATTCTGAAAACATGATTGGATCACCGGTTGGTGCCGTAGCCAACACAGCAAAATCTTCGCGCAGTAGGCAGAAGACTGTTAGCAGGTTGCGCATGCCTTATAAAAGATATGGATCAAAAAGCTATAAATCAGAGTACCTACATACATAACGATATCACGTCAACAAGAGTAAATAAAAAGGTTAGATGACAACGTTGAAAGAAGCAACTAAATTGGAGATCTGAGAGGAATCATAAATAAGTATGCCCTCCTTCTTTTAGTTTTTGATGACGTTTTACTGTTTGTTTAGAGTTTGCTAGATAGATGATTCCTGGGGAGTTTATTGTTTGCTTTTCCCTTGGAACGGTGCCTTTTGAAACTTCTTGTGAATTGTTGTCAGTGTACTTGCTGGTATTCGGACAAGTCCTGAAAATATGCTCGGTTTGTTTCCACATGAAGCGAAGTCTGTTGCAAGCTACGTCCTTAGGTTGTATCATCGTATGTTACTAATAGTGTTTTTGGTATTAGTTGTCCATCTTTTTCATGCACACTAAATTGACGGCGGAAGAATATGACGTGGGATCTACCAGGCTTTGCGGAGCTTGCAGGAATACCATTTATCGGTGTGGAATAATAGTAAAATAATTCCTTCATAATGTCATTGGGGATCATGAGTTCTAGATTAGATATAACAATTCATTGTTCTTTATAAGCGTTCTTATTTTTAGTGCATAATTTTTTACTTTCACGATCCGGTTTTCTTGGCTATATTTTTGTTTACCAAGTATATACAGACTCTTTTAACTGAATTTTTCCAAACGTTTGTAATATTTTTAATATCTGTTAATTATTCCATTCCATCTAAGTTATAGTTGTCGATAGTCAGTTCTTACAATTTCAAGTAAGTAATTTCAAACACTTCTGTCAATAACATTGGAGCAAATTGGTAGTGTGTGACTATTTTGTTAGGCATTTGATGGGGTGGTTTCATTTTCAGAAGCCATAATGCTGATACGTTGCAACTGCACCTAAGCGACCAACCCGCAGCAGTGTTACGGTTATAGAAACTTGGATTTATTCGTTCCAGAAGATTGACCTCTTACTTTTCATTGATATTTACAAGTGTTCTAATAGTAGAACAAACCTTGACTGACGATCCTAGTCTAACTGTAAAAAAATTATTACCCTATAATATTATTAATCATAATTTAAGCATCTATTGTTTTACCTTTGGAACATATTTTTAATACGTGCATAGAGAAATCCACTTGGTCAAATATACTTAAATAATGCTGAAGTTGTCTATGTTTGCAAAATCGGGGATAGATCCTGTGTCTCAATAATTGCAGACCTATCTCATTTATTAAGTATATCCAATATTGCTAAAATCCTTGAAAAATAAATTACAATATGCTCTACGACTTTTTGAAGAAATGTAATATTATTTTAGAAAATCCATTCGGATTTGTTAAAAATAGAAGAACCACTGATGTCTTGAACCATATTCTTAATATTACTAAATTTAAATAAGAGTCAGGTAATAATTTCGGCTTTCTTAGATCTGGATAAATCTTTTGATACAGTAAATCATAAAATTCTCATAGCCAAGCTTGAAAGATATGGAAGCAGTGCTCTAGAGCTGATGATTAGTTATCTCTCGGATAGAGAACAAAAAGTTAAAATTTAATATTGCAAGAACAAATAATATAAAGAAATAACTATAGGTGTTCAGCAAGAAACTGTACCAGAACCTTTATTCTTTACACTATATGGAAATGATCTACTGAGAGATATGCATAATGATATCAATACCATCATGTCTGATATGACACTGTTATCGTAATTGCGAGTGATAACCCTTGGTCGTTGGCGAAAAATAATTTGAACGAATATCTGAATCAAATAAAGAAATGGCTTGCTCTAAATAAATTGTCACTGAACATAGTTAAAACGGTCTACATTTGGACATTTGGAAACAACTGTGACAGTGTACCTGAAACACTAAATATTTAATGAAGAAAACAATTACTTTAAAACGTTTAAAATCAATAAATATTTAGGATTAAACTAAGAAATATGAAATGGGCTATATCAACTTTATTGTTAAAAAAATGGGATATTTAATATTTTTGCAAACATACCCTTTACCATAGCTTAACAAAATATGGAATATTTGTCTGGGAGAACCATATCGTCGCTTCGGAATAAAAAGACCCTATCTCGGAGTCCGGTTAAAAAATGCGCTATCTCGGAATCCGGTTGGAAACGATCCTATCTCGGAATCCGATTGAAAAAGGCCCAATCTAAGAATCCGGTTGAAAAAGGCCCTATCTCGGAATCCGGTTGGAAAAGACCCTATCTCGGAATCTGGTTGAAAAAGGCCCCATCTTTGAATCCAGTTGAAGAAGGCTTTATCTCACTCAATATTTATGCCTTTCAAACGCCACAATAAAGGATTTTCACGATTTGCCAAATGATCTCAAATTTTCAACTATAAATAAATTTCTAAATTTACGATGATGGATAAGTTGAAGGAATTTATAATAAACTAAAATAAATCGAAAGATTATTATACAGCTACACCTAATACTTTTGCGTGAATCTTGTATAATTTGTTAAGAAGTCACAATTTTATTTAGCATGATATAAGTGTTTTCGCCTTTTTTTCTTATTTTAGTGTATTTAGTTTAAGGTGATGTTAAATACCGACATAATTTTCAAACGAGTACATCTCATGAAAATACAAATAGAATCATCAAAAAAAAATCTGAGTATAGTATTAACATATACGGAGCGCTTGACAAACGTGTTTTTCCAAAAAAAATATGAGAATTTATTTAATTAAATAAAAACCGTGTCGGTAAGTAGGAATCTGCAATTGACCTACTTTTCAAACGAGCATGTCTAACGAAAATGCTAATAGAATCACTCAAAAAAATTCCTGGATATAGTGTTTATGTGTACGGAGCGCTTAACAAAATTTGTTTTCCGAATAAACGCTTGAATGTTGATTTAAAAAATATTGAAATTCACGGTTTCACATGGCCTTAAAGCATAAACCTGCCTATGTACAGGTAACCTGTTTCTCTTTGTAGGATTTAGATCGTAATACTTTGTAAATAATGGTGTAAATAGATAAACTAATATATAGATGTGACTAAAACAAGTATACAGTGTATTGCATCAAGCATTTTTTATAAATATGTTTTATAAATGAATTTCCACTATGCAAGGCGTTAAATAATTTAATTTTTCACACTCCGTGCGCAAAGCGTCCACTTTGCGCACGCTCGGCCAAAACCGTGCTCGCAAAATCGAACTTTGCACACGTCGTATAAAAAAATAGTGTTCGATACACGAGTGAGAAAGTGATTTTATCCTCGTGCGGCCTTTTCACCGACGCTTCGCTCGGGCGCAAACGTCCACACGAGGATAAAATCACTTTTTCGCACTTGTATCGAAAATAACTATTTCCTAACTGAGTGTATAAAATCGAACTCTGCAGCTCGTTAGGAAAAATAGTATACGCAACACGTGCGCACTAGTTGCGTAATGTACTATTTTGACACTCTGTGTGCAAAGCTCGATTTCGCACACGCTTGAATAAAAAAGCATGCGCTAAATCAAGCTTTGTACACGTCGTGTCAAAAAATACTGTTCGATACACGAGCGAGGTGATTTTAACTTCACCTCATGACTTTTTCACCCTCGCTTTACTGGGGCGCAAACGTCCACACGAGGATAATAGTATATTGTGTACCTAAGGCGTAAAATAAAGTGGGCCTTTTTAGACCGAGGGTGGAGTTTGCAGTACGAATCAAAGGTGAGCTTGCACGAGCCGAAGGCGAGTGCGTTTTGTGAACCGAAGACGAATACTGCAAACATACGAGGTCAAACGCCCCACTAGCCCTAATATAGGTGCACACCATATTTTTTGTGATTAATGTATTGATTTTCGAAGTTTTTGAGCCTAAAAAGCGAGGCTAAATTCATTTTTGTTTTATACGACAATAAAATACTTGTAGGAATACAGATTTTAACTGTTTGTTCAATTTTCATTTTTTTTTATTATAATTATTTGGAAATCCAAATAAAAAATCAAAATAATAAGTAATAAAAATTATTAAAAATAGTAATAAATCTACCACAAATTTGTGTGAATGTAAAGATGTTCATCTTCAAATAAAAAAAGCTATGAAAAACATGCATGTACAAATTTTATGCAGAAAAGTATCTTTTTTCAGATACTTTTGCTCCCGCCGCGTCTAAAAGTATCTACAAAAAGATTACGCCCGCCGGGCAAAGAAGTATTTTTTTTCCGTCGGTCGAAAAAAGTTAAGGTAAAAGGCCGTATTATGCATCAGATTGTGAGGGGCAGTGAGAGATTTTAATTAATTTTTAATAAATTAAAACTTAAGGGTCAGATTTTTTTGCACACTTTTGTTCTTCTACATGTTAGAAGTGAAAAAAAAATTTTGTTTAAGTAAAATCAATTAAAAACATAATAAATTAAACAAAATAAGAGGCTGATCTTCAAGACCGTATTTATGGATCAGCGTGGAAGGATATGTCCCAGTGATCCATAAAATTTGTCCCGATTAATGGATCACTCTTTTACACACTATTTATTGAATAAAACTTTTACTTTAAACTTTTTATGCTAATAATTGAACAATCTTTATTCCTCTGTATTACGTTAATCAATCAGAGATATATAAAACGAATATAAACTTTGGTTGAAACCTTTACTAAAAATCATAAAACATAACCTCAAAAGACTGGAGTAAGTGAATTTAGAATCTTTCATGCGGAGGAATCAAAATCAGTCGTGTCATTCTTTTGAGGTTATGTCGTATCATTTATAATTTAGATTAATATTCGTTTTCTAGGTTTCATGAATGGAAATAAAGCTGAGGAACAAAAATTACTTCATTATTAGAGTAAAAAGTTTAAAATACAACAGCTTTTATCATTAAATAATGCGGAAAAGAGTGATCCAGAAATCGGGACAAGGTAGTTCCCGATTGATGGATCACATAGAGCATTGAACCATAAATACGGACTGCCGAAAACAAATGTTCGTATTATGGATCAGCTCAATAATTTATTGAATTCAATTAAATCTGTGATAATTAATACTTAAATTACTATGTATTTATAATCTACAACTCATAAGATTTTAAATAAGTTAAATAACATATTGTGAAATGATTTAATTTCCTTACAATATGTAAACTGACTAGTCAAGTGCTCTTACTGCTTCTATTCAAATAAAATGGTATCTACAGTGTTGTCTACATAACCTTCATGTGCCAACTCTTTATTATTTTTTCTTAGCTATTAAACGCTTCGGAATTACGTAGAAATTTATATATTTATGCATTTAGAACTTATGCTTGTGAACATAATTTTTGTTTGATAATATAAGCAATAATTATTTCCAAAATTTAATTTTTTTTGGGTGATTCATAAATACAGACATTGATTCATAATACGGTCTTTTACCTTACTTTAGGACCTCTTTTTAGGCCAAAAAACGGCGAAAATCGTGAATGTGTTACAAAAAATCACTTTCACGCACTAGGATAGTTGTCCTGATTAGTGTGGGTTTAAGAAATGTTCCCGATTTGTCGCGATCCGCTCAATTCATTTAGCCTTGCACGAGTGTCCAATTAATATATATATTGATAGTTTAATTTTTAATCTAAATACGGCCGAATCCATCTCAAATCAGACAGCCCGCGTATGCCTATTTCACCTATCATGTTGAAATAAAAATATTTATGTTCTACTCGAAAAAATATTTTACACGTGTTTTTTTATTTTTTTGTTTCATCAAAATTTCATGCGTTCAGCGATACCGAAAAATTCCGAGAAAATTCTTTCATTGAGAAAAAAAATTTTCAATGTGATTTTCAGACTGCTATTGTTTCAGCAGTTTTTCAAGCTTTTAAACGTGTAACACATAATTTCACTCAGTTTTGAGCCCTCTTTAACGCCCTTAATGTCATTTTCAAAAAAAAATAAAAAATCCACGAGCTATGCACTTTTTACTGAAAAATTCATTTTTTAGAGAAGTGCCTTTTTCTCGAAAACCCCATGTTTTTTTGCACAATTTTTGTTGTCGTGATAGAGGACGGTAATGCCTAGCTAGACGTATTTGTGAGATTCGGTACTTTTTCCCTGGGATAGCGATCACTAATGAGATAACACACAAACAAATTTTTCACGCTTAACGCTTATATATAGTCAATGATATTAGAGTCAATGTAAAGGTATTTATCTTTGTGCGTATGTAATATACATGTACGTGCGCCTACTTATAGGAGTATATGTACTAGTACATTTGTCCGCTAGATGGATATGGTTTGACTTAACATTTACAAAGAAAAGTTCGGTTTCTGCTATATATCACACATCTCGTCTTATTTAAAACCATCATCTTTTGGAAAATTATTACATATTTACACCTTATCAACTCAACTACGATGTCTCAATATTACTCAACAGAGAGAATCAAATGTGCAGACTTTTTAGACAAACACAAACAAATTATTTACAAATCTAGTTCCGTACGTTTAAAACAACTTGAGAATCTTGCTCATTCATTGAAGCACCTCTATCCTCATTTACCTTTGACACCTTCTACATATCTGTGTCAACATTGTTACAATCGTGCTTTAGAATTGGTGAGTAGTACTGACAATGAATTTATAACGGATAATGAAGTTACCGATAACGTAGTTGATAGAGATGAAGATTTTTTACCAAGTACTCCAGAACGCATTGAAGAATTTAATAATGAAATAAGTACATCTTTCTTAGGTTCTGTATCGCCTCTTAAAAGAAAAAATCTTATACATGAAAAATCAATTGAAAATTACGTAACAAAGAAGAAAAAAATACTTTCAACATTGTCTAATACCCTTGATGTGAAGTTGAACAATGTTTATGACGTTTCTATAACAGCAAATGAATCAACTGTATGCCATTGTACAGAATGGATACAAAATCTTGGTCTAGCCTTGCAAAAGTGTTCTACGGTATCAGAAAAAATAAAAATTCTGACTTTGCTACCTTCATCCTTTACAAAACATGAAATTTTATCTTTATTTCCAGAAATAACAATGTATATGATCAACAAATCGAGAAATCTTGTTAAAGAAAAAGGAATTTATTCAGAACCAGATGCATATTCAGGCCATCCGATTGATGAAAACATGGAAAAAATTGTTATGGAATATTATTTAAATGATGATTTTAATTGTTCAAGACAAAGTCCTAATAAATGTGACGTTGTTACAATTAAAGTTAACAATAAAAAAGAGAAAAAAGTTAAGCGTTTTCTTACTCGAAGTTTAAAAGAGACGTATAAAGTATTTAAAAATGATTATCCAGAATTGAGAATTGGAAAATCGAAATTTTATAGTTTGCGACCAAAGTATGTCTTACTTAGCCCCATCAAAGAAGTTTGTCTCTGTATCTATTGCGCAAATTATGATTTATTTCTTACGAGCTTAATTAATTTTAGAGGGAGTAACGTCACAGAGTTGGATGAAAGTCGGTCACAAATAATAAATGCAACAATGTGTTCTGAGCCATCTGATTTATGTTATTTACAAGAATGTAAACTATGTCCAGGGATTAAGGGAATTACGTTTCATGTTTTAAAACTGCAAGATGTAGAAGGCACAGAAGAAATTACATATGCTTTGTGGGATAATGGAAACCTGATTAAAAGACACTATCAATTTCTGCTTTTAAAGATGAACTTTCGGTTTGGACCATGAGGGTTAGTACTCACATGTATGTAAAAAATATACAACGCAAAGCTATAAAAACAGAAAGAGAAAGTGCTAAAAAGACTCACATCATTTAGTTCTTCAAATAGACTTCGCTGAAAACTGGGCTGTGATTCATAATAAAGCTGTTCAAGGAAATCATTGGGTTAATGATCAAATTTCTATTTTCACAGCAGTCTCTTATCAATGGGATTCGACACAAAGTTTCGCAGTTATAAGTGATGACCGAAAACATCATTCTGCGTATGCTTTGCTAGCAGTACAAAAAATTATAAAATTCTTGAAACAAAAATGTTGTGATTCAATTAAAAAATTACCATCGTATGAGAGGGCGCTGCGAGTCACTTTAAAAATCGCTTTCAATTAGATGAACTAAAACGAGCACCGTGTGATATAAAATGGTTGTTCTCTGCTACTGGGCACGGCAAAGGAGCTGTAGATGGTGTGGTGGACTTATAAAGCATTATGCTACTTCGCATAATCTTCGAGAGCCCCTTGAAGAAGCTATTCAAAACGCAAATGATTTTGCAATACATGTTCAAAAATATACTGATGCTATTAAAATAATACATTTACAAGATGCTGAAATAGAACAATTCAGAAAAGAAAAAAATATTGATTGTCTTACAACTACAAAGTATCCTGAATTCAAAAAACTCATATATGGGTTAAAAAAACATGTGACGATAAAATACATTGTTTGACAGCAAAGACCGCTGATCGTCCGCTTACTGAATTAAGAACAATGAAGCAGAAAAACAAAGGTAGTAAAATAGGTATACAAATGAAAAAAAGGTATAAAAATAAAAAATCAAAAAGACGCAAATAACAAATAAATACATAGTTATGTGTACCTGTATATTACATACACACAAAGACAAATACCTTTACATTGACTCTAATATCATTGACTATATATAAGCATTAGGCGTGAAAAATTTGTTTGTGTGTTATCTCATTAGTGATCGCTATCCCAGGGAAAAAGTACCGAATCTCACAAATACGTCTAGCTAGGCATTACCGTCCTCTATCACGACAACAAAAATTGTGCAAAAAAATGGGGTTTTCGAGAAAAAGGCACTTCCCTAAAAATGAATTTTTCAGTAAAAAGTGCATAGCTCGTGGATTTTTTATTTTTTTTTGAAAATGACATTAAGGCCGTTAAAGAGGGCTCAAAACTGAGTGAAATTGTGTGTTACACGTTTAAAAGCTCGAAAAACTGCTGAAACAATAGCAGTCTGAAAATCACATTGAAAATTTTTTTTCTCAATGAAAGAATTTTCTCGGAATTTTTCGGCATCGCTGAACGCATGAAATTTTGATGAAACAAAAAAATAAAAAAACACGTGTAAAATATTTTTTCGAGTAGAACATAAATATTTTTATTTCAACATGATAGGTGAAATAGGCATACGCGGGCTGTCTGATTTGAGATGGATTCGGCCATACAGAAATTTTTTTCTCTACAAGATAGAAACTCTATCGAAAGTTACATTAAATGTAAAAAAAAATCATTTTTGCCTATATTTGTGTGCCCCTACTAGCAGACTTGTACGCGTCTGTGTGCCCCCGATTGGTGTGCTTTATCATTATAAGGAATATCCTATTCAAATTCCCTTTCGAAAATCTATTGCCAGTAAAAGTATAATTTAATAAAAAAATAAGTTTATAACACTTTTCTATAACGTGGGGAAAGATTTCTGCACGAAAAAATGTAGTTTCCAGAACCACATATGAGCGACGTGTAACCTAACAAAGGTTATGTTTACGCTCTATCGGCACACCTAAATATGTACAAGTGCTGATTTCGTGCGGTGTTAGTGGACAAAGTCATTTAAAATATGAAAAATATCTTAAAATCTTTTTATAAATGGTTATTGTGTAAGTTAAAGTAGTTTTATAAACGATGACCACTTTTTTATACTTCAAATTACTCTTATAGATTATTTTTTCTCATAAAAAAGATTGTCATTTCTTAGAGCCCCTCCTCAATGCGGGTGACAGCGGACAGGTTACATGTCCGAAAAAAATTTCGTTGTCCAATATCTACCATTAATTATGAATTTGGTTGATATTGGACAACGAAATTTTTTTCGAGTAACAACGGACATGTAAACTGTCCCCCGTTGAAAATATCCACCTGAAATACCAGCTGGAATTCCAGGTAGATATCCAGCTGGAATTCCAGCTGCACCTCCTTTTTTTGGACAAACTCCAAGTGGATTACTAGCTGGAATTCCAGGTAGATATCCACCTGGAATTCCAGGTGGATATTCACATGGAATTCCAGGTGGATATTCACATGGAATTTCAGGTATGTATCCAGATGAAATTTAGGCTGGTATATTGTTACAGCTTTTTTTTACGAACTCCGAGTAGGTTGCTTGCTAGCTGGAATTTCAGGTGGATATCCAGCTGAATATTCCACCTGGAATGCCAGGCATATAAAGACATTCCAAAAACGAGGCACGCCTCGTAGTTCGACATTCCAATGACATTGGAAAAGTGTCCGGACGATGCCATTTGTCTTCCTTATCTACCTTTGACGTTACTTACTTAGTAAGGGGAGTTTGCTCCAGCTCGCCTCCTAGCGGATAGCCGCAAAGATTGCCAGCGCCCTAACTCAGTAGAGTGGGGGAAGCAGCCGAGAAGACGGCTCCGCTCGGTGCATGGCGCGCGCCGCGGCTTTTCGCCTTTCTCGGGACTCGGGACTGTTTACGTCGGCGATCTCTGCCGCTATCCGCTAGGCGGGGAGCTGGAGCAAACTCCCTTTACTAAGTAAGTAACGCGAAAGGTAGATAAGCAAGTCAAATGGCATCGTACGCACGACTTTCCCAATCTCATTGGGATGTCGAACTACGAGGCGTGCCTCGTTTTTGGAATGTCTTTACATACCTGGCATTCATATCCAGCTGGATATCCACCTGGAATTCCAACTAGCAACCCACTCGGAGTTCGTAAGAAAAAGCTGTAACAATATACCAGCCGAAATTTTATCTGGATACATACCTGGAATTCCAGGTGGATATCCAGCTGGAATTCCAGCTAGTAATCCATTTAGAGTTTGTCCAAAAAAAGGAGGTACAGCTGGAATTCCAGCTGGGATTCCAGCTGGAT
The DNA here is from genome assembly GCA_036365515.1 of Torymus aiolomorphi. Taxonomy (NCBI): domain Eukaryota; kingdom Metazoa; phylum Arthropoda; class Insecta; order Hymenoptera; family Torymidae; genus Torymus; species Torymus aiolomorphi. The sequence goes on along the minus strand of CM070876.1, from coordinate 40,147,622 downwards.
ATCCACCTGAAATTCTAGCTGGTATTCCAGGTGGAATTCTAGGTGGATATCCAGCTGGAATCCCAGCTGGAATTCCAGCTGTACCTCCTTTTTTTGGACAAACTCTAAGTGGATTACTAGCCGGAATTCCAGGTGGATATTCACCTGGAATTCTAGGTATGTATCCAGATGCAATTTCGGCTGGTATATAGTTACAGCTTTTTTGTTACGAACTCCGAGTGGGTTGCTAGCTGGAATTCCAAGTGGATATCCAGCTGAATATCCACCTGGAATGCCAGGTATGTAAAGACATTCCAAAAACGAGGCACGCCTCGTAGTTCGACATTCCAGGTAGATTGGAAAAGTCGTGCGTAGGATACCATTTGACTTCCTTATCTACCCTTCGCGTTACTTACTTAGTAAAGGGAGTTTGCTCCAGCTCGCCGCCTAGTGGATAGCGGCAGAGATCGCCGATGTAAACAGTCCCGAGTCCCGAGAAAGGCGAAAAGCCGCGGCGTGCGCCATGCACCAAGCGGAGCCGTCTTCTCGACTGCTTCCCCACTCTACTGAATTAGGGCGCTGGCAATCTCTGCGGCTATCCGCTAGGCGGCGAGCTGGAGCAAACTCCCGTTACTAAGTAAGTAACGCCAAGGGTAGATAAGGAAGACAAATGGCATCATCCGGGCACTTTTCCAATGTCATTGGAATGTCGAACTACGAGGCGTGCCTAGTTTTTGGAATGTCCAACTCGAATTCCAGCTAGCAAGCAACCTACTCGGAGTTCATAAAAAAGAAGCTAGCAACCTACTCGGAGTTCGTAAAAAAAAAAGCTGTAACAAGATACCAGCTGAAATTTCATCTGGATACATACCTGAAATTCCAGGCGAATATCCACCTGGAATTCTAGGTGGATATCTACCTGGAATTCCAGCTAGTAATCCACTTGGAGTTTGTCAAAAAAAGAAGGTACAGCTGGAATTCCAGCTGGAATTCCAGCTGGATATCTACCTGGAATTCCAGCTGGTATTCCAGGTGGATATTTTCAACGGGGAAGAAAAAGCTGTAATAATATACCAGCCGAAATTTCATCTGGATACATACCTGGAATTTCAGGTGGATATCCACCTGGAATTCCAGCTAGTAATCCATTTAGAGTTTGTCCAAAAAAAGGAGGTACAGCTGGAATTCCAGCTGGGATTCCAGCTGGATATCCACCTGAAATTCCAGCTGGTATATTCCAGGTGGATATTTTCAACGGGGTTTGCTCCAGCTCGCCGCCTAGCGGATAGCCGCAGAGATTGCCAGCGCCCTAACTCAGTAGAGTGGGGGAAGCAGCCGAGAAGACGGCTCCGCTCGGTGCATGGCGCGCGCCGCGGTTTTTCGCCTTTCTCGGGACTCGGGACTGTTTACGTCAGCGATCTCTGCCGCTATCCGCTAGGCGGCGAGCTGGAGCAAACTCCCTTTACTAAGTAAGTAACGCGAAGGGTAGATAAACAAGTCAAATGGCATCCGTACGCACGACTTTTCCAATCTCATTGGAATGTCGAACTACGAGGCGTGCCTTGTTTTTGGAATGTCTTTACATACCTGGCATTCATATCCAGCTGGATATCCACCTGGAATTCCATCTAGCAACCCACTCGGAGTTCGTAGAAAATATCCACCTGGAATACCAGCTGGAATTTCAGGTGGATATCCAGCTGGAATCCCAGCTGGAATTCCAGCTGTACCTCCTTTTTTTGGACAAACTCTAAATGGAGTACTAGCTGGAATTCCAGGTGGATATCCACCTGGAATTCCAGGTATGTATCCAGATGAAATTTCGGCTGGTATATTGTTACAGCTTTTTCTTACGAACTCCGAGTGGGTTGCTAGCTGGAATTCCAGGTGGATATCCAGCTGGATATGAATGCCAGGTATGTAAAGACATTCCAAAAACGAGGCACGCCTTTTACTTAGTAAAGGGAGTTTGCTCCAGCTCGCCGCCTAGCGGATAGCGGCAGAGATCGCCGACGTAAACAGTCCCGAGTCCCGAGAAAGGCGAAAAGCCGCGGCGCGCGCCATACACCGAGCGGAGCCGTCTTCTCGGCTGCTTCCCCCACTCTACTGAGTTAGGGCGCTGGCAATCTCTGCGGCTATCCGCTAGGCGGCGAGCTGGAGCAAACTCCCCTTACTAAGTAAGTAACGTCAAAGGTAGATAAGGAAGACAAATGGCATCGTCCGGACACTTTTCCAATGTCATTGGAATGTCGAACTACGAGGCGTGCCTCGTTTTTGGAATGTCTTTACATGCCTGGCATTCCAGGTAGAATATTCAGCTGGATATCCACCTGGAATTCCAGCTAGCAAGCAACCTACTCGGAGTTCGTAAAAAAAAAGCTGTAACAATATACCAGCCGAAATTTCATCTGGATACATACCTGAAATTCCAGGTGAATATCTACCTGGAATTCCAGGTGGATATCTACCTGGAATTCCAGCTAGTAATCCACTTGGAGTTCGTCCAAAAAAAGGAGGTACAGCTGGAATTCCATCTGGGATTCCAGCTGGATATCTACCTCGAATTCCAGCTGGTATTCCAGGTGGATATTTTCAACGGGGTGTGAGAGAGACAGACAAGGGACACTTTATCTTCTGTCTCTCTTGCACCGTACGAAAACCGACCACGATTTTTTAACACGACATGCTTCCTCCAGGAGTATATGCTCTAAGCCTTCGAATAAGAAAAACTAATGAATCTTTCCAAATCACAAGTTGTACTTTTTAAACCATTATTGCAATTTTAGTACTGCCTAAAAAAGATTGACACTTAAATCTTATAAAAGCTAAATAGTTTAATTTTTTAAAACAAATTATTTCAATGCTGTTTTCATATCTACTTATTCGTATGTCGCGTTTAAATAACAGAGCACGCAAATGGAGACAGGCACACAAATCGCGACAAGTACCCTAATATCGAAATGTACTATTACAATGGTACACTTCGATACTAGTGCGAGAATAATATTTATCACGTGTATCGAAGGGAAAAAATATATTTACTGAATAAGGTCGCATTCTTTTTTTAAAAAACGTTTTATATTTGAATATTTATTTCTATAATTTGCAGTTTCCATTGTAATTGGTTTAATTCTTCGTCGAAGACAAAACAACTTTTAAGAATTATTATGCTACGCAGTACAGTGCCATGCACTTTTACAGCAAATAAGCTAGTTGTTTTAGATCTGGAAAGCTTTGCATTTGTATGTATTAAATATTATTATTATATATATTGTTTCAAATATCAATTATTTCTAAAGTAATAATCTGTTAATGGTTTCATTTACAGGTATTTAAAAAATCTGTGTCGTACGTTACTGTTATTGGCTCCATGCGATAATTTTTCGAAGTATTTACATAATAATTTTTTTTCTCGTTAATACGGGAATACTTATACAATATTTTTTTAAACATACCTAAAACACGTATTTTTTGTTAACAAAACATTCGTTTCCAATGAATTAATAATAACAAATATATTTTTGTAATATTATATTTTCGCATAATATACGTAATAAAAAAAATTAAGAAGTTATTACATATATGTAATCTCTTTTATCCCCTGCATGATATGTTTTGATAAAAATTGAAAAATGAGATATGCATGAGTTATTACTAAACAATACACTTTTTAGAAAAATGCATTTTTTATGACAGGGGGAAAAATACATATCAAGCCAAGTACGTCAGATTATCCACTTTTTCCGCAGAAAGAGAACAAAATTTAAGAATTTTTTTACCTTATGAAGTAGTCAGTGATAGTTAATATAAATTTCTTTGTTAACATATTATGGTGTGTGTGTGTGTGTGTGTGTGTGTGTGTGTGTGTGTATACACACACACAGACACACACAGATCTTTGCCATACTTTGGGGACAAAAACGTATACGTTTACTATATACTTCGGGGACATACCGGAGTACGGGGACCGTCCCCATAATAATATGGACGAAACCACTATTTCAGGGACAAATCTAGAGTCAATACCCTGAGGGTCCTTATTTCTTTAGTCACGCTATCATAGGCAAACTCTGAGAAAAAGGTGTTGATATATATGGGTGTCCGTTATTTCCCAAATTTTTTTAATCGGTGCAATCGCCCCCTAGATCGAATATTTGGTCAAAAAAAAGAAATTTGCCGCTTTGCAGAATTTTTTTGGAGGTCATTAATACGTGCCTGTAAGCGTCGACATTTCCCATTTAAATAACATGGAGATTTCACGTATTTTCGTATTTTATGTTTATCTTCGTTAAAATCCAATGTATCAATACCTTTGCACTTGAAAAGCTCTTCTTTTGTAACATATTTACATGCTCAAAATTTTTTTTTGGGCCAAAAAAGAAATTTGAAGAACTGCGTGCAAAGAAATATCGACGTGAATCAGCTCCGTAGTGCGGTCGTGGATCAGTCCTGTAGCATCGAGCTGGTTTACATCGGACACAGTACCGATTCAAGACCGACTCCATCGAGCTGATTCGGCTCGGTAGACCGAGCTAGAACAGTCCTGATGAGCCCGACTTAAACCAGCTCGATGCTACAGGACTGATTTACGGCCGACTCCACCGAGCTGATCCACGTCGATTTTTTTAGCGTGTGGAAGCATCTAAAATAACATGTTAAACTAGCAATGTATAATAACTAAAAGTTAAATATTAGTATTCATATTTCTAAAAAATATGCTTCGAATTTCTTAAATGGTGTAATTTACAATTATATTAATAAGACAATTTAAAAAAAAAATAAATAAATAATAATAATTTAAAAGAAAAAAAGAGATTGAAAATGTCTCAGATACTTTGTACAAATACTGCTATTCTAAAATCGAATGTGCTCCAAGATTTGAAATTGAAATATTTTTTTATATTTTATAGTTATAAAAGTACAACATAATTTTTTAAAAGAAAAATTTTTATCAGCAATTTAAATTATATAAATGCATTTTAGAAGAATTAAAAATAATAAGGTTTAATTTAATCTTACCATCTTTTTTGAAAATAACATCAAATTAAACTTTTCGAACAGCCAACATAATGTTATCTTTATTCGCTATGTGCGCAACATACAAGTATCACCGCCTGGTGGCAAATTTCTGCATCTCGGGTTACACTTTTGTACAGCTAGTTATATGAAAAAGTCTGTTGATATTTTATTTTGAATTATTAACGCATTCATTAGTAAAACAACATTGTTTCTACGATAAGAATTATTTGTACTTCTACAAAAAAAAGAATTTTTTCTTGTAAAAATTAAAAAATTTCTTGTAAATAAATAAATAAATAAATAAATAAAAAATAAATATAAAAGACTTTGTTTTGGTTTAGTTTGGTATAATAGTTTTACTATTATATAAAAGACTTTGTTTTGGTTCTCAAATAGTGTATTATATTTCCACCTCACTCTGTAATACAAACAAGTTAGAGCAATATTACACCTTTGGATTTACATCAAATGTCTTTCGCAGGAATGAAGAAAATATAATTAGAATTACTTTCAAGTAATTTATTACAGAGACATTACCTCTGACTATGTCGTCGCGCGGTACGAAGAATAGCCAAAAACGCGTCTAAGACGAAGAAAAGCCAGTTTGGGTCCTCCCAGACGAAGAAAATCCAGTTTGCGCCCTCCCAGGCGAAGAAAAGCCAGTTTGACTTCACAAACGAAAGTAACATTTAGATGGCATCTTATAGATAACTTTCAGATAATAAGATAAGATAAAGATAACCAAAAAGATTAAAACTCTTTTTAAAAATATAAAAAGATAAGATAAAAAATAAAAAGATGGTCAGTCAAGATAATAAGATAACTAGTAATTGATTAGATGCAGTCAGTTGGGGGATTTTTCCTCCGCAGGAACGGCGCAAACTGACTTTTTTTCGTCTGAGACAAGTAAAACTGGCTTTTCTTCGTCTGGGAGGGCGCAAACTGGCTTTTCTTCGTCTAGGAGGTCCCAAACTGGCTTTTCTTCGTCTTAGACGCGTTTTCGACTTTTCTTCGCCTGTAACTTCCAAGTTGGCTTTTCTTCGTACCGCGCGACGATGTAAGCTAATTTAGAAGTTTCGAAATCCATCTCATGCATCGATGAAGTATTTTCAATATTTTGACTTTGCTATACTTATGACCAGCCAGGTAAAGGATTTTCATGAGACTAAGTTTTTATATTTTTTGTATTATGATTTATAGTTATCATTTGAAAAGATTCAAATCTAAAAATTTCCTGATTTTAAGTTTTCTTGTATTTTTTGTGATTTTTATTATTACTTTATGTAAAATTTCTCGACTTACAAAAATACCAAATTTAAAAATTAGATTTTATGATAATACGTTATGAAACGTAATATAACATAAATATGTATGAAAATTTCTGAAATGTTTCATGAAAAAAAAAAAACATTTTAATAATATTTCCAGAAAGGTTTTTGAAATAAGTTATGTCAGCGGTAGGGATTATAAAAAAGGTTTTTAAGAAAAGGCTTTGGAATATTTTTGTAAAAAATAATTTTAAGAAATGTTCTCTTCCCCCCGCATGATATTTTAATAATTGAAAAATGTAATATGTAGTTTTTACTAATAAGAAAAGGATATTTGTAAAAAAAACATTCTTTTTACCAAAACTCAAACTTATTTATGCAACCCCGACAACTTCGCGAGAGCGAACGAGTCTCAGTGTGATGGCAATTTCACACCACGCGCGAGTCTGTTGAGCCCCACAACGTTGTGAGAGTGAGCAAGTGCCAGCGTGGGGGAGATTCCACACTACGCGCGAGGCTATCAAGCCCCACAACGTTATGAGAGTGGGCAAGTCCCACCGTGGGGGAGATTCCACACCACGCGCGAGTCTGTCAAGCCCCACAACATTGTGAGAGTTAGCAAGTCCCACCAGAGCCGTCTTTAAGCATAGGCAGGGTAGGCACGTGCCTAGGGCCCCAGGCCTGAGAGGGGCCCCGCCGTTCTTGGGAGGAAAAAACATTTGGACAGTCCACAACTCGATTCGTTACGTGTAAATTGCAACCAGAGCCGAAGGCGATGGCGGAAAACATAAGATGTTGGCTGAATAATTTTCCTGGTAATGCATATACTATTTTTCACCATACCTAGACCAAAACTATTATATTCGCGCTTTTGATTTTCGATCAGGGTATAGGGTATGAAAAAGATTTTTTTTGTGATTTATAGCAAAAATGAAACTTTTGTATCAGTGAAGAAAAAAATTTTTTAATAAAGTTCTAAATAAATTAGAATAAATAAATATATTATAATAAAATAATAACATATTATAGTAAAAAACATACAGGCTGATTTGTGCACGTGAGAATTGTGCACCGATTTTGTTGTGCACAGAGAAAAAAAAAGAAAATTTTGTTCACAAAACGTTTTTACTTTTGCACAAAAAATTTGCACAAAAGATGAAATTCAGTAATAAGCACAAGATTGTTGTGCACAATAACATAAAATAATATTTCAACCAAAAACAGTCTTGCACACTGTGCTTATTTATCGTGCACGTAATATAGAGCTGGGCGATTGTGCACAAATAAATTCATGAAAAATATATCTAACCGATTGTGCACAAAGTCTAGTTCATACGAAGTCTTATAGCAGTGTTGCCCGATTGGGCAATAAGTAGCGAATTGGGATAGTTTAAAAGATGAGCTCGCGGGAAAAAAATCGAGATGGCTATTTATAGCGAATTGGGCTAGTTTAAAAGATGAGCTCGCGGGAAAAAAATCGAGATGGCTATTTATAGCGAATTGGGCTTATACAAGACAGTAATGTTAATAGCCGATACGGCTATTGTCTAGCCAACAACATTAAATTTTAAATCAAATAAAAATTCCAAAACTCAAGTAGCCGGGAGACGCGGGTTCTACGCGTATACGGGAGCGCGTCATACGTTTATACATGACAAAATAATTATTTAAATCATTTATAACCCCAAGCAGGCGGGGGATGCGAGTTCCACGTGTATACGGAAGCGCGTCATACGTTTATACATGGCAAAATAAATATGTAAATAATTCTTAACCCCAAGTAGGCGGGGGGTGCGAGTTCCACGCGTATACGGGTGCGCGTCGGACGTGTATACAAGGCAAAATAATTATGTAAATAATTCTTAACCCCAATTAGGCAGTGGGTGGTTCTACGAATATCCGGAAGCTCGTCAGACGTGCATACAAGGCCAAATAATTATGTAAATAATTATGACCCTAAGTATGCGGGGCATGAGAGTTCCACGAGTATACTGAAATAAGGCGGACGTGCATACAAGGCAAAATAATTATGTAAATAATTCTTAACCCCAAGTAGGCGGGGGATGCAAGTTCCATGCGTATACCTACTAGGAGTTGAGGATTATTTAAATAATTATTTTGCCTTGTATGCACGTCTGACGTGCTCCCGTATACGCTTGGAACTCGCATCTCCAGCCTACTTAGGTTTAACAATTATTTAAATAATTATTTTGCCATGTATACACGTCTGCCTTATTCCAGTATACGCGTGGAACTCGCATCCCCCGCCTACGTGGAGTTAAGAATTATTTACATAATTATTTTGCCTTGTATGCACGTCTGACGCGCTTCCGTATATGGTTACAACTCGCACCCCCCGCCTATTGGGGGTTAAGAATTATTTACAGAATTATTTTACCTTGTATGTACGTTTGACGCGCTCCCGTATACGCGTGGAACTCGCACCCCCCGCCTACTTGGGGTTAAGAATTATTTATATAATTATTTTGCCTTGTATGCACGACTGACGCGCTTCCCTATACGCGTGGAACTCGCATCCCCCGCCTACTTGGAGTTATGAATTATTTACATAATTATTTTGCCTTGTATGTACGTCTGACGGGCTCCCGTATACGCGTGGAACTCGCATCACCCGCCTACTTGGGGTTAAGAATTATTTACACAATTATTTGGCCTTGTATGCACGTCTGACACGCACCCGTATACGCGTAGAACTCGCACCCCGCACCCCCCGCCTACTTGGATTTAAGAATTATTTATCTAATTATTTGGCCTTGTATACACGTCTGACGTGCTCCCGTATACGCATGGAACTCGCATCCCGCGCCTACTTTGGGTTAAGAATTATTTACATAATTATTTGGCCTTGTATGCACGTCTGACGCGCACCCGTATACGCGTGGAACTCGCACCCCCAGCCTACTTGGGGTTAGGAATTATTTATATAATTATTTCGCCTTATATGCACGTCTGACGCGCTCCCCTATATACGTGGAACTCGCATCCGTCGCCTACTTGGAATTAACAATTATTTAAATAATTATTTTGCCATGTATACACGTCTGTCTTATTCCAGTATATGCGTGGAACTCGCATCCCCCGCCTACTTGGGGTTAAGAATTATATACATATTTATTTTGCCTTGTGTGCACGTCTGGCGGGCTCCCGTATACGCGTGGAACTCGCATCCGCCGCCTACTTGGGGTTAAGAATTATTAACATAATTACTTTGCCTTGTATGTACGTCTGACGGGCTCCCGTATACGCGTGGTACTCGCATCACCCGCCTACTTGGGGTTAAGAATTATTTACATAATTATTTTGCCTTGTATGCGCGTCTGACGCGCTTCCGTATATTCGTAGAACCACCTCCCGCGTAATTGGGGTTAAGAATTATTTACATAATTATTTTGCCTTGTATACACGTCTGACGCGCTCCCGTATATACGTAGAACCCGCGTCTTCCGGTTACTTGAGTTTTGGAATTTTTATTTGCTTTAAAATTTAATGTTGTTGGCTAGACAATAGCCATATCGGCTATTAACAGTACTGTCTTGGAGCCCATTTCCCTATAAATAGCCATCTCGATTTTTTTCCGCGAACTCAGCTTTTAAACTAGCCCAATTCGCTACTTATTGCCCAATCTGGCAACACTGCTATAAGACTTCGAATGAACCTTCGTATGAACTAGACTTAGTGCCCAATCGGCGAGCAATAATTAAATAAATAGATTTGTGCACAATCGGTTAGATATATTTTTAATGAATTTATTTGTGCACAATCGCGCAGCCCTATATTACATGCACGATAAATAAGCACAGTGTGCAATACTTTTTTTGGTTGAAATATTATTTTATGTTATTGTGCACAACAATCTTGTGCACATTACTGAATTTCATCTTTTTCCGTAAAGTATACAATTTTTTGTGCAAAAGTAAAAACGTTTTGTGAACAAAATTTTCTTTTCTCTGTACACAATAAATCGGTGCACAATTCTTACGTGCACAAATCAGCCTATGTCTAGTAAAATATTATAATTATAATAAAATAAATTAGTATAATAAAAACATTTAACAATTAGTTAAATCTTTTTCTACATTTTTTTAAAGAAAAATCAGATATTAAATCTTCAAAATTTATTTTATTTAACACATCTGATTCAATAAACATTAGAGCAAGATAATTTAACCTGGAGTTCAACATTGTATTGCGGTAGTCATTTTGATGAATTTCAACTCAGAAAATGATCGTTCACCGCTACAGTTAGTGACCATCATACACAAAAATATCTATAAAAAAAGAGCTTTAATTCCCTTTTTATAAATTAATAAGGTTGATTCCTTCAAAAGTTACAAGGGTTTGAAGTTGAACGTCGAAAAGGCATAAACATGCTCTCTAAGTCGCGACGCTGCCGATTCCTGCGATTTGTGCATTAAAAAATAAAGAATAAAAAAATTCAACGAAAGAGAGTTATTTATCAAACCATTTACTTTTGTTGAGGTTGATCCGTCTGCTAAAGCTAATATTAGATTTTATATTTTTTGTTGCTGTCCTTTTGCGGTAGCTATAATGAGCGAATGAAAAGGTTTCAAATTTGCTCCTCTATTCATTTTAAATCATTCTGTCGTGCTCCAAAAATTTGAATCGTTATTAAAGTTAACAGTAATTAAAACTTAACAGTTATTAAAATTAATAGTAATTAAAAATAATGCCAAGAAATTATTATCGCACGTAAAAACGCATAAGGGTCATAATTTGTTAAAGTGCGTACAAACTGTTAATGTTGTTATAAGCATTATATAATATAATGTAAACATTATCTAACAGAATTTTGTTTATATAAAGAGAATGTTAAAACTGTATAAAAATTTGTATGGCTAATGTTCAACAAGAAAATAAATTCCTTAAGGGGGCCCCCAAGCCATCTTAGCCTAGGGTCCCATGCCCACGAAAGACGGGCCTGAGTCCCACCGTGGGAGAGATTCCACACCACGCGCGAGTCTATCTAGCCCCACTATACTTTTGCGAGTGAGCAAGTCTCAGTGTAGTGGTGATTTCACACCACGGACGGGTTTGGTAGTCACCACAGCTTTGTGGCGTAAAATATACGCCAATATGGCAATATTTTTATTCCACGAAGTTATTTCTTTATGCCATAATACTGTGGTGAATTTTCAAGACCACCTTGTGGTGTAAAAAGAATACCATAGCTTTTTCCGTGTATAGGTAAAACTATTAAATTCTTATGGATAATAATTCTAATCAAAGTTTTTAGTAGAAGTTCTATTTTAAGTTGAAAGTAAACAAGATGCTTCCTCAAACTAATTTATCGATTACATTTTTAAAATTTTAAAAACAGAAGTAAATTTTTCACAACTTGTTTTCAAAAATAATTTTTTTCTCAGAAACAAATCAACATAACCTCTTGAAATTTTGTTGTACTGGATAAGTGTAATAATTGGTAAAAATTTTGAGTCAATCAATCGAATATTCTTTTTAAAAATGTAAATATAATAAATTTATGAAAAAATTTTAACTTGAAATATCTTTGGTCACAACGGTCAGATTTTGTGAGCAAAGAACTTGATCCTTACATATAAAAATGTTACTTCTCTGCCAAATTTCAAAACGATTCATTGATTTTTACTCCTGTTATCATAAACGAAAGAAAACGCACTTGTTTTCAAAAATAATTTTTTTCTCGGAAACAAATCAACATAACCTTTTCAAATTTTAACACAATGTTGTACTCGATAAGTGTAATAATTGGTAAAAATTTTGAGTGGATAAGTGAAAAAGTTTTTGAGATATTAATTAAAGAATTATAAACCATATCAAGGAGCGCGGGAGCGCTCCGAAGGCAAGTATCTGTCCAATGTAGAAAGAGCCTGAGGGACGACCGCACTACTTATACTTTGAAATGGGTATGCGAAAAATTCAATGCGCTTTTACGTATATTGCATTAGGTTTTACCATATAACATCTCACTCTTAATCGATAGCCATTTCATTGCTTTACTCAAATCAAAAGATTTCATGTCAAAAGGTGTTCTCATATTAAAGATATTAAATAATGAAAAATTTTATGTCTCGTTTCCGATTTTTCTCAATTCTCCATTTCTCATCGTAAGACTTCCGTTTTATATCTTACGACACTTCCGGTTGTCGTCTATCTTGCGCTTGTATTATCTACTAATATACACACACACACACACACACACACACACACACACACACACACACACACACACACACACACACACACACACACACACACACACACACACACACACACATACGCACACACACACACGCACACACACGCACATACACACACACACATACACGCGCGAACATTTTTTTTATCAAAAACAACGGATTTTAGCGCCAAAAGTCTTAAAACATGTTTTTGAACATTTTTTGTTTCAAAAATTTTTTTCACCGTTACAAAGCTTCCTCTTTGAGGAAGCAAAAATGTACCAGATATGGAATCACCAAATTGGAAATTCAGACGAAATTCAGACCCTTAGGTGGACAAGCTTCCCTTCAATATAGGATGTCCTAGTAAGTACTACAGTCTTATATGACCGAATCTATCTCAAATCGCACGGCCAGACTATGCTGATATCACCGATCATTTTGGTAATTTAATTCAATTAAGTATGCTACTCTTCTCTTTATAATAGTTTTTCTTTTTTTTTCTTTTAATATGGAAAACTAGATATGCAAGAAACAGACAAATTGATTAAATAATTATACTGTATATTTCATTACGAATACATAATACTTAAATAATATAGCAACAAACATGATATTTAATATGTACACAATTACTTTTTGCATTACAGCAGTATATTAGAGACGCAGTATCTTGTATTTTGTGAAATTCATGTAAAAATTAATCTTAACTATCCGCGTACTCATATACATACACTTATATTATACACAAGTATATTTATAAATTTAATAATTTAAAACCTACATTTTTTAAAATCATTTTTATAAAACAAAACAAATTTTGAGATTCATTTACAATTTTGTAAGCTGTACGTAAATCGGAATACCAGGAATTCCATCGAAGTAATGCGCGACTTTTGCATTACTATCATACATATTCAAAAGCAATAACTAGCTTACGCTGTGATTTATTTCCTTATAAAATAATAAGGAAATATTGTTTCAAGACAGTTTGAAATTCTACAGTTGTAGCAAAATTACACAATAATAACTGCTCAAAAGTAATTCCCCATTCTTTATCTCGTACTAATAATATGATATTTAATAGACTTAAAGTAGACATTGATTCGAGAAATTTGTTGAAAATTGTAGTAAATAAATGTTATGTAAAGAAAACATTAATAGAATAATTTAATTAAACTATTGCTGTATCTCGACTCTAGCAGTTTAAAACAATACGATACAAATTAATGGGAAACGCACTTTAAGTCAGCATGATGTTGTTTTTCTGTGATAAGGCACTAAAAGGAGTTTAGTTGCTCATCTCTTTTTCGTAAGAAACGCGCACAGCCTGCGGTCGCGTAGTCCTTTGCATAGACAACATTCATCCTAATAGGTTTCTTAGCTTAATATAATATATTATAAATCTCTTCTTACAATATAATCTGAATATCCTAATTACGCTTCCAGATGCAATGTCGGCCCAAGAAGATGCGGAACGTAACAGAAAAAAAACTTGTATTGTGTTAGTCGGATAAGGCATGGGCACTACTGACTTGCCTGACGAAACGACTAAACTAAAACTGGCTGACTGCAACGATAACGAATTGGCAAAGGAATCAATGTAAGAGCTATTATTCGTTATCATTCGCGAATTTATTTAAATTAACCATTAATTCACATTTTTTACACGCACATATATATATATGCTGAACAGATCAATCAAACCTTATTTGCATTCTATCTTATTTTATGTAGCTATATAAAAATAATGTAACTAAAAATATCAATCAATTTTATACTTCTCTAATATCATTCAAGATTCTTTCATCATTATTTTAGACTAACTTTATTTACAAGGTTATCAAAAGCTAAATTAGGTTTGATTGATCAAAATTTAATTTTCGATGCGGAAACAATAAACACGTGTAAGACGTTTGCATTATAAATATCGGACTGTTCCACAATTATAAATATAAGTTTAGGGTTATAAAGATACATTGACTAATTTTGGTTTCACACGCGCGATCCATCATCCAATTGGTCGATTTGACGCTCGCATCCTCCCCGATCCGAACTGCTGTGGTCTGGAAAGCCCAAGCTCCGCTACTCACGTTCGCTCTCGCTCTCTCTTTCTCTCGTTCTCTCTTTCTCTCGCTCTCTTTCTCTCACTTATCACATTGCATATTTAGCCCTCCGTGTAATCCACTGCTACGTGATTCCTATTGATTAATTTCGCAATGGATCCAGGCTCTCTAGGGAGAAGTCATCTGTTCCGATCGACAAACCTCGGCTGAAACCATCCTGCAAAATTGTATTAAAGTTATAAAACTTGTTTGAGACATGGAACAAGCTGTAAAAAGGCACTTGTAATATCTTCTAATTTAAAATTTAATATAAATTAATGTAAGTAAATTAGGAATATTTGTTTCGGTTCTTACCTTCATTTCTAGTAATCGTTTGTCTAATAGTCCAATGGCATTTTCAAGTTCTTGATGTGTGGGAGATGAATGAGCGGTTGATGCTCCAAATTCGCCCATTTCAAACGGGTCTTTGAAATCATTCTTGTTGAAATTCGGCGTTGGATTGAAAGGTACGCTACCAAACAAGTCTTCTTTTACCCCGTTTTGCCTTCTTGAATCCTTAGCCTTTGGTGGAGGAGCTACTGTAAAATAAACATAATATAATATAACATGTATTAAAAAAATAACAAAAAATGGATACCAGTTTTCTGACATAATATTAGTAGTGGCGTTTTTAATATTTTTTTCATATCTATTGTAATGAAAAATAGACTGCATTTTAAACAGCCTATTTATTCGATATTTTGAAACTAATCAAAATGGTCATCCACGTGAGAGAATTAATTTTTTTTTTTATATCTTCTAAAATAAAGCTCTGCATTCAGATGGTAGATTTCATTACATTAAATCAAATAAGTATAAAATTTATGACAGAATTTATTCTATGAGTAGTATCTGATGCATGGGTAGTATATTAAAACTTTTATACTTTGCACTAGTTTTCAAAGGTCTAAACAGTAAAGTGAGTTTTTCATCTTACAAGAACGATACTCACGCAGTGGAGGAGAGTTGATTCCATTCGTTTGCGTAAAAATCGCCCCAGCAGTGATCTGTCCATTAGATGAATTATTATTTGCTAAATGGTTTGTGATTCCATTAGACGAAGTCTCGAAAGCTCGTGGATTGAAGTCCTCTTCATCGAGCTCGTCTATCAGCAGGCCTTCGGATTTTGATCCACTAGATGAATTTTGTGATGATGCCGAGGAGTCGTTTCTACGAAGAGCATGTTGTCGTATGAAGCTAAACAGCATTGTAGAAGGGGATAGATTTTGTAAATGTTCATCTAACATACCCCATGAAATTGTCGTCGAAGGATTTCTCGAAGCTCCTGGGCGGGACTGGAGGCGGCTGCTGTGCTCCATTTGCAGCGTTCCCGTTAGTATCTGCACTGGAGTTAATGAACAATTTTCCCGCGCTTCCGTTGACTCGGGGAATGCTCTCCTTTGTAGCCGTCGGTGCTGGCAAAGATGGCGAGCTCTCGGGGACATGCAGAATGTCGGGTATGTCGTGCTGCGCGAGATATGCACTTACATCGCTCTGGAAGAAATGGTTGATATCGTTATTTTGAGAAGACTAATGTACGTACAAGTAACATGGCCGGAGACAGAGTAAAAATAACTGACCGTGCCCTTGATGCTGGCGATGTCCTGGAGGCGCTGCCGGTAGACGTTGTTCTCGTGCTCGAGCCGCTTGATCTTCTGCTGGAGGACCATGGCGCGCCTCTGGGCCTCGAGGTCCTTGCCGGAGGTGTCGAGGAAGCGCCTATAGGCGAGATCGAACGCCTGGCCGATCGTCAGCGTGATCTCCTCGGCGAGCTTGTCGCTAACGAAGACGAAGCACGTGTGCCGCTCGGCGTCCTCCTCTTTGGCTATGAAGCTGAAGAACTTCTTCTCGCCCTTGTCATCTGCGCAGTAGGAGATCCGGTGCAGCGGGTACTGGTGCATGATTCGCTGCAATTCACAACAGTAGCATTTTAGTAGGCTAATTTCTTTAGCACAACAACCTTGTAAAAGACAAACCTCCAAGAAGCCCGTCCTACTTCCATTAATTATTGCTAATTGTATGTCGTTAAATCAATGTTATTGCTTGCACTTTTCAACTGAATACTACATGTTACTTTTAAAAATGTAATTTAACGAATTATTTATTCTACCTTTGGCGATGTTTTAGTTTTTGGTTCTTGAATGGCGACGCCGTCGATGCTGATAGTAAGCTCAACCTTCGGCGTCTTCGTTCCCTCGCTCTTCTTGATTTGTTGGTTGAACTTAAGCTTACAGATCGCATCCTTAACGACTTCAATACCCTTCGGCTGATCGACTTCGGTACTGCCAAGATACTGCAAAGTAAAAGCACTTATTTATAGTAAAACAACTTTTTCCCTTCGATATTCGTAAATATTTGTAATTGCTGACTTATATTGACTTATACCAAATCGTCGGATTTAAATTTAGAGTAATAACTATGCCTTAGTCAAAATAACCAATGATGAATTTATTTATTTCCATTTCGGTGGCGTGTGTTTGTTTTAAAAATGCATATTACAGATCGAAGCTTCTGCTAAATTTAATCGGAGCGTATATTTTGAGATCAAATATTGAAGATGAGACATCTGAATAGATGGATAGAAAAAAAAACATAAGTCCAATAGCGTTCAATTTAAAACATCTTTGTTCGCTCTTTGGTATGTAGAACGGAGTGAACGCAATCGAGCGTAACTTTCACTGCTCGCGCCTTCGATAACGTCGCGCGGATGCACACACGATGGAAGGCAGCAAGTGCACGCAACTCGCGTGTTTGCGCAGCCTCGTTCAACGGGGTGCGCGCTGCAGGCATTCTCGTATACCGCGCGCTGTCGTGTACACACATACACAGAGCACTTTTCTTACTAGGCTAATTATATTTGATCCATAATTATGACTCTTAATTGTCTTGTCTTCGCGCGAGTGGGACGGCCAATTAGCGGCGAGTTATACATAGGATACCGAGCCAAGGAATCCCGTGAGTGCGCTTATGTGTTTAGCCATCGATGCGCGTACGGCGCGGATACGCTTCTCGGAATTCATCTCTTAATTGCTCGCGGGCCTGTGAGTCTATGTACCAAGCGCTTATATAGTGTGGGCATGGACAATGGCGCCGTCCACTTCATTTTCCACGAATGTACTTTGTTGTATTGACGGCGATTGTCAACATTTGAGCCACCGGGAATTTCATTAGTTTTAATAATTTAATGGTGCTGCGCAGCTGTCGACTTTGCCGGGACTTATCGATTCCCGCGCACTTGACCTCACCTTAAAATTATTTTATCAATTTTGAAGTCTTAATAAAGTAAAAAATTCTTTTGTCTTCTGTGATTTTTCTTGAATTAGTATGACTTCCATAATTGTATATTCTTTACTTGACTAAACAATTAATTTCATTTAAAAATAAAATTAAAGTCTAAGGGGGCGAATTTTAGTCTCGTTTGGACGGAAGAATGTACCGTTCACTCTTCTCATCGAAAGTACGTGAGCTGCAAAATTTTGGAGTTCGACGAACTTTGGTATTTATTACCATATATAGTGGTCCTACGTGATGCGAAAGAAAGTGCAGAAAAAAAAGATATAAAAAGTTACGTCTCCCAATGATTATATTGACTATATAATATATTTTTATTATTTTAGTCTGATTTAAATGGGCACGAGACTTAAGAATAAGTAGCAATAATCATTTTATACCGATTTAATAATGTACCAGTGAAAGTCGTAAAATTTGTAATAACTTTCCATTCGAGCGATGATCTCTTGAAGAAAATACCAACCGTTATAAATGAAGCATAAAGCAATAATTCCATAAGCAATTTCGCAATGAAAATTCTCTCCAAATTGCACGCAATTGTTAACGTTTTTTATAATACATGCGTGACGAGAATGAAAAGAAGGTAAAAACGGCGCGAAAGTAGTAGCTTCACGCAGTTATGTGAGAAAGATTTTCGAGGGAAGTAAACCAGTAGGTTTTAATCGTAGAAGGAATGGCGGCTGCGACGAAGCGGATCGCGTGCGTCGCGCGGGTCTCTCGAAGAATTGCGCGCGGATCGAAATGTCACTGCGCGCGCCGCGCGCTTTGCGACATCGGATGCACGATCTCGTGCCGGCGGGCGACCTGTTTCTATACATGCCTACGTTTACGAGGGAATGCATAAAAGCCATTTGACGTGTCAATTTCAGAGCTCTCGCGTGTGCTGCGCGATCGCTTCGCAGAACTCTTCGACGGGGAATTGCGCAACTTGCCTTTCCTCCGATATATAATGGGATCGCGGCCTGCAATATTGCACAATGAGCGCAGCAATAATGTAATATGACAAACTTCGAGTGATAATCCTTCCGAATTTACTAAATCGATAAACTTGCCATGTCGACGGCTCAGAGCTCTGCGAGATAGAGCGCAGAAGAGATATTGTGATGTGGGAGAAGCATTGTTTACTTTTCCAATAAATTACCTTTTCTAATTTTACGTGAAAATTTATTTTAGGCGGGATTCCGTTACGCTCAAGGAAAGTGGGGAAAAAAAAGTTAATAACTCATTATATACTGCACGCGTGCACGCGCCTGTAAAAGCTTATGGCGAGGCAAGATCTGCCATGCCTTATTATTAATCAACTTTAAACGTGTTTTTCTCAGCTTTCTCTAATAACGTCTTTTTGTCGTGCACGAGTAACGTATTTCGTTTACTACCAAAATGATTCGAGCGTTTGTTAACAAAAATCTATCAAAGTCCCGTTTATTTTTATTTGTCGGGCTATTGTTTTTGTGATCTAATAAAAGAGGAAAAAAAGAGCTTAACATAGAGCCCGGGCAAACAAATAAACTTTCGCGCGCGGGCGACTTTCATAGTCACTATCGCTTGCGTTCCGCGCGCGCGCAAGAGACGTCCAGCCCGCTGGAATTATACTCGTAAAAGTCGGACACCGAGTGCATACTAAAAAAGCGCGTTTCGGACTAAGGGCGTGTAATGTACAGCGGCTATATAAGCTCGCAAGAGTAGAGTTGCGCGGAAAAACGGGCTGCGCGCGCTGGGCGGGAAAAGCAATTAGAGTCGTGACGAAAGGACCGAAAGTACCGCTATGTGCGCGCCCGCCCGCGCTCTTACTTTCTATTTCGCATGTACGCTGTGTGCGTATATATATATATATATTTATACGTACATACGTGCTGTGTACCTACAGTTCGCCCATTGTGAAGCAGGCACGACTCAAATTATGATATACGTGTCGATTTCGCCGGCGCGTGCGCGCGAGCGTGTGAAGAGAAACTGCTCTTGCCTGCCCGAAGGGACATCTTTTTATCGACAAGTTTCGACGATAGATGATCAGAATGATAAACAGTGTAAGTGGTCATTGATTTTGTGGGTATTTGTATTGTGAAAAACACTTTTTCTTTCAATGATCCGCAATTAGTATCTTACTGATGTATTAATAGATATAAAAAAATTATTATCAAATCATCAAATAGCGTCAAATATGCGTCTCAGTTTGAGAACCATTTCAGAGAAATGAAAAGTAATGGAATTGTTTACACCTACTGTCTATAACAAGGACGATAATCGAAATAATTGCAGAATGGAAAATATACTGAAATAGAAATCTTGATTGAAAGTACAATCTAAATAAAAATAAAATCTTGTAGTAAATAGGAAAATACCAGTGCACATTGAAGCTTGTAGAGTAAATATCTATACAGAATTTTCATGACACGACTTAAAAGATCATGTAAGTAAACGCTCATTTATTTGTTTTGTGCGTATGAAAGCTGTAAAATTAAACAGTTACTTGACACCAATCAACTTTGTGCGTTTTTTATTTCAAAGATCAATTAATTTCCCAAGCCTAAAGCAGCATCGCTCGCACAAGCGTTACGTGTGCATACTATACGACTGCGCTGTTAATTGCAGTCGAAGTAAGCCATTGCAACCACGATCTTCACGTGTGCCAGGACAATCTAATGCATCTTCGCGACTGCTTTAGAGACTACATACATATATATGTAGACTGATGGCTTCGGTGATTAATAACGTCGACGCACCGCACTGCACGAATGAGCAAATTTATACATAGTTATTCACCGGCTAAGCGCGACTCCTTGACCTTTGATATCGTGTGCAGAGAGAGAGAGAGAGAGAGAGAGAGAGAGAGAGAGAGAGAGAGAGAGAGAGAGAGAGAGAGAGAGAGAGAGAGAGAGAGAGAGAGAGAGAGAGAGAGAGAGAGAGAGAGAGAGAGAGAGAGAGAGAGAGAGAGAGAGAGAGAGAGAGAGAGAGAGAGAGAGAGAGAGAGAGAGAGAGAGAGAGAGAGAGAGAGAGAGAGAGAGAGAGAGAGAGAGAGAGAGAGAGAGAGAGAGAGAGAGAGAGAGAGAGAGAGAGAGAGAGAGAGAGAGAGAGAGAGAGAGAGAGAGAGAGAGAGAGAGAGAGAGAGAGAGAGAGAGAGAGAGAGAATGAAATAGGTAAAAGAAATAAAAAGTAATAGAGTAATGAAAAATATCATCAACATTAAGTATTTTTAAACAGTGTTCTTTTATACTCTAGGGGAGACCGGGGCTAGTTGGCATACGGGGAAAGTTGGAAAAATGCTAATAACTCGTGATTGAAATAACAGAGGTCAATGCTATTGATGTTAGTAATGTAAAATGGAATCAGGAATATTTGTTTTTTATTTTTAGTCAGAAAGCATCATGCGTTTTGGAAATACGCAAGTTTAAAACTTTTTGAGATGTTAGTGAAAATTTTACATTTTAAAAAATGTCTAATTTTTTGAAACATTTTGTTAATCTATTTTTTCTTAACGTAGGGCAAAATGATTGCTTTTTTACAATTTTACCACTTGGTTTTTTTTATCTTTCAATTTTTAATATTATTAAGAGAATTTTTAAATTAGTGTTCGCTTGGGGCATGTTGGCTGACCTAGTGAGAATAGGCATATTGTTAACTAATCATTTTACTATTTTAATACCTAATTAACAACATTATTTTTATATATAAAAGTTCTTGAATGTTGATACAGAAAATCTGAGGAAGTCTAATAAAACCTCCATTTATACATTTTGGGTAATTTATAGTTTTTAGCTGATTATAGCTTACTTTCTGTTCAATGTCACTTTTTCATATGTGATTATTTTATGTAATATAATAATATCGTTATTTACTCAATGATTTATTATCAATGAACTTACCACAGGCACGTGGCCAACTTACCTGGCTTATGGGACAGGTTAATCAAAAATCGTGCAATTAGAGACTTGTTTCTACCTTTTTTTGTGATCAATTTACAAATTTGAAAAAAATCATGAAGATGCTCTATATAAAGTACTTTCATGTACTAAAATAGTTTTGTTAATTAAATAATACTGTTTTGCAGAAAAAAATAAAATGTGGAAAGTCGGCCAACTAGCCCCGGTCTCCCCTATTTTTAACGACGAAGTTTAAATTTTTTATCTCAATACGTAGCTCAAAAGCAAAATTATTCTAATAATGATAAAATGTCCGAAATTTTAGGTAACGTCACCGTTATGATCATTTCAAAAACGCCACCTAATGATTTTCACATAACTCGATTTGAATGTATCTAAAAATAGCATTTTATATTATATTAAAAAAATTCTAACAACCACGTATAATTGATTCCTTGTGTATCATAAAAAATATTAAATACTTTATAGTTTTGGCATATTCTGATTTGATCTATAATACTTTTTTGAGATTAAAAAGCATATACGTTATTTCTTTACAATAGATACGTGATCAACAACTAATTTACATTAGACAGCCAACTGCCAAATACATTATAATAAAATATTCGCGCATTATCAACCTGTCTAGAGTTTTTTGACCGCAGCATATTCATAAAAAAGTCGTATGCGTGTAACGCTTGAGAAAACTTTTCCCAGGAATATTTCTCATCTACTTATACCCTCTAGTAATTTCTAACAATGAAGCAAAATGCAATTTTGTTGTTTGTTTGAGAGCTCTGGCTAAATATGGCGGTAGTTTGCTTCATTATTTTCCCAATGGTAAAAAGAATACGTAAAACGAAGGAGTGAAAATATTTCAATATCGTGCAAATGTGTTTGGTTATGAAAGTTTATTTTTAACATTGCAACTAAATTATCCTAGAATTTTCATGTAGCTACTTATTTCTAGATAAATTATATGAAAATTTGCAATTTGATCTTTGTAGTATATCAAATAATGATTAAAATTTAAAATTAAAGTTTTTTTCCTCAACTCTTTCCTGTCTCTGGAAGATGGATATTTTCATCTTCAAATTAATTCATCATCGAGGCATACATTCATAGCAAAAATACGATGTAGCGTTTTAAAATAAAATTAAATCATTAGTAGTTGATTAAAAGACTAAAATAATTGAAAGATAGAGAAATAAAAAAATAAAATGAGCGAAGGTATAAAAGTAAAAGAGAAAGGAAAATAGCCAACAGAAAAAAAGAAATGAATTTAAAAGAGCAAAATAGACACAGAAGTTGGAGAAGCACAAGTACAGAGACAAAGACAAATTCTATAGCAGTCGGTACCAGAGTCACGGTTGCTACGAGCGCGATTATATGAATTCTCGCGACTTACGCATCATCTAAGCCATTGTTCATGTTTATTTTGGCGATCTCAGCGATGCGGATTTTCCCGTGAGATTAAATTCGACTTTCCCTCTTGCCAGTCTTATACAACTCTTTTTCCCCTCTCGTGGATTACAAGCTGATTAGTTTTCGCTAATTATTTCGCGGTACAGACTGACACGATAACTCGCTAATGGATGTTTGATGTTTTGTATTTTCGATAGGAATTTAATGGAACTGGAAAAACTTTTATATTTCTTTACTAATCTTTCTCTGACATTTTGCAGATAGTGAAAAGTAGTCTGTATAGAGACTTTTTGTTGGTCAGTGAGTATTAAAAATCGAATAGAAAAGTAACTAACTCTCAAATCGAATGATCAATAAGAATCAAAGTGCTGTTTACACCTAAAACATCCCTTTACGAGCTGTTGGTACTTCTCTCAATCAGATGCCTCCGATCTGACAACCCCAAATCGTTATACTACAATAAAAATTTTTTCGCGCAATATACGTGAAAAATAAGCCAGCGAACATATAACGCTACAATCGCCTGACGATCGTATGCGCGCGAACGAATGCAGCACATTGCTGTAGCTGTACGTACCTTGACTAGGTAAGCGATGTGGCCTTTTTGAAGCGCGTCCGGTGGGTGTATCCAGTTTCTGCCGGTGCCTGCAACAACCGAAAATTGCACCTCTTTAGTACTCCTGACGAGCTTGAAGATCGCGCATAATCGGGCCTCATTACATCGTTACATGCGTGCGCGCGCGCGTGCGGCTGCGTTATACTATATATACACGCTCGCACGGCGAGATTGCAACGCGTATATAAACTTTGACACACGAGCGCGAGCTGCCTTTAATTGCACGTACAAGCGGAGGAAGAGGAACGTGACTGATCTAGCGACTCGCGTTATATCACACTCTTGTTTAAAATACTGCCTTCGTTCTCTTTATATCTTGTCTTTACAATCCTCTGTCGCGTGTGATATGTTCATGTTTCTCAAACGTTCGAAAGAATTGGCATTATTATAATTTTTTTCTAACGAAAACTTAACATACAGTTGGAATTTAATATTTTCAAAAGTAACAATTATACTAAGTGTTTGGAAAATAAATAGACCCGAATTTACCAACAATAACTCTTAACTCACCTCCATTTTTCGTGGGCTGGTTCTTGTTATTAGCTGAGTTTTGTGCCCACTTTAAAAGTGTGGAATTCCTCATCTTGGTCGTTTTTCCGAACTAGAATTTCTGTAACAAAAAGAAATACATATGTAGAAAACTCAATTTTACTATTATTATAAAATATTTTCACGACAATAATGTTGTACATAAACTACTATTAACTGTTTTGAACTGTGTTGTCTTAAAAAATGTACTATTTTTAATTCAACAGAGCGGTATATATATGAGGTCTTTGTCTGCAAGTGAAAGTTAATACGTATAAAATACGGTTCTATATCCTCTCGACTATATGTCAGAGAGAATTTGATGACCTGTACAGTATATTATTATCAGGAACAAAAGAGGGATTCAGTGCCAAAGTCTAAATCGTGAAAGCGGTACGATCACTGTGTGAGCGCAAAGTCGCTAAAGAATTTTTAGTTGCGAATATTTGTTTATGAACCGAGTACATGTAGTTTGATAATTTCAATTTACATAGCGTAGTGATTAGTTTCCGATTTGTCAACTATAATTGCTATTTACCAGGCCAAAAATCAACAATGGCTAATTACCATTGCTTTGTTTTAAATGTATTATATAGCATTGTCTTTGGTAGAATATAATTAAAAGACAGTTTTTTAACGTCCAACAATTATACAGTTTCATTTGCCACTCAGAGACGTATAAAAATGATACAAATATTTTTTAAAGAAAATGAAAATAAGAGTGAAACATTATAGTTGACAGACTGGCATTCGTCTTGAAAAAGAAGTAGTCAAACTAAAGTTTTATTCCAATCTGACGTGAAAATCAGCTAAAGCATCGAGAGAGAATCGCGGTTCGCCGCGTCCATTACGCAACGGCAATTTCTTTCAAATCCTCGCGGAGTCATTCACTCCAATTTACGCGGCAATATGGACACACACAAACACACACACACGCGCGTGTGCGCGCGTTCTCTCAGCAGCAGCGGGAGGCTCACGTGAAACAAATTTCCGGTTTCGACACACACATATACACACCTGTGATTCTGTTTTTCCTGTCGAATCTTTTCTTTTCGACACTCTGAGCGCTGTATGCGCAAAAATGCTTTCCACGTCTGTTCCGATTAGGCGCGCACGCTAACTTAGCACGTTCTCGCGATTATTGCTCGGCAATAAAATATGCGATATCTCACTATAGGTGGGAAAGTTGGCGTAAATTCTCTTTTTTAATTAAAAGTATTTTAATATACATTGAATAATTGTGTTTCTTCGCGGCTGAAGAAATCGCTGAATAATTTATTTAGTATAAATGCGCTTGCATGATAGCACGCGGGTTACAGTTATTCTTTATTAAATAAACGCTTTCTTGTTAGCCAACGCGTGATATTCGTCCAGTTTAATAATCACTGTCCATGTTCATGTCATACCTTCTGCGTATCTTTTTTTTTACTTTAATCAAATAAACAAGCACAAAGGGCGTGTTTTAATTGTTAATTTTATGAATTTTTCTTTCAAATAAACTCTTTTCCAGAATTTTGCATAATAATTTCCACATGTTTACTCAACAGCACTATTAAAAATGAAAGTACAAAACTCGTAAACAAAGTAAACTTTCAGTGCGCATAATTATCCCTTAACTCTGGATATATATAAATTTATAAAAATGGATACTTCTTATTTCGGGCCTAAATAAACATGCTTCAACGAAAAATACTTATACAACTACATTAGTTATTTATTTTTACGTTTCCGTAATCCACAAGAATTTTCATCCCGTAAAGATCAATGTAAAGCATTCTTAGGCAACGTTGAACGGGAATGCCGGCGTCGCGCACAGCACCTACGAGCGCTACAATTTTTGTTTTCCTTTTTTTTTTCATTCAACGATTCCTCTCGACGATTACAGCCGAGTATGACCGCGTCGATACTACAGAAAGATCATCGAGGCGCGCGCGCAGGTGCATTCGTAATGCGACCTACTTCTGCTATCTTGTCCTCGGGCCACGTTGATTTTTCCACGCGCATCTTAGGTGCAGAGCGCGCGCGCACGGCTCACAATTGCTTCTAATCAATGGCAACTTGAACTTTGCTCAGTGCATTTGCACTGCACCATTACACATCTTGGGTTATAACGAGAAAATAGATATTCAAACTTTCATATAAAATTAAAGAACCGCAATATTTAGAAAGTGCCTACACTCTTGTATACGAATATTCGCATCGTATAATTCCATTATACATTAAAACTATTGCCAGAGCTGCGCGCATATAATAAGCTAAGCACATGATACACGCCACAATCTCATTCTCACCGGCAAAACATCAGAGGCTGGCGGAGATGAGAAGAGTGCCTTGCCGCACGTACATAATAGGTCCGCCGAGAAGAGCAAGTGCATCTCGGAATCGCGTTGCATCTGGCGTGTATATATATACACACACTGCGCGAGCGCGGAACGGTATGAAAAAGCTCGTACGCAAGTGGTCAGCCTTGAGCCGCGTCGAAGGCTAAATCCTTTCGCGTTTCGTCATCGCTCGCGGCGCGCGCCTGCAGAGCACTGCTCATGGCATATACACGCAATCTCTATGTTATATGCCTAAGTATAAGCGCATCATCTCTCACTTTCGTGCCTGTAATACGCTCATCCGGAAGCGCTGCCGGCCCCTCGGTATATCTCGAGTCGGTCACGGCGATGATGGCGCTGGAATGCGGCCCCCGTTGATCTGTGCTCTGGAGTGTGTAGGACGGCGAGCAGCCGAGATTGTGCGCCTGATGCGAGGGCATGAGCGTCACTTCTCATAATACATATTATAACTTGTCTGGGAATAATACTGAAAATTATCTCGCGGAGATAATTGTCTTCGTGGTTCTTTTTATGCTTTAGCCATTGACTTGTTATTTAGCCTTGTGTAAACAATCGAACGTAATGCTATGGTTAAAAATTAACTATTTTATTTTAAATGAATGTACATGCCGGGAAAAAGGATTATTATTATTGCTATGAATATTTATGCGCGATTGTATTATAGCAATATAATAGAGCATATTGTACCGGCGAACGCGCAGGAAAGGAATCCATTAAATTCAAAAGTCACTTGAACAAAAGCATGCTTGACTCTTTCTTATAATGAATATGGTCCTAAAAGCGGTGATTACAAGCAACGATTGCTCAAAGATTAACGAACTCCGAAACTCGAGAGTCTGCTTGTGACTTGCCATGTGCGGGCATAAGCACTTGAGATCGACGCTGATTAAAAAATAACGACGGTTAGTTTTACTACAAGGCATTGTTTTCTTTGTCCGAATTACTTTCAGGGATGAACGTGACGAAATCAAAGGTGTTAACAAGCCGCGTATGGAGCGACGAAATCGATGAGTAATACCGTCCGAGATAATTGTCGGGATACTCATGTATATTTGAATCGATAAATTCTGTTCAGATATATTTTCGAGAAACTTAAATTATTTAAAATTAATTCATATTACTCATCCTTGACAAAAACAAAACGGTATAAATTCAAGTATACTAAAGGTGTTGAATTGTGTTCATATGTAAATAGGAACACAAAGTATATTGCAATGACGTAGGCGTCATCAATCAAATCCACAAATAAATCATATAAGCATCATTTGCAAAAAAAAAAAAAATCAAGCAAAAAACACTGTCTATATGAAACTTGTAGTCTTCAAAAGTTTTCTGAACATCAAAATATTATCTAATCTTTATCCTTGAAATTTTTTTTGTAAATGGTAGATGTTTACTAGATGTTCAGATAACAATAAAAAAATTAGAAAAATGCCGTTTCCACGCAAGCTAACAGTCGTATGTATTATATATTCACATAACGAAAGCCAACAGTCTGGAGCATCGAAATAATTAAAAGGCGATATAAATACAGCGTCTCATTATAATAAACAGCGGTTTTGTAATAGCAGTTTTATAGCCCTTTAACGAACGACGAGGTCGCGAGTGCAAACGAGTGCCCGATGCACTTGTCCTCGCAGGGGGGGATTAAATTCCAGTTGCGCGTGCGCGCATCACATATATAAGCGGGCCAAAAAAATCCGGGAGAGGCTTAATTCGCGACTTCCTATTCCTCCCACGTGGCCCCCGAGCGGCAAGGAGGTCGCTCGGTCATTGTGCGCTGCGCGCGCTCCCCGTGGGGGCCTTTCTCGTGCATGTACATATGGCATCTATGAGATTCGTATTATTCTTATGTACACTGTGCGAGAGCGTCGAACTTTTCCTAGCCGCGTACCAGCTGCTTTCGTAAGGGCAGCAATATAAGCTACGTGCCTAAATACATGACTTGAAGCCATACTTAGTTAGAATGTAAAATTTGTTTTATTTTATTATTCGCCGGTAATTAAAACCCTGTAGAGTTTGAAACAATTCCGTTACCGCGCACGCGCAGTCACAAACCTTTCTTATTATATGCGCGCATTATTCGCGCGTAAAGTCGACCGAAAAAAGGCCGCCGGCAAAGAAACAAAGTGGCGCGAATTCAAAGAATAGAGGAAAAAAAACCGCGGATCATTGCAAACAAAAGCTTTTGAAATATGACACGCGGCGTTTCGCCACTAGGAGGCGAAAAAAAAGAAAAGAAAAGGAGAACAATAACCGGAACGATTGCGATTCAAGAATCCTGAGACATATATAGGTAGATTTTCAGCGGCTGCCGTGTAAAACCAAGTTGAAAAGGTTGTCGACACGGCTGCCCGCGCGCGCGCGTCTCGTCCTTGTAATGATTTCACGCGCGCGCGCGCGTAACGCGCTGCCTGAAACTGTCGTAATAACGCCGATCGCGAAACGTCAGGCGGCGAAATTGAACCTACCTACCGTGCGGCAGCGAGCAGAGTAAAAATATTCGTCGTTAGCATATAGCGTCACGGTGATAATTATTACAACTCGTGCGTGCGTGCGTGCGAGCGAGCCATTGCCTGGCTATGCGCCTCTTTCTTGCGAAATAGCGGCGCGGCGTGTGTGTATATTGGCGCGAACGAAAGTGAAAATGCAATTGCGGAGCAGCCAGTCGGAGAAAACGCGCGCGATTCGCGAGGAAGCCGCTAATTCAATATACAGTAGACATAGTTGGGATGTATAGCTGCACGTGCGGCTTTTAATTACGACCCGTTAAGTCGTTGTTTGATGAAAATTTTTATTCCATAGTCACTCGTTCATCTGTAGTATAGAAAAGTATAGTAAAAAGAGTTTGATGCTTTTGAATGCAAAACGTATTTATTAATAGTTACATAAAAAAAAAAACCGGTTTTATTCTTCTGATCAAGTTCAGTTTAATGCTGCTCCTTGAAGAGTAGGGGAGATCATTCACTAATGTTAATCATACATGAAACGCTATACAATTATGCTATTACAATGGAATGTTGCACGTATTAAAATCATGTGTATTGTAATTGAATATTCATCAGCTCAGAAGGTTCTAATAATATTATACATCAACATTCATTATTTTTCACGACATCTCGTTCAATGTCACATAGACCTGTCATCCTGATTTATATCTAAATTACTCGAACACACAATGCAAAAATACAGGCCAACTAACTGAACGACAAAGCAAATATTAAATTATGACATTTTGATAAATTATTCTATTTATGTTATATTAATTTTCAAGTTTCACTCAATTCTTCGGCTCCTAAAAAATGAAAAAAGTTGTACTTGTTACATTCGAAGTCTTGCACTGTTCACGTGCGCACGTAACAATAGAAGAAATTATGATTTTCCACAAAACAAGACAATGAGCTCTTCAAACATTGTTCTTCGGCGTAAATTGCGTAGCATCTGAACAGTTACGCAAATAGCAAAAAGGAGTATAATACACGCATGTGTAAAGGGTATAAAATTGCCTCTTTAACATGAAGAAAGACGTTACGAAGTGGTCAGTTGCGCGCGGGCAAGAAAATGGCTTTCATTCCGTTAGGTTCTATCGCGAGTATAACGTGCGCACGCGGCGTATGTGTTCGCGCGGCACGGCGACAGTTTTCGCGCCGATAAAAAGGGAAGAATGGCGCGGCCCGGTGCGGCGGCCACGTGTCTGCCTCGCTTAATCAGTTAAACGCAGCGCGCGCGGGGCTTTCATGCGAGTGCGCCTGAATTGCTCCTAAATTTATATCCCAGTCGCGCGGGCTTTTCGCACCCCGACGGGCCTCAAGTGGAATTAATAGGAACGTAGAACGTTCAATCTTTTCATTCGCGCTACCTTTATAAGTCAATCTGCCTTGAATTTGCCCGTGCAGTTACGCGCACAGGTGATAAGATGCACCTCTCTCTCTCTCTCTCTCTCCACAATTATCCCATCAAATCTCGAGACTTTGATACAACCATTCATATTACTATATGTATAGTAAATATACTTCATATTTTTAAAGCATTCGCCGCCGACGAGTGTAATACGCAAGACGCAGAGGCGTGAGCGACGCGACTCATATCTCTGCGCTTATATGTATGTGACGGTGTTCGATCGGCACGATTCTCGCGTGCAGATGATGCTCATATGCAATGCGTCTGCGCGCACGGGGAGCTGCACGCGCGGAATGATAAATGCCACGGATATTATAAGTCACGCGAATGCGCGCGCAGATTCCCTGGAAAAAAGAGGATTACCGATTGCCCGAGGTAAACGGCCCAATGTATACTTCGTGGACGCGGTTTCTTTTTATTGCCTGGTTCCCAATTCATATGAGTTACCGGCTATTGAGGATCTTTAAACTGTTCTGAAAATATCTAAAAATACTGTCATTATATACGCACACGTCATTCTTCAATGACTCGAAACAGGCGAGCGCTAAAGTTCTTTGTCTATATCGTATTTAAGATAAAACTCTTTTGATATGCTAATGTCCAAGGAAGTCTGCTGCATCATCTTTAAACAATGGCATTTGGCAAGGTAAGAAATCCTTTCCTAAATACGCTCTTTAAACTTTCGCGCAGGTGTGTATTATAACTAAAACTGTTTTTTTTTCTTCGTCTGTTGCCCTTATACATATTTTATTAGGATAACTTGCTTTGACAACTATAGTAACCAGCTGGCGACTTTCGACAAGAACAATAAGCAACGAACTAGAGCGTTATTTAATATAGAATAAACTTACTCGCGAATTCTCATTCCACGGGAAATAAAATTCGAGTCTCACGCTCGGCTCGACAAGAAAATAAGATGTAATGATTCTATTATCTTCGGTCGTGACTCTCTTGTCATTGCACGCGGAACAGTCTTCAAAACAGACGCACTGCTTCGCACGCAGCCTTTTTGCCTTTTTCTTTTCACTCGTTCTCACTGAATCCACCGCACTTTATACATTCACGAAAACGAATCATTTCACGCAAACGCGCACTTTGCAGTCCCACGTGGATGTAACAATCCCTCATTCCGCTCACTTATGCATCGCATTTTTCACGTTTTTCCTCGCATTCCGAATGCAGTAAGGCAACATTTTATGTTAATGCGTTCGTAGCGAGCCTCTTCTTGGCCAAGGAAGACGAGAGGCAACTTCAATGTAAAACTCGCGTCTCTTGTGTCTCGATCTTCTTTATTTGAGTTCTGAAAGGTTATATGGCGCACTTGGGAAATCTCGGTTTCTCGGCTTCGTCATTCTCGCGCGCCCCGTGAGATTTTTCGTTGTGAACTGTACCTGTCCACTCGTACGCACTGCCAATTAGACATTCATCTATGGTTTTCTTTTGTATCCTTTTTTTGACGAAAAAGTCACATTAAAGCTAAAAACAGACTGCATGAATAATATTGCTCGGATGTTGCGAAAACGATGTATGGTCACTTGATGAATTCACATAAAATCTCGTGAATGCGTGGCTGAAAAGGTTTGGTTTTGAATAACAAAAAAGATTTCAAATCAAACGTAACAAAAAAAGTACACAAATATAAAAATACACTGATTAGTGTACCTTGTTTCTGTAGTTACAGTAGTCAGTGTTATCTTCGCACCTTCAGGTGTCGAATTTAATTATTAACGCATGATGATAATCGGCAGCCATCAAAGTGAAAAGACAACGAACAATTTGTATTCGTTCTGAGAAATCCACTTTTCCATAGTTAATTGTAACGAGCTCAACGGCATGAAACTAATTTGCTCGTTTTCTCGTTACCTATTCATATTTAATGTAATTAATTAATATTTTTTACAATTTGAGAAAGCGTCTTTAACGTGATTTGGTATTTTCGCTGTAGTTTCTAACAAAGTCGAAGTTGTTCAAAAATATGCTCGAAATTATTAAAATGTGTTTAGTTTTATGAGTTCTAAATTTAAGGAGTCAATGATGGCTGGAAATAGCAACTCCGTAAGGCAAATGGCGGAATTTAAAAACTGCATAGCTCCGGGTATTGCAAGTTCAGGTGGCGAAATCGGGCCGCCCCAATTACTTAAATTTTAGACGAAATTCTTAGGAATAAATGCAAACTAATGGCCTCACTTAAAAAACATATTCCGACAATTTTTTTTTCTTAAAACAGGTACATTACAAGGTCTCTTAAACACCTCTAGCGGTATCTATACTTCAAGCGAATACATTTCGATCTGTGCAACATTGATTCAATGTACGCAGAAATATTGCACACATCAGTCAAGTGATTGAAGTGCATTGATAAAATATGGATACGCTGTATCGGTAAGCGAAGACGGAAGATGATCGTCGCTAAGTGGCTTCAATGAAAGAGCTGATTGTTCCAATTTCATTTAAAAAGAGTCGGCCTGTATTTGCAAGTAGGATACTCGGTCTTGTTTCATTGAAATGCAGCGACGCGCGTCTCGATGACGGCGCGAATAATGAATAAAAGAATAAACCATAATGATGCAAGGATACGATTAACGAAATATACTTTCTCTCGTTTGATCCAGGTTAAGATATTCGCGAAGAAAACTGAGAGTAAGCACGATTTCAATACCGATAACCTTTCTTTTTGGGTCATATCATTATTTCGCTTCAAGAATATCCTCACGCTTTCTGGTTAGTTAATGACATCGCGATAGAGCACACACAGATGAGTTAACGTTCAAACATACAATTTTTGTTATATATATCTAGCTCATGAAATTAAAGGTTTGATGCAACAAACACTGCTCATTTCGCCAACCCTATCGCACTTGAATATCCGCCCATAATACGGAAAATAGCGCGCAGCGCGACGTCTAGACCGCGCGAGCGGCACGGGGCCGGTCACGTGTGATGCGCTGGATTATGCAAGGGAATATATACGCGATGCGACTCATCATAGCGCTCGCGCGCTGCACTGCGCAATTAATTCAGCCGCTCGGCCCGATCGACAGTCAATCAGGAAACCGCGGCGACGAGGAAGCGCCGCGAAATCACTTTACACGCTCCCGCCGGCTGACAGCATAAAGAAAAACCCCGCCGGCGAGCCGGCGCGCATCGTAATGATCGGTTTGATGCTGTGAAAAATCGATGCACACACTACTCGACTGATGTCGTTATTATCCAAGAGACTCTGTGCCGGCCATCCTGTTCGCGACTCTGCTAAATGTTTCCAATTAGAATAGATATCTCGTTGTAATATAATAGCTTTCGTAGGAAGGATAACGAGATGACAGGCTCTAGTGGAAAAATATCGGCGTCGTGTATTGGAAA
Source organism: Torymus aiolomorphi (assembly GCA_036365515.1). NCBI lineage: Eukaryota > Metazoa > Arthropoda > Insecta > Hymenoptera > Torymidae > Torymus > Torymus aiolomorphi. The sequence continues at coordinate 40,113,732 of CM070876.1, read as the reverse complement.
AATTTTCCCCGATGGATTCTTCGAGTAAGCTGTTGGAAAATTCAAGTCATTGCGAGCTCGATTGAAAGGCGAGTGTTTCAGAAAACATTTAAAACAGCTTCTCGGAAAGACGTCCTCGTTGCGCGAAGCAGCAAAACCGCAAGGTTGAATAATTTCTCAACGACATATTGTCAACGTTTAAAAACACTGAAATATAACGTTTTTACTTCTAACGAAGTTATACATTATACAATTCTGCATCTATCGGGTAATAAAGTTACATAAAAAAAAAGACTATCTGAAAGCGTTCAATCGCCGACTATTATCGTCTGCAGTACTAATAGGAAAGCCGCATATTCTGCATTCCTAACGCAGCCGCCAATAACTCTCCCAGCATCTCAATAGACAGATCGCATTCGCTTTGACGCACTACGGCGTGCACGCGTATCGTCGATAACGAGGCGCACGAAGGATGCTCCGCGGCGCGGAAAAAAAAACCGGCGCTCTTTTCAGAGAAAGAGAGCGACATTCCGAGACCGAAAATGTGCAGCCGCAGCTGCGTCTGGTGGCTCTGGCGCCACGACTTTGGTGGGCAGCCTCGGAAAGGCATGCATGCAGGCGACGAGTTTACCAGTGCAGCTCGAGCGACGAGTTTTTGACGCCGTTTTTGGTCGCCGGATGTCGCGAATTTCGTCAGAGAATCCGCGGACTTGCCCATGTGAAGAAGAGCTTCGCTATTCCTTATAAGCGATTCTGTGTTTACGAAAAATACTTTTTTTCCTGCGTATTCTGTTGGCAGGTTTTTTGGAAAAAATTATAAATAATAACTTATTAGCAATCAGTTAATAAAAAGTAAACATACGTTATAATTTTGATCGTGACAAATAAGTTTGGTATTAATTCGTGGAACGAGCATTCGTCTCGCTTGCTTTGTGCGGTCCGAATGAATTATTTCGTCTAGGGTTTCAATATGCGTCATCACTGTTATCGCGGTGAATTCATTGTAGTATTTGAGATATATACTGCGAGCAACTTTATATCCTTGCCCTTTCAAAACAATTTTTTCATTCATCGCTTGAGTTAAAAGTTATTTTGGGCACTAGACTGATATCAAGTTCTATTTTTAAAATGTAGTTATAGCTATCATTCAATATCAGAGCAACGCGTTAATGAAGATTACAGTTGGAAGTCTTACTTGGAATTGAACAATTTACTCACTTATGTTACATCGGTAAGTGTATCATTACGGATTATATTTTTCTGTCACTATATTTAGCCGTATGTCTTTAGACTGTGTCAATGAATATCAAGTATCTTTCCACTCTACCACAAAGAGACAGTTTTCTTAGTACGAAACGTATATATAAATAACGTGCGTGTAAATTGATATCAAATCATATACAAAGAAATTTTTGGTTTAGATTATGTTATTATTTAACCTTTATTCAGAAACAGTGTGTAAATATATAATATCAACCAATGTGCAGTCCGTAACAAAGAAACAACACAGAATATATTTTATGAAGGTACATAGGCCCTTCATCAAATCAAACGCCTGCAGTTAAAAAGAAGTTCAGTTAGGTTAAGTGAAATTTAAAGGGAGTAACTGTATCGGCGTATCTCTTGGAGAAAATACGGGCATTAGAGTGGTGAAAAAAGATGGGGGCACTAATGGCACTTGACTGAGCGCAATCGGTCATTCCGCGTCGTGACAATAAAACCGCAATAGAGTCATCCTGTAACGACATTTCAAGTGCACGCAAGCAATAAGAATGATTTATGTGTATGAGAACAAATATGAGATAAACGTTGTCATTATTGGCAATGGTACCAGTTATGGACCGCTACTTTAATAATAAAATACCGGTATCTTTTGTCCTTTTTAAAAATAAAACGCCAGTCACACTTTGTCATGACAAACTACGTCGCACTGAACATTTCAAATCTTTACTTGTTTATGTTTTGTCTAATATTCCTATTTAAATGATATAATAGATATTTTGAAGAAAAAAAAAAACATTCAATATATTACTCTTTTTACTATACAAGAAAAAAAATTAGTTAATTCTACATTTCCTATACAGCTGATTTATCTGTAAAGTGGCAAGTTCGTTTAACTTTCCAAAAAATCGGTAGAACTTCCATTCTGAAATGTAAAATCGCCATTCTTAAAACGTGGATCCACATTTTTGGAAAAATGGAATTATTACTTCACTAATTCAGTTGATTTTACTATTTACTTATTTCATACTAAAAATGTCCACTTATTCTTTATTTTTCAAAAGTACAGAGGTGAAACTTTTTTTCGTCCGCAAGAAAATATTACGAGCCAGTAAATTCGGCTGTAGGATAACGAGCCAACGAAGACGACTCCTGGCGACTGCACCGGCATCGCTTAGAACTGGCCATTAGCTATGTGACTCGCGGCTTTACGAGCGATAACTCCGCGCGTCTCGATATAGCAACACACACGTACACCAACTGCTGCTGCTGCAGCAGCACATTGCATAACGTTCAAGGTGAAAATTCTCCTTCTCCTCCTCCTCCCAAAGCCGCGCTCAAGTTTCAGGAGTCGTGCGCGATTTTCCAAAGCTTTTACGACTTTTCTTCGCGCGCGCACGGACGATTTCTTTCCCGAGCAACCGCGTGTGCTCTAAATTCCAGCCAACGGCCAGTCGACCATTGAGAGACTGAAAAAATGAGGTAATGCTTTATAGCTCCTCTTTTTATGAATAATTCTATATTGCTTTTTCAACAAGTTCTTCTTCTCTTGTAGCTACCGGTGCTGCGTTTAACTTTTAATTATAATACACAAAATCACAAAAGAATCTCAATACGCACATCAGAAGTGTTGGAGCTAAACTTGGTCACAAATGACACGGATAAGCGATTAAGAAATGCATTAAAATGCAAGTGTTTTTTTTTCTAGTCGCAAAAACATTCACGATCTTTGCTCAAGCAATCAATGTTTTAATAACGCTATTCCTGCGTTTTGTGTGCACTTTGTATTGTTTTAACTGTTGCAAATACATTTCGTAAACGATGCCATTTTTAACTCTAGAGTGCTAAGTCGTCAGCAAATAGCGAAATATCTCAAGGAATGTTGAGGAAATGTGTAGGCATTCCTGAAATAAAACGTAATAACATCACAACTGATTTTTAATATCCTAAGTATACCATAGTAATTTTATTATATAGTTGTCTTTCAATTATTATTCTATAGTTAATGTCTAATTTAATTTATTTAACTGCAATTTAATTGAAATGGATAATAATTATTTCATTGAAGATGGATTACCCAATAAAATTCTTAATCGAGAAAGGTTAAAGGTGAATGGCTGTAGTAGATAAAAATAAATCACTGATTGGCTTGTTTGTGTTTATTCAAACTTATAGCGTTAAGTATCAATTTGCAATGACAAGATGATAATTACAAGTCAGGTCACGCTCTCTCTCTTTCTCTCTCTCTCTCTCTCTTTTCACTTCCCTTTTTCACTTCCGTTTTTAACCCCGCACTGCTTTTCGAGCGCCGTAAAACTGCGGCTAGATTCATTACTATACTTTTTTTCTTCATCGCGATATGTGGGTCAACTTTTACTTTTTATGACCAGCGTACTCTCTTTAGTTCAGAAGATAACTGTATATTTTCCAACATTATCCTCTACATCTTGTGTGCAAAATGTACGTTTTGCAAAGTCACGTTTTTTAAAAATGCTCTCAATTATTTGAAAAATTAGAGAATTTCTCTAAAATTGTTGAGTTACACTTTTTATTTGACATATATTTTAAATAAGGACTTGCAGCCAATGCTTATTTTTATCGTGTTATATTATAAGTTATGTATGCTCGAATGCAGTTACTTATGAAACTTCATTAACCGTAAACAGTAATATATTATAACGGTATATTTGACATTATTTAGTAATTTTACGTACAATATAATATCAAGTTATTTATTATCGACGAGCTACTGAACCGATACTTGAAGATTAAATATGTGCTATATGATTCATAAAAATTATTGCTCACGTTATTACACATAATATTTATTCAACAAATTCTTGCATAATCACGATTCAGTTCAATCTGCATTACGCTATCAATGTATTGTTGTGACAAATTACGATTTAATTTAAAAATCGTGCCACATGTAACAACAGCTTTTAGATAAATATGTTAACACAGTCAAATGGCGCTGAAATTTCGATAAACTTTTCGCCGAAGGTCATCGCGCTTTTTTCATGACGCGTGCGGGCGTGCACTGAAAAATAAAAGAAAAACATGAATCAGCTGACCGACTTACCAGTTCGCGCAGCATTGACCTTTCTTCAGACTGTCGACTCTGAGCACAATCAAAAGCGACGGTTATTTATTTTTTTACTTGTTTCTTCTTATATTACATGTTTCTTTCGCAAGTGTAACTATCTTTGTGACCGCTATGATTTACTCACGAACATCGCACAATCATGCGGACCGAAAATCTTTTATTTGATAAGAAATCAGCTGGGTTGATTCTTGGAAGACGAGTACATTTAAATTGAGGGAATCAGATGACTTGTCATGTGGCATTGAACACTTTCCATCTCTTGATACGCAGCTACGTTTTTAATTCAAATTAATATTCGCTCTGTTATTATCTTTAAAATTTAATTAGTCTTGTCAATAATTCTGTTACGACGAGCCTAATAATAATTAACAAAAAATTCAACCTCATAATGCTTTTGAAATCAAACGAAAAAATACTAGATGGAATGAAGAAAATTCAACGACATTTTGTTAACGTCTGACTATTAAAACCAAGCACAATTATGGTATTAATTTAAGCAAGGAAGTTTCCGTATTACCTAAACTCGCCACGTAATGCTGACAATAAAAGTTACGTGATGGTCATTATAGATTTGCAAAAGCTACGGCAGCTCAGTCATCTAAAGTCTCGGACTTTTGACTTGGAACAGTTGTTTTATCCAAATAAGTCGCCCTTTTTTAAAATTCGGAATTACCACATGCTTATTGCACTGTAGGTGAAATTTTAGGTGATTCAAAACCCATTTAAAGCTACAGACGTCGATTGCTGCGTAAGTCACGAATGCTGGGCCCATAGAGCCTTTAAAAACTTTATTCATAACCTATAAACAAATAGATTTGAAATCATTAAATCAAATTATAAATAATCATATTCTAAATTGTTACTGAATTTATACCTAGCTGGTAGGTAAAATATTTAAATACTTGTAGGCCTTATGAAAAAACTGGATAAAGCTGCACGAGAAAACTTTCTTACAATAAATACGTTACGGGTCAACGATCGGCATCCGAGTTAAATAACCTGGCCAGAAAGCATATAGACAGCGTTTCCACCGACCGGAGCGAAATGGAATTTCAATTTAGACGTGCGAGTGCGCGACGAAAGAAATACGTATAGTGTATATATACATGTATATAGGCAAGATATATAGTAGGCGGAGGAGGGGGGCGGTAGAGCTCGGGCATCACAGCGCTACCAGCGATTCTTCTAACGGATGCGGTCAATTAGAAAATGGCCTGGTGCCTGGTGTCGCACTTTCTCCCGGCGCGCGCAGCTCGACTTTTAAATCGGCACTGCGCAGAAAGGTCTATCCTATCTTATATATACGGCGATTCGCATCGTGTCTCGCTACGCGGCCCTCTTATTGTGGATTCCTGCGTATAGCCCGATGCTGATCGGACGGAAACGCAAAGAAGACAAACGATAATTCAGCCACGGCGGCGGCTGAGGCTCTCGCGTGCACTTTTTCACTTTCTACGGAGAAGTACATCTCCGCCGATCGGAGAAAGTTTGCGTATTATGCTTTTCGAGAGATCGATCGTGCGTTCTACCGAGATTTATTCTGAATTTTCTGCTAAACCCACATAATGAGCGACCCCGTTTGCGAGCAATTTCGTTCATCTCTTTATTAAATCGGTTCAGCTGTTAGTTTTATTTTTATAAAAAAAAATTTCGCACTGCTAATCCATTATTTCAGAGTCTATTCCATTTCTTAAAACATTGTAACAAAAATGCAACCGCGATAATTTATGCCTTGAACAAAAATGCATTTGACTACACGTATACATATAAAAAGATTGAAGAGATTACGAAGAAGAAAAAACGGCTTTATAGATCGTAAAGCGTAAAAATTCTGGATCGTATATATATGCGAAGCAGCGCGACCATGACGCAACCGATGTCGGTGACGAGCTATATAATGCATCGATGGAACTTGCGAAAGGCACAGCGACTCGGGCTTTGCGTTTAAAAAACGCGCGCCGATAACCCCGTGACGCGTGCGACCGCCGAGAAATCCGGCGCCAGTCCGACGCTTTTGAGTAAGTATACGACCGATTTTTGCGTGCATAACTCGCTCGTTGTGCTGCGTGGAATTCCATCTCGATTAATATTAATTCGCCTTGCTGTGCACTTCTATATTTATGACGATCTTTTAGTTTGTTGATATTGAGCCGGGGCAGAGAAAAATCGTACAATAATAAACATGCGCGCGGTGAAAAACTTTTACAAGATGCTTTATCACTTACGCATTAGTCAGGTTAATTTGTCGTTTGTAATTTCAATATCGAATGCATATACATGATGAATATGTATCGCGTAAGGGTTGAAAACACTGGAGCTTGTTTCAATATTTATATGAAATAATAATCGCTGCCAGTACATTTGTTATTACTGTTATGTTTAAATTTATTCATAAAAATAAACATTCTTAGAGCTTATAAATGTAAGAACATGTTTCTAGGGTAGTGCATAATGTACAAATTTGTTTTCATTTGAATTTGATTATGTTAGGGTGTTATAGACACGCAATAATTTCGTCATATATACCTATAATAATCTATTATATAGTTACTATACATTAAACTTTCATCGTTCTAAAGTGTCTAATAACAGAATTATTACAATAAATGTGAATGGAAAAATATTACTTCTTATGTAATTTTTGCAATTAGAAAAAGTTTTGAAACTTATGTGATAAAATATGTGATAAATAGAGGTGGAACTGTTTTGTCGGCAGACTTGAAAAGAGAATTAAAAAGAAACCGTTTTTTTAAATCCATAGTTAATTAACTGATTAGTGGTAACCGTTGAGTCAACATCAGTGGTCATTGGTATCGAAATATTATAAGAACATTCAGATAAAAATATATTGATGTTCTGCAACACTTTCTTCTTTTTTACGACTTATTATTTTCGAGAAAAAAATTTAATGTGCATGTACAAATGGCAATTTAAAGTTTGTATTAAAAATTGTGTTGCAGTTAAAAATAAAAGTTATAAAATTTTCGCGCGGTGAAATAAAAATTAAGTCCATACTTTACGATGAAGCCAAACGTATTTTCATGCTTTTGTATACATTATAATGTTACAAATATTTCGGGTTTCCCAATGACCACAGCACTAATTTAAAATAGCATCTCTGTTTTAAACAAAGCAACAAGTGACCGTCTGCCTTGAGTAAAAATAAAATGTCAAGAGAGACATGGAATTAAAATCCCAAAACGAATAACAAAGTCCCGGAGATCGGCAACCGCGGTTCGTTATATTTTCACTTTTTTCGACGAACGAAGGGGGCAGCTGCCGTTCGGTTTTCACACACACACATACACACACACACACACACACACACACGCACACGCACATACACACTGGTGCGCATATACAGTATGCAGGGACAAAAAGAAAACTAGAACTGGAACGGTGCAACCAGTTTTCCCGCGGGGCAAACTCGGAGGACGAAAACCTGCCTGGCGCGTGTGGCGCGCTCCGCGGATGCGTCGACGACGACAAAATATAAAGCGGGACGATCTCGAAGTGCAAGAGGTGCAACAGCAGCAGCAGCAGCAGCAGCAGCAGCAGCAGCAGCAGCTCCGGCGAAAAACTGTAAATCATTCGGTGTGACCTTGTTGTACATACTCTAGCGTGCCGGCAAAAAGGAGAATCTACAGTTAGACGACAGGAGCGAGAGGAGCGAGACACTTTGAACTCTCTATACGCGCGCAAGGAGAAAAAGAGAGAGAGAGATACTGTGTCGGCGGCGGCGTGTAATTGCGCGCTCGGCCCCGCTCATGGTCTTCTTCCACTGATTTTTATTCTGGGTTAATTCTGCTTCTGCCGCAGAGGCCCGAGGCAAGGCTGTGCGAATCAGACGGTAGATGTATATTGCGTTCTTCTCCTCCTCCGTACACGCGCGTATACCCTGCTCCTATGGATGCACCTACTGTAATTAACTTTTTACGCCTCCTTCTATCAAGATTCATTCAATTGTATTCTGAGATATTCATTAAGAGTCGTCCTTTATATACGATGCAAAACGTCTCTGCGTTATCGGGGAACTCGAATGTTGGTATTAGCAACGCAATGCTAGTAACATTTGTCGAAATGGGGGAATTTCAGTACCAAAATACCGCTATTGTAACGAGTGACTAATAAACGTCAGAAATCGTCTAAGATACTGACAGTTTGCAGTCTCACACGACACGAGCTAACAGCGCCTTAATCTCCGTTTTCACAGAGGAGTACTACTTCTCACAATGCCACAGCTTCGACTGCAGATGAATGGAGAATGTTTTTTTCAAACAAGCGGGAAAATTCCGTTAACCGCAGATAAAGGAGGATGGTAACGCTTCCTACTTACATAAACTACAATAAATATATAGAAAGAAGGGAAGTTTTATGAATTTTTTTGCTTACTACCGCGAGGTATTGTTGAAACAGCGTATGAGAAAGTGCCTTTTTGCGTAATGTTTGCAGTAATGAGTTCAATTGCCTTCGTATCGTGTGAGAAGAAAAAAAGAAACTTGTTTTCATATTTTTCACAACTACAAAAAATTACGCCGACATGATAACGAGTTGTTACACGGCAATCAAACGTCGAACAATAATAGATTATCTACAAAGATTCAACCGGAGACTGTACCATCACTCCGAAATGACAAAGTCGAAAAAGCGAAGCTAAGCTAAGAATTTCCAGAAAGGTGCCTACACGAGCGCGCGCCGGTCATGTGAAATAATAATCCTTTCTCTTGGCGCTCGCGTATCGTTCGAGTATAATCGTTCTCGCTGCTCTGCGGGCCGACTGCCAGCACAATACCGAGTCGGCGATATATACCTCACGCTCGCTGTGTTTCCATCACCACGTGTGCGCCGCGACGCGTCGATCAAAATAAACACGTAGTTCTCGTCTGGAATCGAAAGACAAACAGCGCCAAAATTACGAGTCGTATACACATACACAATCGCGACGTAGAAAAAGTATTTCCCAAGAGCCCCTCTTGACGATGTTACTATATAACGACGCCTGATCAATTCTTTCGAATCATCCATTGTCGTTAAAGTAGCTTCGTCCTCCGAGTGCCTCCCCATTATAACGCATACAAACACTGCCGCGACAGCGTCGACCTGTGCCACAAGCTACATGCAGTGGATGATATTACAGACGCACAGTGACTCCGCGCTTCATTGTTAGCTAGAAAACGAGCCTCACGGTCGCGCGTCAAAGGCCTATATATACGGTCATAGCGTGAAGTTCACGCGAGACCAGACGCGGGCAGCAGAGGAGTGTTTGCCATGAAGCCGCTTCCTCGAAGTGCGCCCGAGCCGCGGGCAGCAGCGACGTACACAAAGCCGCGCGAAGGAAAATGGAGCAGGCGCTCGCGCCGTACTCCAGGCAGCCAAAGCGATTTGCAAAGCGATTTCGCTCGATTCCATTTTCGTCGGCGGCCGCGCGATCGCCTCCGCAAAATAACCGCGGACTTTCTACTTGTGTATTTGAAAGCGGCAGCTTGCCGCGGCGCAGCCGAGCCACACTATACCGCGCACGGACAGTTAGCCAGTCGAAAAGGAAGAAAGACTCACCGAGAGGATGCGTGTGTAGCGTTGCTCCGTGTGCGTGCGTGCGCGCGTGCCAGGAGGCGGGCGAGTATGCAGGTGAGCCTCGCGAGGTCGCCGATGGTACACCTGGCCTCCTCCCTGCAGCTACTCGCGGGGGATTTTCACACACGCGCGGATCGACGAAAATCCTGCTGCTGCTGCTGCCTCGCTCGCCGGAGAAAGTCCACAAGACTCGGTGCAGCGCGCAGGTGAGCGTGAGCGAGAGAGCGAGAGAAATGAAATGCACAGCGCTCTCTCCTGTGGCGGTTGCGCTGCGACTGCTGCACTCCGACTTTTCTCCGTCCGAGAAAAAGGACCTCGACGACGCGCTGCGCTTTTCACGCCGAGTGCATGCTCCCCGTTGGAAAGCCGCGACTGTGTGGCGTGCGTGTAGCTTGGGTGTTTCTGTGTATGTGTGTATGTGTGTAGGAGCGGCGCGCTCACCCGAGACCCGTTCGCTCCGCGGGAGAGTCGAGAGGAGTTTGAGCTGGCGGCGGCGACTCGGCGAGAGCGCAACAAGCGGCCAGCGCTCGTGGGAGTCGCGCCGCTCGCTGGAGGGAGCCGGAGAGAGGGAGATCGGGGAGTCGTGACGTCGGGCCCGGAGGAGGAGGAGGAAGGGGAACAGGAAGAAGAGAATGCCGGTACCACTGGTCCCAGCCACGGCCGAGACCGACTGCTACCACTACCAGCGCGCGCGAGCCCCGTGTGCGTGTGCGCGTCGCGGCCGCACGCTCCTTCCTTCTCTCTCTTTCTTTTTCCGTCTGGCTTCGCGCGCTCGCGGTTCAGCAGCTAAGCCCCGGCCCCTCCGCCTTCGTTATATGCACACTTGCGCGAACGACTTTCTTTCTCTCTTTCTCGACTATCTGCGCCCGGCATGCTCCCTCTGTCTGCTTATCGCCTTTATAGCCTCTCGTCCTGTTGCGGCCGCTGTAGAATTTTCTGCGCACTTTCGGGAGCGCTCTTATCTGGGACCCGATCTCTCCGCGCTGCCCGCGGGAGTAAAAATATTTTGGAAGAGGCGATGATGACGCGTTGCGGAAAAGATAGGGATTTGTTTGGGATTTCCTACTAGGTATATCAAAACAAGCGCTCGACGAGCAGTCGGCCTGTAATGGCTCGGGATCTCGGATATTGTCAAAACTTTATTTCTAAAACCATTTCTCGTATTATTCGAGCGAATATACAACGTCAGTTGGATGACATTTTTTTGTAACAATAACAATCGTTCGTATAGATAAAGAAAATTGAATGCCTTGCTTTTATTACATTCATTTTCGTTTGCTTTCTTTTTAATGCTTGGAGCATATAGAACGTAAAAGGTTTTCCCCCTTTTATTCCACGCACTGGCGTGTTTTTGCAAAACTTCTACTTCTTTCATTGCGTCAGATGGTGGCGTGCACCAAATGCATGTATCGTTTATTTCATGCTTTTAAACTATGCACTGTGGTAACACATTTTCTTGGCTCGAACTTTTTCTCCATTTTCGTCTCACCGTTATTTCCCCCTACTTCATTTGTTCGGCCATTTTTTTCTTATATCCTCCACTCGCATATCTAATTTTTTTAACGTATTTTGCGTTTTTATTGAGTTTGCAACACTCCAGAAAATTTATTATACATCATTAAATAGCATTTATCAAACTTTATTATTTATGAGGTAATTTGCAGGAACCGAAGAATAAAATGAATTCTAATTCAAACTGAATTTACCTGTTTAACGAAAATTGTTAATAAAACGTTAAGTTGTATGATAATAATTAAAAGATTGCAAAAATAAAAGCATTTAAAAATAAAGCTAAATTAAAATTTTATAATAAAATACTACAAACATGACTTTCATTATACTCTACAAGAGTTATAAATTTTAGTAAAATAATTAATCTTAACACTTTTAAGATTTATATTATAGTCATAAAATATTATGATTTCGCGTCAATATTTTCTTTATATTAATTATAAGAGAAAACGTTCAAGTACTGGTTATCGTTGAAAATTTCTAAAAAAAAAAAACAAATTTTGTTTCGATACGATGTATTATATATGAACTTGTAACATTTGTTTTCTTTTGCAATGTTATGAAATATCTTATTAGCGATTTTGTAACTTCAATCATAAGAAATAAAACAGAAATGAAAATTTATTTACCTCGATTTAGCACTTTAATTAGCATAAGCAGTTATAATGATTATGAGTGACGAAATTCTTTAAATAATATAAAAGAAAATTGTATATTTCTGTTAGAACATTAGATATATCTTGGAAACACATGTAGAAAGAATGAACGGTTTACTGGGCGCGTTGTTCCGATGCCGCAGGCATTTTCATTCACTTCATCAACGACGCGCCTAATCTTTATCTCATTTTGCTAGTTTGTTCTGAAGATTAGAATGAGTCAGCCTTATCCATACGATGCTCCGCACATTCTTTTATTATACTGTATAGTCTTAAACCTACTCTTTATAGGATAGATTTAAAAAATCGTCTATTTATCTTGGGGACATTGCCATAATTTAAAAAATAAAATTTCTTTGGCCTTACGGATGCCCATCATTCGATACCCCGCCATGTGCCATCATGACACTGCCAGTATATTGCTTCACTCGAAGAGCGGCAGCCGGTCGGCGCTTCGCCGCGGGATCGGTTACTCCCGTACAGTGCACACACCTTACGTGCGCGCATACCGATGCAGTCATTGTGAAGCGCTCACGCGCGCAGCGGGTGACTTAGGAAAAAAAAAGAAGAGGCATTCTTAGCCGCGCGCGTGTTGTGTGTGTATGTACGTGCGCGCTTTATTTTAGCGGGTCCCCAGATAACGCTTGGATGGAAATACATTTAAATACGTTTACGCGCGTGTACACTTTCACTGCTGCACGCCGAGTGCGCCTAAATAAAAAGCTAATAAAGTAAAAGTGCCGAGGAACAAAGCGCCGAGAGAGCTGGAAGAGATGCCGTTTGCCAAATGCTTCGATGTTCTGCGCAAACTCGGATCTACCTTATTGCTGAATTTAGAACTTTTTAAGCTTTCTTGGTGATGACTTGACTTTTGCACAGGCATTCTCTTAAATCGCTCTCTTCGTGTTATTAACATTGACACAGAATTTTGACGCCACAATTTCGTTTCTATAATTATAGTTACATAATACTTAATAGACCGATGCTATAATATTTAAGTGGAGCGTAATATTTGATGCAAAGACACATAATTAGGTCGTGCACGTGCAGGCTAATTTTATTTAGCGAGCTCCAATGTCAAAATAATTACTTCACTAGCAAACAATAATGATTTTGTTTACTCACTTAATTAACTCCAAAATTGTTAGCGCATAGTAATCTGTCTCGTTTACATACACTGTACTTTGTGAAGTAGTAGTGCCAGAAAGTTAAAAGTTCATTGTATACCTCTCAGAAGGTAATAAAAGGTTTGCTGGGCCAACAGTTTCAATAATATACATATTATATTTCTTATCGTTTCAGATTAATTTTAAATATCTTGTTATAGGTAAACTCGGCAAAACAAAGAGCTAATAAACCAGTACAGTAATGGCGTGTAATGCTTGACGTGAAGCGAAGTTTTCTAAAAATTATGTCATACAAAAGTATTTATATCCTTGAAGAAACAAAAGGCGCAAATAATCAATGGTTAAGAATATGCCTTTCAGGGTCAGGAGTTATTTTGAAGGTAAAACATTTCAATGGGAATAGTTTTTTGAGCACCGGATTGAAATTGATCTGTATCACTTTTTTTTATTTAAAATTCGTGCTACAAGAAAAAAACCGCTGCCAAGACATTGGCACGTAGCTTCCTCCAAATTAATTTATCGTTCCTATATGTATAGCACATAGTTCAAATATAATATATATTTATTCATTCTACGTGTTTTAAAATTATTTAAAAATTTACAATGATTTAAAAATTCATTAATATTTAAAATTCGACCTTATTCCGCTCCGCCGTCGATATATCGCATAAAAAATAATCTATAAATTTAAAACTGATACGTGAACTGTGATTTTTCAAAATCACGATTTAAAAAAAAACCATTAAAAAATCTTAACCTTAAATTATTCTTTTACCTAAAGGACTTATACGACAAAGATACAAACTCTACATTTCCACAAAATTTCAACATGATTAAATCAATTTTTTTTCACTAGTTATCATGCGACAAAGAAATTGACTTTGTATAAAATACGAATATTTTCAATATCAAATATCTCAAAAAGTAAGCGTTCGATTTTGATGAAAATTAGCACATATATTATCTATATCACATTTATCATATTATCTATAAATATGGAGCTGATACATAAAGCCGTTTTCGAGAAATTGCGATTTCAAAAAAAGGTTACAAAAATTTTTAAACTCAAATATCTCTGATATTTATGAATCAATCATTTTTCCCACAGAACTCGACCGAGAGCTATCCAAAATCTACCTCTATAAGGAATTTTGAAGCGATTAAGTCAATTTTACTCCCGTAATCGGTTGACATACAAAACTCATTTTTTTCATTTTTCAATGTTTACGTTTTGGTTAATAACAAAAGAACCATGATAGCTAGAAACCTTTTTTTTAGAAAATATAGGTATTTTAATTCTCTTTCGAATGCTACCCATCAGAATCAAATATCTCGATCCTATCATTAAAAAAAAAAAGCAAAAAACAATTTTGAGAAAATCGAAAATTCGAAATAAAACAAAAACGGCCCAATCAAAAAACGTATTTTTGACCCGTAATCACACAAAAAAACAAAAATAATGAGACCTGATGAGGGCGATTCAAATCGACCGAGTAGAAGCTGAGATCCAGGCGTACACACACACACACACACACACACACACACACGCGCGCGCGTGCACACACGCACACACACACGCACGTACGCACACACGCACACACACACGCACGTACGCACACACACACGCACGTACGCACACACACACGCACGTACGCACACACACACACACAAAAATACATGCACAAAAAAAATTTTCTCAAAATCAACAAATATCAACACATATCGCCTTAAAACATCTTTTTGAATATTTTTTGTCTCGAAAATTTTTTTTTCACCGTTACAAAGCTTCCTCTATGAAGAAGCAAAATAGCTTTTAACACTAGAAAAACATTGATAAATTTACGTCCTATGACATGTAGAATCTATAAATAGCCGTTAAGTTGTTTCGATGAAAGTGATCTATTTATAATTAATAGCATTTAGTGAACAAACTGTACTTATACGTTAGTTGAACGACGAAAACGCGTTTCCCGCATTTCATCACGTATATAAGCTTAGTTGAGCTTGTCTAATCATTATGTGAATGTTAACATAAGGCGAGGGACGTATTTCACATATCGTAAATGCGCGTACTTTCCCCACTTTCGCGCGCTCGCGTGAATTCACTCTTTTTTCAGTCGAGCCTCTCGTTTGAACGTTTCGTGGAAATATCAAAGTGCAAACATAGAACTTTGTCCATTTGTGAATACATGATTGGTGTACAGACATACTAGATTTTTCGTTTAAATTAAATATTTTTTAATATGCGTTTTCAAAGAACTTAAAAATATTAAGTATACAAAACATCTTCGTAGATTTACGACTTGAGAATATTTACAAATAATTGTTATATAACTCAAAGATGAAAATGATTCTTTGAATTAACAATAAAGGTCAGAGGTTACAAAGAAGAATATATAAGGAGAATTTTCAAACTTTTGCGCATAAATCACTTTTTTAAGAGTTGCCTAAATTTGCTTTTACATCTAGAATTGTGCAGAAATGAAATGAAAGTCTAATTAATGTCTACTGTATTTAAAATTCTGAGAAGCAATGCATGAAATCACATCTCCACATTTCTGACGCAGAGACAATGAAAGGTTTGACTAAATAAATCAGCAGTGATATCGCAACTGGCGTAGCTAGCAGTATAGCACTTTTTTTCATCCTTAAAACGATAACCGCTGCTCAATGTCACGCTACACATTCGGCCCACTGGTATATACGTCATTAGCGGGTGCTTCGTATGATTTCCGCTCTCGATAGCCAATACACATAGCCATAGCGGACGGCCCGAAATTTACGAGCCTCTGTTGATATTTCTTTTAGAATCAAAACATCATTGTGCAACTTCTCGCGCGAATTAACATATACGCGCGTTTGATTGAATAATGAATGCGCGCGCAGGAGGGACGGAGCGTGAATAGAGAGAGGAAGAGAAGAGCTTCGGTGTGAAAAAACCGGTTTCCCGCTCGCAGGTTAACGCGCATATATATACACACACACACGCGTGAATGCTGAATCATAGGCCTAAAACTCGTTTGGATCGCGCACACATGTTCGTCGGGTTTCTGTCAGTGACACGCGTATAGGCTAACGATCGCGCGCAAGGCAACGAGAAATCAATTGGGTTTGGCGCTCGCGCGTGCAAAAAGAGGAGTAAGCATCGGGTGGAATCTGCCGCTGCGTTTTTTTTTCCGGTAATACTCGCCGCTCTTAACTTTTACATTCTTCATGATCTTTTATGTTTCATATAATTTACTTCGTAGATTCAAGGAAAAGCGCGCAGCGTCTGCGAATTTCGACAATATTCATATGCTAAAGTGTCTGCCGCATGACTGTGCGAATAACGAAAATAGTCTTTTTAGCAAAATAAGTGAACTTGATTTTTCGTTTAACGTTATGGTCAAGACCAGTTTTACAAGTTTGGATTAAAGTGTTTTAGTCTATTTATTGCACGTGTTCTGAGACTTATAGAATCTTAAAATGATCAATTGCTACGTTTGCTAATTTTCAAATACAAAAGTAGTAATAGTGTAGTTTTCTTCTTAGTAACAATAAATATCCTTCCTTCTTGGAAAAAGTTCAATCAAAGCTTGAAATTTTAACTCCACGTGCGGCACGCTTGAATAAACTATTGTTAAATCATTGAACCAAGTAATTACTTCAGATTAACCAATAATATACAGTTTTGAGAAAAAGACTTATGTGAATACAATACCTTGAAAACATTTCACAGTTCACCACGTAGAGACAGTCAATGGCAAAACATTTTTCTTTCCTGTTCTTTCTAGTCTATAAACAACAGCGCTAAATAAGTTTCTTTTTTCAATTGAATAGATTTACAGTTTCGTGGAAACCCGAAGTTTATTCACTTTATGCCAATATAAATGTTTTATAATTATTTACGCATACCTTTTTCGAAAAAATTCCAAACAAACGTTTCATGATAACCTCGATGTGACTGATTTTATTTTTCCTCGGCAAATAAAATTATTGGCAAATAAAATAAAAGTGATAATTTATTGTTTTACACTAGCACATAATTACACTTTTAGTTTATCAATATCTTATATCAAACGATTATTATTATTATTTGTCTTTCTTCAAACGGAACTGGCTGTCGAATCACGCGTTCAATTTCACTTCTTCAATCTTTTTTGCGATACTTACTACTCAGTCAGAGCGTTTGAAGTTTGTACTAGACTCCAAGTATCTCTATAGAAATACCGTTTTCTTTCAGTAATTATATGTCCGGTGAGATTATACTTGGAACTTTAGCGAGAGTACGAATTCGGAGCGTGAAATCCTTCCTTAAGAGCCTAAAAACTAGAACGAGATCAGAAATTTTCGTGAGTTACGATCAAGAGAAATCAGATAGGAAAAAGAACTCGGTAATCATTCGAATAAAATCTATTTACAAGTACCAATTAATATACCATTTAAAGTTTCTAACTGGAAAAAGTTTAATTGAATATTACTCGTGCAAAATATATGTATTACAATGATTAACAGAATGGCACTTGTTTGAATCATTAATTTATTTTATAGCCCTGTAAATAAACCGAAGAGCGAAAAGAAAAAAATATTTCGTGATCGCTTGAGAAACCAACAAGGGAGATTCTCCGCAAAACTGAAAAAGCTACATATGTATTAAGTGGGCAGCCAAATGCGGAAATTTCCTGCGTCGGTACAGCAACGGGTTTGCAGTTTGCAATCGAGTTTATAAGGCTCTGGCGGCAATCGGCGCGAGATCGGCAGCGCGCGCGCTCTTTTCCCCTTTTATTTGACGTCACTTTCGCTGTCCGTGTCTCGCGTGCGCGTAAAATAAACAAATCGTGCACCGGCGGCCCGCGGGAAAGTTGGTGCTGCCGCCCCCCGTGCGTGGAGAAATTCGCACGCTGCGCTTGCCTGGCCAGGATATATCCCCCCTCCCTCGATTACCTCTCAAATCATATTCTAATGGCGATATAAGTCAATGGAGACGGCAGCGTTAGGATATCAATAATTGGCATGAAAAAACCTATACTATGTACATGTATACGCTTATGGAGATTAGCGATGCTTACGTATGGATCAGAGGAAATGTGAGTGACGTTTGGAAACGTACTATTGACTTCTGAGTGTCTTGTGCTTTAGAGATGAAGTGTAAAATTCATTATGGTAATAAGTCACAGTCCGAGAAAAGAAAGCATATACGTCATTTTTATAATGCATGGATTATTTACATCGTGCAGTTTTAAGTACAAATGAAAAAAAAAGTATTAGAAACATGCTTTGTGTTGGATGAGGCGTAAAGCATGCAAAAAGTAAGATTCTGAAGGAAATAGCTTGTGCGCACGTACGGCGAGTTTGAGGCAAGAATGTTTCTACATCGCTGCTTTGATGAAGGTTATTCAAATAACTGTGGAAGCGTTTATGTCAAATTAATTGCTTAATGATAATGCTTTTCACGATATTTTTCAGTGGATGCAAATGAGTACAAAACGTCGAGGAATGGCTGTACAGTACAGATATGTATGACTCAACGCAGGGCTGACATTTATAGCGACGTATACACAAAAAATCATATTTTGCATGATAATTTCTTAACAATCGTTCCAATGTGGCGAGATAGCGATGTGTTGAGAAATAATCATAATGCCGAGAGTGTATGTATGACTCAACAGCGGGTTAATATTTGGTTTTCGAAGAAAACTCACGTTTTGCGCGCTTTTGATATTTTTAGTTTTATCTCTTCCTTCGCTTTTCTCTCCGTATTTTTTGTTCTCAAACTCATCTACGACGTGTATAATCAGAAACGGAAGTTCCAGATTTCAAATGAAATTGAAGTGTTTCAGTTTCAGCACAAACTTGTTAAAAATTCCTATTAAAAGTAGACTAATGTATAGGTGGACGGTGAAAGCGAGCATGAAACTATATATACCTGGCGCAGAAAGCATAATCTCAGGCAAGTAGACAATAATGTTTCGCGCCACCACTGCGGGGGCGCGTATTCGGGGACAGTTGCCGGACACAAGAGTTATAGTTATACTTACTTATTGTCGGGCAACGCGTATATAGGTATTATATACGGGAGCCAGCTCAATCGTGGCCTCGAACTGACTCAAGGTCGCACGGAAAGTCTCTCCGCAGTGCGCGCGCGTGTACTTATATCCACGCCAGATAAACCTGAAACTCGCGACGCGATTTTCATCGCTGAAAACTTGAGGGCGATCATCACGCGATGATTGTGAGTTCGAGCGAGGGGCGTCATTTGTTCTTTTTTTTCGAATTTTAGTTTTCTCCCGTATCTGGCTTATGCAATAATCGGTACTTGTTGTGGCATAAGAAAGTACCTAAGTACACCTGGTACAGCTGAGCGTTTATCGTACACTGAGAGAAAAGTTTTGGAAAAATTACTATATTGTCTCGTAAAGCTACCACAGACTGTAAAGACCCCCAAAAAATTACCATACTTTACAGTAAATTTTACAATAGAGTAGGGGAAGCTGAGGTGGTATGGTCAGTGGGGCGATATAAGTTTTGGCGATATTTAAAAAATGAGAAAATTTTTTTAGCTGCCACAAGTGTTTTGGAAGTGATAAAAGCTGAAACAATCGAGTATAAATAATTTAAAAAATAAAGTACCCATATCGCCCCACTTGAAAATTTTTTGCAATATGGCTGACTGACTCCATTTGATTTACACGGGAAACCCATAGCGCCCCACCTCTAAACAGCATGGGGCGGTATGGGTTTTAAGTGATCACCTTCTTTTGATTAATACATTTCGATATCTTTGTATTAATATTAATAATGAAGTGCACTTATTTGTAGATGAAGAATCGCTGAATACTTTAAGCTTGTGACAGTATTCTTCAGAGTTCGATTAATATTTTTAATAGTGAAAATGCCCATGCTGCCTCATGAAATATCCAAACCGCCTCACCTTCTCCTATAGTAAATTTTCCTATATTTGTGGTAAAATTTCTTATAAAGTATGGTAATTTTTTAGGGTTTTACACTCTGTGGTGCCTTTACGAGACAGCGGTAATTTTTACCAAACTATTAATAATTTTTCCAAAACTTTTCTCTCAGTGTATAGTTATAATACATGTTATTTTCAATCTGAAGTTTATTGCTTCCTCCTAGAGGAAGCTTTGTGATAGTAATTTTTT
Source organism: Torymus aiolomorphi (assembly GCA_036365515.1). Lineage (NCBI taxonomy): Eukaryota > Metazoa > Arthropoda > Insecta > Hymenoptera > Torymidae > Torymus > Torymus aiolomorphi. Next base: position 40,093,418 of record CM070876.1, on the reverse strand, counting down.
GAGTTGTAAAAACATGTTATAATAATTGTTTTTCGAGGTGTTAGGAATCAAAATACATGGTTTTTGAAAAATGTCTGTATGGATGGATGTGTGTGTGTGTGTGTGTGTGTGTGTGCGCGCATGTTCGTGTGCGTGTGTGTGTGTGTGTGTGTGTGTGTGTGTGTGCGCGCGTGTGCGTGTGTGTGTGTGTGTGCATGCGCGTGTGCGTGTGCGCGTGTGTGTGTGTGAACTCTTTATATCTCGGAAACGAATCTATTCTCTTTGTCTCGCGAAAAAAACTCGGTACCCTGATGGATTTGAATTTTTATTGATTTTCTTTTTTTTTTATAACCAAAAAACGATTTTGAATTTTTAGATTTTTTATTATTTTATATCTTAAAGCCATTATTACATAATATAATGAACTTTTCTTGAAAGGTATTTAAATTACCTGTATTTTCTTTTTTTAATATTTATATTATCTTCACTCTGTCATTTGTTATTAAGGAAAACGTTTTTATACTTCATAAATTAATTTCTCAAAAAATATTGTATTTATCAACTTGAAATTTTAACCACTTATTACACTCATTGAAGACTATATTTGGTTAAAATTTCAAGAGATTATCTTCATTTGTTTTTTAGAAAAAAATTATTTTAGAGAAAATTTACGTTTTCGTTGTTGCACGATAAGAAGAGTAAAAATTATCCAATTGTCCTGAAATTTGGCACAGACGTAGCTTTTAAATATCTTCAGATCGAGTTCGTTGCCCAAAAAAATTGGTCCATTACGACCGAAGATATTTGAGGTTAAAAATTTTTTTTTTTAAATTTTCAAATCGTGTTTACTCAGAGAATACTTGATTTATCGACTTAAAATTTTAACCACTTAATAAACTCATTGAAGACTATGTTTAGTTAAAATTTTGAGAGATTATCTTCATTTGATTTAAAAAAAAAAAAATTATTTAAAAAAAATTTGCGTTTTCGTTGTCGCACGATAACGAGAGTAAAAGTTATTCAACCTTCCTGAAATTTTGCACAAATGTAGCCTTTATACCCCTTCAGATCGAGTTCGTTACCCAAAAAAATCGGTCCATTACGAAAAAAAAATATTTGAGGTTAAACATTTTTTTTTTAATTTTCGAATCGCGTTTTCTCAGAGAATATTTGATTTATCGACTTAAAATTTGAACCAATTATTAAACTTATTGCAGACTATATTTGGTTTAAATTTCAAGAGATTATCTTCATTTGTTTTTTAGAAAAAAAAATGTTTTATAAAAAAGTAGAGTTTCCGTTGTCTTACAATAATAAGAGTAAAAATCAACTAATAGTTCTGAAATTTGGCAGAGATATAGCATACAATAATACGCGTAAATAGTCATTATTAAAAAATAAATGCTATCATTTTGAGTATGGAGTATTTTGGTGTAGAGCGCAAAATTCTAAGAAAAAAGTTCCTTTACCATTTTTTCATATGACTAGTACATTTTAGTAACTGATGTGTTTAAATTCTTTGTTTTTAATAGGAATTGTATATCTATAGATATCATCTTATAAACATAGGTATACATTTTCTATTAAAAACAAACAATTTAAACACATCAGTTACTAAAAAAGTACTAGTAATATGAAAAAATGGTAAAGGAACTTTTTTCTTAGAATTTTGCGCTCTACAGGATTACGTTTACAGACGCATACATTTTCAGAACAAGTTGTATAGGATATACAAACGAGCAGAGAAACAGATATTTTTTGTATTAAGTCAAATTGTTGAACGGACAGTAAAGAACAACGAATCTTCATTTGTTTTTGAGAAAAAAATTATTTTATAAAAAAAAGTCGATTTTGGGTTTTTGTACAATAACAACAATTAACAATTAACAGTAAAAACTTAACAGTTTTTCTTAAATAACTTTTTTATCAAAAAAAAAATAAAGATAATCTCTTGAAAATTTAACTAAATATTGTAATAAATAATTGTAATAATTGGTTAGAATTTCAAATTGATGAAATATTCTCTGAAATATCAGTATTTATTTATTTATTAAGTCTTTCCATGTACAGAGTTTGCTTTTTACATAAAATTTCCTACAAGATCTAACTTTCCCGACATTTGCACGTGATTAATTTGCTTACATTCATTTCCATTTAATTCCATTTTTTTATAAATAATCTGAGGTTATATAAAAATATAAAGTTATAAAGCCCGACATTTCTCGACACTTCTTAGACCTACTTATTTTCTTGATTAGTCTTCTTCTCTCTTTTGTACTCTTATTCTTCTTTATTCTCTTTGGTTCTCTTCCTCAATCGGCTCTTCTGACTCCCATAATACTTCGTTAAATATTTCTTCCATTTTGTTTGTTTCCGCCTGCTCTTCCTCTTCTCCTTCCTTTATTTCCTTTCCGATTTTCATAAACTCTTTCATATAAGAACACATCTTCTCGTTAATTTTCCTTTTAATTCCATAATAGCTTTTTTTTTAACTGATGTTCGATCTTACCTCCTCGCCATTCCTCGATCCATTCCTTATTTTCCTTCCTCATAAGTTTCTTGGTTTCTTCACAGGCCCACACATGTCCCAAAGATTCCTCTTTTTCTTGGCATACTCTACAGGATTTGTTTTTGAAGCCTTTCTCTCCTTCCTTGGTGCAATTTCCTACTCTTAGCTTTGCCCATACCTCTTTAACTCTGCTATCAGTTCCACTGTCTTTCCAATACTCTCCTCCGTTTATGTCCGGCGTCCATTCTTTATAATACTTCCAATATGTCGACCTCTCTATCCTCTCTCTGTCCTGTTGAATTCCTTGTTCCGCCTTGGTTACTATTCCTCTGCTTAGCTTTTCTTCTATTTACTCTGTCTCTTTCCTCTCCCATATTATCTTCGCGGTTTGTCCACCTTCGACTTCGTTTCATGCTTGCAGTAATTCTTTTCCCCATTCGGAAACTTGCCCGTTCAGGATCCCTCTTATCTCCTCTCTCAAGCAAATTTTTGGCCACCTTTCCTTCCCCATTTCAAAAATCTTGACTATATAGCTAGCTGCTCTCCTTCTTGATTCCACTTCCATGCTTCTTCCTCCTGCCTCTGTTCTCCAAAGGTAGTCTGGGGTTTTTCTGTTCACTCCCATTGCAATTTTTACTATCCTGCCTTTTATCGTTTCCATGACCATCCTTTTCCTCCATCCCCAGATTTCCTCTCCGTACATGCTGCCCGCTTTAGCCATCGCGTTCATAATCAAAAGCCTTCTTCCTAATGTGTTGATTTTTGCCCTTTTCATTATGCCCCATGTTGCGTCTGCTGCCTGTCTTGCCTTTACACTTAACTTCCTCATATGACTTGAGTCCTTTCCAGAAGCGCTGAACCAGTAACCTAGATACCTGTATTCCTTAACTATTTCCAGTTCTTCTCCTTTGTAGCACCATCTTTCTTCTTTCCTTTGGCTTCCACCCTTTCTGCAGACTGAAATATCAGTATTAAAAAACATTAAAAAAAAAATTTTAATCTCGAATATCTGGTCGAGATGATCATTTTTTGTGGGCAATTCATTTTTTTCTGTAAAATATAAAATTGTATAATAATAATTGCTTTTTCCCTTCTTAAAAAAGTGATGAGCGGCTATGTTAAAGCATCTAAAGGCTTGATTTTGATTGGCCGATAAAAAGAAGGCGCGAAAATTTACTGTTTGGAATTTAATGTTTGAATTTTTTAATGGAATTTTTACATTTAGAGTAGTATAAAAATGATTAAGTTCTGACTTCGAAAAAATACTTAAATAAGTTAAAAGTAAAACATAATGAAGATAGCATACATAACCTCAAAAACAGAAAAGTACGCGCGAAGCGCGTTTGAATATCGCTTGTATAATAAAAAATAGAAATTAAATATTAAATATAAATTTTAAATATTGGAATTCAAAATTAATTAAAGGAATCAGTAAATTAAGTTTGAGGAAGCTACGTGCCAATGAATTGGCAGCGGGTTTTTATTTGATTAAATACATATGGGAAAACCCCTTCCTTGTGGGAAAATCCCGAGGTACGCGGGGAATTGATGGCGGGCTAGTTTGGGCCGAGATCCCGAGGTGGAGGTAACTTGATGAGGGGCAGTCTCGAATTTTAGAATATCGATTATTAGTGGTACACGCAGTAATTTTATCGTACAGCCTTATAATCAACTATTGCTTGGATTTGTTTATGACTCGCTCAACAGAGTTTGTGGAGTCATTTTACTTCCCACGTTTCTAAATAAAAATATAACGTGTAAAGTTATCCCTATACCATAATACCATCAAATAATTATTTGCGTTCGGTGAATACAATTTTACAAATTCATTATATTAAACCAGGATTCTTTAACTTTGACTTGTGCGCCCATGAGAAGGGAATATGTTTGTGTGTGAATTACTATAGTGCCCGTGTGGCCACCTGTTGCAGGTGTGCACCAAGTCACAGGTTTGAGTACATCCGGAAAACAAAACGCTTAGTACTTTCAATTTTAGGAACGATTGCATGTTATACTTAGAGTTACATTGCAACAGTACAACACAAACAAATACATATAAAACAGACTTTCATAAAGAAGCAAGCAAAAATATTCTTTTGTTATATTATTTTTAATTAATTTTCTAGTAAATTTCTATTTTTATTTCTAATATATCTAAAAAAAATCATCGAATACATAATAACTAAAGAATTAAAATTGCCAATCATTCAACATTTTAACATTGTGCAAATCATGTAAATAATTAAAAAGATTACTTTTACGTGTTTTTTATGACGCAGTCTCATATTTGCACGCCCTCCAAAACGCAGTGTAATTTTGCATGAAATACGTACGCCCACATGATAGCCTCGTCATAAAAAGGACGGTAATTTACATGATTAAGATAATAGAAATTTAACATCAGCGTAAACGGTCAAGTGCAATATACTGTGATACTCGTTCCCTAATATTTATTAATCCATGTATTCCATTATAAATAACTAAAATTTGAACAAAGAAAAATGAATGACTTTGACTGACCGTTGAATTAATTTTCATGGCTACAATGATACAATAATTATATATGCAAAATCATCAAAGCCTCGCGTGATTAGTTAGAGTATATATTTAAATTTGAAATGCAAATTTAAACTTCTAACATATACTATACACTCACAGAATGACACATCTCTTTACAATAGCACGGCTTCTAATGCATACCCAACAATAACCAATTAAACGAAAAATTATTTATAAATATACTATAAAAGTGATAAGTTTAAAGTAGCCTTGGCATTTTATTAAACAATCACATTTTCGTTAAACCGTTTCATCTCTGCAAGCAGTAATCGAATTATAGAAAATGTTTATGATAAAAAAATAAATGAGCCACGTAGAAATGTCTCGAGGTGCAATTTAATAATCAGTGCTAACACACAGCCGAGCTCGAGTTATACCAATTTTCCAGCGCCTTTATCGCCGACAATTTGGACGTCGAGCGCAGAGCGGCGGCGGTGGCGGCATTTGATTGACACGAAGCACTGCATAATGCAGCGTCGGGCGGGCTGAAAAAGCCCGTGTATATATATACATCCGCAGCGGGCATTTCCGCGATAAACAGTATCAAAGGCGTCGGGCGTCCGCGTCGATTATGGCCGCGCGCGTATATTCGTGCATCCGGCGGCGGTGGCGGCTGTGGCCGGCTGTCACGCCCGTGCACGTGGATATTATGCGCGCTACGCAGCAGAGCGCGTTTTTCTATATCGCGTGATAATGTAATGCGCGATGAAAGTCAGACGCGCTACTGGCTCCGAGATGAAAATTCAATTATCGGATTTTGTGCCCGGCGACGCGCTAATGGGCTTACATACGGCGCGACTGCGGCGCAGTGAGAGGCGAACTCGAGAACAGTTCATTGACATTGAGATGCAGAGATAACATTTTAACGCCTCGTTTCGTCGGTGGACGACTAACTTCGGGATGTTCAATTTTCAGAACCTCTGATGATCATTCACATGTGTACGATAAATTTTGTGTGTGCTTTTTTCACTGCATTAATACAGCACTTATCTTTTAAGAACCGTGTAATTTCAGTTTTAATGCCATTTAGAAAATATTATAGAATTTGTGTATTTTTAACAATGTATTACGATTTTTAATCTTCCTATCCACACTCGTACCTATTTGATACTTGTTAGTGTTTTCTTGCAAACAATCAAGAAATTCCACGATAAATGAGACGAGATGAATCACGAAATTCAAGTTTCTGCAAACGTATAAGTATTAAATCAACAAGTTCATTTTTGCAATTAAAAAAAAAATACTATTCGATGCGCTTAAAAAGCTCTTTTTGCGTATATACTGAAAAAGTTATTGATTTAGACAAATTGAAAATCAATACTTCAATTCGATTTTATCATACAGAAGAATATTTTTAAGAATACACCAAAAATTTATGTGAGATTTGCGCGATCAACTACCACGGTAATGAGAAAATTGACGCATTTAAGATTTTGAAGCATCGTAAAACTCATATTGTAACGTATTAAATCCGAATATCATCATAAAGAAAATTCGACATACAAGTCAAAGTAGTCTAAATTACGTCAATTTTACATTCTTAGAAAATATCTTGTAATTAATTCATTTTACCGACATTTGATTTAGATATGAAAACATGGGTAAATGTAGTTCCCATAAATGAATATCGTAACCCTGGTGGAAATCGATTCCATTATTTACCTAATAAATAGCTAGTTTCCCCAATAATCGTCAAAAACTAGACACTTTTCTTGGTCATTTCTATCCATCGATGAAACGATTTTTCCGATCATATTCGCTATTTAATAGACAGAATAATAGAATAAGTTTTTTCATAAATTTACATTAGCTTATTTATGAGTATTTAAAAGATATTAAAGTTGGCCAGTTTTTTTAGTTAGGAAATGGCTAATTAAGAGGCTTGCTATTATGTCGAAGAGTGAGGAGAGACAAAATCGAAGGGAAAAATCATTGTTTTCGGTTGTACCCCGAAACAGTACTATAAACGAATTAAATACCAATTATTTGTGTTTACGTTTTGGTTAGCTATCTTTTTTTTAATATTTGGTTTTAAATACATCATCAGATTATAGAGAAAATTTAGTACAAATATTTTAAGGTTGTGTTATCTCCATTAAATAGAGAATATGACCGGAAAAATCGTTTCATCACTATCCAGAAATTAGCTATTTTTACTAGCAATTTCTACCATTATTTCTACGAGGAAAGATTTATAAGGTGATATGAAATACCGACATAATTTGAAAACAAGTACACCTTATGCAAATACTAATAGAATCGCTAAAAAAAAAACCGCTGCCAATTCATTGGCCCGTACACGGAGAGAAATTTTGTAGTGAAAATTACAAATATTCGAGACTAAATTACCAGTTTCTATGGTAATGGATGGACAGACTGACAATTTCAAACTTTTTACCAAAGTGCCTTGGTAAAATTTTTTTTTAGTTAATTTAAATTAAAAAAATGAACTTTTTTTATCCATATTGATGGATATATAGTATTTTAATATAGAAATAGAAACAGAAACAAGGATGAAAAAACATTAAACTGAAAAAAATTTTTACGGAAGCGGGATTCGATCCGACGATCTTTGGGTTGAGAGTCCGACGTTCTACCGACTGCGCCACGGAAGCTGTTACCAACAGTCATTTGAATCGCCGTTATTACTTACTGAAAATATGTGTATTGTTTTCATTTTAACGTCGCGCACGCCTCTAGTATCAATCTTCTGAAACACAATAATGCGCAGTGCGCATGCGCGAATACACAAATACCAGGTTATTTGGTAAAATTTATCAGTTTTCTTAGTAAAAATTCTTAGGTTACCTTGTAAAAATGACTAGATCTCAATTTTTACCAGTGTGTCTGGTAATTTTTATTCCGATAATTTGGTATTTTTTTTAAGTGGTTATGGTAGTTTTTCCTGGGAAACTTATAAATTGTATTAGAAACCTGGGAATATCACGGCTTTTGACAGTCTATCCATGCACTACCAAGGCACCTTGGTCATTTTTACTTTAAAATTTCTCTCCGTGTAGCTTCCTCAAACGCAATTTGCTGATTTCTTGAATTAATTTTTAATAACAAAATTTATCATTTTTGCAACAATTTATGACATAATTATAATTAAATTCATTTATGAAGGTTAAAAAGTATTAATTTAAAAATATTTTTCTTTATTTATTTATTTATTTAGATCAACGATCAAGAATGCCCTAGATTAAACATAATATATACATTATAACATCGTTAGGGAATTATAAGCCTTTAAAAAAAAAAACACGTTTTTGTTTTTGTTAATAACTCATTTTTTTTTCATTTTTCAATTTTTGGGTTTTTGTTAATAACAAAATAACCGTGATAGCTAGAAAATTTTTTCTTTTTAGAAAATATAGGTATTTTAATTCTCTTTCGAATGCTACCCATCCCATTCGAATACATAGAGCTGTTCTCGAGAAATTACGATTAAAAAAAAAAAAAAAAACGAAAAAATTTCAACCTCAAATATCTCTTAAATTTATTAACCAATCATTTTATCTAAAGAACTCGGCGAAGAACTATCAAGAATCTACCTCTACAATGAATTTTGAAGCGAATAAGACAATTTTACTCCCGTAATCGTTAGACATATAAACTCATTTTTTTCATTTTTCAATTTTTACTTTTTTGTTAATAACAAAAGAACGGTGATAGCTAGAAAAATAATTTTTTTAGAAAATATAGGTTTTTTTATTCTCTTTCGAATGCTACCCATCCGATTCAGATAGATAAAGCCGTTCTCGAGAAATTACCATTTGAAAAAAAGGTTAGAAAAATTTTAACCTCAAATATCTCTGAAATTTATGGACCAATCATTTTTCCCAAAGAACTCGACCGAGAACTATACAAAATCTACCTCTACAAGAAATTTGGAAGTGATTAAGTCAATTTTACTCCCGTAATCGTTGGACATACAAAATTCATTTTTTCCATTTTTCAATTTTTTTCTCAAAAACTAACCAACGGAATGAATTCAAATTTTCACAAATTATAGCTATTTATATACTGCATTATCATGATTTTTCTCCAAAAAATTGACCGTTTAGTTTGGGAGTTATAAGCTTTTAAAAATAAAACACGTTTTTGTTAATAACAAAAGAACCGTGATAGCTAGAAACCTTTTTTTTTAGAAAATATAGGTTTTTTTATTCTCTTTCGAATGCTACCTATCCGATTAATATATCTCGATCATATCATTAAAAAAAGCAAAAATAAATTTTTAGAAAATCGAACATTCGAAATAAAACAAAAACGCATCAGCCCAATCAAAAAACGGATTTTTGACCCGCAATCACGCAAAAAAAACGAAAAAATGAGACCTGTCCGATTAAAATCAACTGAGTAGAAGCTGAGATCCAGGAGTACACACACACACACACACACACACACACACACACACACACACACACACACACACACACACACACACACACACACACACGCACGCACTGACGCACGCATGCACGCACGCACGCACGCACGCACGCACGCACGCACGCACACATACACACACACACACACACCCATACAGACATTTTTCACAAACCATGTATTTTGATTTCTAACACCCCGAAAAACAATTATAAGATGTTTTTACAACAACTCAAAAAGTACTACCACAAAGCTTCCTCTAGGAGGAAGCAATTATGAGTGCAATATTTTTCCAACCGTGTTCTTCCAAAAAAATATTTAGAAATTATTTAATTAAATAAAAATCGTGTTCTCGATAAGTATAGGAATCTGCATTTTTATCATTTTACCTAATTTGCAAACAAGTACATCATATGAAAATACTAATAGAATCATTAAAAAAAAAAATTCTGAGTATATTACTTGCATGTACGGAGGGCTTGACAAACGTGTTTTTCCAAATAAACGTTTGAAAGTTAGTTTATTAAATAATGAATTCGAGTTGGTTTTGGACTTGACATCGCCGAAATCCTATTCTAAACGAGAGAAAGCGATTAGTTATCGCGAATTGAAGCTTTAGTGTCAACATCAGAGCGTTCGCTTCTCAGTGGTCAAACAACGAGCATCTGCCTGCATTATAATCCCAGTATATTAAAAGCTATATAGTATTGTACGTAGGCGTCTAAAACTTGAAGAGAACACGAACGAGGAAGAGCTCGAAAGAGCACTCGGCGAACGTATACACCCGTGGAACGCCAGCACGCTCGGCGACGTGTGTGTATGTGCGCGCACAATGCGGCACGTGAAAATAAAAGTATATAGCTATCATGTCCGCGCGCGGTGCGAGCTGGTCCGGTGCACTTTGCATGCGCTCTTTACGAGCGACCTCCCATGCATACGAATGCGCTGCACGCTCTCATCTCTCGCGACGATAGAGAGCAGCGCGAGCAAGCACAACCGTTATGTCTGCCTCGCTATGCCTCATGCCGACAGGACAGACACATCCCGCGTAAGTATGTCCTCGCGGGGCCACGTAAAGCAAACTCCTTGTCTCGCCGCTCTTCTCTATACATATACACAGACGCGCTCGCGGATAAAGTCGTATATATCGAAACGTCATCGGCCTCGGCTTTTTGCGCCGCCTCGGAAGTGTACCGCGAGCGCATATAAGTGCGCGCTGCCTGGTCGTCCCGAGACGCCCCGAGCTACTTAGTTCTCGAGGGCCTCTCCGATGGCGATGCGTCGTTGTCGTTTGTAAAAGGGGGAGGAGCGCATTGGATGTATCGCAGACCAGTACGCAGGCTCTTTCAAATCTTTTTATAGTCCAGTAATTATATATTGCTCATTCGCACGACACGAGTATATCAGCGTTTTATATATTATACGCACGGTATAGGAATAATAGGCCTACAGATTTTTAAGTATATACCTCGTTAAAATAGTCAAATGTTCAAGTTTCGTATACAAAATACGGCAATTTGACAGCTCACAACCAGTACGAGATCTATCATTCAATTGTAATAAGATATCATCACGCGATATTTCAGATACAATAATAATGCATTTCATTTATGTTCTAAAATAATTTTTCTTAATGATTTTTAAATTGATCTTTACTTCAGCTGAAAAAAATTTTCAGTTAATACAACACAAAAATACATTTTCAAAAAATCAGGTATTATTTCGCGAACCAAATAATATTTCATAATTTTTTTGAAAATTTTGTTTAGCATCTGAAAATTGATTGAAAACTATAGTTCCATTAATAATAATTATATTGCAACAGATTTTTTCCATTTATTGTTCCCCAGTCCTTTGAAATCGGTAGCAATGAAAATGCAAATTTATGCAGGACGTCTTTCCTGAGTTCCCTTGTTTCAGGTTTATGGTAAGACCGGCTTTATGACGCAAACGCACACCCATGAAGCTGTCACGCTCAGTGCTCGAGTATAATAAGAAACGTGTCGGCAAATTCGACTTTCGAGGCTTCGTTTCATGGAATCTGGCAAAGGAAAATCGAGCCAAGCCTCATTTTGTTCTCTCTCCCTCTCTTTTTGTCCCCTTTAGGATTTCGAGATGAATGATTTTTGCAGTAAAGTTACACACCGAATAGGTTTCGACTGGCTACTAAATTGTTATACAAATAACGTAATTTTTGCGGTATTAATATTTAACATTTTTATAAGAAATATAATATAAAATACTAATCGAGACTTTTTTAAATTAATATATATATGTACCCATTATATATGTAGAACAAATTGAAAGCGTATAATCAAACTGAATGTTACTGTTATTTAAGAATATTTAATGATAAGAAGATAAAAACATCAATATCTGATTAAGAAGTTCACAGAGGATTCTGACAGACCAAAGAAAAATACACGACTTAATCTGAAAATAACATATAAGCCTTAAAAATTGAATGCTTTTAGACCAACATTTGATATGCGAGTATAGCTGAAGTGCACCGTTCTGATTACGTTTTTATACGCAGTCACCTGCTACTTATACTACGGGAGTTTAGGCCTTCTATCGCGCGCGTATACGTACATGCACCGTATGGTTATTTGTATATATATGTTCCCATCGCTCACCGGCTGTTCTTCCTCGTTTGAAAGGAAGCTTTAGACACATTAGGCTGTAAAACACTAGTTCGTTTAAATTGACTTTAATAACGAATATATATATATATATATATATATATATATATATATATATATATATATATATATATATATATATATATATATATATATATATATATATATTCTAATATTCAATGTAGGCGTTATAGTATACAAATTTCTTTAAATTTTCATTTTATTTAATGTATTACTTTGATATTACTTATTCAAAAATCTATAGCTACTGTTCTTCTCAACTATACTCATAGGTTATAGTAAATTAAATTAAGTATAATGTTTTCAAAATATTCGTTAATATTTTGAACACAATATGACTCTTCTAAACAGAAAACTGTAAGCATGCGAAATGGTACCGAGAAGAAAGAAGAACAGAATTCAAAAGGGTATACTTGAAAATCGTCTATAACATGAATAGCCGTTGACGTCCAGGTGCAAGATAATCGTGCACGAGAATATTCGACTGTTTTCGGTGTAATGGGTATCTTTTACGTGCCTCGAATTCATTACTATACATAATTCCCCGGCAAGGATCCTTCGACGTACCAGTCTTTTCATTATTTGTAGAAACTATTGGTAGTATACTTACAAAAAGTGAATTTGATTTATTTGAATTTAGAGGGATACATTTATGTACGGTAGCTTTGTTTGAAAATATTTTTTTAACCATATTTTTCAATAGCTATTATTGAAATTACTGTAGCAAATCAAATAATAAGAACGTTTGGTGATGAAAATATGCAAAAAAGCCCTAAAGAGCTATATTAGTATTTTCTAATGCTAACCAACTATCATCAACAACGTAATTTCTTGCTAAAAAGAATTGACAGCCTGAGGATTTTCATGAACCTGTAATCTCGCAATACATATCTAAAAACAAAAAGGTTTCAAAATAACCCTGGTAGAAATGTTAACCAACGGTTGGCGAACTGTTTGTTAATTTTTAAATTACAAATGTCAGATCATGATTACGTTGCTATTTTCGACGAAGAATAACTATTTATACATGAAAATATTATATGATAGATGCTTCAAAATATAATCATAGTTTTAAATAAATTTAATTTAATTTCCACGTTAATCTCAAGTAGAAATGCCTCCATTTTATTAACCTGCTAACGAACAAAGTTGGTTTATTTTCTACCAGGGAAAAAATATTGGATATAAAATCTTACGTACAATTATTAATAGATTTATGGTATAGTTATCAAATTAAGTTACAGAAAAATCATTTCAAACATCTCATCTTCGTCAAGTTGAGAATAAAGCATTAAAACTGTAGTAATTAAAGGTATTTGATAATCTAAAATGTTTGTATCTAGTAAATATTTTTTTTTCAAACGATTTCTAAAATATATACTTATATTATCTGTCATTTTGTCCAATTTCTTTTATATTTCGTAAAATAACGAATCAATTTAAAGAATATTTATTTATTAAAAAACACAAGTCAATTATAACAATTAACGCTTCTCGTATTCTTTTTTTTTTTTGCTTCCTCCTAGAGGAAGCTTTGTGATAGTAATTTTTTGAGTTATTGTAAAAATATGTTATAATGTTTTTTGAGGTGTTAGGAATCAAAATACATGATTTTTGAAAAATGTCTGTATGGATGTGTGTGTGTGTGTGTGTGTGTGTGTACGCCTGGATCTCAGCTTCTACTCGATCGATTTTGATCGGACAGGTCTTATTTTTTTGTTTTTTTTTTATGTGATGGCGGGTCAAAAATTCGTTTTTTGATTCGCCGATGCGTTTTTGTTATATTTTGAATTTTCTCAAAATTGATTTTTACTTTTTTTAATGATAAGATTGAGATATTTGAATCAAATGGATAGCATTCGAAAGAACATTAAAATACCTATATTTTCTAAAAAAAAATTTCTCTAGCTATCACGGTTTTTTTGTTATTAACAAAAACGTGTTTTTTTTAAAAAAGCTTATAACTCCCAAACTAAACGGTCAATTTTCCGCCGCTCCTGAATTCTGTATTACAGTAGATTTAAATAAATCATTTCCATTGATTTTATTTCCCCAATCTTCTATTGACTAATTATACAAAATTATTTGAATATATATTTAATAAATTGGGGACATGAGAGTCACATGAGAATCATATGATAATCATATGACAATCATATGAAAATGACTTTTTGGCGTGATTCATCAAGTGATTGTCATATGATTTTTTTAACATGGGTATAATGCAACCATGAATCTACGGGTCATCGCTAAAAGATGCAAGTCTACGGAATAATTTTGAGCGAGGATGTAGCGATGAGAAGTTGCAAGACTAAACCTATATACACACTACGTAAGTCGCATTAACGGGATATTATTATGTAATCGCGTACTATATTATAGTATTTTTCAATTTTTCACTTTTGTATTATCATTAAATATAATATCTCTTTTATTTTTGTATAAACTCATTTTTTTCGTTTTGCGTATATTGATATAGCTAGTAATAAATTAAAAGTTGAGCATAATTTGAAAAAGTAACAAACATTTACTATTTTTTGGGGTATGGCGAAATTTAACGTTAACCAAAGGTTAAGTTCGTTTTGAAACTAAACTAACTTTTCAATTTACATAAGTCTCGCCACATTTTTTTCATGCAGTAACTATATTTACTAAGGCATTTATACTTATAGATATATCAATCGACATTGAATACTGCACGAGATGAATGGGTACGCGAAATAAAATAAGAAGAGCGTCACGCTTGTGGCTTTGATCTAGCAAGTTATAGGAGTGCCGAGTGAAAATACACTGGCCTGCGAGTTATAAATCGCTGCGGACTCGCTCACCGCCGGAGAAAAGAGAGTGGGTGCTTTCAGCGATATGAAAACTTATCCGGTTCGCCAACGTACATTAAATTTTTTTCTGCCACCTATCACACATATATGCAGATCACTGCCTTAACATGTATCGCGAAATTATTTTACTCTCATTTATACGACAATAAATATCGAAAGTATGGGCTAACAGCGATTTAATATTAATGATTAATTTATGTAAACAGAAGATTCAAAATTATCATAAATGTGCGTACTATGATTTAAATTAAATCAATGAAAAAAGTTAGTTACGAAACAATACTTTGTAAATACTATTTCCATATCGAAATATTAATAGGAATAGTTTAAAAGATAAAATTTATTATAAAGAGCTCGAGCAAACATTTTTTGGCAGTTTATATCGCTTTTGAATTGCACACATAACAGAGAAACCCGTAATTTTGTTAGTTAAGTAATAGTATACAACGAATTATTCAACAACAATGTGTAATTTTCGAGACTGCGATATACGTACTGTGATGTAATTTAATTCTAACATGTCACGGAAATCATTAAAAAATACCGGCAAGATGTATCTACAATCTTTAGTTTTTATTATATCATTATATCTCTTTGTTAAAATAATGGAAAATGTTATTACATTTGAAATAAATTATTAGAATAATTAAAAGTATCATTGCAAATTTTAAAAAGTTGTCTAGTGACATAAAATTTTACTGTAAATGAATCTGAACGTAAAAGTTCAAAAACGTATATGTTTATATATCTCTTTTTCATATTTGGTATTATTACGTAATTTAAAAAAATAAACTTTGAACAATCGATCTAACTTATGAATTAGTAATAGTGAATCTTTAATCGACTGTTCAATTTTATCATAGGTATTGAAATTTTATATTTATTGCATCCTGCGAATTATTTTAGTTGAGAAAAAGTTAGTGATACTTTTATCGATAAATTCCAGCGTATAGATTGTGAACAATGTACTATTGTTCTTTTTATTTTAAGGTGATGACGGTTGCTTTTACGATATTTTCAATTCTACGATCAAAAAATATTATATACCTAATTTATGAGAACCATCTACATTTGTTAATACCCTTGATTCAATACAAGTTCTTTCGTACATCAATTGTGACGCTTAACACATGTACTAGTTATGCAAATCGCTTCCTCCTCGACTAAAATCATAAATTGCTAGAATTTCAAAAGCAATTCAAGCCAATATTTGTGAATGGTTTAAAATATTGTTAAAACCATAATTATAATTTATATAATAATTATATATAATATATAATAATTATATCTTACTGAAAAGAATATAACAGTATAACATTTAAATTTGATTCTAATGACCAATGATATTTAATTAAACATGCGAAAATTAACAAGACTGAAAAGAAAACGTACTTATCGAAAGAAACCCGTTGAAAAGTAACACCAGCAACCTTGGCCTTATACAATTACGTACAGGATCGCTCTAGCAACTTCGGTCGAGATTTATCATGCACAAGGAAATGAATTTTCGCTCGACATGTCCTGTGCACTCCTTTTTCTTATCGATTTCGTCACTCATATTGTCTGTCTTATCGACCCACAGCTATTGCCCAACCTAATTCCAAGAACCTACAGCAAAGGTCACGACAGTGCTCACGAGATACGAAAGGAACATTCTCCATGTGGGTGTATATATCTTTGCTATCTGAAAATATATTGAGTTTGCAAACATCCTGCAATGTCATTTCAAAGTGTAAAAAAATCTTTTAAATAGTTTCGTTATACTATCGACATATTTAATCCGTGTTTTTTTACGAGGAATGCAACATGGATTAGAGGCTTATCGGTTTCTATTGTGCGCGCAAATTTTGCAAAGCAACGTTGCATGGCAATCCGCGTGGTGCCTTTCAAATAATCAACGCCAATCTTGCGAATGCAAAAACAACGAGGTTCGTAGTTAGCGCGGAAATTTTGCAAGAATAAACCTCACGGCGAAAAAGCTTTTCCTTCATATTGCACTTAATAAAGCAAAAAATATAAGAACCCCATGTAATATTCTACTTTCTTTGTTCTAATAAAAATAACTCATGACACGTAATAGCTACAATATTACTCTAAAAAATGTTTACGTAATTAACTGTGAAATTAAGCAGTCTTTGATGTTGATGCACTATTACTTCTCCAATCTTAAAAAGTATGCAGCTGTTTTCAAATAAATGTATTTTAGTATAACTTCTCAAGCAAAAATCTGCGTCCGCTAGCTCTTGGCAATCTTTGAATTGAAATTTTCCACGATGAAATGAACCAAAGCAAATCTCGTTTCGCTGCTCACACAGTCCAATCGTCCGCGCCATGTTGCATTTCGAGGCAGTGTTACATGCACAAGTACATCACATATATATGTATATAGGTACGCATTGCCATCTGCGCTCGCGTGCGCGCTTTTCTCGTTTGGCGAGATACAACAAAAGAAAGTTGCGTGACGCGGCATGCGCGCGCATGCGTGTGTATATAGTGTATGTGCGCGCATAAAAGTGCTGCAAAGCAAAGAACGAGCGAGCGGCCGCGCAAACGAGCAGGAAAAACTTTCCAGCCCGCGCGAGTCTCGTTCTTCGCCCGTTTTCGCAAGATCGCGACGACTTGTCGCCGTCTCGTCGTAAGGGCTTCGCGGTTGCGCGTTCACGCGAAGCTGTGCGCGTTCAGAAAGAAAAGTCAATCAGGGAAGTAGCTTTTGAATCCTTTGTTTCTGGCGTGGCTCGTATGTGTATATAACCCATTGCTAGAGTGTATTTTTATACCGTTACAATTGGATTGCATGATACATTTCCTTTGATCGTATGCAAATATTGTCTTTTATGAATAGGACAATGTGTGGTTTATTCCAGATACCGATTGTCCAATTCTATAGTGTCATTGTGATAAATATCAAACTACAAATACAAATGTATGTGTATCTTACAATTTTCATTATGAGCTACAAATTATTTAGACATTTATTATTTTATGAATAGGACAATGTGTGGTTTATTTCAGCTACGGATTGCCCAATTCTAGTGTCATTGTGATAAATATCAAAACTACAAATACAAATGTATGTGTATCTTACAATTTTCAACATGAGCTACAAATTATTTAGACTTTTATAATAGTACATGAAAATTTTAAATATATAATAAAACTCATAGATTCGACGTATTAAACATTAAATCTAATCTTGGTTACACTCCTTCATTAAAAAGTTTAGTAAATCGTTAAAACAAGAACATAGAAATATATAGTTATCCCGCTTAGCTTTCTCTTTGAAAGTAAAAAATGTTAATTTTGATAACCAGCAACTCTATATAGGGGAAACCGGGGCTAGTTGGCCGACTTTTTAGATTTTCTTTTTTTTTTGCAAAAAACTAAATTTAATGAATAAAAACTGTCTCAATGTTCCAAAGTACTCCATCTAAAGAATATTTATGATTTTGTTCAAACTTGTAGGATGACCTCAATGAAAGGTAGAATTAATTTTGTAGCCTCACGATTTTTGGCTAACCTGATCCACAAGCGGCGTAGATTGGCCATGCATCTGGGGTAACCTCACCGACAATAAAACTTAGAATAAAATTAAAATTAATCATTAAATAAAACAATTAAATTCAAGAACGTGAAACTGAACACATAACATAATAATTGAACAACAAAATAAACTATGATAAGGCTAATATTAATAAAAATTGAAACATAAAAAAAAAAGTCGTAAAATTATAAAAAAAGCAATTATTATAATCTACATTAAGTGAAAATAGATAATCATAACTTTTTTTAAGAATTATCCGATATTTCCTAAAATGTAAAATTTTCAAACTTGCACCTTTCCATGGTGCTTTCCAACTGAAAATTAAAATCAATATTTCTGATTCCGTTTTACGTTACTGACATCAACAACCTTGACCTTTGTTTTTTCAATCACGAGTTATTAGCATTTGACCAACCTGCCTCGTATGTCATCCAGCCCCGGGCTCCCCTACTATTTTTGTTTGAATAGTTTACTAGCTCTGAATTGTGTAAAGTTTGAAATACAACGAGAGCAAATAATTTTTTATGACTGATTTCATACACTGAAAAATTTTTCTTTTTTTTAAATGATAACTTTCAATAAACTTGTGATTCGAAAATACCAAAACTATAGCTAAATCGCGAGTTAAAAATCGATTTTTGATACAATTTTTTATCTCAATGCTACGCCAAATTGTAGCATTATGAAAAATGTAATTTAAAAAAGCGGACTCACCTATGGTAACTCTAGAAAAGTCATATCTTGATTAAGGAACGACGCGAGAAGGCGCAAAATACAAAGAATGACAAAAGTCCTGCTCGGCGACTGAGCGTGAGCGTAAAAAATCCGAAATAGAAAGTCCATGGACGTATATACATGTATACCTATATCTACCAACAGTCAACGATCGCTCGCGAGAGGGTCGGGGTCGATCCTCGATCGCGAGCGCGTGATGATGTATATGTATAGGCATATATACGCACACAGAATCCGTAGAGAGTCGCAGGATTCGAAGGTGGCTCAACGCTCCGCCTACAACGCGGCGCTATTCGTACGGGATCGGCTAGCGAATTCATCGGTCTTTTGTGTTTTACGCTTCATTTACAATGCTTATCCGTCGCTTCGGATCGACGATCTCGTTATATAATGTTAAGCTGATGATTTGCAGTGAACGTGGGCCTTGCGGGCAGATCGGCGCCATCAATTGTTAAGTGAAATAATGTTTTTAAAATTTTTACAAAACGAGGTAATAATATACTAATAATAAATATAAAATATGGGACTTGTACGGAAAAAATCTAACTGAAGATACTACTTATTCACATGTTGATTTTTACAACTTTTTAAAGGAAAAGAAAAATATTTTTTTTTTAGTAGTATAATACTCTTATTTTTTTCTAAACAAAATCATTTTGCTGATACGGTTATACCTTTTTATCGTGATAAATTGTTTTTATACGTGTAAAAATCTCATGATATTAGACACTACATATATGTTTACTGAAAATGCTAAAAAACTAGACTGAGAAAGAAATGTCTAACTTTTTATAAATAATATAAATGTTCTGTAGTATAGAAAAGAGCAAAAGAATAATTTTTGCCAACGAGCAGTAGTGAGTTGAGAGAAGTATATACAAAAGCAGCTATATCGCACTCACCGTCACCTGCTCAATGACACTCGCTCTGCTTCCTTCGTCGGCACTCCCTAGATAAGTATAAGTACTCGCTGCAGAACACAGTTCAAGCTCCAAATCGTGCGATCACTTCGCCGACATCGATCAACGCGGCTGATTCTCTCGATCTCCGCTGTTCTGCACCTCGGACGGTCCCGTGACTTTGAAAACGAAGACGCACAATTATTATTCCTCCGAATGAGTAATCACCGCTGGAAAATGTGGGAGCGAATATGGGCCAGCGAGAAAAATGAGATAGAGAGAGAGAGAGAGAGAGAGAGAGAGAGGGGAAGAGATAGAGAGAGAGAGGGTCGAGTGCACGAGGCCGCGACTGCGGAGAGCTGCGAGAGTGCGCTGCGGCCTGCGGCAGCGGGCGGTGACTGCGCGCGACCGTCGCCGAGCGAGAGGTGAGCCGTGCGGAGCCGTGTGAGCGGGCGCAAGCGCTCGCCTACATGAGCCGGTACTGCAACAGCTGCTGCTGCTGCTGCGAAAAGAGAAAGACGCGAAAACGCGAGCGAGCGGGCGATTTACGGCAAACGTCTCGCTGGAAGTTCACGTCGACTTGCCAACTTAGAAATTCGCGCGACAATCTCAGCTCGCTTCTAGATTCCATATCATTCACGCATGCGGTGTGGAGAAAATATTTACAGGTGTCTGACCTCACACAGTGCTGCAGTAGTGCCGTGCTGTAACGAAAGGATTCTCCCGTATTTCTTTAGATATCAAATAATGATTTAAGACAACATTAGGAAACGTATAAGCAAGTTCGGTTTGAATAAAAGCAGTGAAGTACTTAATTGTGTCAAAAAATCAATGAATGATTAATCCACCGCATAAAGGACGGGATAGCAATTATTCATGGCAAAATTCCTCAAAATTAATTTATTACCCTTTCATATTAGTTTTCTCCATGATGAAAATAACATTTAGTAATGATAATTTATGTAGTAAAACCTTTCATAAAGTAATCACAATAGTAAAAAAAAATCGCTGCCAATACACTGGCAACGTAGCCTCCTCAAATGAATGTATTTATTTCTTTTTTTACCAGTAATTAGTTTTATCACACCAAATCTTGTCTATGATTCGTAAAAAATTAATATAAAAAATATACATTAATGTCTTATCTTTTGATGACATAGTTACAATTCTTCTTATACCTAAGGAATCGCCTAGGTATGAAATTTATTCATGCCATATCAATTGATTATAATATTAACTTCAAAATCCCTGAAATTACTAAATAACTTGTATTTCAAATCATTACTTAGATATTATGATTTGAAAAAAAAATATAAAAAAAAACAATTGATTCGATTAATGAACAAAAACTACCATTAATTATACTAACTTCATCAAAATCCATGAAAATAAACATGTTAATTTTGAAAATTAAAAAAATCGACATAAAACATAAACTCTTAAAATATTACAAAATTACTTTATACCACTCTAACCTCAAAATCACAACTTTGATATGATTTTTCGGCGCTCGTGATATAAAATACCGTTCGAAACTAGTGCGTAAGTCGATTATTTAGGTGGTGTGACTTTTTCGCACTCGCTTCGCTCGTGCAAAAAGTCACACCAGCTAAATAATCGACTTCCCCACCCGTGTCGAAATGTACTATTTGATACCTAAAAAAAAGTATGATAGGAAATGGTAAATCGTATTACATCTAAGTACTCCAGTTAATTCGCTCTCTTCCTCCAGATGAATTTCTGAGCCTACAATTGCTTTTCGAAAATCCATATTAAAAATTTAAAAACGAAATTTGGCAACTTATAATTTTTTCTATGATATTTATTGATTAACTATGCTATTAATTTCTGAAGTCTGTGAACAATCTTTCTAAGTATTCATTAACGGAACACAGATCGAAAGTTGTATGCACATGATCGATACTTGAAAAATCAAATAATATAAAATAATCTAACTTCCCTAGTGGGCAAAATTTTTGTGCCATAAAGTGCAAAAGTATGCCAAACTGTGTGAAACTGTAGTACAATGTGCCAAAGTATACTAATCTGTGTCAAACTATGCCCAAGTAACTATAGTATGTACATTTCGGAAATTTTTCACTTGCTTAGTACAGTTTGCCACAGTTTGGCACAGACTGGTATACTTTGGCACATTTTAATTTAGTTTGTCGCAAATCATTGTCAGCCATTGACAAAATATGTTTCTTGATTATTCGGTATGGTTGACTTCGAAATAACTTCATTATTTCTGTACATTTTAACACAGTCAACTATAGCATGCCTCGTTGTAACACAGTTAGACACACTTTAGGCACACATTATTGTAAATTTTTCAAATAATTATAACAATTGATTATTAATAATAATTAATATTATTCTTAACCATACCACAAGGCTAAATAATGTTTAATGATTGAAAATTGTTCTCGTTAAAACATGTTCAAGTATGCCCATTCGACCTTAATTGTAGATAACTGTGCCAAAGGATGTGGAAATGTGCCGAATCGTGCTAAATAATCCAGCTAATTTTATTATCAATGACTGAAAATTATATGTGTTAAACTGTTCCAAATCGTGCCAAACTGTGCTAAGTCAGTGCAAAATGTCTGAAATGTAGATACTTGGGTACAGTTTGGGACAGCGTTGGGCCACTTGGGCATAATATGTAGAACGGAAATTATTTCCACTATAGGGTTGTTCGGGCGGTACGCGTTGAAAAAAATTGTCTTGCATAAGATTTTCTTAAACTTGATGACAGAATTTTTCAGAGTTACTAACGAATTGTTTAAAATTCTTTTAAAATATTGTTAGCTTGATAAAACGCAGGTGCATAAGTATGTAATATATGCGATTTGTAAACATAAATATAAATCAGGTTATCATAAAATGAAAAACTATTGAAAAGTCAAAAATAATCTTTTTGTAACACAAGGACGATTTTCGTGTTTGTTTACCTATTAAGCGAGCCTAAAGAGACGGTTTATACACCAGCGGGCGATAAAAATTGAAAAACGCCCGCTGCTCGCCGTAGTGCGGGCAATAAAAACTGACAAAAGCCCGCTGCTCGTTGTAGCGGGCAATGAAAACTGAAAACCGCCCGCTACTCGCCGTAGCGGGCTATACAAATTGAAAAACGCGCGCTATCCACTTTTAATGGAATTTTTGGGAATTTTTAAGAAAATCATTGATTATTTTTACAAAATATGGAAAAATTATCTTAATTTAACCGTCATAAATATATCGTGATGTCTTAGTTTCAATCGGATCCAAATTCGGTCACATTAGCTTCCCTTTATATTAAAAAAAACGCGAAAAAGACTGGGCCGGACTACGGGATTTGCCGCCTCTACGCCAAGCATCTTGTGCCGCCCCATGTAAGGGGAGTAAAATTATAAAAAAATCAATTAAAAAATTTTCACCCGGGGGATATGAGGTCCACGCATATAAGGGAGTCACGTAGACACAAAAATAAGCAAAACGGTTATTTAAATAATTTTTAAACCCAAGTAGCCGGGGGATATGAGGTCCACGCATATAAGGGAGTTACGTATACGTGCGACGTAAGCAACACTTTTATTTGAAAAATTTTTAACCTCTATAATTCAAGTCCCTTATATGCGTGGACCTCGCGTCCCCCGGGTACTTGGGTTTAATAATTATTCAAATAATCGTTTTGCTTATTTTTTCAAGTCTACATGACTTCCTTATATGCGTGGACCTCATTTCCCCCGCCTACTTCGGTTTAAATATTATTTAAATAATCGTTCGTCTTATTTTTTCATGTCTACATGACTTCCTTATATGCGTGGACCTCATATCCCCCGGCTACTTGGGTTTAAAAATTGTTTAAATAATTGTCTTGCTTATTTTTGCACGTCTACGTAATTCCCTAATATGTGTGGACCTCGCGTCCCCCGACTACTTGGGTTTAAAAATTATTCAAATAATCGTGTTGCTTATTTTTTCATGTCTACATGACTCCCTTATAAGCGTGGACCTTATATCCCCCGCCTACTAAATTTTTTAGTTAAAGTCCATAAAAAGTATGTAGAAAATAAAATTCTAATGCATAACTTTTTGCAAATATTTTTAAGTTTGTGCCTCATGGGTTTGGGATGTTTGAGATTTTGCCGCCGCCCAGATGCCGCCCCTACGCCATGCGTTGGTGGTGTAGGCGGTAATACGGCCCTGAAAAAGAGTGCTCGTGTTACAAAAAATATGGTGTGCACCAAAGGCTAATTGGGCTTTTTGACCTCGTGTGGTTGCAGTAATCGGTCTAAAAAAGTCCACTTTACGCCCTTGGCACACAATATACTATCTATTTAAACACTGCCGTATAGTACCAATGGTGATAGAGAAAGTACGCAGTATTATATTCAGTTTCAAAAACATAGGAAATATTAAAAAATATTATTTTTGAAAATTTATACAGATTTTACATCAGAACGTTTACTGCGGCAGAGCGAAGTATATAGTAACGTGTTGAATGAGATGGCGGGAAAATTTGAACTACAAGCCAATATCAAACTATGTAACCAGCTACACAGTCACAGGATAGATGCGCATGCACCGCGTATAACTTATTAGAATGGCTCTCGGCTGGATCGACTTAAGATTATATCTTAGCTATTGCAAATCAATTCAGTGATTCTTGCGACTGCGCAGGCAAATCGCAGCTTTCTAAATTCTATAAACAGAATAAAAGTTAGATTTGAAAATCGTTTGCATTGTTTATTGTTGAAAAGATTAATTTTAAT
Organism: Torymus aiolomorphi; assembly: GCA_036365515.1. Lineage (NCBI taxonomy): Eukaryota > Metazoa > Arthropoda > Insecta > Hymenoptera > Torymidae > Torymus > Torymus aiolomorphi. Next base: position 40,068,547 of record CM070876.1, on the reverse strand, counting down.
TTTTCGCTGCATGACGTACAATTTAAAATTTTGAGAAACTCGTAAATTAAATTTTTGATGAATTCAATATTTACTTCAAATATAGTTCATTGAAACTTAAGTTAATTTATTATTTCGAATTTTATTAGCAATACTAACGAAAATTTGATTCAGAACCTATTGTTATGCCCATACAAAAATATATAAGCAACCCTAGCAGAAATAATTGGTGCCAATAATTGTAAATAACTGTTGATAGTTATTGCGAATAATTGCTTATAACTGCAAATAACTGCTAATAACTGAAATAAGCACTAAGGTTTGAGCCAGTAATAATAGTTATTAGCAGTTATTAGGAGTTATTAGCAATTATTAGCAGTTATTCGCAGTTATTAACAGTTATTAACAGTTATTTGCATTAATTGCATTCAAATGATAATTACTAGTGCAAATAACTGCTAATAACAAGCAGTATAGCACCTCCGTTTACACAGCCATTATTTAATGGAACTACGAATAACACAAAATAATTGTTAATAGTAACTGTAGATAATTGCAAATAACTACAAATAATTGCCAATACCTGATAGGAACTGCTAATAACTGTTGTTAACACCTACATTTTTAGTTATTATTCAATGAAATCACAAATAACTACTAATAACTGTTGTTAGCATCGACATTTTTACAGTTATTATTCAATGAAATTACAAATAACTGCTAATAACTGCTATTACTGTCTAAAACTTTAAAATTTTATTTTATAGCACAGTGTGACCTAAGCCCGCACTTAAGTCACGCCTATCCGTGCGATAAGTAGCCCATTATTGCACCGTGTTTATCGCACTCGCTACGCTCGTGCGCTAACCTCACGGTGCAAAAAAGGACTGCTTAGCGCACGGATAGACGTGACAGCGGGTTTAGGTTAGGCTGTGCTATAAAATATTGTACGATACTAGAGTCTTAAGTAGCCCATTACACGGCGTGATAGGGCCCTCGCTGCGCTCGGGCCCTAACTTCACGCCGTACAATAATGGGCTACTTAAGGCACACGTATCGTAATGTACTATTTCAAGGTCATCTTCAAACTGCTGCCATTTTAGGAGTTTTTTAAGCTTTTGAGTAAACTATACGTGGTTATACTCACAAGGAGAGTGCAGACCCTCCGAGAAACCGATTTTCGCGGGCATTTCTGGTATATAAAAATGAAGTCTGCAGTGCTCACATTTCCGTCAAATGGCCCTTTTTTTGAGATATGGACAATCTCATCTCAGATATCCTCTATTTCGCTAAAAAAATTATGTCTTTTCTATTGACTGTCACATTGCAACTACTTAAGATACGAAAACGAGAAAAAAAAACCGCTGCCAATTCATTGACACGTACGAGGGTCATTTGATAAGTACCTAGCCTACAAATGAAAACACCATAATTTTACAAAAAATAAAATTTATTTTTCAATGTAGTCTCCTTTTAGTTGAATACACTTGGTCCAGCGGTGTTCCAATTTTTTTAACCCCGTTGAAAAAAATCTTTTCTCTTGGTTTGCAAAATAGGCCTCCGTGGCGGCGATTATTTCGTTATTGGAGTGGAATCTCTTCCCGGCGAGTGAATTTTTTAGGTTCGGAAACAAAAAAAAGTCGCACGGAGCCAAATCTGGAGAATACGGTGGATAGGGCAGCAGTTCGTAGCGTAATTCGACCAATTTAGCCGTGGCGAGTGCAGAAATGTGAGCCGGTGCATTATCGTGGTGGAAAAGCACTTTCTTTTTAGACAAATGGGGCCGTTTTTCTTCTAACACGGCGTCAAATCGGCTCAATAGTTCGGCGTAGTACTGTCCTGTGACCGTTTTGCCCTTCTCCAGATAGTCAATAAAAATCACACCTTGAGAATCCCAGAAAACAGTGGCCATCACCTTTCCGGCCGACGGGACCGTCTTCGCCTTCTTCGGAGCAGGTTCACCGGGTAAGGTCCACTGTTTTGACTGCTCCTTGGTCTCTGGAGTGTAGTAGTGAATCCATGTTTCGTCGACGGTCACGTAATGACGCAAAAACTCTTTTGGATTGCGATTAAACAGCTCCAAACACTGCTCTGAACTGGTCACACGGATGCGCTTGTTGTCTGCAGTCAGCAAACGCGGCACCCACCTTGCTGACAGCTTCCTCATGCCTAAAATCTCATGTAGAATATGCCACACGCGTTCTTCTGAGATGCCTACTATCGCAGCTATCTCGTGCACCTTTAATCGGCGGTCTGACAAAACGATATCGTGTATTTTTGTCACATTCTCCTCCGTAGTGGCTGTTTTCGGAGCACCTGGGCGTGGATCATCAAAAACCGACGTACGACCACGTTGAAACTCGTTATACCAAAATTTAACGGTCGCCATCGAAGGAGAAGCATCCCCATACACTGCATCCAAGCGTTCTTTAATTTCACTGCGCGATTTCCCTTCCAAAAACAAGAATCGAATCACCGACCGATATTGTTCTTTCTCCATTTTTTCAAAAATCAACGGACACATTTGCTTTCACACGCTCTCAAAAATAAACTACAACTCCGATCCGGCTGAAATTTCGTCTGTAACCGTTTACAGGAAGATACTGCACTGTAGTGTATTTCTGGTGCGATAGTGGCACCATCTGGCGGTGAGGCTAGGTACTTGTCAAATGACCCTCGTATATAGCTTCCTCCAAATTAAGGTGATAAATTGCTATGTACCCTGGGATCAACTTACTCACATTTTCAAAATTATATATAATAACTCTATTTTTTACATTATAAATATATTATTATTCAATAATTGTTTATTGTTATTATATAATTGTGTACATATTATAAAAATTGAAATTATTCTTCTAATTTTGATTTTTTTTAATGGTCCGTTAAGATTTTTTTCTTCTATTGAATCTAGTTGTGTTACATAATTGCCTTCACTCACTCTTACATTATAAATATCTTAAACTTCATTTTCTTTAATTTTCATTTTTGTATTATCTCCCCATAATTTTAAATTTATCTCTGAAAATTTGTATAGATAAAATTAGGTCGTCAACTTACATAAAAAAATTGTAAAAAATTCTTTGTTTATTAAAAATTGTAATAGAATTTTTTTCTATTAGTGTTAGTCCATTTTCACGAATATTCAAGAATTTACCTTAAGAACATAAATTTATTTAAAATGAACTTCAAATTTAACGATAATACTATTATAGTATTATGGTTACTTTTACATTGAGAGTAATGAGTTTTATATAACTTATAACAGGAATTAATATTATTACTTTATCAAAAAATGGGGCTTCAAAAAGAAATATAATTTAAGAAAGTTTAAATTCTTTTCGTTGTTCGAGTTTTGTTGAAACTCTTTCTTTTAAGTTTATCAAATATGTGTCAATTCGAGCTTTTAAAAAGCTATTAATGATTTGTGTAAACACAAATACCAGTGGACAGTGGCAGCTAATAAAAATACTTACATAAATTTCTAAAGCAAAATGAGTATATAAAAACTATATGCCCATGAACCATAAACGTTTCAACTTTAAAATTTTTATCTCAAAATTGAGAGAGGGTAATTCTTACTATATTCACTTCTTAAATCGCGATTATTCGAAAAATTAGTTCAAATAATTGGCCAGCGTATCTGACTAATTTCATGTTTCTGCAGAGCTCGCTATAAATTAACCTCAATAAAAAAGAAAAGCAAGTAAACAACACTCGCGCGTATCGCGCGTCATTTCCATTTTCTAGTAATATATACATAAAACCGTTCCCGAAAAATTACGATTTGAAAAGAGGACTAAAACAGTTTTAACAGTTTTAACCTCAAATATATCTGAAATTGATAAACTAATTGTTTTACCCTAAAAACTCATGTAATAAATAATATACAAACTCTACATCCCCATCAAATCTAAATTGCCATCAAATTTCAAAGTAATTAAATTTTACTCTAGTTATTGTGCGACATACAAAGTCGTTTCCAGAAATATCAAAATTCTAAATATCAAATATCTCAAAAACTAACCATATAATCTGGATGAAATTTTACATATAGGTATTACCTATATCGCATACAAAATAGTCTATAAATTTCAAACTGATATATGAAGTCGTCATTGAGAAATTACAATTTTGAAAAAACGTACAAAAATTTTAACCTTAAATATCTTTAAAAATTATGAGACATTTCTTTTGCCTAAAGGACTTATACGATAAATATATAAATTCTACATCTCCACAAAATTTCAACATGATTAAACAAATTTTTTTTTCTCTAGTTATCATGCGACAAAGAAAATGACTTTATAAAATATGAAAATTTTAAATATCAAATATCTCAAAAATTAATTGAACGATCTTGATGAAAATTCCCACACATATTATCTATATCGTACACAAAATTGTCCATAAATTTGGAGCTGATTCATCGAGTGGTTCTCGAGAAATTACGATTTGGAAAAAAGGTTAAAAAAAATTTAACCTCAAATATCTCTGAAATTTATTGACCAATCATTTACCCAAAGACCTCAGCCAAGAGCTATCCAAAATCTACCTCTACAAGGAATTTCAAAGCGATTAAGAAAATTTTACTTCCGTAATCGCGTTTCATACAAAACGCATTTTTTCACTTTTCAATTTTGTTTCTGAAAAACTACCCTAGCGAAAATATTTTTGTTAAAAAATGTTAAAAACTGTTAGAAAGAGTTATAACTGTTTAAAAATGTTACAAAATGTAGGATTTTGGACGTTATTAATCGTTTGTAACTGTTTGTAACATTTTTCAACAGTTTTTAACAGTTTGTAAGAGTTATTAAATTATTTAATAACTTTTAAATATTTATTAATTATTATTATTAACATAGTAATAATTAATTATTAGTATAATTAAGCACTCTTTAGGCTTCTTCTGCAATGTTTGACTGTTACTTGCCTTAGGAGTGCGCCCGCGCTCCTTGATTCTCATGATTATAATAATGAGGTTATTAAATAATTATTAATTAATAATAATAATAATAATTTATTAATTATTAATTTTTCCTGAAATACACGGTGACCCATTTTAATCGCCGCACCCGGATTTCTCGGAACCCAAGCCAGATAGAGAAAAATAGTTCAGACAAAAGTCATAGGGGACAAAGGGGGCCACATAATGGCGCTAACGCCTTTGACCTTGAACTTGACCTTTGAGGTTATTTCAAGGTCAAAGTGGTTTTTTCATATGGAAACATCTAGTTTTGACCCCAGATTCGGAAAGAGCGGGAAATTTTACGTTCAAAATCATATTGAGAAATTTTTTCCAAGGTCATTTCAAGGTCTAATCTAGGTCAAATTCAGAAAAGTCCGTTTAAAATCGTTTTTTTCCATGAACCACAGGCTAAGCTGGTTCAAATTGATCGTAGGCTTAATAGAGGAACCCCCACACCCAAAACTTACACATCCTAGTAAACAAAACTCAAACTCGCGCATACTAACCCCATACACTTCATGCCCTCACATGCTGAACTGTTACACCGCGGTTCCACAACCATACCCCACACCCCCCAGTCCCACAAATCCCTACCCTACGCATGCTAATCCCATACAACCCAAACCAACACATCCTGAACCCTGAAAAATTTGTCGCAAGGGCAAAATGATTTTTTAACGGAAACTTTAAGATCGTTGTAGCTTCTGTTATAAATGTATTAACCTTAATTTTTGCGCTACCCAGAAACAACGACGTGGACGTAGTAAGGATTGTTTCCTTTGGGGTGCTTAATTAAAGTGAGTCCCCTTGCCTCTCACTGTTCGAGGTGCTTGATTAAAGTGAGTTCCCTTGCCTCTCACTGTTCGGGGTGCTTGATTATAGTGAGTCCCCTTGCCTCTCACTGTTCGGGGTGCTTGGTTATAGTGAATCTCCTCGCCTCCCACTAATGTAAATAAATTTTTATTTAACCTCGAAGCAAGTTTTCGAAATTACGACCATTTGCTTCAAGGCACATAGTCAAATGCCTTTGAAAATGGCGAACTGTGTTCTGCAAAGTTTGTCTCGGAATGGCAGCGCATGCTCGACGAATCCTATCCTGCATATCTGCTCTTGTAGTGGGTTGTTGCTCAAAAATAGCATTTTTCAAATACCCCCATAAACAAAAGTCTGATGGTGAAGTATGGGATGAAGAAGCAAGCCATTTCAGCGGACCTCCTCAACCAATCCATCTAATACTAAAGTGTTTATTAAAAAATGCTGTTATTGTGAGCGTGAAATGTGGTGTTCCACTATCCTGCTAGAAGCTGAAAAATAAATTTAAAAGAACCATTGACGGAACCTATTTTCTTCGTAGATGTGTTTTTAATGATTACATTATCAAAATTAGTATTTCTGAAATTCGAACGCTACTAATTCACATTATTTACATAAAACAAAAAAATAAAAGGAAGTTTTAGTTTTATTTACAATTAAAATAAGAAATAATGCTTTATTGAATTGAATACCTTTAATGTTTTAACGATTATTTTATTTTAAAATTTAAAATTAAAAAAGTGTGACAAACGAAGTATTTATGCCAATTACAGTTAGCTAATTAAAGTTACCGTAATTTTCCAACGTTTTTCCTTTTTAGGTGCGACCGTATACGGGCGAGCCTTATAATTATTAATATTTTTGATACCATTTTATTATTTAAATTTAATAGTAATTAATAGCTGGCTCTGAAATGGCTGACTATCCGCCCAACGAGATCGTTGATATGATTTTGGTTTTAGGAGCAAGCCAAAATAATTATCGTGGTACGGCAAGACTTTATGCTGAACGCTATCCTGACAGCCGTCATCCTGACGATAGAGCTATCAGACGTTTAACTCAAAGAGCTCGTGGTGTACACATGGTTCGCTAACGTAGGCGCCATGAGTATGATGAAAATGATAATCGAATTGTAACTATCCTTGCAATAATTCATCTTGACCCACACATTAGCGCTCGTCGAGTCGAAATGGAAATTGGTATTCCAAGAAATACTTTTTTAAGAATTATGAAGGTGCTTCAACATCACGTGTATCATATTACTTTGGTTCAAGAGCTACAGTTTCAGCATTTCCAACAACGTATTGTGTTTTGCAAATGGGCTTTACAAATGATAGAAAATGATCCAGACTTTTTTAACTTTGTTCTTTTTTCTGATGAGGCACAATTTCAAAGTGATGGGGAACTGAATAGGCATAATTGCCATTATTGGTCTGATGTGAATCCTCATTGCGTCAGAACTGTAAACCATTAAAGACGTTGAAGTATTATGGTATGGTGCGGGATTATTAATGGATATTTGATTGGCCCTTATTTTTTTTAATCAAATGTAAATCAACATACCTATTTGACGCTAATAAGAGATGTACAAACTGGATTGATGGAAGATGTTGATTTAGAAACGCGACGAAGAATGTGGCTCCAGCAGGACGGCGCAGCACCACATTTCGCTCGAATTGTAAGGGCTTTTTTGAATGAGCTCTATGGTAACAGATGGATTGGTCGAGGAAGTCCGGTTAACTGCCCTGCTTGCTCACCCGATCTTACATCACCAGATTTCTATTTATGGGGGTATTTAAATAATGCTATTTTTGAGCAACAACCCACTACAAGAGCAGATATGGAGGATAGGATTCGTCGAGCATGCGCTGCCATTCCGAGACAAACTTTGCAGAACACAGTTCGCCATTTTCAAAAGGCGTTTGACTGTGTACCTTGAAGCCAATGTTCGTTATTTCGAACACTTGCTTCGAGGTTAAATAAAAATTTATTTACATTACTGAGAGGCGAGGGGACTCACTTTAATCAAGCTACCCCAACAGTGAGAGGCAAGGGGACTCACTATAATCAAGCACCCCGACCAGTGAGAAGCAAGGGGACTCACTTTAATTAAGCACCCCAAAGGAAACAATCCTTACTACGTCCACGTCGTTGTTTCTGGGTAGCGCAAAAAGTAAGGTTAATACATTTATAACAGAAGCTTCAATGATCTTAAAGTTTCCGTAAAAAATTCATTTTGCCCTTAAGAAAAATTTTTCAGGGTTCAGGATGTGTTGGTTTGGGTTGTATGGGATTAGCATGCGTAGGGTAGGGATTTGTGGGACTGGGGGGTGTGGGGTATGGTTGTGGAACCGTGGTGTAACAGTTCAGCATGTGAGGGCATGAAGTGTATGGGGTTAGTATGCGCGAGTTTGAGTTTTGTTTACTAGGATGTGTAAGTTTTGGGTGTGGGGGTTCCTCTATTAAGCCTACGATCAATTTGAACCAGCTTAGCCTGTGGTTCATGGAAAAAAACGATTTTAAACGGACTTTTCTGAGTTTGACCTAGATTAGACCTTGAAATGACCTTGGAAAAAATTTCTCAATATGATTTTGAACGTAAAATTTCCCGCTCTTTCCGAATCCGGGGTAAAAACTAGGTATTTCCATATGAAAAAACCACTTTGACCTTGAAATAACCTCAAAGGTCAACTTCAAGGTCAAGGACGTTAGCGCCGTTATGTGGCCCCCTTTGTCCCCTATAACTTTTGTCTGAACCATTTTTCTCTATCTGGCTTAGGTTCCGAGAAATCCGGGTACGGCGATTAAAATGGGTCACCGTGTATATCAAATTTAAAATTATTTGAAACTGTTTGAAACTGTTACAAAGTATTATAATTAGAAAAAATGTGTTCAAAATCATACATTTTGTAACACTTATAAACAGTTTTAAACAGTTCCAAATAGTTATAAATAATTTTTAACAGTTATTAACTGTTATTAACATTTAAAATTTACGACAGGGTAGTCGACAGAATGGATTAAAATTTTTATAGATTATAGCTATTTATATTCTACATTATTCTGCACACACACACAGACGCACTAGTCGCACACCACACATACACACACACACGCGCGCGCCCGCGCGCGCGCGCACGTGCCTGTTCGTGTTTCTAGAGCGATTTAACGAAACTTAAAATTTTACTATTACAAAGCTTCCTCTAGGAGGAAGCAAAATTATAAAAGTAGACAGTAAAAGCTAAAATTTAAGCTCTGATTTGTTTGAAAAATATTGATTTTTCAGGAAATTATAAGCAATCAAAGATAGTGTAAGAAAATGGTTAAAAATACATTCCATTTAATCGCTTAAAATTAAGACAAATTTTTAATTATTTTCTTACGCTATCTTTGATGCTTATAATTTCCTAAAAATCAATATTTTTTAAACAAATCAGAGCTTAAATTTTAGCTTTTACTGTCTACTTTTATAATTTTTCTTCCTCGTTTTTGTGTCTTAGGGGAGAAGCGGCTTGGTTGGCGCAGCGGTTTCGATGGCGCATCTGATTATTAGAATTATTATTCAGATTTTCGGCATGCAAACTAGTTTTTCTTAATTAAAGATACAAAATTAATAAACACACACAAAACCATTAATATTGGAGCCTATTCTGATAAAATATTAAGAAAAGTATTTTGTCTCATACCCTGTCGGAAAGTGTTGTCTTCCCACCCTGTTCTCACGGCCGAAAGTGCCACCTTCCCTCACGCCTAGAAACTGCGACGCGCATGCGCGTTTCTCTAATTTTCGGCCCGGCTGGCGCCGCCTGCGTGTTGCAGCCCTCGCTGCCGCTCGGGCCGCAAATCACCTACAGGCGGCGCTAGTCGGCAGAAAATTAGAAACGTGCATAAGCCTCGCAGTTTTAGGAGTGAGGTTATGTGGCACTTGAGACCCTGAGATCAGGGTGAAAAGACAATAATATACTTTCCTCCAGGGAATACATGAGACAAAATAGTATACGCAACACGAGACGGAAGTAGAACATCTCAACCCGCGTGTTTACCGCCCTCGCCTTCGGCTCGGGCGTTAATATCACACGCGGGTTGGGATATCTTACTTCCGTCCCTTGGTGCGTAATGTACTATTTGAGTCACTTTTCATGTGGTTAGTATCATATTCGAAATTGATCAATTGACAAATCTGAAATGCTATGATAATAAAAACAAATACGCCATAACATAGTTTAATTTATTTACTTTCATATAGTAAAACTCGATTATTACATTTATTTATTTATAATTAAGAAATAAGTTGAAATAATAAAAATGTTCGAAGCGGCTTGATTGGCGCAGGCATGAAAATACACCGCCTAGCTTTTATTTATCAAAATGAGTGCATTCTTATATTCTCTTGTTATAATGTTTACGCATTTTAAGTGCATTATTTGATGTTTTTACTCGCGCAGCAAGTATGTGTATAAAGTAATATCGTCCTTGAGAAAATATTTTGAGAGTATGATTATTTAGATGGGCAAGATTGCAAAAAAATACAACCAGTGGGACAAAGATAAGTTGAAAAAATAAATGATGTTAAAGATGGAAAGTCTGTCCGGGTAAGTGCAGCACATTAGTTTGCGCAAGAGATCTAAAGCTATATATACGTGTGCGCCAATCAATCCGCAAGCGGCGGGTTAAATGGCGCAAATTTTTTTTTAATAAATCGTTTATATTCAATAAATTGTAAATGCTATGCTGTAAAAAAGTTTTTAGTTTGATACAGTAGATGTTTGGCTATCTTCACGTATGGTTCATTTTGTGTTTGAACTATTTTTTCATTTAAATAATCAAGGACAAAGGTTAGGGGTGCGCCAATCATGCCGCTTCTCCCCTAAATACTTACAATGTGACGGTCAATACGAGAGACATCATTTTTTAGCGAAATAAAGGATATTTGAGATGAGAATGCCCATATCTCAAGAAAAAGGGCCCATGTGGCGGAAATGTGAACACTGGGCTTCATTTTTAGATACCAGAAATCGACTTTCAAATGCCCACGAAAATCCGTTTCCCGAAGGGTGTGCACTCTCCTTGTCAGTTTAACGCCCTCTTTCACCCCCTGCATGATATTTGTATAAAAATGAAAAAATACAAGTTATGCAGTTTTGACTAAAAAATACACTTTTTGGGAAATATTGCAGGTATGCACACTATTACACATGTATACAAGTCTATTTATATGTTTGGTACGACCATAAGACGTGAAAAGAAATTTAGGATTTTATTTTTTTTCCTCTCTCCAAAGAAAGAACAGGAGATCTGGCACACATGGTTTGGTAGGTATTTACACCCCCTATGTTCATGTAAATTTTCATAAAAAATAAAAATGTGATTTTTGAGAAAAATGCATTTTTCCAAAAAGTGCATGCCTTATGCATTTTTTCATTTTTATGCAAATATCATGCAGGGGGTGAAGAGGGCGTTAAACTGAGTATAGCCACGTATAGTTTACTCAAAAGTTTAAAAAACTCCTAAAATGGCAGTAGTTTGAAGATGACCTTGAAAAATAAAATTTCAAAGTTAGGATTTTGTAAAAAATTTTTAACATTGCCAACCGAATGCAATTTTAGTGCAATCGAAAAATGAAAAAATACGTGTCGAATCATTTTTAGAGAAGAACAGCAATACTTCGATTTTAAAATGATCGGTGAGGTAGGCATACTTTGGCTGTTCGATTTGAGATGGATTCGGTCGTATATAAAATAAAATAAATTAATAAGAATAATGACAATTGTAGCTGTACATATTATTTAAAAAAAAACTTATTAAATCTTCGATTTTTTGTTTCATCTATTACCCAATTCTATAATGAGCATTGTATAAGAGTGAGGACTCTTTACTCTTTGGATAATTTTTTTGAAAGTTACGAGACCAAAGTAACGCATATTTGATAACCATATGCATATTAGGGTGTCCGTTATTTACCAATATTTTTTTTTCAGAAGTCGATAGAGAAATCGTTTCTATAGTACAAAAATAGTACATTTCGATACAAGTGTGCGAAGTGGGTGATTCGTGCACGGGTATGGTTTGTCGCGCGAGCGAAGCGACAGTAACAAAAACACCCGTGCAACGATCACCCGCTTCACCCATGTGTATCGAACTTTTATTTTTTTTAACGGAGTGAGCGACACTCGGAGAACATCGATTATGTTGGGGAGCAACCTCAATATTTAAAAAGTAAATAAATATTTAGAAATAAATGTTCATAAAAAATCAAAGAAAAATACTTCTAGTTTTTGTCTCTGCTCAAAATATATAAAAAGAAAGCCATTTTAAGGGGATGCCTTACTTGTATAGTCTGTACATGCTTACCGACATTTATTGATTTTTCAAATATCTATCTCAATTTACATATTTTTGCTTATATTGAAGCTGACACACATTCTTTGAATTATATAGATTGTGCGTGTGCTTCAATAATTTTGATAATATGAAAATTGGTTGAGAAATTTGAAAAATCAAGTGCAGAAATCTGCAGTTAGGTAAGGCTTTTCCTTAATAAGTTTAATGAAAATGAAATTTGAAGCTGAAAAAAAAGGTTGGTTTCATTTTTCATTCGTCTGTCAGAATGCGAAGAAAGTATGGAACTGTCCAAATTAAGTGTATTTTGATAGTTTGGACATTGAATTTTAAAGCCTCGTTTGATTTTTTACTTAATAGTGCTTAATAATTATGTATTAACGATTGAAAAAAACGATGAAAACGGGGCACCTGTGTCACCCCTGATGGGGCACGAGTAGCACACGGCGACGTCCGTCAGCAGCGCCGGAGCAAAACAGCTGATCGCCTTAACCTGCAAGTCAGAGCAATCACCGACCCCCTCCCAGCCAACGAAAATTGCCCAAATGAAATAAAAAAATACCAAAAGATAGGATTTAAATTGCTCCTTCCAAAAATATTTATTATGAAAACTGCTCCCTTTTAATTATTGTAAAAAAAATAAAATAATTTAATCATTTTTGCATCTTTAATTAACTCGATCTTGCTTAATCAAACTGCTCTCAATAAAATAAAAATAGCAGTAATCTGCTCCTAATCAATATTAAATTGCTCCACCATCAGATTTTTTATAAACATTCAACTTTTCAAGATAAAAAATAAAAAGCGTTTCATATGGCTAACCTCCTTTCGGCTTTCTTCCAACTTTTTTAATTTTTCCAAGTGCGTTAAGACAATTGACTAAAGAAATAATATCCCTGTTTGTGTAAAAATTATAAATATCGACATTCAGAGGGATATTATTTCTTTAGTCACATATTTCATCGTTAAAGATATAAAAAAATGACCAATTTATTTAATTTTTTTGCAATAATTAAAAGGGAGCAGTTTCCATAACAAATATTTTTGGAAGGAGCAGTTTAAATCCTATCTTTTGGTATTTTTATTTGTTGGATTTTGGCAATTTTCATCGGCTGGAAGGGGGGTGGTAGAGCAATCTAGCAATTCAAGATGGCAATATTTGTTATGTTAATGATATTACTGCCAAAGCTTTAATTTAAATTAATATTTTGTTTTAATTATCGATCTTAGATTGTTATTTGTCATACTTATGGAAATTATAATAATAGTTTGTATTAAAAACACTGTGTTAATAAAGGCAATCTAATTTTGATAAAATATAGTTTGAAATGTTTTACTTCATTTTATTATATTCAATAAAAATTATGTACGCTTTGTCAATTAAAATTTATTGCCCTTTCTTAAAGGTCGCTATGACAGTTATCGTTTCGCCTGTGCGACTCGTGCCCCACCCCCTGTTATTCGTGCCCCTTAGTGGGGCACGTGGCGATTTTTAAACGTTTTGCTTTTTCATTTTTGGTGAAAAATACGGGTTAATAAAACATTTTCTATCACTAGAATCGTGTTTTGCACGAACTGATCTATTGATTACATATTTTATTATTGTCTAAATCTGCTTTTAATATATTTAATTTCAATTTAAAGTTAGGGTGTCCATGACACCCTGCCTTCCCTTACATACTTGACGAGTGTGAAGTTTGTCGCTCGAGCGAAGCGAGAGCGACAATCACACGAGTCAAGGACAAGATAAGGAGATTATAGAAGCAGAGCGTGGGAGGCGGCATACTTTGCGCACGCTCCTTATACGAGAAGCGTGCGCGAAGTAAATTGATCTGCGCATGCGCGTCTTTCGCGCACGCCGTGTGTAAAACAGCTATACTTCGCGCACGCAAAACAAGCACGAAATAGTACATTTCGATACTAGTGCGAGGATTTGATTTTCCCCTCGTGTGACTGTTTGCACCCGAGCGAAGCGAGGGTGAAAAGGTCACACGAGGAGAAAATCAACTTCTCACACAAGTGTCGAACCGTATTTTTTGACACGACGTGCGAGAAGTGAGATTTTTGCACGCATCGTTTAACGCAGCGTGCGAGAAATCGAACTTCTCGCACGGAGTTTCAAAAAGGCGAGTTTCGCACACTCCGTTTAAAAAAATAAGTTTTCGCCATACCCTGGCCGAAAGTACCATATTCCCTCCCGGCGCAAAAACGGGAATGCGGCATTTTCGGCCTGGGTATGACGAAAAATAGTATACGCACCACGGGAGAAAAATTAGCCAGCTATGGACTGTCCAAGTTTTTTCCTCCCTAGGTGCGTAATATACTATTGTCGCCTGGGAGAGCTACATATCATTTAATTTCGCGTGCCGCCAGCCTATTTACGGTTTTAGCCCATCAAACACGCGAAAAAATGAAACCTTAAGAAAGTCTTATTGTTATAAAATTATGAAAATAGTTAACTTTATTTACATCATACTGTTTACTGTATTTACAAAGTCTCACCGTGATAAATTTATTATCAAGTTTCATTTTTTTTCTCAGACTTTTAACTTGAATAGTTTTTGATAAAAATGAAAAAAAAAACGTTATTTTTTCGTTTTTTTCGCGTGTTTTGGGGCTATAAAAATTGGTCATATTATCGAAAAATAAAAATGTAGCACATAAAAATGTGTATTCTTTTCCGTACTTTACAGTGGCGTTGGAATTTTGTTTAACCTAGCTCACGTAGTTTCTGTTTTAAATGGAAAAAAACCCGTATTTTTTTCGTTTTTACGCGTTTTTTAGCGTATTTTAGGGCTATAAAAATGGCTTAAATTATCGAAAAATAAAAATATAGTACATAAAACAGATGTATTTTTTCTGTTCTTTACAATGGCACTGGAGTTTTTAACCTAGCTCACGTAGTTTTTGTTTTAAATGGGAAAAAACCGTAATTTTTTCGTTTTTACGCGTTTTTTTCGCGTGTTTTAGGGCTATAAAAATGGCTTAAATTATCGAAAAATAAAAATGTAACACATAAAAAAGATGTATTTTTTCTGTTCTTTACAATGGCGTTGGAGTTTGTAATCTAGCTTTAAAAGATTTTGTTTAAAATGGGAAAAACGGTTATTAATTGTTTCGTTTTTTCGCGTGTTTGAGGGCTAAAAACATAAATAGACTGGTGGCACGCGAACTTAAATGATATGTAGCTCTCCCGGGCGGAAACTTGTTTTTTGTACTACAGGAACAAATTCTCCACCGACTTCTGAAAAAAAAAAAAAAATATTGGTAAATAACGGATACCCTAATGCATATAGTAAAATGTTTATAATAAATTTGAATAACTATAATTTCAACGGTCAAAAAGTTGTATAAAGGGTGATCTACGTTTAAGATACTAAGATGTAAATAAACAATGCCGTACTCGTATCAGTTTGACAGAGGCTGTGGGCTAGCACTATATATTAGGGACCTCGATTACTAGTCGGCACCCTAACTGGCGAAGCCATTGTCGATCCTTTATAAAGCCACGTGAAAACAGTATAGTACATTTCGATACTAGTGCGAGGATTTGATTTTCCCCTCGTGTGACTGTTTGCACCCGAGCGAAGCGAGGGTGAAAAGGTCACACGAGGAGAAAATCAACTTCTCACACAAGTGTCGAACCGTATTTTTTGACACGACGTGCGAGAAGTGAGATTTTTGCACGCATCGTTTAATGCAGCGTGCGAGAAATCGAACTTCTCGCACGGAGTTTCAAAAAATACTTTTTTAGATACTATTAATTTTAAATTCAAATTACACAATAAACTAACAGAACTAAATAAGTGTAAAGTGCAAATTGCTGCATCCGGATTTTTTACAATAAATACATTTTTTTATAAATATTATATTGTAAAAAGTTTTTGAAGAGATTAGAAAAAACACGACTCACATATACTTCCCACAGTTTTTACTTTTGTGAATATTAATTTGACTAATTGCAGTTTTGTAAGCAAAATTTATAATGAATTAAATTATAAGCCATAGCCCTGTCGTAAATTTTAAATGTTAATAACAGTTAATAACTGTTAAAAATTATTTCTAACTATTTAGAACTGTTTAAAACTGTTTATGAGTGTTACAAAATGTATGATTTTGGACACATTTTTTCTAATTATAATACTTTGTAACAATTTCAAACAGTTTTTAATAGTTTTAAACACTTTCGAACAGTTTCAAATAATTTTAAATTTGATATATTTCAAGAAAAATTAAAAATTAATAAATTATTATTATTGTTATTATTATTAATTAATAATTATTTAATAGCTTCATTATTATAATCATGAGAATCAAGGAGCGCGGGAGCACCCCGAAGGCAAGTATAACAGTCAAACAATGCAGAAGAAGCCTAAGGAGTGCTTAATTATACTAATAATTCATTATTACTATGTTAATAATAATAATTAATAAATATTTAGAAGTTATTAAATAATTTAATAACTCTTATAAACTGTTAAAAACTGTTGAAAAATGTTACAAACAGTTACAAACGATTAATAACGTCCAAAATCCTACATTTTGTAACATTTTTAAACAGTTTATAACTCTTTCTAACAGTTTTTAACATTTTTGAACAAAAATATTTCCGCTAGGGACGTCCTGTCTGAAAATGTAAAAACTTTCTTTTGATGAAGTATTTATAGCAATTTATAAATTTTGCGTGCGATATTCTGTACGTCTTTCGTAGTAAAAGAGAGCGATTGTTATAATCGAAAGAATAATTTAAAAGTTGCACAAGCTCACGAAGGAATATGTCAACGTCAGCATATTATACCTATAAACGTAGAATATAATCCGTCCTCGTCACAAAACCAGTAAGCATTCACAAGTCACAGGTAACTTGCAAGTCGCGCTGCGCGTCGGCGCGCGCTGGAAGCTCATCTGCAGCCGATAGGCGTAAGGCGTCCAGAGCAGCAGAGCTCCAGAGTATACTCCAGACCGGTTCAGACGTCCAGAGGGGAGATGTGCAGGGAGCGATAAGTACATCCGAATGCGACACGCAGCGCCACGGAGCAGCAGTCGCGCCTCAATATGGCCACCTGACATGTTCGTAGCAGACGATGCCTCGTACCGAGCGTGCACAGGTGGTATGCGTGGGAGGCGAGAAAGGGTCGCTTGTAAATAGGATTTAGGGGGGGGCTGGGACTGTCCCTATCGCCGCCGCCGCTGTCGTCGCAATCTCGCCGTCGGAGCACCGTCGCAGCCGCCGCCACGATGAACAGCGGGCGACCCCCGCAGCAACCGCCCGAGCCAGCCGACGAGGATGCCGACCGACTCGACGACGCCGTCGACCCGCGGGTCCAGGTAACCTCTCGCTCTCCCTCGCTCCCTCACTTGCACCCTCTCTCGCAACCTACACACTCGCGCGCGCGCGTCGTAAACTAATTAACCCCCTTGGCTGGCGATGACTCTAGAGTTTACAACAGATAGCAACTTTTTTTTTTCTTTTACCTGCTGTGATAACGCACTCGTCTCCTCGTGATGTTTTCCGCAACGATGAATTTATTGCTGTTCAAGCTGCGCGCACGCCCAGCCATAGACGTGCTTTTATAGTTACGGAAAGTTTAAGGGTTGCCACTGGGATTGCTCTTGTTTATGACCTATTTGGCCTACATTCAATTCAAATAGATAACATAGACCTACTGCCACCATTGTAATATACCTGTTATTAAAACAATCAATTATCATATGCTTAGATTTTCATTTTGCAAAAACAATTACAAAATATACAAATAACTATTCAAACTTTTCTCTAACTTTTTTTGCTTTTTTTGCATTGTTAATTTATTCATAACTATAGTTTTCCATAGTCATCAAATTTGTTACAGTTTGTCCGGCTTATGTAAAGATTTCTTCAAGTGTTATTTGTGCTACTTTCAATTAGTTGATCACCTCCTTTTCTATAGATTATAAGTATAGAGCTATAGTTTCAACTGAATTTAATTCACGAATAATCTAGACTTTAACTTATTTTTATTTTATTTAATATTTTTACATCTTTTATATATTTTTTCATGATAGTTGACTAAAAATATTTTTATTGAATGAACAAAGTGTAAATTGAATCTAATCACTAAAGAAATTTATAAAAAAAAACTGATATTTATTTTTAGATTGAGCTTGAACGTCTCAACACTGCAACTGATGACATTAACAAACTCGAAGTAGATTTAGATGTAAGTAACAAAATGAGAAATACACATGTAAATTAATTGAATTTTTTTAAATGTTGATTAATATGTTATATGCTTATGTTATTTTAGGAGGCAAGAGCAACATTTAGAGAACTCTTGTGTGAATCAACATTCAAAATTGATACTTTGGCAAAAAAACTTGGTACTTGTATTGAAAAGTCTCGTCCTTATTATGATGCAAGATTTAAAGCAAAGGAGGTAAAGTTCAATTTTCATTTTATTCATATTGTTATTTTCATAATATTCATGAAAATAAATTACTATTTCCAGGCTTTGACAGAAACTCAGAAAGCTGCTATAAGATTTGAAAGAGCAAATAGTCAACATGCAGCAGCTAAGGAAATGGTTTATTTAGCTGAGGAGGGCTTAAAAACTGAAGGAAGATGTTTTGATCATGCTTGGCAGGTAAATTTAACATGTCAGAAAATTTCTTGATAGACTATTAGGAAAAACATTTGAATCTAATATTTGTGCAGGAAATGTTAAACCATGCTACCTCTAGAGTGAATGAGTCAGAACATGAAAGAGCAATTTGTGAAATGGAACATAGACGTACCACTGCTTTGTACCATAAAGCTGAACATGAAGTTCAAAGGTTGCAGAGAGAGCTTAAACGGGCCATTGCCAAGTCCAGGTATCATTTAGAAGATTAGAAAGTAATTTTTAAGATATCTTAGTTATATTTTTGCATGGTATTCTTGTGTGCTTTTTCTTGCATATTTTATCTCTATGTAATTAGAATTTTGCAAGAAAATAGTTTACCTATATTTTCAGTGAATGAATTTTGCCTATGCCTATATCAATTTATACCACATTCACACATAATTTTTTTGGTTTCTAACAATAATTTATTTATAATTTTATTAAAACATTGGTTCTTTATTCTCGTATTCAACGAGAATATTTGTTTTTCTTGACTGTGTTCATGTGTTGGCAGTTTGGATGCACGTCGCAGTTTGCTTCTGATAAACAGTATCGCCTACAGGCACAACTTGCTCATGTTGTAAGTAGAATAGAGTTTTAATTTTTTATTTTTTGCACATCTCCTATCTTTTTTCTTTTGTCATATTAATAACTCGTTACCAACTTTTGCACGAGTGTCTTACTATTTTTTTAATTTTCAAAATAAGAGTGAATATTTAGTGTATTAAAAAAGTTGATTGTAAAAATTAGATTAATATTTCAAATTATAAAACAAGATAATTTAAATCAATTATTTTTATATATTATAGGCCATATTATGAAATGAAAGCACATTTTAACCATGTTTTGGAAGAACAAAAAATACGAGTAAGTGCACTTGAAAGGTCAGTAGCAGATGCCAAAATGACATATGCAGAAGCTTTACGAAACTTAGAAAGGATAAGTGATGAAATACATAGAGTGAGTTGACAAGTGACTGCATAAACCATTATTTATAACAATAATAAATGAATGAATATTTATTCGATTTTTTACAGACTAGAAGATATGATGATTCAAATAATCATACTAAAAAAGTAGGAGATACAAGAAATCCTTCTTCCAATCCATCTAAAACCAATTCAACTGATTCTAGTACTACTGAATCACCAGATAGCACTGATTATACAAGCGATGAATATCTACGCCTTCCTGAAAAAGTGACTTCAGATGTCAGTTCTTTACGAAAAGTAATATCCTTATATCCTATTTAAAAACAAATTAATTATATATTCACGTATTTTGTGATTTATAGGTTGCAAAAACTTCGTCTTCTGAATACCTTGGTACAAATACAAGAAATATGTCATCAACGGAGCCTAGGAGATATATAAAAAGAGACAGACCTCGTAGTATCGCCACTACTGATGCCAAACATATCACTGCTGTCCAGAACCAAACTAGTGCTTCTACGTCCAATTTGCCTGACATTACAAAAGTACTGTCCCCTACAGGAAAGAAAGTTAAAATTCAATCACCCAAGAAAGAGAATGAAAGTAACGGAGTACAAAATGGTGATGAATGGACTGAAATTAGTTTAAATAATTCTCCAGAAGAAATTTATTATAATAATGATGCTTACTTTGATGAAGAAGAAAATGAAATCCCTTATAAACCTCTTGGAACAGATTTAAGTCCAGAGTTATCTAATATAACAGGTGATGACAATGTTAAGCATAAAAAATTAGTCACACAAAAATCTTTACCTGCAATGACTGAAAAGAATGAAATAAGTCTGACTGAAGAGAAGAAAGCACAAGTTACAAGAAGTCCATCATTCAAAAGAAAAGGCAAATTGGATAGCTGTTTAGCAACATGGATATCGCGAAATTCGGTTGCTGGCGAAATGAGTGTTGGAAGTTCTGGTAATCAACTACATTTCGCGCGCACACGCGCACACACACACACACATACACACACACACACGAACGCGCGCGCGCACACACATTTCATTTATCAACGATTATTTCCACTGAAAAGGTTCAAAATGTCAGTATTGCATTGTCAATTATTCTTTTATTTTTCAGCAAACTCCAGTCGAAGACAGTCTTTGGACATGTTATGGAACTCTGGAACAGGAGAACGAGTTAAAGAATTACTCAATCAAGGAATGATGATGCTTAATATATCCACCTTAACAGAACGGCGGCCCAGTGAACCCAAAGTTGTAGATAATGAAAAAGAAAAAGATAAAGTAGAAAAAACAGAGAAGGTAGAACTAAAGGGTAAAAAAGTTCCAAGCCCCTTAGAAAAAACCATGAATTATTTAAATGCTGAAGAAGAAACTTCTGATAGTGAAAGTCTTGCCAGGTAAAAAATATCTATAATTAATAACTTCGTTATTGAATCAATAATTCTTTTTACAAAATATAATTGTACTTGTTTTCAGTGTCGAAATGTTAACTGAAGACCAAATATCTTCTTTAATGATGGAACCTGATATGAACCAAGTTTGTCAAGAAATCCTAGGTACACCCCTAGTCGAAGTATGTCCTCTCTTACAAGAACTACAACAACAACACTAATAATGATTTTTAAAAATCTTCCACTGCTATGCATTGGACAGACATTAACAAAGTGTTCAGTTATAAAAATATGTTGTTGGTTGAAGTATGTTACTATACTCTGAAAGACTATAGATCTCTAACTACTTCGCCAACTCTTCCTTTTTATCATAATTTTTATGGTAGTAGATATTTATTATTTAATTAACAATATTTCTAAGAAATATTTCATTCATAAGAAATACCGTAAATACGCTAATAGCCAGTGGTAAAATGCGGTGCTAAATAGAAATATTTAATTACAATTTTAGATATGGCATTGTCATATTTACTTGTTAGTGTATTTTGTTATTATGATGATTTTTATAATGCTTTTGTGTTGATATCTACTATCAATGCCATTATCAGGACTTAATCTGACATTCCTAATATTTTTTTTTAATGTTGAATGAATGAAGCGATATTTATTATGATCATTATTTTTATCTAGAAGATTTTATTGTTGAATTATATACAAGTCATCCTTTATAGTCATTTATGAAATGGTTTTGTTTTTATCGTTATTTATTTTAAGTTTGTTGAATTCAATTCATTATTTGTGCAATAATATTAATAATATTAATACCAATTCTTATATTTTACCAGATTTTTACTTATACATTTTTTTTTTATAAAAAAAAAGCAATATTTAATACTTAGGTAATAAAGGAAACTACTCTTAGTATATTGTATTAAAAAAAAAAAAGTTTAAAAACAGAAAAAATTCAGTTTTAGTGTATAATTTAAAAAATATTACAATTGGTATCAAATTTTACACGCTGAAAGAATAAGTAACATTTTTAATAAACTTAGTGAATCATAAAACAGAGTAGTTCCTAAACTGTCCTGTGATGAAATGTCAGATTGCTGTCAATACTTTTAAATACTTATATGAGGAAAACGCCAAAATATTGCTCATTCAATGCGTAAAAGTAACCGAAATTTTTTTTAATCACAAATCGGGGTTGTCTTTATGATATAAAATATGCTGAAAAATTGATTAATAAGACAAACCTATAAATTTTAAGGTGGCCATTTCAACTTAATTAGTTGCTAGCAAAGTGTTTATGCTAAGTTAATAAAAATTATTCGTTTACAAAGAAGATCCGATATTTGTAATAAAAATATTATATCATAAAATTTATTTAAAAAGTTCTTGAAAAGATTATCTATTAGTTTAGTAAAATGTTTATGAATGCCAGTTAAATTGATAAAGACTATTTACATTGACACAAGAAATTGAAATTAGTATTTCAAGCTAATGATAACCTTTCAAACACAAAAAGCAAACACTTAGAAACTAGTAAGAAACAACTTTTGTTTAAATTTATTTACTTTATACATTTATTTTTGAGATGTAAGGAAGAAAAACGAGTGAAAACAAGTCATTACATACATAGCCTTTTTCTTTATTTTATTTCAAATGTTTATTTTCACCAATAATTCTCAGGGCATAATATTCAGAATAATTTAAACATGCAATAATATTTTTTATAACAGTAGATGATTTGGACAATTGTTCAGAATTTTAAACTCAAAAAATAACGGAAAATAGTACATTATTCCTATCGCCACTGTGGCCACTTCATAGATTTGAAAAGTTATTTTGTATTTAAAAAATTAGACTATGTTACTTTATTTCCGCTAATTTACTTTATTCCCGCATTATGCGGGAATCAAGTAAAAGAGGGAATCAGACCCCACTTTTGCCCCGCTTTTCAGGTTATAAAATGGCCATTATAGTAGAGATGGGAATAAATGAATAAATGTTTCCCTTTACAAAACATTCCTTTAAACTATAATATTTTTGTTGATTTCCTCAAATAATGTATTATGTATAATCATTTTAAAAAATATTGTAGAAAATTTGCAAATTACCATTATATTTAATTTATATTATAATTATTCTAAAGCTAATATGTGTTAGTAATCTGCATTGTACAAGTAATTAAAGAAGTACAAAGTGCTTCGCGAGTAATACATTTTTTACAACCAGTTCTAAGGGCTAATAATGTAGGTGAAAATATATATATATAAAATAAACTATAAAAATGCGGGTAGGATGAATCTAGTTGCCAATTAGAAAGTTTTTGTTGTAAAAATTTATAACAGACCTCATCGCAACTATTTGTTAAGGAAAATTTCAAGATTCAAATAGAAATTTTCGAGCATGTTGCTTCGCCAATAGTGCTTTTACACCAATAGTAATAATACTAAATATTTAACTTAAATAGTTGATAATTGTTGTACAAATGCGAGTAGTCTTTTTCTCGCCTTAAAATTAGATACAAATAGTCAACGAATTAGTAAATTAAAAATAAATTCAAAAATATTTGTTTGATAAACTCATTCTCATTATATATTATAATATGCTCTAAAATTTAAAGTTATGGTTAAAATTTATGGGTTTAAAAAGCTTAAATTTCTCTAGTACAGACTGTTAAAAATTATAACAAAAACAAAAATATGGAATGATTGTACAATGTTTGTCCAAAGTGAGAAAAACTTTATAATAAAAAATTATATAAAATTTTTATGAATGATAATGATTTTTAAGAAAAATTATTTTTAATTCCAAATAATGAAAATATATATCAGATTGCCATTCATAAAAATTATTCTTTCTGTACTTACCCTTCCTCAAGATTCGCCAGGATAGATTAATATTATTGATTTTGAATTAACTTATTTTTCTAGAACCTTAAATGGAAGTGTGAATTGTTACGAATGAGAAAACATAAACTGAATGTATCATATTGTATATGTATCTGTAACTATAATGTATATACCATGCAATCTTCATTAAAATATTCATTAAAAAATATAAGTTTTTTCATTCATAAAACCGTAATACTTATCCAAATAAACAAAAATTAGTCAGCAAAAAATTAAATATATGTACCTATACTTTAAATTAACTGAAGTACTATCTATCGTATTTTATTTAATGTCACTATAAATTTTTTTTTTAAATAAAGAAAGACTGATCGCGAACCTGTATTTATACAATATAATCTAAGCACGTTGCAGAACTACTTTACAAAAAAATTTTAAATATACCGACGTACTGTAGATGGTCCTATACTTAGAAATCCAGGATGAGATCTCAGGTAATTTCTCCTACATTGATTAAAAATCGGCTTTTCAGTACTGGTGGCTGTCTATAAGATACCCCCCCCCCATGAATTAAAAAATACACATAAGCGTTTAGAGTCAATTTTTCGATTTTTAAAAATTCTACACATGAGATCTCAGGTGAATTCTCAGGTGAGATCTTAGGCTGCTTCGACTTGTTAATGTTTGACAGAATATAATTAATTTTTGTTATACAAATATCAAATATTTTCTGCAAAAATTTCTGCAAAATTTTCCTGTTAGTCTAGGCGCAGACTATGATTTCGTAGCCGATTGAGTGCCATTGCTCTACTCAAGGTTTTTATATGTATTTTTTCATCCTGATTACGAATTTTGAGGGTAGAAGTCTTGAAAGTGATCAGATAAATTGTTATTAACAATTTAATTGTTTAAATCGTTATATCTTTAATTCTTTGATAGATATCAAAATTTTGCTTTTGCAAAATTGTTGGTGTTTAATTCAGAAATATGCTCGATTTTGAATTTTTAAGAAAACTTAATTAGAAAAAAAGTTATAGCAAATTTAGTGCAAAAAAGTGCTGATGTAGCTTCGCGCGGCCACTCTTTCGCTTGTATCTCCAGTTCTAACGAAAATTTTTCAACTTTCAACCTCGCATTTTGAAAAGAGAATAATATTCTATTAAGCCACTTCATAATTATTATCTATACTTTAGTTTACATAATTATTTAAACGTTTTTAATTAAAAATTTCAGTAAAAAATGTCAATTTAATTTGTTTATAAGACTTTTTTCACTATTTGCACTAATTTTCTCAAAATTTTTCTATTGCAAAGTTGTTTGTTTTTCATTTACAAATACGCTAGATTTTGAATTTTTAAGTTAATTATTTTTTTAACTTAATTAGAAAAAAAGGTATCGCAAATTGAGTGCAAAAAAATCCCGTTGTAGCTAAGCGCGGCCACTCTTTCGCTTGTATCTCCGGTTCTAACAAAAATTTTTCAACTTTCAACCTCGCACTTTGAAGAGAGAATAATATTCTATGAAGCTACTTTATAATAATTATCTATAATTTAGTTTAAATAATTATTTCAGCGCTTCAACCGAAAAATTTCTGTAAAAAATGTCGATTTTATTTGTTAAATGAAATTAAAATATTTTAATAAAATCAATACATATATTTTAGTAAGATTTTTTTTAATAAAACTTCATAAAAATATTTAATTAAGAACTCTAAATTATATTAATTTAATCATTGTATTTATGAGTGCTGCGCCCGCGCATCGCATATAATGCAGCAATTCAAATTCAAACATATAAATAATATTTTAAATTTTACATTTGGCATATTTTGGTTTTGTTACATTAATTTTCAGATTAAACTTGAGATGTGGAAATACGTTGAAAAATGAATAATAGATTATTTGATAAAATATCAATGTCATTTTTATTTATGCGTGTACATCAAATAAATCAATATTATTTACTTGAAGTTTAAAATTGTGGCGCTTAATTTTTTTTATACTAAATTATAGATAATAATTATAAATTAATTTAATAATATTTTATGTTTAGCTGAAAATTAACAAATTTTTGCCAGAAGAAGTAAAAGAATTATTGCGCTTAGCTACAACGGGACTTTTTTGCACTCAATTTGCGATAGCTTTTTTTCTAATTAAGTTTTCTTAAAAATTCAAAATCTAGCGTATTTGTAAATGAAAAACAAACAACTTTGCAATAGAAAAATTTTGAGAAAATTAGTGCAAATAGTGAAAAAAGTCTTATAAACAAATTAAATTGACATTTTTTACTGAAATTTTTAATTAAAAACGTTTAAATAATTATGTAAACTAAATTATAGATAATAATTATGAAGTAGCTTAATAGAATATTATTCTCTCTTCAAAATGTGAGGTTGAAAGTTGAAAAATGTTCGTTAGAACCGGAGATACAAGCGAAAGAGGCGCCTCGCGAAGGTACATCAGGACTTTTTTGCACTAAATATGCTATAACTTTTTTTCGAATTAAGTTTTCTTAAAAATTCAAAATCTAGTGTGTTTGTAAATGAAAAACAAACAACTTTTCAATAGAAAAATTTTGAGAAAATTAGTGCAAATAGTGAAAAAAGTCTTATAAACAAATTAAATTGACATTTTTTACTGAAATTTTTAATTAAAAACGTTTAAATAATTATGTAAACTAAATTATAGATAATAATTATGAAGTAGCTTAATCGAATATTATTCTCTCTTCAAAATGTGAGGTTGAAAGTTGAAAAATGTTCGTTAGAACCGGAGATACAAGCGAAAGAGTGGCCGCGCGAAGGTACATCAGGACTTTTTTGCACTAAATTTGCTATAACTTTTTTTCTAATTAAGTTTTCTTAAAAATTCAAAATCAAGCATATTTCTGAATTAAAAACCAACAATTTTGCAAAAGCAAAATTTTAATATCTATCAAACAATTAAAGATATAACGATTCAAACAATTAAATTGTTAATAACAATTTATCTGACCACTTTCAGGACTTCTACCTTCAAAATTCGTAATCAGAACGAAAAAATACGTATAAAAACCTTGAGTAGAGCAATGGCACTCAATCGGCTACGAAATCATAGCCTGCGCCTAGACTATGTGGGTAAAAACTTTGCAGAAATTTCTCTTAGCGAGTGTCCACATAGTGTCTCATGTGCCTTGTCTCTTGTCTCATGTCTCAAGCGCGAAGAAAATCGTTGTCCGAATTATACATTTATAGTTTATGGCAATAGAAAATTATACAGAAAAAATGACCATAGATTAAAAATTATTAAGATTGCGGACAACGATTTTTTTCGCGCTTGAGACATGAGACAAGAGACAAGGCTCACGAGACGCTATGTGGACAGTTCTTTACAAGTACTTCTGTAGAATTTCTTGTACAAATGTCTGCAGAAACTTTCTGCAGTATTTTTTCCTATAGGAGCCTTTTTCTACAGGAGAACGCAAACACTGAGGTGCGCTTCAAACATCATATTGATTCCTCCTTTCCACCGTTACACTTTTTCATTATTGTTGGCATAGTCTATGGATCACCTGAAAATTTTCCATCATAAGTATCTGTTACAGACGGAGATTCCAATTTTTCCCTTATGCTAGCCGCAAAACTAATTCCCTGGTAAAAATGATCTTCAAGGTTCGGAAATGTCCGGATCTAAGGAACCTTTCCGATCCTTTCCGGTTTTTGGAACCAATTTCTTCCGAACTCTTCCGAACTGTCATGGAGGTAAACTATTAAAGGAAAGCCTTACCTAACTCATGCAGATTTCTGCACTTGATTTTTCAAATTTCTCAACCAATTTTCATATTATCAAAATTATTGAAGCACACGCACAATATAATTCAAAGAATGTGCGTCAGCTTCAATATAAGCAAAAATATGTAAATTGAGATAGATATTTGAAAAATCACTAAATGTCGGTAAGCATGTACAGACTATACAAGTAAGGATGATCTCTTTAGAACCTTTCTGATCTATTAAGATTTGTTACGAAATAATTTGGTATATTTATTCAGGATTGGTTGGTTCGTTCCGAACCTGGTTGAAGTATAATGAATTATTACGATCAATTGAGGACTTGAATGAACCATCATATTTCTGGCTATTGTTAACCGTGGAACCGTTCGGAACTGTCATGAAATAAGCTCCGTGTAGGGAAACCTACATAAACATTTATTTAGTGCTGTTAATTAATTTCTCACGAAAAAAAAATCGTTATTTGTTTAAATTAAATTTACATTTATATTAATAACGATTATTTATGAATAAATAATAAATAATAAATCATAAATAATTATTTATTAATAAATAATAGTTGTTAATAAATAATATTAGAGATACAGAAAAAAAAATTATCCTGATTTTCGCGCATAATTATGGAAATATTAATGTCATGCCCAATTTTTAATGTTTATTTAAATGTTTATTAATAATTGATATATTGTGATTGAAATTAATTATTTTTAATTTATAACAATAATTTATAAGAACATTAAATTATAGAAAGCCTGAAATTGTAAATAAATTTTCGATGTCATCGGGATTCGAACCTGAGTCCTCAGCTTACTAGTCCAGCGCCTTAGCCATTACTCTAAAACGGGTGTTGGCATCAGAGTTATAATTTCAATACTTGTATGATATGGAGGTAAACTGTAATGAATTTTCATGATCTCTTTAGAACCTCTCCGATCTATTAAGATTTTTTTCGAAATAATTTGGTATATTTATTCAGGATTGGTTGCGGTTCGTTCCGAACCTTGTTGAAGTATAATTAATGATTACAATCAATTCAGAACTTTGGTGAACCATCATGTTCCTGGCTATTAGTAGGTTCCGAACCTTGTTGAAGTATAATGAATCATTACGATCAATTCAAGACTTTGGTGAACCATCATGTTTCTGGCTATTAGTAACCGTGGAATCGTTCGGAACAAATGCCCAAGATTATTAATATTTATTCCAATATTTATTAAGAATCGTAAAGTATGTTGGTGTTATGCCAAATAATTTTGAAGTTCAATAATAAAGTTTTAAATAAAAAAAATACTTCATGTGTTATTATCATTTTATATATAAACGATAATCTTATTAGAATTAATTATATATTATGACAAAGGGAAAAACTTTATTGATATTCGATCGATTTCGGTATAGTTCGTAAAAGTTCATGGCAATCCAGAAACCTTCGTAATGGTTCCTAAAGGTTAAAAAAAAATCTAACAAACTGATATTATACTATACTTGCTTTCTCAATGATTCGTTATGCATTTTTATGTATTTTATTTTTCTATCGGCATCTCTTCTATCTTTATAATAATAGATAAAATTTCATAAAAGATCGTTAAGGATCACATTATAGGTTAATTTTTCAAGGTTCGCATGGAACCGGAAAGGTTCAGAAAATCTATAAATTGTTTATTCTTGCTCTAATCAACGTATTTCATTAAAATCTTCGTTATTCTAAAGAGTATATTGAAATTATTTTAATTAAATATTTCGGAAAGGAACTTGATGGATCGGATAAGTTAACAATTTTTTAAATAGAGAAATAAATCATTTAAAAAATGATTGTAGAGAAAACACTTTCGTAATTCGGCGATTCATAGCACTGAAAGTAAAAATCTATTTTTAACAAGGTTCGGAAAGGTTCACCATTTTCCGGATATTCCACTCCACATAGGTTCGGAAGCGTCCTTAATGGATTTGAAAGGATCGGAAAAAACCGTTCCGATTCATTCCGAACCTTAACGGACATTTTAACCAGAGTTGTAGCTAACTGGTTGGTTGTTGAATGAAATGGTGAATTTTTGTGTAACAACGAGAATAAACTTTACTTAATAACACTATATATAAATGGGAGCGTCCACCAGAAACCAGCCAGCGGGCGCGCGCAGTGCCTTTTTTGCGTAAAATGCGCTCTGTTCAACTCGCTCATAATTAATTACATGCTGAGTCTCTCGGAAAAAAACAAGGGACATATATCGATAGATTTTTCCCCCTCTTTACAGTGGTGCTATTGTTTATTATCTGAAATGCTTTTTTACGGTCAAAAACTTGAGTTTAAGATCGAACCGATTTTTCTAAAAGAATACCATGTTTTTTTTAAATACATTTTTTCATTCGAAAGCACAAGGCTTCAGTTTCTAAATCCCAAAATTTCAACTTGAAGAAATGAAGAGTTCATAAGTAATAAAATTTAAAAGAGACAGCGAGTCGCCGCGCGTGCTTTCTGCACTACGCCGTACAGTGGGAGAAAACGATCAAAATTTCATGCGAGGTATTAAAAGTTATCCCAATTGGGATATTTATTTTTTTAAATACCCATAATTATGTCCGTTTTCTTATGTCAATGCGGCAATTGCGATATTTTAACACTTCAACTTGCAATATCTTAAATACTCTTATAAACTACAATCAGAAATGTTTCCCATACTTGATACCACAAAATATGAACAATATTTATATTGCAAGTTGAAGTGTTAAAATATCGCAATTGCCGCATTGACATAAGAAAACGGACATAATTATGGGTATTTAAAAAAATAAATATCCCAATTGGGATAACTTTTAATACCTCGCATGAAATTTTGATCGTTTTCTCCCACTGTGCGCCGGAGCGCGCTGTTGCTGATGTATTTCACTATTTCGTTGTTTCGTACTTAGTAAATATCATATAATAATAGTACATTACGATACTAGTAGCATAAGTCGTACTTTATACATATAAGCGCCCGAGGGTAGCGAGTGGGCTTAACGCCGTGCCATAAAGAACGACTTATGACACGTGTATCGTACATTATTTTATAGCACTGACGCATAAATCCGCGATGTCACGCCTATCCGTGCCATTATAGCAGTCCATTTTTGCTTATCACCCTCGTTATCGCTCGGGCGATACTGCGCGGTGCAATAATCGACTAGCTACTTATGTCACGGATAGACGTGACATAAATGCGGATTATAAATGTGGCAACTCGGTGTTCAGTATGCATACAGATCCCACCGCCATTTAAAAGAAAGAAGAAGAACATTTCTCAAACTTTATCTAAATATTTTTTGAATTTCAAATATGCCCTCAAACAGCTATAAAAATAAAATAAAAAGAAAATTATAATTAATATTGGTAGAAGATGTACGAACGTTTATTAATTTGAATGAACCAAACTATTTATTAGGTGTAAATGGATGTAAGAGATCAAAATTAAGATTAATATTATTTTATCTTTTTTTTATTATAATTTTTATAAAAAAAATCTATGTACAAAACATGTATAATAAATGATCTATTTACAAAGCTTCAGATCTCCCTTGAATTTTGGAGAATTTATTCAGTCATGTGAATCTTAATCCAATCCAAGTAGCTGAAGACTCTGGTGAACACATCCGGAACTCCTTGGGCACAAGCTTTTCCGAAAGAGACAATACCGATCTGAACACCTTCAGATACTAATGGACCCCCCGAATCGCCCTATTGATATAATGAGAGCAATTATATCATAATGCGTCAATATAAATATCTTATATTATATATTTCAAGAACATTTTCATTAAACTTACGCTGCAAGCACCTTCGCCAGCCTTCGTCAAAGTACAAATGTGTGTGTCTAATATTTGTTTCCAGGAATTTTTACAACTTTCTTGAGTAATAACTGTTAATTCAATTTCTTGCAAAACTTTTGGATTCGCTCCGCCTGCCTAAAAATGTTTAAAAAATTATATTTATTGAAATAAAATATTTAACATTTAGTGTAATTAATCTTTTACAGATACACTCGGAAATGGTGAGACCAACCCTGGGAGAAATTCATGTGCCAAATTATCGCAAAAAACGTGCCCAAATGTGCATTAAGTTATACATGTACGTTTAAGTAATCTATACTTGGACACAACTTCACTTTCGCACAATTTGGCATAAACATTTTTCTACCAGAAACTAAATTGCTGCAAAGAAATACAAATCAAAACTCACATCAGTTCTTCCCCAGCCAGTCAAAATAGCTGAACTATTGTAAGTATCAAAATCCGTGATTGGCAAGGCGATTGGCTGTACTTTTTCGTTAAATTCAATTTCTTCATCCACACGTATAAGTGCAATATCATCAGCGATATCTTCAATATCCATTGATGTAAAGTTCTCATGAACAATTAGATTACTTGCAAAATAAAATTTTCCACCGTTTCCTTTTACGTCATTTGTGCCAGCAGTGATGGTAATCATTTGAGCTTTACGCCTAAAATAAAAATAATGTTAATATTTTATGTTAATATCTACTATTACTATTAATTTGCTATTGTAAATAGACTATTAGATTATAAATTTACTTATAAACGCAATGTGCTGCAGTTAAGATGTAGTGCTGATTTAATAGCGATCCACCACAAAGAAACATTGCTCCGTATCTAAGGACAACCTGATACGGATACTTGCCATCGTCGGCATTAGAACCACCAACTACTCGGTTAGATATTGGAATATCTGTAAATAAAAAGCATACAATAGTGAAAATAAAATAACTGCAGATCAAATGAAAACTCGTCACCATTCAAAAAATTTAAGAGCTACACAAAAAACTTATATACCATAGTATTTTGTTATTTATTTACAATAGACTGTAATATTTAAAAATGTATATGTAGTTTTATTAAATAGAAACTTTTTCAAAATTTCAATTTTTTCTTTCTCTTTTTCAAAAGAGAACAAGTTTTTTTGGGCAATATACAAATAAGATCCTTTCTAAAATTTCTTTATTAGTACTATATGTTTCATGATTTAGTCAGATTCACATTAATCTCACTTCTTTGACCAATGAATTCATAGAAAGTTCAAAATCAACAACGTTTGAATAATCATTCACGTTTTGAAATTTCCATGTGAGGAAAAGAGTAAATAAAATCAAATAAAATTTTCTAAATTGTTTACACGAATTTAACTTACTGTATACACCTACAGTGCAGCACAATAAAACAATTCCGACTAAGCTCTTCATGATGATTAATTCAAATCTTGAAGATTTACAAATGTAACGTCTTTTATATATAAGAGAAAGCAATATCTAATCAATATAATCAATCTTTATAATTAAAAATACCATAGATAATAGATATAAATGTTATAAGATATATCTTCTTATCCATCTATGTCGTGCGGAAACAATCGATAAATACGAATGTGCGTAAATATACATAGATATATTATTATCATAACAATAAAGAATATAAAATGTCTATAAGAAATGTGCATAGTAAAATGTCTGTAAGAATATAAATTATTTGTTTACTTATTTATTTTCACCATACCCTGGCCGATAGTTCCACTTTCGCTTCAAAACGGGAAAGTGATATTTTCGGCCCGGGTATGGTGAAATAGTACATAGGGAGGTAATGAGTTGGCCAGTCTCTGGACTCTGACTCTCGACTGGCCAACTCTTTACCTCCCTAGTTGCGTAATATACTATTATTTATTCATTCAGTCATTCAGTCATGCATGTATTTATTTGTTTATTTATTTACTTATTTATTTATTTATTTATTTATTTATTTATACCAGAAATTTGATTATACACACACACATACTCGTATATGATTTACATTATTACATGTTATGATGGTGAATGAATAATATATCAAATTATTTCTTATAAATCCAATATAAATTAAACCATGATTTTTGACGGTTTTTTGAGAATAAAATTATTATTGATTAATTTACAACAAAATCATCTGAACATATTATTACTATAAAAGTGTAAGTTTGCTTAAGTTATGTTAAGAATGAATGTATCATGACGTTAGATCATAAATATGTTGCAACATTTTATGTTTTCCGGTTTTAAAATAAATATAACACATAGGATTTATTAGTAATCGGAATAGTCGCACTTTTAAATATATATTTTCCTTCTTATTCCGATTATTTGTTTAGAAAGTATTTTGTTCAAGTACACAAGAAACATAAAAAATACTTATTTATTTTGTTGGTCTTATTAAAACTATTTAAAAATTTCATTCATTGTTTATAATTAGTGTATCACTATTACTTACATTGTTCATGATTAACTATACTAAAACTTACATACTGACAAGGAAATGATATTAAATATATAATAAAAATACGATTAATCTATGTATCATACATATCTATCATGCGACTGATCTTTCGAAGTATTATTTTAATTAAACTAAATAATCTTTTCGCTATAAATCCGCTTCTACTTTAAATCAAAGAATCACAGGTTTATATAGATAAGAGACTTCCTATTGGAATTGTTAAATTAATCTTATAAGAATAATTGATTCAAAACTTATATAATTTACTTGTATTATACTTGAAATTGTATTACAACGATTTCCATTTTAATAAGTGATGTTTTTGTTTATTGCTGAAATAGTACAAGCTGAATCTTTTCTACCACTCATAATGACAACCCTTCGAATTATATCTCTTTGATAAAAAACTACTGTGAAAAAAGATATGACCGAATCCATTTCAAATCTAACGGTCTAACTGCGCTCATATCACCGATAATTTTGGAATTTGATTATTGTTGAGAATATACATA
The DNA here is from genome assembly GCA_036365515.1 of Torymus aiolomorphi. Lineage (NCBI taxonomy): Eukaryota > Metazoa > Arthropoda > Insecta > Hymenoptera > Torymidae > Torymus > Torymus aiolomorphi. The sequence goes on along the minus strand of CM070876.1, from coordinate 40,034,036 downwards.
TTATATTGTACAGCGCGAGACACACGTATGTACACATGTGTGTCTCCCCACCCCATAACGTGTGAGAGCCGACGGGCGAGCGCGACGCTCCTGCAAACTTGTCGTTAGACCGAGAATGGCCCGCGCCAAGTGTAGTCATACTGTATCTTAAAATTAAGTCTCTTAATAAACTCTTTTATTCTATCCAATTTGTGTGTCCTTTATTCAACAATTATAATATTCTGTTCTTCTCGACATGTATTTTTTTGCTCATAGAGGAATTTTGGAACGGTGAAAAAGGTTTTCAAAACGAAAAATGTTCAAAAACATGTTTATAGCAATCTATGCTAAAATACGTCGATTTTCAGAAAATTTGTTTTTGCGCGCGAGAGTGTGTGTGTGTGTGTGTGTGTGAGAGAGAGAGAGAGAGAGAGAGAGAGAGAGAGAGAGAGAGAGAGAGAGAGAGAGAGAGAGAGAGAGAGAGAGAGAGAGAGAGAGAGAGAGAGAGAGAGAGAGAGAGAGAGAGAGAGAGAGATAGATGAGCATAATCCGGACAATATCTCGAGAACCATTTAAGGTTGTATGACACGTACATCCCATTCAAAAGTTAGTTTTTGTCGTTAAAACTGCTATAAATAATTATGTAAGGCAAATAATCCATTTTGAGTTTTCGTGATCTATATATAAATGAAATAAAAATATTATAAGCTTCAAAAATTGGAAATCGAAACAGAATATTGTGGAATTGGCATATGTCGTTTCAAAATCGTCATTATGTCTAAATTAGTGCATTTTGACGATTTTAAAACGAGATATGCCTCTACAATTTTGCGTCGATTTCCAATTTTTAAAGCTTATAATATTCTTATTGCATTTATACATAGATCGCGAAAAGTCAAAATTGATTATTTGCTTTATATAATTATTTATCGCAGTTTTAACGTTAAAAACTAACTTTTGAATGGGATGTTACGGGTCATACAACGTTAATAACTGACAAAGACTACTCTTGGTCTCGATTCAGATTCTCAGGCTGCTTACTATTATTTGAGTTTTTATTGGTTTTCTTTGGTTTTAACTGATTTCTTTTGTTTTACAAACAAAAAACTCAAATTTTGAAAAAAATATTCGATGGATAATTTTTTCGAATATTTTTCCGAAACATTCCTAAAGGCCCAGTATTTATACAAAACATGTTTATGAATTAAAATTATTTCATTTCATGAAATATTTACTGAAATAATGTGAGTATTCGAAGAAAGTTTGCGGACGAATAATGCCCATCTCTGATTTTAGTGCAATCGGAAAATAAAAAAATACGTGTTTAATCATTTTAAGAGAAGAATAGCATTCCAATTATATTGTGGGGTTCGAGAGTCACAACCCACCCCTCTCTCCCAGCTGTGGCAGCACCGCTACCTCGCTCCACCACCATAGCTCGTGCCGGCACTAACTCCCGCAAGTGGCCGAATCGCCTCTCTGTAAATATATATAGGACCTCCAAACACAGCACAGACACCCAACCGCATCTGGACTCATCAGTAAGGCTGCGAAATTTTGGTCTCCTAACATGTTTTAGATATTTATAGACTTAAGGGGGTCTTACACCTAGCGGTTTCTGAGGCTAAACAGCTGAAAAAAAACCGCTGCCAATTCATTGGCACGTAGCTTCCTCAAACTTAATTTATTGATTCCTTTAATTAATTTTTACTTCTAATATTTAAAATTTAATACTTTATCTTGTACGGTTAGACTAAGTAGGAGTCATGGGTCGAGATTCAGCTTAAACTGTGCGTTATATCTTTTCTCGTAATGGACCGATTTTTTTGGGCAACGAACTTGATCTGAAGATATATAAAAGCTACATCTGTGCAAATTTCAGGACGATTGGGTAATTTTTGCTCTTGTTATCTTGCGACAACGAAAACGCAAATTTTTTCTAAAATAATTTTTTTCTAAAAAACAAATGAAGATATTCTCCTGAAATTTTAACCAAATATAGTTTTCTATAAATTTAATAAGTGGTTGAAATTTTAAGTCGATAAATCAAGTATTTTTTTGAGAAAACGCGATTCGAAAATTAAAAAGAAAAATTTTTAACCTCAAATATCTTTTTTCGTAATGGACCGATTTTTTGGGGCAACGAACTCGATCTGAAGATATATAAAAGCTACATCTGTGCCAAATTTCAGGACGATTGGATAATTTTTGCTGTAGTTATCGTGCGACAATGAAAAGGAAAATTTTTTATAAAATAATTCTTTTCTAAAAAACAAATGAAGATCATCTCTTGAAATTTTAACCAAATATAGTCTTCTATAAGTTTAGTAAGTGGTTAAAATTTTAAGTCGATAAATAAAATAATCTCTGAGAAAATGCGATTCAAAAATTAAAAAAAAAAATTTTTAACCTCAAATATCTTTTTTCGTAATGGACCGATTTTTTTGGGCAACGAACTCGATCTGAAGGTATATAAAAGCTATATCTGTGCCAAATTTCAGGACGATTGGATAATTTTTGCTCTAGTTATCGTGCGACAACGAAAACGCAAATTTTTTCTAAAATAATTTCCTATTATAAAAGGGAGATAGCAATATTATCGAATTGAAGCTTACAGAGCCAACTTCAGAGCGTTATCAAAATCCTATTATAAAAGAGAGATAGCAATATTATCGAATTGAAGCTTACAGAGCCAACTTCAGAGCGTTATCAAAAAATTTCATTGGCTAATACAGTAGGTAAGAAGATAGGTTAGTGTCGACAGGCGCGCGTAGCGCGCTCGCGTTAAGGACTAGTTTTCTAAAAAACAAATGAAGATAATCTCTTGAAATTTTAACCACATATAGTCTTAAATTAGTGTAATGACTGGTTAAAATTTCAAGTCGATAAATAAAGTATTTTTTGAGAAATTAATTTATGAAATATAAAAAAGTTTTCCTTAATAACAAATGACAGAGTGAAGATATTTTAAATTTTAAAAAAGGAAAATATGGGTAATTTAAATACCTTTCAAGAAAAGTTTATTATATTATGTAATAATGGCTATAAGATATGAAAAAATAAAAAAAACTAAAAATTCAAAATTCGTTTTTCGAAAATAATTTTTTTCTAAAAAACAAATGAAGATAATCTCTTGAAATTTTAACCGCATATAGTCTTCAATTAGTGTAATAACTGGTTATTTATTTCAAGTCGATAAATAAATTATTTTTTGAGAAATTAATTTATGAAACATAAAAAAGTTTTCCTTAATAACAATTGACAGAGTGAAGATATTTAAAATTTTAAAAAAGGAAAATATAGGTAATTTAAATACCTTTCAAGAGAAGTTTATTATATTATGTAATAATGATTGTAAGTAAGATATGAAAAAATAAAAAAAAAATAAAAATTCAGAATCGTTTTTTGGTTATAAAACAAAAGAAAATCAATAAAAATTCAAATCCATCAAGGTACCTTTCTTTTCCCGCGAGACGAAGAGAATAAGCTTTACCCGACGAAAATCGGTCGATTCGTTTCGGAGATATGAAGAGTTCAAACACACACACACACACACACACACACACACACACACACACACACACACACACACACACACACACACACACACACACACACACACACACACACACACACACACACACACACACACACACACACACACACACACACACACACACACACACACACACACACGAAAACAAAAATGATCAAAATCAACTAATATACACATATATCGCCTTAAAACATCTTTTTGAACATTTTTTTTTCGAAAAATTTTTTCACCGTTACAAAGCTTCCTCTATGGAGGAAGCAAAAATGTGGTTTAAACAATATACAATTTATACATATATACTATAAATATACACTATTTCTGATAAAATGGCCCAAGATATAATCTGTATCCCTATTTTACTCAGAGATATAGCATATTCAATTTTTTGGCATTGCTGTATCTGTTTGAAAAAAGTATCGATGGATTTTTATGGAACGAGGTCTAAATTACTTGAAATTTATGTAGTTATGGCCCGAAGTGTTGGAAATATAAAAAAATATTTTATTAAATAATTAGAAAATGCTAAAAACCACAAAAAATCACAAAAACTCTTAAAGTTAAGCAATTAAAAGTGGTTTTTTAATTTAAAAAAAAAATACTTAATCAAAAAATTTTAATATTTCCAACTCTTCGAGCCATAACTGCACGAATTTCAAGTAATTTAGGCTTTGTCCCATGAAAATCCATGGAATAATTTTTTCAAAAATTTACACCAATGCCAAAAACATTGAAAATGCTATATATTATCTCTGAGTAAAATAAAGCTACAGATTATATCTTGGGCCATTTTATCAGAAATGGTGTATATTTATAGTATATATCGTAACGGGGTGAAATCTGCCGGAGTTTGCGTTCTTCTATTACGCCTGAGGTAATAATACGCCCTGAGCAGCTAACGCACTCCCTTACCTTATTACAACGCTGTGCGCGCTTTATGTGTAACGCGCACGCGTTTAAAACAATTAAAAATAAAGTTTCGGTGAGTAAATAATAACTTAAAATTTTGATACGTAATAAAAATTCAATTTATAAAGGGTGCGTCGACTAACTTACTCGTCCGCCACTTCGTCCCTTATTAATACTCGCCAAACAGGGCACTGCCGCGCCCTTTGATACGTGTCAAAGCGTTCGAATTTGTCACGTGACCAAATACGTATTTCTGTTATGTAATTTTCATATGTTATACAATTACATATCAAAATTACGCAATTATTTCCAACCGGGACCACCCCTCCAAAGTGCAGAATGAAATTTGTCTCGTAAATCTTGCAGAATTAACTTTCATCAACATTTTCTGTAAGAATTTCTACAATATTTCGCGCAAAATTTTTGCTTACAAAAAATCTACAGAAATTTAAGTTTATGTTTTATGTCAAGAGAACATGGAATTAATTAAAGATACCATCATAGCCCATGAAGAATAATACAATACGAAACATAAATAATTTTGAACCTTTAAAGTAGAAGCCTAATCTTGCGGGAAACAGTCCTATTATGTAGGTGCATTGTGCTATGGAACTGAGTGCCTGACTCGATCATTAATTATGCGAACAGTACGATCTTTAAAATGCTTACCAAAAAGCCTCTATTACATGATAATATTGATGATTAATGAATGATAGTTGAAAAGTTTATTACAATACTACGATTAAATAATGCTTTGTTATAAACTGTGATTATATACTAGGCCATACAGCCTGTGATAATATACAATAAAAAATAAATAAATACATTTGTAGGAAATGAAGCATATTTTCATAATACACCATAAACCTATTTTTTAAATATTAAAAAGTAAAATAAGGTCACTAACTCACCTAGTATGAGTACACCGTACACTACATATAGTGTAAAAGCAACAGTTGTCGGGATCATCTAATTTAGTTGTTGCGGCCACTTTATCTTTCACGATTCTCAATTAAAATATATAAACTATTTTTAACTTTAAGGCGGCGATCACGAAATAAATAACCTCTACTTTACTGTACGATTCATCAGTTTAGCAAATCTTATTTTCGTGTAATTGTTACAACGAAAATGTCCGACAATTAGGGTATGGCCGACCACTAGTGCCACCACCCTATTTTAATTTTTAACAATATTTTTTTAAATAACAATATTTTTCGTCACTAGGGTAAGTGTGCCAGTTACTGTGCCCCTTAAGGCGATGTCCATAGTATTTAATCAATTACTATTTTTTTTTTTCAATTTTTAATCATCTTAAGACCTTTATATAATAATTATATATTCTGTGAGCAGAATAAACACCTTTTTAATACAATATTATGTAAGAAATATTAAATAATTAATAAAATAACAGCATAAGCCTTTGCATCAGTTACTGTATCATTAATTTAGTTACTGTGTGTCAGTTAGTGTACATTGTTTTAATTACTGTGTGTCAGTTAGTGTACATTGTTTTAATTACTGTGTGTCAGTTAGTGTACATTGTTTTAATTACTGTGTGTCACTTAGTGTACAGTGTTTTAATTACTGTGCCTTAGATTCTGGACACTGTATTTAATCCTGTGTCTTTTTTTCTCACTCACCTGCATCTGCATAAACTATATAAAATATATTTAAACATGAAATTTATTTTTTTTTTATTATATTTAGTAGACTCCCTGCTGGAAATCATCCATTTCTTTCCCATTGGTGAAACGATTTTTCGAACCTTTTCTAGTGTTTTCACTCAACTTGGCTTTCATAAAATGGAAGAGAAATGGATGATTTCCAGCAGGGCTATGATTTACTACGTATAGAAGTACTTACTTATTATAGAAGAAAATAAAATAAAGATGGAAATAAAATATATTATTTTAAATATATTAAAAACTGTGTTATTTGCTCTGTGGGTAAGCAATGAACGTCGAAGTTGACTTGCACAGGCGACGAAGCATGAGAAAGTAAGGCTAGCGTAGCCTACCGCGAGGGGTACAGTAACTAAATACATTCACGAAAACTTGTCCAGTTACTGTGCACAGTAATAAAAACATGCCGAAAATTTGTTTTAGTTACCGGATTATATTAAATTAAACAATAATATTAATCAAAACTACTTTTTTATTGTTCTTTTGTCAACTAGATGGGTTTTATAAACATTAAGTGTATTTTTTTATTATGAAAAATGTTATTTTTATAGTTTTTCAATCACTTTTGTATAGGCATATTCTTAAGCATTTCGATAAGAAAATCATAGAAATCGCGAGAAATTTAATAAATTATTTTAAATATATTATAAGAATAATTAAGTCATACTGTGGGTTTAATAATAAAAAGCATGAATTGAACTGTATGTAAAAATTTAGATATTTATGATTAAATATGATTATACTCTACTATAAATGAAAATGATTTAAGGGCACAGTAAATGAAGCGGGCACAGTAACTGGCACACTTACCCTAGTCCGTAAAATGCGATTTCACGGACCGAGCAATGATCGTAGTGCACGAGGACCGGCGAAGCCGGTCCGAGTTTCGTTCCATCATACGAGGGCATGAAATCTTACGGCCGAGTGACGACCCCCCCCGTTGAAAATATCCACCTGGAATACCAGCTAGAATTTCAGGTGGATATCCAGCTGGAATCCCAGCTGTACCTCCTTTTTTTGGACAAACTCTAAATGGATTACTAGCTGGAATTCCAGCTGGATATCCACCTGGAATTCCAGGTATGTATCCAGATAAAATTTCGGCTGGTATATTGTTACAGCTTTTTCTTACGAACTCCGAGTGGGTTGCTAGCTGGAATTCCAGGTGGATATCCAGCTGGATATGAATGCCAGATATGTAAAGACATTCCAAAAACGAGGCACGCCTCGTAGTTCGACATCCCAATGAGATTGGGAAAGTCGTGCGTACGATGCCATTTGACTTGCTTATCTACCTTTCGCGTTACTTACTTAGTAAAGGGAGTTTGCTCCAGCTCGCCGCCTAGCGGGTAGCGGCAGAGATCGCCGACGTAAACAGTCCCGAGTCCCGAGAAAGGCGAAAAGCCGCGGCGCGCGCCATGCACCGAGCGGAGCCGTCTTCTCGGCTGCTTCCCCCACTCTACTGAGTTAGGGCGCTGGCAATCTCTGCGGCTATCCGCTAGGAGGCGAGCTGGAGCAAACTCCCCTTACTAAGTAAGTAACGTCAAAGGTAGATAAGGAAGACAAATGGCATCGTCTGGACACTTTTCCAATGTCATTCGAATGTCGAACTACGAGGCGTGCCTCGTTTTTGGAATGTCTTTATATGCCTGGCATTCCAGGTGGAATATTCAGCTGGATATCCACCTGAAATTCCAGCTAGCAAGCAACCTACTCGGAGTTCGTAAAAAAAGCTGTAACAATATACCAGCCTAAATTTCATCTGGATACATACCTGAAATTCCATGTGAATATCCACCTGGAATTCCATGTGAATATCCACCTGGAATTCCAGGTGGATATCTACCTGGAATTCCAGCTAGTAATCCACTTGGAGTTTGTCCAAAAAAAGGAGGTGCAGCTGGAATTCCAGCTGGATATCTACCTGGAATTCCAGCTGGTATTTCAGGTGGATATTTTCAACGGGGCCGTTAAAAAAAATCATATGACAATCACTTGATGAATCACGCCAAAGAGTCAATTGATTTTCATATGATTGTCATACGATTGTCATATGATTCTCATGTGACTCTCATGTCCCCAATTTATTAAATATATATTCAAATAATTTTGTATAATTAGTCAATAGAAGATTAGGGAAATAAAATCAATGGAAATGATTTATTTAAATCTACTGTAATACAGAATTCAGAAGCGACCGGTCTTAAATACCAAGGTAAAGAATTTAAAGGAAACAAATCCCATAAAAGGCTTAAAAGAAATATCCAAAACGGACAGGTAAAACGGCAGGAATAGGTCAAGTCATCATAAAGCACATCCAACAAAACAAAATTTTTATATATTAAATACCTTGGGGAAGGATGTTTAAAAAAACAACAAAAAAAAAAGACTTTTATGTGTATCTACCCTCTTCATTGTCCTGTTCACTGAAAAAAATTTTACGTTGTGAGAACTGAAAGTACGGCTCTGACAACGATACTTTTTGGCTGATTTTCTCTTCGCTGAATTTTTTAGGTACAGTAATTATATCGGTATAGCTGTGAGAGCCGTACAAGATACACTGAAAGCACTAATGTATAGAGTTCTTTTGTCGAAGCATTAAATAGGTTATGATTCGACATACGTACATATTTTTCATTAAAATAATCTCGATTGATAAATACACTGGATTACAGATGAAATACGCAAAAGCGGATTGCGAACACGCGGTTGATCGGCGGATTTTATGACTTTTTGAGGTTATAACATAAAAGTTGGCTTCGCATTGTAGCGTTGTCAACTAAATCGTACCGTTGTCAGAGCTGTACAAATACATTTTGCGCATCTGACCAATAGTGCCGTTACATTATACAAATAAATAGACTGCTTCATCCGTCTATAAGGCTAAATGATCAGTATAAATAGTGCTAGTACAGCAAATCGAAACTATGCTTTCTACAGCCTAAAATTTTTTTCAGTGTTCCGTTCTGACGTTTCTTCTGCCTACAGGAGTCCGCCTCTGGGCTCGAGCCGTGAAAGCTCATGTCAAAAACCGTGAGTCTTCTTTCTTTTCCCGTATACACCGTTGTTTTTTTAAACATCCTTCCCCACGGTATTCAATGTATACAAATTTTGTTTTGTTAGATGTGTTTTATGATGACTTGACCTATTCGTGCTTTTATCAGTCCGTTTTGGATATTTCCTTTAACCTTTAAGCCTTTTATGGCAGTTGTTTTCTTTAAATTCTTTACCTTGGTATTTAAGACCGGCCGCTCCTGAATTCTGTATTACAGTAGATTTAAATAAATCATTTCCATTGATTTTATTTCCCTAATCTTCTATTGACTAATTATACAAAATTATTTGAATATATATTTAATAAATTGGGGACATGAGAGTCAATCAATTGACTTTTTGACGTGATTCATTAAGTGATTGTCATATGATTTTTTTTAACAGGGCGAACATTATTTTTTTTTGTAACCCAGGCACGATTTTCGCGTTTTTTAAACCTAAAAGTAGGGCCAAAAGTGAACGGTTTTAGACCAACGGGCGCAAAAGTAGCTAAGCGAGCGCAAAAGTAGGTAAGCGGGCGCAAAAGTAGCCGAAGCGGACGCAAAAGTAACCGTTTTCAATAATCGTTCTTCTATTTTTTTTTCTTTATTCGCGTGTCTTACTTTTACTAATTACATGTTTTAATGTACTTTAGATTTAGTTGGTAATAAATCCAACGATACGATTTCTGCGAGATTACAAATTTCAGGCGGCATGCACTGCGCGTATTCTTCAATATCACTTTCACTCATCGTTCAGGAAAAATTAAAACTTTTAAATACTAAATACTAATTACTAATTTAAATAGTACTTTACTCTTATAACAATATTCTAATACTGTCGAATTATATACGTCGCTAGTACACGTCCGCTCAACTATATTTTTGAACTAAAGAAAAGCAGCGCATTCGAGCGCAACGGTCCAACGGTATCAGTTGGTATGAAAAACATGGAGATGGCGCCACCGTCCGTGCCGAAAACATAGATAACCGGATTATGGTTTGCTTGAGAGGCAAGGTTTTTCCGGCGGAGAAAAAAGACTGAGTTTTCCTTTCTATGAATGAGAAAATATTAGTGCGCGAGCCAAAATAACTAAAAAAAGGGTGCCGCTGTGCGCGGAGCATACTCCTACTATCGTGGGAGTTCGAGGTGAACGAAAGAAATAAGCTTTACTACGGTTTGAGGTTAGTTTCATAAAACTCCACGTGTATACTGGTGAGTCCCAAGAAAGATCCCCCGGTTTACCGGGCGGATTTCGAAAATAAAAATGACAAAGACAGATGAAAATATGGATTGGACAATAGATAAAGCAGATGTTAAGAGAAAATTGAGTCAAGAGCAAGATGATGATCTAAGAGAGATGAAAAGACAGAACAAAAACGCTAATGAGATGGAATCGAAAAAGTTTGATAAAGAAGGCTATTCGGATGAATGTAACGGCCCTTTTCAGATATGGGTTAAAAATACAGAGTTATCGACAAGTTCCTTTAACATATACAAAGTTGGAAAAATAGTCTTGGAACACTACAAGTCAGTATACGAAGTGAAAAAGGATGGTCGCTTTAAAGGCATAATATTTTTCAAGGACAGAATGGAAGCTAATAAAGCACTTGTAGATCCGGTTTTCAATAAAAATAAAATGACTACGTTTGTTCCAGGGTTTAAAAAAATGAGAAAGGGAGTATTGAGAGGCATCCCGGTAGACATAACAAATGAAGAATTAAAAGCAGAAATTGTTGCTCCTATGGAAATATTGGACGTTAGCCGGATGAATAGAAGGAATCGCCAAAGCAAAAGTGATGAAGATAAATGGCAACCAACGACGTCAGTATTATATATCAAAGGTGACGTACTTCCCAAAGAAGTTACCATCTGTTTAGTAAAAACAAAAGTCGATCCATATGTGAGAAGCCCCATGCAGTGCTTCAACTGTTTTAAATTTGGGCATTTAGCTAGAACTTACAAAAATAAGAAACGGTGCTCTATGTGTGGAGAATTGCACCATGAAGGAGAGTGCACGGGAATCACCCCCAGATGCGCAAATTGTAAAGGTAGTCACAAGTCTATCGACAGCAGATGTCAAATTTACGAAAAAAATAAACTTTTATGCGAAAAAATGGCATATGAAAATGTTTCTTATGCAGAGGCTCACGCACAAATTTTTGGCTCAGTTAAAGCCCCTAGACTTAATAAAGAAGACTTTCCTAACCTTAGAACTAGAGATGATAATAACCTTGGAATTAAAGATGATACACAAATGAAAGCTAGAAAACCAGAATCAATAAGGGACAAGAATAATGAAAATTACGATGGCCTCTCTCAGGTTCGAGATGACAAAGAGATCAGTACAGTATTGAAAACTTATACAAGAGCAAACGCAGCTGAGTTTTTCCAGTTGGAGAAGAAGAACGCGTTCACTAAACAGGCGACAATTAGCCCTAACAATAAAGGTATCAGCACCCAGGATGGGACAACAGTATCACAAAAACAGGTATCGTCGAAGGTGTTAGCGAATGTGACAAATAGGCTGAATGCAAGATTAAATAGTGACTTTAATATTAAATATACGCCTCTGGCAAAAAATAAAAAATAGTTATAAGGTAAAGCGTAGTATACAAATAAGCTAGGTATATAAATCTAAATCATATATTAATTTAATTATAAATTCTGTCATGGATAAAAATCAAAATCTTAAAATTTTGCAGTGGAATTGCCGAAGTATTAACAATAAGCTAGATTTTCAGAGTGTCGCAGGCCAGTTTGATATCATTTTATTAGTGGAAACTTGGTTGAACGCAGATTCAGATCTGCTTAGAGAATCTCAATTTAATTTGAAAGAGTTTGAAGTAATCAGGTTTGACCGGGAGTTTGGTAATCACGGAGGCTTGGCTATATGTGTTAAAAACAATATAATTTTTGAAAAGGTAGATTTGGGCTATAAAAGTAACTCTCTAGAAATTGGTTCAGTTATTATTCAATCAAATTTGCGAGAAATATTGATTACTGTTTGTTACAGATCACCTATTGCCAATAATAATATCACGAAACCGGACTGGTGTAAATTAATGGACTTAGTTAAACAATATGGAGTCTTTCATTATGGCTGGTGACTTTAATGCACAACACACGTTCTGGAGTAGTTCTAAACAATGTATCAATGGCAAAATTATAGCGGATAACTTGGACCATGATAATTTCATATTACTGAACAGTGGTCAGCCAACACATATAACTATGACTAACGCAGGTTGCTCTTCGTCATGCATTGACCTTACTTTTGTTTCAACTGGCTTAGCGTTAATAAGCGATTGGCAGGTATTAGATGATAGGTGGGGGAGTGAGCACTTTCCTATCTATTTAGAAATTAACGCAAAGCCTATATATCAAAAGAAAATAGATTACAAATATCACCTTAATAAAGTTAATTGGGATACCTTTTATAAAGAATTAGACAAGAATAAATTTTTTTTCAACAGTTTAGAATTTACCAATTTGGACATATTTCAAAATATTCTAAATTCGTGGATTTCATCGATGAATCAATAATTAAATCGTATAAAGATAGTGAGAAAATTAAAAACATAGGAGAGATTAAACTTAAGGAAGATCGCGATAAAAGTAAGGTTAAATGTATATGGTGGAATGAGGAGTACAGTAAAGCTGTACGACTGAGAAAAGCAGCTCAACACTCAATAAGACATAAGTTTACTGTTGAAAGATTTATTGAGGTAAAAAGAACGGAAGCTTTAGTAAAGAGAACGTTAAGAGAGGAAAAGACTAAATCGTTTAAGGAATTTTGCGAATCAGTTAACCCACACACAGACATCCGAGAATTTTGGAAAAAAATTAAAATGTTTAAAAATGGTATGAATAGAAACCACCAGTCGGCCGGTAACAAAAAACAAGAAATTAATATTAAAGAGACTATCGATAATTTATGCTCTCCGAAAATGAATGTTAGTAAACCCCTTAAACAAGTAGATAGTATGGAGGAGGAAGGAAACCATGATAGCTTTCTAGACTCTCCGTTCTCTTTTGAAGAGCTTGGATTTTGCCTTAATTGTGTTAATGATAATTCATCCCCCGGTTTAGACCAAATAAATTACAAAATTATATCAAACTTGTCTGAATTTTATTTAAGAGTGTTATTGGATTTATATAACGAAATATTCCATTGCAAAGTTTTTCCAGAAGATTGGAAAACCTATTTAGTTAAGTTTATTCCCAAAGGAAATACAGATAAAGTAAGACCTATTTCACTGGCGTCTTGCATGTTAAAAGTTATGGAAAGATTAGTCAAAGAACGCCTTCAATGGTGGTGCGAAACCAAAGGTTTATTAGCTAAATCACAAATGAGTTTTCGTAAAGGTAAATCATGTGTCGATAATTTAAGCATCTTAACAACAGATATACAACAAAATTTTTACCGGAAAGATACAGTAGGAGCATTGTTTTTAGATGTAAAAGGGGCATACAATGACGTAATACCAGAAATACTCATAGATGATCTAATAGAATTAGGCATTCCAAAGAAAATAGTAGTTTTTATTAGTCATTTAATATTGGAACGTAAAGTATTATTTTGTACAAATAATGAAATCATCGAACGGATAATAAATAAGGGATTACCTCAGGGTAGTGTTTTGAGTCCTCTTCTCTATGCAATTTATACGAGAAAATTGGAAAAAACTTTAAATGCTACGTCTAATATATTACAATTTGCTGATGATATATGTGTATACAATAAAGAAGTTAATATAAGTGTGGAAAATAAAGTAAATTAGAATTAGAACCATCCAGAATTGTAAAATATTTAAGAGAAAGAGGACTTGAAATAGCTCCTGAGAAATGTATTTTTATAATATTCGACAACTCCAGAGTAAACAAATATAGAGATGTACACATCGTTATCAATAATGAGAGAATAAATACGTCTGAGCATGTTACATTCTTAGGGATGTTTTTAGACCGTAAGCTAGATTGGAAAAAACATGTTGAATTTGTTTGCGATAAGAGCTTTTCAGCAATGAGAATCCTTAGTTGTTTAAGAAGAACATGGTGGGGAGCGGACCCATCGTCTCTCCTGCATTTGTATACAGCGTTAATTAGATCTAGAATAGAGTACGGAGGTTTCCTTATCTCCCTATGTTCAAGCACAAATTTTGAAAAATTACAAAAAGTACAAAATACTGCAATTAGAATCGCAATGGGATACAGGAAGAATACTCCTATCAATGTCGTGGTAGCGGAATCAAAGATTTTATATTTAAAGAATAGAATGAAAGAATTAGGTAGTAAATATATTTTAAAATGCCTTTCAGATAGCAATAATTTGATAATCAAAAAACTAGAAAGCCTCAAAGAGGTCACAGAAATGTGTACGTACCAATGTAATTATAGTAAACCACTATTAATCGAGTGTTATCAGGAATATAAATTTTATGATCTCTCCATTATATGTACAGACACTCATGTAAATTACACTGGGAATTACAACTATTCCTACTACATACCAGATATAGATTTAGAGTGCGGTAATAAAATTTTTAAATCGAAGTTACCTAGTAGAAAGTTCGAATTATTATTTCCCAAGAGAAATAATGAAATCCAAGTTTTCACAGATGGCTCTAGAATTAAGGAAAATAATTTAACTCACGTAGGATTTGCATCTTGGTGTGATCATCAAGAATTTAACTTTGCATATAAAATTTTAGATATAGCTTCAATATATACAGCCGAATGTAAAGCGTTATTATATTTATTAGATAATGTTACAGATATAAGTAGCAATGAATTTATTATATTTTCGGACTCAATGAGTGCCCTATCAGCTTTATTAAATAATAGTAAAAAGAAAAGTTCTCCGCTAATTGTGGCCCTTAGACAAAAATTAGCTAAATTATCAGATTGCGGTATCAAAGTCAAATTGGTTTGGATCCCCTCTCATGTAGGCATCATGGGGAATGAGATGGCAGATGGTAATGCCAAACAGGCTACAATTAGCGGTGAACTTTTGAACGATCCAGTTCCTTTCTCAGATTTGTTTGCAATTGTAAAAGAAAAATGTAGAAAAGAAAACGAGGAGAGAAGTGTTAATATAGGTAAAGAGAAAGGGACACTCTACTTCGAAAACTTTTACAAAAAAAATAATAAACCATGGTTTTATAAGATAGGATTGTCGAGAAAAGCTATTGTATCGATTAATCGCATTAGAAGTGGCCATACGTCACTTAACTCAAGCTTATATAGACAAAATTGTTGATACGGATACATGTAAATGTGGTGAAGAAATTGACACTATAGAGCATGTGTTTTGGAACTGTAAACTATATAATTCGCAAAGATGCAACATGCTTAAAAAGATCAAAAAGGAGATAAAAATGGATCCTTTATCTGTAAAAATATTGCATATTGTAGCAGATTTCATCGACAACATCGATTGTAATATTTGAATTTTGTATTTCGCGCCAAAGTATATACGCGAGTAATATACGAAATAATGTAAATAGGGCTATGTAATTTACTTGAAGCCAATAAAGACAACCAAACAAAAAAAAATCTAGATAACCGATTTTAAATATGTTGAAATAAATTGAAACCAAAGTGTAAGTGTCATTCAATTCCCAGGTGGGTAGTTGGTGTAACAGAAATTCGTTGATGTTGTTTCCCGTTTTAAGTGGAAAAACGCGAAAATCAATACCTGTGTCACAAAAAATATGGTGTGCACCAAGGGCTTAGTGGGCCTTTTGACCTCGTGTGATTGCAGTACTCGTCTACGGCTCGCGGACGCACTCGCCTTCGGCTCGTGCTGCTCGCCTTCGACTCGTACTGCAAACTTCCCACTCGGTCTAAGAAGGCCCACTTTACGCCCTTGGTACACAATATACTATTATATACTTGCTGTAAAATTCGATTTTACTCGGACTCATTTTGCGTCCGCAAATATATCAAAAACAAAATGAAAAGATTGGTCCGCTAACGCTTTGATTTTTATCTCTGAATGGTAGTACCCACCCATCCATCATTATGTAACAAGGGACTAAAATCGCAGATTATTCCCCCGGGTGATAACTCAAGAGAATGATCGGCTTTAGTCCCGTGTTACATATAGTACTTTATTCTCAACTCCACTGTGGCCATTTTGTAGACTTGAAAAGTTATTTTATATTTATGTGTTACAATTTTGTTTGTTTTAACCAAATTCATTATAAGCGTAACAAATTCGACAATGTTACTTTGTTCCCGCAAATGTGGGAGTAGGTATGGTACTTTATTCCCTCATATGCGGGAATAATAGTACATTCTGCAACAAGGGGAGAGAATAAGCTATTTCTAGCGAGGGTGAGGTGTTCGGCACGAGGATTGGGCATTTCGACTCGTAGACAACGCAGTTGGAAATCAAAATAATTTGAAATGTATACACAATTAACTATACCTCCTTAAAGGGTTGAAGAAATATTCATCTCGCACCTGTTTTAGGGCAGAAATGAATATTTCTCACTAGTGTTTCATTTATCACCTGTTTTAGGGTAGAAATGGATATTTCTTACCACTTTCATAAAATACGCTCCAAATGCGAAATTTTCTGTTCTACTTTCACACGTGAGAAAGGCCCTATTTCATGTCTGAGTTGAGAAAAGTACTTTTTGAACCTCGGGGCGCAAAATTTCACTTTTGATGCCTGTTTAGCGGGCGCAAAGAGCCCGATTCACACCCAAGGATGCAAAAGTGTGTATTTTGCGCCCTATGACACAAAATACAGTATTTACAATATAAAAACGTACTATTTATTTTTAAGTAATATAGATGTTAATTTAAAAATTATTTAGTATATAAAAAATTATTCAATATATAAAAAATTATTTAGTATAAATTATATTTGATGCATAAAACTAATTAAATGATAGTATAATAAATCTTTAAGTTTTTGAATACACGGTAAAATTGAGCAACTGGTGAGAAAATAGTACATTTCGACACTGGTGCGGAAGGTGATGATTTACTTCCGCACTCGTTTCGAACGGTATTTTATACCACGACCGCCGAAAAATCATACCAAAGTTGTGATTTTGAGGTTAGAGTGGTATAAAGGTTATATGCATGTTCACAAACTGGACCGTTGACAATAACACGCATATACACACAAAGGCTGTACCTCTTTGACTTTGAGGTCATCGAAAACGTTATGATAACGTAATAATAATTACAAAGAATTTTATTTACCTGCTAATATTAACATATGTTTCTTGATATACTTTTTAAAAATTTTGTTTATACAAAATTTTTATAATTTTGGCTTATATTTTTTTTTTTGAGGGTGAGGGGGTGGAGCGTTTTTAAAACGTATTTTAAAATATTCTAACAACGTGTTTAATACGTCAAAAAAATTTTTAAAGTGGACATTTCGCACGTTGATATAACGTTTTATGCTATTAGGGAACTTATGTGAGAATCATTTTATCACGTGTATCGAACATTATTTTTTTATACAACGTGTGTAAAGTACTATTTTAGCACATGCTTGCAATCTTAAGGTAACTCATACGTGCTATAGTAGACCTATAAAGCTATGAAAATTGTAAATTTGACAGTGAATTTTATAAACAATTGCATATAACTTTGCAGGTTTTGAAAATTTTCCAATTTTTATATCGGTACCTCCCCCTGAAATTGAACAAGGAAGAAAATGAGATCTCGCAAATTAAAATTGAGTGAAAAACAAAAAGATTATAAATAGTTTTTTGCACGGACTGACTGACATATCAACCCGATAAGCACACTCTGAAAAAAATTATTCATAAAGAATTTTCTAATGTCCGCAATAAATAAAAACTTATTGTAATCAAAAAGTATTCATAAAGTAATCTTAGTGAACAAATTTTTAAAAATATAAAATGGTATCAACCGTAAGCAAAGCATTTTATAATTGTGATAAAAGGATTCATAAAGTATTCATTATGAACAAAATTATGAAATACAAAGTGACCAACCATAAGCGAGGTATTTCATGGTCGCAGTAAAAGTATTCATAAAGTATTCTTTATGAAGAAATTAATTAAAAACGAAATTATATCAAGCAAATAACGTATTTCAAATTTTTAATAAAAGTATTCATAAAGTATTCTTTATGAATGAATTTTTATTATCAACGCCCTGGTAGAAAATAACCGAACCAAAATGGCTTAACTGCAACGGTTGGCCAATCTTTTTGACCAACGAATAACAAAAATATTGACGAACGGTTGACCAGTGGATGGCGAACTATCGATAATTAAAAGCATCGAATGCGTGGACTAGGTCTTTGAGGTGGCCGATGATGGACTCTAGGTGATGCGATCCGTAGTTTTATGCATTAAGTACTCAGGGTGAATCTAATACGTGGCCCAGGTGTTCCGGGTAGCCGATGACGATGTCTAGGTGGTGCACTTCGTAGTTTTTTGCATCTAGGTGTCGGAATGCATTCCATGTGTGGTTTAACATAAGTGGTCTGGGCAGCCGATGACGGAGTCTAGGTGGTGCGTACCGTAGATTTGTGGCTCTAGGTGTTGGAACTTATCGAATGCGTCGTCTAGGTGTTCCGGGTGACCGATTACGGGGTCTAGGTGGTGCGCACCGTAGGTTTTTGGCTGTAGGTGTTGGGTCTCATCGAATGCGTCGTCTAGGTGTCCGGGGTAGCCGATGACGCTGTCTAGGTGGTGCGCTCAGTAGTTTTTTGCATCTAGGTGTTGGAACACATCGAATGCGTGGTCTAGGTCTTTGGGGTAGCCGATTACACAGTTTCGGTGGTGCGCACCATAGGTTCTTCGCTGTAGGTGTTGGATCTTATCGAATGCGTGGCCCAGGTGTTCAGGGTAACCGAAAACGATGTCGAGGTGGTGCGCTCCGTAGTTTTTTGCATCTAGGTGTTGGAACACATTGAATGCGTAGTCTAGGTCGTTGGGGTAGCCGATTACGGAGTCTAGGTGATGCGCACCGTAGGTTCTTGGCTGTAGGTGGTGGATCTTATCGAAGACGTGGCCCAAGTGTTCGGGGTAGCCGAAAACGATGTCTAGGTTGTGCGCTCCGTAATTTTTTGCATCTAAGTGTGGAAACACATCGAATGCGTGGTCTACGTTTTTGGAAGAGCTGATCATGATATTTAGGTAGTGCGCTCCATAGTTTTTTGGCTCCAGGTGTTGGAATGCATCGCAAAAGTGGTGGACGAGGAAAACTACGGAGCGCATTACCTAGACACCGCCATCAGCTACCCCGACCATCTAGACCACGCATGGAATGCATTCCGACACGTAGACGCAAAAAACTACGCAGCGCACTACCTAGACATCGTCATTGGCTACCCCGAACACCTGGACCACGTATTTGATGAGATCCAACATCTACAGCCAAGAACCTACGGTGCGCACCACCTAGACTCGTAATCGGCTACCTCAAAGACCTAGACCACGCATTCGATGTGTTCCAACATCTAGATGCAAAAAACTACGGAGCGCACCACCTAGACATCGTCATCGTCTATCCCGAACACCTAGACGACGCTTGGAATGAATTCCGACACCTAAATGCAAAAAACTACGGAGCGCACCACCTAGACTCCGTAATCGGTCACCCTGAACACCTAGACGACGCATTCGATGAGATCCAACACCTACAACCAAAAACCTACGGTGCGCACCACCTAGACTCTGTAATCGGCTACCCCGAACACAGCACCTGGACAACGTATTCGACGAGATCCACCACCTACAGCCAAGAACCTACGGTGCGCACCATCTGGACTCCGTAATCGGCTACCCCAAAGACCTAGACCACGCATTCGATGTATTCCAACACCTAGATGCAAAAAACTATGGAGCGCACCTCCTAGACATCGTCATTAGCTACCCCGACCATCTAGACCACGCATGGAATGCATTCCCACACGTAGACGTAAAAAACTACGCAGCGCACCACCTAGACATCGTCATTGGCTACCCCGAACACCTGGACCACGTATTCGATAAGATCCAACATCTACAGCCAAGAACCAACGGTGCGCACCACCTAGACTCCGTAATCGGCTACCTCAAAGACCTAGACCACGCATTTGATGTGTTCCAACACCTAGATGCAAAAAACTACGGAGCGCACCACCTAGAAATCGTCATCGGCTACCCCGAACACCTAGACGACGCATGGAATGAATTCCGACACCTAGATGCAAAAACCTACGGAGCGCACCACTTAGACTCCGTAATCGGTCACCCTGAATACCTAGACGACGCATTCGATGAGATCCAACACCTACGGCCAAAAACCTACGGTGCGCACCACCTAGACTCCGTAATCGGTTACCTCGATCACCTAGTCCACACATGGGATGCAATCCGACACCTAGATGCAAAAAACTATGGAGCGCACTACGTAGACTCCGTAATCGGTCACCCTGAACACCTAGACGAAGCATTTGATGAGTTCTAACACCTTGAGTCTCAAACCTACGGCGCGCACCACCTAGACTCCGTCATCGGCCACCATTTATGAAGCTAATGAGCCATTTATTTGTATCAAGAAATCAATTTTCTTATTATAGCATTCATTGGCCAACCAGAAGGCTTATTCCGTGACGAAATAAGCGGTAATTATTACCAACCGTTGGTTAAACGGTTGACCAAACCTTTGCGATTTGGTGAACGGATGACGAACGGTTGGTTACCATTTCTACCATGGATGTGTTACTAAATTATAAATAAAAAAGTAATCATTAAGTTTTAAACAGTTCTCTATATTATTTTATTTTTTTAAAGATTTTGATCACATCTCTTGACGAATCTCTGTGAGATAAACAAGCCTGAAGAGGTCGACAAATCTGTCGACGAAACATCGCAAATATTTAACATCTTGGGAGATTTATTTTCTTCCTCGCTCCCAAAGGATCTAGTCAGAATTGACTAAAAACATTGTAAAAATAATTATTTTTTTTTTATTTGAAAAAATAATTAAAAAAAAATTTATTTTTTTATTGGGTTTTGGGGCGTGAGCGAACGCTTTTTCCTAAAATTTTCGTTTAGATGTGATGAAAAAAATAAAATTCATGGGCTGATAACGTATAGGGATCTCAGAATCTACTACGAAATTGTTTAATTAAGATGATGACATAGCAGGAATAAAAAACCATTTTCTTAAAGAAAGAAAATATTTACAGAATGAAAATTTGAAAAATCTAAACTTTCTTTTAGATAACACTTTAGAATAAAGCTAATATTTCATTTCAATAAAAAATATAGACGTTTTCATACCAAAGATTTCTACTTTACCGGCACTAAATATTTTAAGTAAATCGAATTTAATTAATTAACGTCTTATCATAATTTACTCATTTTCTTAAAATATTGTGTAAATATAAATAATTATTAAAAACCATTAATATATTAGATGAATAATTAAAATGAAATATTAATATTGAATAAATACGGATAATGCAGCTTAAGTAGATGGAAATGTCCAAATTCTTTCATGCGAGCGATAGCGTAATGCCCCATCTACAACCTCACGCAAAAACTGTGCGTGCACGCAAATCTCACTAGATTTTACTAGAGCTAGTTGTGCAACCAACCTTGACTAAAAATTGCCACACTTTGTCTCCAGAAAACCATCCAAGAATTGTTTGTTTGAGGTTAGAAAACAGTTTTTATTTTTAATCAAGGTTGGTTGCACTTCTTATTCTAGTGAAATCTAGTGAAATTTGCGTGCGCGCACAGTTTTTGCGTGAGGTTGTAGAAGGCTCCTCGGATTCGTCATGTTAAGCGATGGGTGGCGGCGCTATGCGACAAACAACCGTACTAGTTTGTTTGACGAAAAAGTCGTTCCAAACGTAAGAATAAAATATAGTACATTTCGATACGGGTGGGGAAGTCGATTATTTAGTTGGTGTGACTTTTTGCACGAGCGAAGCGAGTGCGAAAAAGTCACACCACCTAAATAATCGACTTACGCACTAGTTTCGAACGGTATTTTATACCACGAGCGCTGAAAAATCATATCAAAGTTGTGATTTTGAGGTTAGAGTGGTATAAAATAAATTACTCCAAAGTTTTTATAATGGAGAATCATAAGAGTAAAAAAATTCGTAAATGCAGTGTTACGGGATGTAAAAAGAGTGAATTTTCCCCATTGCTGCTTAACATCAGTGCATGTAGCTACTTGTATGGATTCCTTTTCTGTTCTAAAATATATATTAATAATTTTTTATTTCATTCTATGAATAAAAATCTTATGCGTTACCTACTTACTTCACAAGATGTACTAAGGCAGCAACACAGTGCTTACACCGACCAGATTGACCTGCTTTGCACGAACAAATACAAGAAATCGTTCTCTGTATTTGAGAACCGTTCTTCTGCACATTTGAACTTATTTTAATGTGCAGTTCATGAGGTACCCCAAATAAACACGAAGTTTTCAAACATAGACACATAACCTCGATAAGGTTATCATCTTGCCTTGTAATACCGCAATAAATTATATGTTTCGCATTATACACATTTTCCCCTTCAACATATTTTCGAACCCCATCCCCTACACGGAAAAAAAATAAGACGCGCCTGGTTACAGAAGGTGCGGAACGGATACAGTGCCGTAAGTCCGTAACTGTATTGATGACAGAATGAAACGGTCGCGGTACGCTATACTTGCGCGCGGGACAGTCAAAGGCGCGCAACGCCAGCCGTTGAGTGATGAAACGTCGCTCGTTCCAGTGCGCTGGAACGACTGCCATTTCGCAGCCGAGACGCACGCGGTTTCGGGCTGAAACAACAGCGCATTGCTAAAGTTGCGTGCGATGGCGTTTCGAGGCCGAACGCGCCCGGTTCGCGCGCTGAACTCGAGTGGTTTCCGCACGCTGAAACCACTACTGTTAAACAGCCGAGACTCGCGCAGTTTCGGGCCGAAGCGACAGCGCATCGGTAAAGTTGCGTGCGATGGCGTTACGAGGCCGAACGCACCCGGTTCGCGCCCTGAACTCGGGTAGTTTCGGCTCGCTGAAGCCACTGCCGTTCCACAGCTGAGACGCGCGCGGTTTCGGGCTCAAACGACAGCACATTGCTAAAGTTGCGTGCGATGGGGTTTCAGTCCGAAACCATGCGCTTCTTGGCTGGAAAACTGATTTGAACTATTTTCATGTTGAGACGCGCACGAATTCCATTATGCAGCACATTATTGCTACTTGCAAAACCACTGGACAATTGATCTATATATATGGGAGTCTTTTTCCTTTTTTTTTCACGTCAACGAAAGTACTTACATGAATTTTTCTTTTTAAATTTCGTTCAACTCGACACTGATTGTTTTTCGTCATTAAACAGGGCTGCTTTTGCTCTGTAATCATTAAAGAGATGACCAATACGTGTATATTCTATTGGTTTATTTGGAAGATAATCTTATACTCAGTGTACTGGTATGGTATAGCCGAATGCTTGTATGAACCTAAATTCGTTATACTAGTATTATTCCCCGTAGGAAAAAGTTTTGTGCACGAATAAAATTTGTGCATAAATTTGTGCATAATTTAAAAATTGTACATACATTTGTATATAAATGCATGCACACGTGCACACGAAAACCGTGCACGAATTTGTGCATAAACATATGCACAATTATTAAATTATGCACAAATTTATGCACAAATTTTATTTGTGCACAAAACTTGTGCATACTTTTTTCCTACGGGTCGTTCCTCATATAGTGAAACAGGGTTTCCAAAAGTAATTTGTAGATCACCCTTGATTCGTTCACAGATTCCGCTATATACAATCGATTATTATCTGTAAAATTATTAGCCGGTTGCATGGAAACGTAAAAAATAATTTTCAATCAAACAATTTATATTCGTCACATTAAAAGAATAACCATAAAAATCTTAACATTATATTCGCTTTATAAATAATTACTTCTTTTTTAGAAAATAATGTAGTTGCACTGCAGGAGTGCCGTTACTTTTCAAAAAAATTGTCGTTACACTACTTGTGACGCTATACGATTTTTGGACGATAATGGCACTGCTTTCATCAAATAGTGCGACTACACGGCTCTCAAGACATAAATATTTTTGCCGCAAAAATACTGTTTTTATGAGTGTACAAGTCGCAAGCATCACTTACGACTTGCAGATCATCCACTTCTTATCGCTGAGTCTAATTTTTTTAATTCGAAAAGACATACCATACAAATTTTAAGTTCATTGTTTTTGAAAGTAGTGCAACTACTTTATGCAAATAGTACTATCACCTTTTAAAAATCGTGTAGCGCTCTACGCAAATATCGATGCCACGAATAGGGTACAATTTTTTGTAAAGTAGCACTACTACAATAAATTTTATTTGTAGTTGCACTACTTGTACCGCCGCTATTCGTGTAGCAAAATATGTTGCGGTAGCGCAAGTTCGGATTTGCCTAACACTGATTTTCGATAAAACTTTACTGATATCAGTATAAAACATTTATACACGAATTTTCAAAAGAATGTATAATGCTTTCAATGTATATTCAAGTACTTTTTATATCAAAAATTCAAACGTTCGCGCTTTCGCAATACACCATCATCACGTGATCATTTTAATCTACCAATAACAACGATCTGAGTCTTAAAGTATCTTCTTTAGTAAGGAA
Organism: Torymus aiolomorphi; assembly: GCA_036365515.1. NCBI lineage: Eukaryota > Metazoa > Arthropoda > Insecta > Hymenoptera > Torymidae > Torymus > Torymus aiolomorphi. The sequence continues at coordinate 40,009,235 of CM070876.1, read as the reverse complement.
AAAAATCATATAAGGTAAGTTAGTGCAGGTAAGTTGGTCTAATTTTCAGTTCTATGAAAATTAAATTAGATTCCTTTTTAATCATAACATCGCAGTATCTACTTTTTACGAGTCAATGGACTTGCAAAACAAGATATAGTATTTTTTTTCCATAAATGGCAAACATTTTTACATAATTTGATTCCCGGAAACTGAATAGATCCACGATCTATATACTGAATTTTTCATAAATCTTGGAAAATAACAATGCTTTGTAACCAAAATTTTTAAAGTAAAAGGAAATTCAAACTATCCCGTAAAATAATGCATATTATAACAATTTTAGTAGACTACTCATTACTATTGTACGAAAAAATTTTTGACTAATAATAATCATGATTAACTATTAAAAAAGGCAAAAAATTAATTGAATGTGTAAAATTTATGTAAAATTCATACAAAATACGTATAAAACTTGTATAAATTGTATACAAAATTTGTATCAAGTGTATCAAATTTTTACAAATTTTTTCCGAAAAAATGTATATAAAGTTTATACAAGTTTTGTACATATTCTTAGACAAATTTCATATATATTTTGTACAAAATATGTATGTTTTCAGTAGCGACCTGTATTTTACAAAATTCTGCACAAATATGACCAATATTTAACAATTTCCATTTATTGACTGTCTGAAAGAGTAAATTGGTAACATGTAAACAGTCGAGTGCGTAACGCGTAAGTCGACAGTAACGCTTGATAGGTACAGAGAAAAATATTTGTGTTTAAAAATTCTTAAAAAACTCGCTGAAGTGTCAGAATCTGACTATGAACTGAAGCCACAATCAGCCTTGCGATGCGAAATTTCTTTGCAATCAAAAAACGGAAGGAATCGTCAATTTTCCAATAATTATAAAAATAATAGCACATCGTGGATCCATTTTAACAAGATATTTTTTAACAAGATTATATATATATTTACATCTATTGACTTGTACAAAAAAAAATACCATAATAGTTAGATGCTACGCTCAAAAACAAATGGTAAATGAATTCAATTTTTATGTAGCTAAAAATTGGACCAACTTACCTTGCAAGACACCCCATCCAATTAAAAATTGTTGCTTCTGAAGCCGGTATTGCAAATGACTCGTCAGGTCGACAATTTTATAGAAAGTCAAAAAATAAAGGATTTTCAAATGCGTGTCGATGAGAACAACTATTAATTTGTAGTCAGAGGTGAAAATTGACGTCCAGTGCGCGCTCAGCAAGGGAAAATAAGAAAAGCCCAAAAATTTATTTTTTGCTCTCTCAGTATTGCTGAAGGCAAATATTTTGAAGAAATACGCATTCGGCAATGGAAAAATGTATCGCTGAAAGTATTGATCAATTTTGATAAATATATCTTGTATTTATTAATAAAAACAGTATTGATTTACGTGATAAATGTTTTATTGTAATAAAAAAGGTTACGTAGTCAATAATTTCAAATAAAACATTGGAATATACAAGTATTGGTCATCTCTTTAATGATTACAGAGCAAAAGTGCATCTCTGTTTATTAAATGACGAAAAACAATAAGTGTCGAGTTGAACGAAATTTAAAAAGAAAAATTCATGAAAGTACTTTCGTTGGCGTGAAAAAAAAGGAAAAAGAGACTCCCACATATAGATCAATTGTCCAGTGGTTTTGCAAGTAGCAATAATGTGCTGCATGATGGAATCCATGCGCGTCTCAGCATCAAAACGCCGTTCGTTCCGTCCAAGTGAGCTCAAACCACCGCCGTTTTTCAGTCAAGAAGCGCGCGGTTTCGGACCGAAACCCCATCGCACGCAACTTTAGCAATGCGCTGTCGTTTGAGCCCGAAACCGCGCGAGTCTCGGCTGTTTAACAGTAGTGGTTTCAGCGTGCGGAAGCCACTCGAGTTCAGCGCGCGAACCGGATGCGTTCGGCCTCGTAACGCCATCGCACGCAACTTTACCGATGCGCTGTTGTTTCAGCCCGAAACCGCGCGCGTCTCAGCTGTGGAACGGCAGTCGTTTCAGCGTGCCGAAACCATCCGAGTTCAGCACGCGAACCGGGCGCGTTCGGCCTTGCAACGCTATCGTACATAACGTTACCAATGCGCTGTCGTTTCAGCCCGAAACCGCGTGCGTCTCGGCTGCAAAACGACAGCCGTTCCAACGCACTAGAACGAACGGCGTTTCATCACTCAACGGCTGGCGTTGCGCGCCTTTGACTGCCCCGCACGCAAGTACAGCGTACCGCGACCGTTTCATTCTGTCATCAATACAGTTACGGACTACGGCACTGTATCTGTTCCGCACCTTCTGTAACCAGGCGCGTCTTATTTTTTTTTCCGTGTACATACTCAAATAATTCGGATATAGTTATAAGGTACATGGTCGTAAGCTCATTTGAATTTCAAGTTTGAATGACGTTGTTCGTCAAACAAATTAGTTGATAAACAACCCACCGAGCGGCGCCACCCATCGCTTAACATGACGAATAGCGTTCGTGCGTAGTAACCCAAGGGTCGTGGGTTCGATTCTCGGTCAGGGCGAAAATTTTATGTTTTTTCTGTGATAATTAAAATGCGATTAATTTATAAACAATTTCTAATGATATGCGAAAATTTATATGAATACCCTTTACAGATCTTAAAAATAATTTTTCTAAACTTTTATAAAAAGCGCACACAAAGAATTCTTGATGATTTCTTTATCATTTTTTTTTGCGCAAGTACAAAATCAAATTTTAAAATTGAGAATTCTTTATGAATGCTTTAGAGGCGGATATTCGTTATAACATGAAGCTATCATTAAAAATTCTATTAAAAAACCTACTGGAAAAAAGCATTCATTAAGAATTCATTAAAATCTTTATTAAATTTCCTGATGCTGATCGGGAACATACGTACATTTTAGAAACTTTTTTCTGAAATATTTTTGCAAGGTTACCTTTCTGCGAAACATTTCAGAAACCTTTCAGAAATATTTCGTTTTATGTGGGGGTTTCCTTCGGTTTCCTATGGTTTCTTACTATCTCCTACGTTTATTTTTTTCTATGCGGGGATGTTCGTCTTTCATTTTATTTTATTTCTATCTTTATTTATTTTGATATTAAATCTTTCAATTCTTTCTTCAAAATCGAACCATTTTACAAGATCAAGATGCAGTAATGAGTTTATTTTTATAACAAACATCTGAAATCTTATCTGTGTACAAATATCTTATACGAATGATAAAAAGCATATAATTTTTAGTTACTTATACGAACTGGTAGCAAAAATTAACATATTTTACAAAAAAAAAAAAAGCTGAATTATAGCGGTTAAGGATGTTCAATGGTTACAGCAAAGTTAACAGAAGTCTTTGAAATTTTAATATATCATTACTTAGATAAAGTAAAAGCAGCTTGAATTTTTTCAATATTTTATACTGAGCATTTTTTCGAGAAAAAAATTCATGAAAATCGAGTTCTTAACATAGGCTCTTATGGGAGAGTGAGGTTATGTGACCTTTGGACATAAAAATCTCATATAAAAAGTTAAGAGATTAGGTTAAAAGACCTTTATTTGAATAGAAAAATAATCAAAGAATAAAAACGTAGAGGGATCTTGACCGCTTACAGGGCATTTGGGAAAGAAATAAGTGAAAACGTAAACAAAACACCGAGTTCGTGGGCTGCGCGAGGAGGTGCGCGGTGAGCGGGGAACGCCCGCGGGGAGAGAGGGGCGTCCCTCGCCTCGCCCCGCAGCATGACACCATTGAACATCCTTAAGAATTTTATTAGTCAAAATATTAAATTAATATCCCATTGTAATTGACGAGCGGATAGTTTCCTGCGCAACATGTTTTGACTTCGTATTTCTAACAATACTCTTGTAAGTTTTATTGTGGTTATTTTAACTAATTGTTTGAAAAATCGTCTCGTGTATTATAATGTATTATTAAAAAATTATATTGTGTTATTAGATACCTGAGGAGGAGCATATTAATAAAATGCTCGAAACGTCGTAATGTATTAAATAGTGTTTTGTTATTTACAACCTTAACAAAGTCCCATACAGCATGAAAGAAAACTGAAATAATTACATGAAATAATTCAGGAATTAATACATTGAAATGATTTAGAAAGAATTTTAAAAGGAAAAAAAATTAATTTTAAATTAATTTTTAAAATAATATATGGAATCCTTACAAAATACTTTCAAAAATCTTCCAAAAAAATAAAAAAAGTGTTACCAAAAAATAATTACACGAATTAATTCTGAAAGGACTTTGAAAAGATTTTTTGAAAGAATACATAAAATAATTTCGAAATTATTGCAAGTATTCTTTCATGCAATAATTCAGAAATAATTTCAGAAAGATACAAATTAATCATTCACAAAAATAATTCAATATCTATTCAAAAATCTTACATGAATTATTTCATGAAATCTTCTGGGAAACTCGTATGAATTAATACAAGAAATAATTTTGAATTCTTTTGAAAAAGATTTTTAGAATAAAATTTTTTAAAACAAAATAGCAAAAAAAATAATTACACGAATTAATTCTGAAAGGACTTTGAAAAGATTTTTTGAAAGAATACATAAAATAATTTCGAAATTATTGCAAGTATTCTTTCATGCAATAATTCAGAAATAATTTTAGAAAGATACAAATTAATCATTCACAAAAATAATTCAGTATCTATTCAAAAATCTTACATGAATTATTTCATGAAATCTTCTGGGAAACTCGTGTGAATTAATACAAGAAATAATTTTGAATTCTTTTGAAAAAGATTTTTAGAATAAAATTTTTTAAAAAAAAATAGCAAAAAAAATAATTACACGAATTAATTCTGAAAGGACTTTGAAAAGATTTTTTGAAAGAATACATAAAATAATTTCGAAATTATTGCAAGTATTCTTTCATGCAATAATTCAGAAATAATTTTAGAAAGATACAAATGAATCATTCACAAAAATAATTCAGTATCTATTCAAAAATCTTACATGAATTATTTGATGAAATCTTCTGGGAAACTCGTGTGAATTAATACAAGAAATAATTTTGAATTGTTTTGAAAAAGATTTTTAGAATAAAATTTTTAAAACAAAATAGCAAAAAAATAATTACACGAATTAATTCTGAAAGGACTTTGAAAAGATTTTTAGAATAAAATTTTTTAAAACAAAATAGCAAAAAAAATAATTACACGAATTAATTCTGAAAGGACTTTGAAAAGATTTTTTGAAAGAATACATAAAATAATTTCGAAATTATTGCAAGTATTCTTTCATGCAATAATTCAGAAATAATTTCAGAAAGATACAAATTAATCATTCACAAAAATAATTCAGTATCTATTCAAAAATCTTACATGAATTATTTCATGAAATCTTCTGGGAAACTCGTGTGAATTAATACAAGAAATAATTTTGAATTCTTTTGAAAAAGATTTTTAGAATAAAATTTTTTAAAACAAAATAGCAAAAAAAATAATTACACGAATTAATTCTGAAAGGACTTTGAAAAGATTTTTTGAAAGAATACATAAAATAATTTCGAAATTATTGCAAGTATTCTTTCATGCAATAATTCAGAAATAATTTTAGAAAGATATAAATTAATCATTCACAAAAATAATTCAGTATCTATTCAAAAATCTTACATGAATTATTTGATGAAATCTTCTGGGAAACTCGTGTGAATTAATACTAGAAATAATTTTGAATTGTTTTGAAAAAGATTTTTAGAATAAAATTTTTTAAAACAAAATAGCAAAAAAAATAATTACACGAATTAATTCTGAAAGGACTTTGAAAAGATTTTTAGAATAAAATTTTTTAAAACAAAATAGCAAAAAAAATAATTACACGAATTAATTCTGAAAGGACTTTGAAAAGATTTTTTGAAAGAATACATAAAATAATTTCGTAATTATTGCAAGTATTCTTTCATGCAATAATTCAGAAATAATTTCAGAAAGATACAAATTAATCATTCACAAAAATAATTCAGTATCTATTCAAAAATCTTACATGAATTATTTCATGAAATCTTCTGGGAAACTCGTGTGAATTAATACAAGAAATAATTTTGAATTCTTTTGAAAAAGATTTTTAGAATAAAATTTTTAAAACAAAATAGCAAAAAAAATAATTACACGAATTAATTCTGAAAGGACTTTGAAAAGATTTTTTGAAAGAATACATAAAATAATTTCGAAATTATTGCAAGTATTCTTTCATGCAATAATTCAGAAATAATTTTAGAAAGATACAAATTAATCATTCACAAAAATAATTCAGTATCTATTCAAAAATCTTACATGAATTATTTCATGAAATCTTCTGGGAAACTCGTGTGAATTAATACAAGAAATAATTTTGAATTCTTTTGAAAAAGATTTTTAAAATAAAATTTTTTAAAACAAAATAGCAAAAAAAATAATTACACGAATTAATTCTGAAAGGACTTTGAAAAGATTTTTTGAAAGAATACATAAAATAATTTCGAAATTATTGCAAGTATTCTTTCATGCAATAATTCAGAAATAATTTCAGAAAGATACAAATTAATCATTCACAAAAATAATTCAATATCTATTCAAAAATCTTACATGAATTATTTCATGAAATCTTCCGGGAAACTCGTGTGAATTAATAGATTTTTTAAAGAAAACATAACAATTCAGCAATCATGTCAAGAATTATATCACGAAATAATTCAGAAATAATTTCAGAATGATAAAAATTAATCATTCACAAAGATAATTCAATATCTATTGAAAATAATTTCATGAATTATTTCATGAAATGTTGCGGAAACTCACGTGAATTAATACAAGAAATAATTTAGAATTCGTTTGAAAAAGATTGTTACAATAAAATTTTTAAAACACAATAGCAAAAAAGATATTTACACGAATTCTTCCTGAAAGAACCTTGAAAAGATTTTTTGAAAGAAAACATAAAATAGTTCAGAAATTATTGCAAGTATTCAACACGAAAAGGGCAGCGTCCGTATATAAGAGGCATCGTATAATGTATTTATTTTGTTTTTAATTCGAATTTGTTTCAATCAAATAAGTCCTAATTAATACAATATTTAATAAACAAAACTTACTAAATAAGTATATACTAATTAAACAAAGTTAATATTAAAAAATAAAGAAATATTAGAAATAAATATTCTAATTTATTTTGTCAGTCATTTTGCACTATATAATGAAAAAAATGAAATGATTGGATAATGATCGGATTTAGTCGTCCATTGTTTTCTACATTCGTATGATCCTATTAAAGAACGTATTAAAATGTGTGGGGGTATATAATTTTTCGTTTTTGTGAACTAAGATAGATTGAAACATTTACTAATTGCGAAAAATATTAATTTGAAAAGTTAATGTAAGAATATAAAAACTTAAAATAAAAGGAAAAAAAAACATTTAAAGATGAATAATATAGGTACTTAAAATAAGCAATAGTTTTTATTATTATTCATAATAGTATTCTTTCAGTATGACAATGTTTAGAAGTCCCCTCAAAATCGACAGAAATATTATTTATACGTCTGCCAAGAGTAAAGAGCCTTTGACTCTAAAAGTTGATTCTAAATTGAAAACACTACAAATAATAATAACGTCGGTAAGGTAGAGCTCATTCTATTCATCTCTGCATTATATGCAATTATCATTTTTTTATTTTTATCGAATTTCGGGAAAAGAGCTCTTTATTGCCCTTCGTAATGACAAAAATACACTATGTGTAAATTTTCAAGTTATTGCTCGTTATAGATTTTACAGGAAACGGGTTGAAAAATTTTCTACCAGTTTTTTTATGAAAAATAATGAACAGAATTTCTGAAAAATTTATAGGTGTATTATTTATGCAATTACGGAGTGCAGTGAAGAGCTTCATTCATCAAAAGTTGAATCTAAGATCAAAAAATGTAAAAACTCATAACGTCGGTAAGGAAGAGCTCCCTTTATACACACACATTTCACATCGACTTAATACAATATTTAATAAACTAAAAGTATTAAATAACTATGAATTAATTGATCAAAGTTAATATTAAAAAATAAAGTAATATTAAGAATAAATTTTCTAATGTATCGTATCACTCATATTGCAGTATATAATGAAAAAATGAAATGATCTAACAAGCGAGCGATAGCGTAATGGATAGCGTATTTGCGTAGTACCCAAGCGACCCGGGTTCGAATCTCCATCATGTAAAAAATTTTTCTGCGTTTTTTCTGCGATAAAATAGTGTAAAATTATTAACAATGTAAATATATGTAAAAATAGTTAGAATATTATTTAAATAATATTCTAAATTATAAAAATGTACCTTCAAATACGGGATTATATATACCCTTCGAAATTTATTGTTAGTAATATTTACTAAATATTTTCTAATTAATTCACAATATTTATTCCTGAATCCTTCCAAAAATCTTTCATTGAAAGGATTCTGCAATAATACATGATTTTATAACCTTCGAAATTTTTTGTTAGTAATATTTCCATTATATTTTCGAATTAATTCACAAAATTAATTCCTGAATCCTTTCAGACATCCTTCATTGGAAGGATTCTGTAATAATACGGATTTATCCTCTTCAAATTTCTTGTTAGTAATATTTCCATAATATTTTCTAATTAATTAACAATATTAATTCCTGAATCCTTTCATACATCTTTCATTGAAAGGATTCAGGAATTAATTTTGTGAATTAATTCGAAAATATTATGGAAATATTACTAAAAAGAAATTTCAAAGAGTATAAATAACGTATTATTGCAGAATCCTTCAATGAAAGATGTCTGAAAGGATTCAGAATTAATTTTGTGAATTAATTCGAAAATATTATGGAAATATTACTAAAAAGAAATTTCGAACAGTATAAATCACGTATTATTACAGAATCCTTTCAATGAAAGATGTCTGAAAGGATTCAGGAATTAATTCACAAATTAATTCCTGAATCCTTTGAGACATCTTTCATTGGAAGGATTCTGTAATAATACGGGATTTATCCGTCTTCCAAATTTCTTGTTAGTAATATTTTCATAATATTTTCGAATTAATTCACAAAATTAATTCCTGAATCCTTTCAGACATCTTTCATTGAAAGGATTCTGCAATAATATGTGATATTAATTCTGAAAGGATTCTGAAAGATTCTTTCAGAAATCATTCAGTGAAAGGATTCTGTAATGATGCTATGTCCGGGGTATTTTCCTTTCAGAATTATTTCAGGAAATAATTTTGAAATATCTTTTAGTAACCTTTTGGTAATAATCCATGAATCCTTTCAGAAATCTTCTATTGAATAAATTTTGCAATGATATTATAAATTATTTTTGAATTATTCCATTGAATTAATTCTGAAAGGAAAATACCCCGGACATAGCATTATTACAGAATCCTTTCACTGAATGATTTCTGAAAGAATAAAATTATTTCATGCATTCTTTCAGAATCCTTTCAGAATTAATACATGCTGTGTGGGCGTAGTAATAAGGCCATTGGATGCAATAATTTGATTAATATCCCATTGTTTGATGATGCGATGTAGCCTAAGCCAAACAAGTACAAAAAAAACGGCTTTAAATGTTAAAAACTCGATTTTCAAGAATTACTTTCTTGAAAAAATGCGCGATGAAAAATACTAAAAAAATTCATGTATATAATATTCTTTTATACCACTCTAACCTCAAAATCACAACTTTGGTATGATTTTTCGGCGCTCGTGGTATAAAATACCGTTCGAAACTAGTGCGTAAATCGATTATTTAGGTGGTGTGACTTTTTCGCACTCGCTTCGCTCGTGCAAAAAGTCACACCAGCTAAATAATTGACTTCCCCACCCGTGTCGAAATGTACTATTAAATTAAGAAACAACATAAAAATTTTAAATGATCGCGCGCAGATCTCTCCAACAGTTAGGTGTTAGGTCGAATTTATGTACTATAGACTTACAACTGCAAGGTAAGGTTAATACATCACAAAGCTGAAGTCTTATCAGCTATAGTTATAAAAGCTTTTGAATAGGTTAGCTGTCAAATATATTTTAAGTTTGTGAAACCTCAGATAAAATTATTTTACAAACTACATAATCAAAATCATACGAGTACTTGAAATATAGTGATAAAATACTTATTTAAAAGTTTGTAATTTATAATATATTTCTAACAAGATTTTATGACCATGGCTTCCAAATCTGAAGTTACTTTGGAACATTTTTACATTTTTAATAGCACATATGCAAAAAAAGAAGGGGAGGTAAACATTCTAATATATATATATATAATTATAATTGTATATGGTTTTAAATTCATCCATTTGATTTCATAAATAGGAAAAAAACAAAATTTTATACTATCATCCAGCAAAAACAGATATTGATACTCAAATAAAAAATATTGGTCTTACTGAAGCAATAATTAAGTTTACAGAGTATGTATTATATTTCAAAATTCGTTAAATATTTTATGTCAATGAAATTTATAAAGTTATCTTTTTTTAGATCATTTAATCCTACGCAAACTTGTGATTACTGTCATACTCACAAAACTCGTCAAATTTATTATCAACCAGAACCTAATTTCTGGATGGTCATGGTAAAGTGTTAAGCATAAATAATTTATGATTAAAAAATTATATTAATATTTATATCAAATAATGCTATTAAATTATATTATGCTCTATGGAAGAGACTTTATAATAAATTATTTTTTAAATTATGTATTGTTTATTATCGTCAATCATCTGTCTAGGTTGTGGGAGTGCCATATGTAACAAAAGAGAAAGATGGTAATGAATATACAGAATATCAAAATGATGAAGTTTCAAGTGATGTTTGTCAAGCTATTTTAAAACAAACATATACTATATTTCGTCTCTTCATGGGTTCGTTTAATACAATTTTAAATGAACCTGACTGTGGATCAGTAACATTACTAAAACACAAATTAGATCATTTTTACTCGAGAGTAAGCATTCTCCAGTTTTGGATATTTTATACTTAATTAAATGATTATTTAATTGTTACATGAAATATATTTTTTACAGTATTTATTATCATTAAAACTAAATAATACTGATATTTTGGATATTTTCCAAGGTTTACAATTTTTACCACTAGATAAAGTTACGTTTTTGAGAGTTCAATGCTTTATGAATTTGGTAGAATCAACTTTTCCACAAGTGAAATATACTGCATTTTTATATAATGATCAACTTGTTTGGTATAGGAACAGGTTCAATAAATAATATAACTATGATTTTATGTTTTATATGATGTGTTTATAATTATTTTAGGAGTGGTTTAGAACCTGAAGATATGCAAGTAGTTTATAATTATTTAGTCAGTACTCTTCTACCAGCACACTTAGAAAAAGAATTAGATGGTGGTTCTATACCACGTAATTCTCCATCACCTTTTACAACATCCCACTATGGAAAGTAAGAAAATTAAAATTTCATTATAATAAACAAACATTTAAATTTTTATTTAATATATAAATTTAAACATTAAAATTTTTACTTAATATATAAATTTTTTTCTTAATCTAGATTTGTAACTGGTCCTTCAAGCATCAATGATGTTAAAAAGTTACCTAAAGTATTCATTAATTACTCAACAAAATCCACTGCTTTATATTTAATAGTTTACAGAGCACTGAGTGCAACTGTGTGTTTATTTGTTGATAGTAAGTATAAATCATTTTTATATATGTACTTATATTTATAAATAAATTATAAATGTTAATATTTGATTTGTAGACACAAATAGTCCAATGTTTTATACAAGTTTGGATTCTTTTCTTGGAGTGCAATTAACATCCCTAGTAAGCGCAGTAGCTGAGCAATGTTCTAAACATGCATCTATTTCAGCAGAGTCAAGCCCTAAATATTTATATTTTAATAAATTAAATTTGGCTTATAAAAGTACAATACATTGTGACAACAGACGAATTTCAAATGCATTAACCACACCAGAAGTTCTAAGAATTATAACAGATATAAATAGTGATACTAACAAGTTCGTATGATAGAAAAGTAATATGTATAAAATAATTGTCTTGGAATCAAATAAAAATATTTATTTTTAGATTAAAGGAAGCAGGCGAAATAGTTATAAAGACTATGACTGATTATTGGATTGTGGGAAAGTTATCTAATTTGCGAGAATTTTTTGTTGTTATACAACAAAAAAATGCTAGCATAATTGAAATTGATGGTAAAATAACAATCATTGTATTAACGATTAAAAGCTGTCATATTATTTATAAAATAATAAAAATTATTTTTTCAGATGAAGTAAAGAGATTGTGTGAACAACAATTAAAAAGTATTTTCTTTCATTAATTTTGATTACTGAAAAATAAAAATGTTTTATTCAAAGACGTGACGTTTGTTAATATATATGAGCTCTCTATTGTTAAAAATTTCGTTAAAAAATGAAAGCATTTGTTTACCTTCATATTGAAGATCATTCCAGAATTTTTATTAATGTAATGTTATATTATTTTCCTGCATAAATTTTTTTTATTAGGATTAAGTAACAAAGATTCCGATGTTACTAATTATTTGTAAAAAGTTTTACTGATATATTTTTTTAGTTACTAAGTGTATAAAAATTATTCATAGTATGTAACATATAATAACTGTAAAAAACAGACTAAAAAGTTGTTTTATAAATACATTTCCATTTATAAAAACTCAATGAAATGTATAAATCACTATAAATATTTACTCTGACTTTTCATCATTATCTTCTTCAACAGTCTTATTCTTTTTAGGTGTTATATTTGAAAATTTCTTAAGTTTTGCAACAAAGAAGCCATCCATATTATGCATGTGGGGATAAAATCTCTTTGTTAGTTTTAAAGAAGGATGAAACCTGTGTTGTCTGTAATTCGTAAAACCATCGGCACCAAATTCTAAGCCAGTTGGTACTAATTTAACATCTCTTTTTTTCAAAGCATAGTCAATAATCCATTCATTTTCTTCAGGTAATATAGAACAAGTCGAATAGACTATAACACCACCAGATTCCGATCGTGCATTTACACAATCAATAGCAGCCAATAATAATTCACGTTGTAATGTACAACATCTTTGCACATCTATTTCATCTTTATTAGTTTTTACACTAGGATCCTTTGCAACTACACCTGTACCTGTACAAGGTGCATCTAAAAGTATTCTATCAAATCCTTTCATTACCTAAATAAATACACAATTTTTTAAAAGACTTTATGAAATAACCATTAATAGTCTAATAATAATAAAATCATAAACGTATATTTCTTACCGAAGGTATTTTTCTACCATCATAGCTACAGATAACAGAGTTTGTTATACCCAGTCTGTGAAAATTACCAATGACTGCTTTAATTCTGTCTTTATTTACATCATTTGAAAACAAAACACCTGTATTTCTCATAAGAGCTGCTATATGTGATGACTTTCCACCAGGAGCAGCACACATATCAAGTATTCTTTCATTTAATTTTGGTTCCAAAGCCATGACAGGAAGAAAACTAGATGCTCCTTGTAAAATGTAATGTCCAGCTAAATATTCTGGTGTTGCACCCATTGGTACTTGTGATGAGTACACAACTAAACCAACATTTGTCCACTTCCCTATTGGATCTAAATTTACTCCTCTATTTATTAAAGTATGCGCTAAATCACGTCTTCGCGTTTTCAACGTATTTGTCCGAATAGTCATAGGTCTTTGTACTTCGCTAGCTTCTAAAAATTCTAGTAATTCATTTAATGGAAATATTTGCATAAGTTTCTCCATTAAGAAACTATTGTAACTAAAATATGTACATAAATCTGCTTTAAGTAATTCTAAATACTCTGATCTCGATCTGTAAAAAAAGGAAAACATTGAATTTCCTAGCTAAGTTTAATTAACTATAAAGAATGATAATAATAAAACCACTCAAGATACCTGTCAGGTTGTCGTAATTTTTTAAAATCAGATAATACTATGATGACATCTTGGATTCGCTGCTGTACATCTTTCAAGTTTGTTATGTTATTGATTTCTTCTTCAGTTGGAAAAGTAAACACTTGCTGATGGGATATACTTTCGTTCATTTCAGCTTCAGCTAATTTCCTATAATTTTTTTTTTATTGTAACAGCTTATATTAATGAAAAATTAATAAAAATTAACTTCTTAATTTTAAAATTACCGTTCTTTTTCCTGCTTTTTCTTAAGTCGCTTATTGGCTTTTTCTATTGGCATTAAATCATCATCTCCACTATCGTCATCGTCATCATCATCATCATCATTGCCATCACTATCGTCATCATCGTAAGTATCACTTCCAATACCATTGCTATCTTCACATTGATCACCATCTAGATCTTCATCAGAATCACTATCCTTTTCCTGGGCTAAGTAATCATCAGTTTCTTCCATATCATCTGCAGAAGATGACATAGGCTACAAATAAAAAAATATTTTTAATAGCTATTATGAATTTAATTTTTTTGGATATATTTTTACTACTTACATTATCTAATGTTCGATTATCATCTTCAATATCTTCACCATCTTCGTCAGATTCATCATCTGTATTTATTATTTTTTCTAAATTTGTTAGTTTCTTATTTTTCGTTTTAATAACTTTCAATTTAGAAGGCTTATTTTCTAATTTTTTTCCTTCCTTAATTAATTTTTTATTTACAGATCTATTTAATTTTTTACTTTTTAGTTTTTCTGTTTCAAGGATTTTAGATTTTTTTTGTACCTCTTGAGATTTTGGTTTATTATTTAATTTTATTTTTCTCTGTACATTGTGAGACTTTTCATTTTCACTTATATCAGTAACCAAATGAGATACTCCCTAAAACATTACAAAATTATTTAAATTTATTAATTTATCTAAAATAAAAACTTCAAATAACCATATAAATATACTTACATTTTCTACTTTCAATTTTTGTTTTAAATTTTTTTTCTTAGAGTCACTTCTGTTAATTTTAGATTTTGACTTCTTTTTATTTTTATCTTTATTATCTTCATTGTTACTTTCATCAAATAACTGTAATTTAATTGCCGGTTTTTCCAATTTTTTCAATCTTTTAGGGTTTGGTTCTAATGCATCATTGTTACCTGATTGTCGTTTTTTAATATTTTTGGTAGTGTTATCAGTTTTTTCTGTTTCATCGAAGCTATGTTCTTCAAATGTAGTTTTTAATTTTCTATTTTCTTTTTGTTGTTTAACATGTTCCTTTTGTTTTTTTTTCAACTGCCTTTTCTTAACCCTTTGAATCTGTCTGTGACTTAGTTTTCCTTGTTCTTTTTCTGGAAATAATTGTATACATTACTTAAATATTCTTTAATAATATTCTTTATTTTTCAAACAAAATTTAAATAATTACTTAATAATCTTTCTGGAAAATTTGGTTCCTGTCGTTTTTTCCCTCGCCGCTTCAAGCTACTTTTTTCAGCTTTTTCATCAAATTTCGCTTTTCTTCCCATTATACAATATACTAGAGAAAATAAATTATATTTTATTAGTATCAAACACAGTTATGATTGGTATTCCTTTATTTTATAAATCTATATATTATCTATATATATATTAATTTACGATCGTTCACTAACCTATAAGTTATCTTAACTAAGCAGCTAAAATAGAAAATTAGTCAGTTCAAATAAACTAACCGATAAAAAATATTTACAAATAACGAAGATTAACCATATATAGTTGATTTACAAAACTCTCATGCGTTAAAAACTATTATTTTCAATTAACAGTAATGCAAAAGAGCATATTTTTCCAACTCTGGAAACATTTAATAAACACCAAACACGTGTGCACTCTTTTCTCTCTCTTGTTGCTTTAGCTACGTTTCTATGTTCGCGAACCGATATTTGTTTGGACCAATATGAATTCTGTCGAAATTTCAAATACAATAATTTTTCATTATATTTATTATACTTATTTATTTTGTAAAAACATCGATTTACGAATGATTCTTAAAAAAAAAAACTTGATACTGAATTTACAAAAAAAATACAAGTTATATAGTGAACACTATACTTTCATGAAAATACACACAAACCATAGCATTTGCTAGCCATTTGGTTGACTTGGTGTGCGTTTGGTTACGACTTGCGATCTGTAAAATAATAACGTTTGTTTATTGTCTGGAATTTTAGTTTGTCAAAATTAGGGGCATCATTTTTTCGGAATGAATGGTGAAATGCAATTGTAGAAAATTCACCAAGATTACAAAACCAATCAACAGCTGCTAGACATTAATAAATATGATCAGAAGTGTCGTCTAGGAGGAAAATGCATGAACGTGAAAAACAAACATCATAATGTTATTACTCCGAAAGATGTATTACAGAACAAATGTGAACAGGACCGTTATTCGCTAAATGTTAATAAAAAGTTCGAAAAAATGGCATGCCGAGAAGCTACGTTGACATCAAAAAATGCTGACGAGCACAGCGTCGAGGTTCGTATTTTTCACAACATTCCATGTATAAATTTAATTTTTGTTAATACTAGCTGTTTTTGTACGTGTAGAAGGTATCTTATAAATTAACATTAAATAAATAATTTTTGCTTAATGTTATCATTTGGTTTCTTTTGCTTTATTCAATGCTTGGTTATCTTTTTAATATTATGTTTTGGTTTATATTGATATAAAGTGGGAATCCTACAATAACTGAAATTCTATAATTTTAGACACTAGCAGAAGTCTTTCGATGTTTTATTTGCATGGAAAAGTTGAGGGATGCACATTTATGCCCTCATTGCAGTAAACTGTGCTGTTACACATGCATAAGACGATGGTTAACTGAACAAAGGTCTCAATGTCCTCATTGTCGTGCTGCTCTTCATTTACATGAATTAGTAAATTGTCGTTGGGTAGAAGAGGTCACCCAACAGCTTGATACTTTGCAAGCTGTGAGTGTTTCTCATGCTAAACATGAAGATTCTATTAAAGATAGGTAATATATCAATTGAATGGTTAATGTTAAAGTATATATGCACATACATATTAATTAATTTATTTATTTCAGATGCTCTACCCACCATGAAAAATTATCTGTATATTGCTGGACATGTCGTCAATGCATTTGTCATCAATGTGCTCTTTGGGGAGGTACTCATTCTGGACATACATTTAAACCACTAGAAGAAGTATATGAAACTCATGTTAATCAAATAAAATCAGAAATTGGTCAATTAAAGCGTAGACTAATGGAATTAATAACTCTTGTTCAAGAAGTTGTAAGTTTTGGATTATTACATATTTGTGATTATGATCTTCATTTTTTGATACATATATAAATTATTAAATTATTTTAGGAACGAAATGTAGAGTCAGTAAGAGGAGCAAAAGATGAAAGAGTTAGGGAAATAAGAAATGCTGTAGAACTTATGATTGCTCGTCTGGATTCTCAATTGAAAGCCAAACTATTAACTTTAATGGGTCAAAAAAATTCATTGACACTAGAAACTGAACAACTGGAAGCTTTATTACAAGATATTGAACAGCAATTACACAGTTGTTCTCGTTCTGAACTCATCGCACGTAGTGCTGAATTGTCACATATTATTTATCAAGTCCGTAAAAAACCTATGGCCAGTTTTGTGACTGCTCCAGTGCCAGCTGATTTTCCAAGGTATAGATATTGGTAAAGTTTAAGAGCTAATAAAGATTTGTAATAAAATTTTTTATATTTCTAGTGAAATTGTACCTGGATATGATAGCGCTACTTTTGCCATGCAAAATTTTTCTCAATTACAATTAAAAGCAGATCCAGTTTATTCAGCACCTTTGCATGTTAATGGTTTATGCTGGAGACTAAAAGTGTATCCAGATGGCAATGGAGTAGTTCGAGGGAATTACCTATCAGTATTTTTAGAATTAAGTGCTGGTTTGCCAGAAACTTCCAAGTAATAATAATAATGCTTTTATTAACATAAGTTAATTTGTTTTTTACATTTCATTCATCTTAAATTTAATTTTAATCTCTGCTTAGTGTTAGTGTTGAATGTTTTGTATATATATATATATTTATTATACATGTGTGTACGTGTATGTTTGCATTGTTTATTTATAAAAATGGAACTTCCAAGTATGTTTTATAATTCACACAAAAATAGTACTGCATTTTTTAATTGGAAATATTATTTACTAGGTATGAGTATAGAGTAGAAATGATTCACCAAGGATCACGAGATACTAGTAAAAATATTGTAAGAGAATTCGCATCTGATTTTGAGATTGGAGAATGTTGGGGATATAACAGGTTCTTTAGATTAGACTTACTTGCAGCAGAAGGATATTTAAATACGGAGCTAGACACCCTTATTCTAAGGTATACATTTTTTAAATTTTGGTACTTTATATGCATATTTCATTCATTATTCATTAATAAATCATTCATTTATCATATACACGTAAAACCATTTTTATTAGATTTCAAGTTCGTCCTCCAACATTTTATCAGCGTTGTCGTGATCAACAGTGGTATATTACTCAATTATTAACAGTACAAAGTCAATATGCTGCGCAAATCAATGAACTCAAAGAAGTATGAGTTTCTAAGAATAAATCATACAAAAAATTTTTATAATAACTTAAATTTTTAATGATTTTTTAGAGACTGACTATTGAAATTTCACGACATGCTGTAACAGCTACAGTTTGTAGTCCTACATTGGAAAATTCAAATTCACTGCCTAAACAACAACAACAGAATCAAGCAAATGAATCAATTAATATGTGCTCTCCTCGCTCTCTAGATATTTATCCTATTGTGACTTCTAGTTCTACAAGGTGAATATCTTACACCCTCATTATATTAAGCAACTAATTTTGTTCACTGTCAATTTTATGATGTCATATGCTTTTGTTAAAATTCCTTAGACCTATGAATTGTCTTTACATGCGATTAGTTCATCTTTTATAATTGTATTTAAGACTAAATGCACAAAAAAGGCATATCCATAAAGAGCTTATGGGGGTGTGGTACTCATGCACTCTGTTTTACCGGCAGAACTCGGTTAATTCTATATTATTAAAATAAATATATCGAATTACGCCTTATAAAGAGATAGTTGCCCTGTGCAATGTAATAATCTACCAGCTTGCGCAGTTTTGAGCCCAAATATCAACGGCACCTTAAAAAATTTTGCGAACGAAATTTCGGTTTTTTTTGTTCGCAAAATTTTTTAGGATGCCGTTGATATTTGAGCTCAAAACTGCGTAGGCTGGTAGATTATTAGATTACGCAGGGCAACTATCTCTTTATAAGACGTAATTCGATATATTTATTTTAGTAATATAGAATTTACCGTGTTCTGCCGGTAAAACAGAGTACATGAGTACCACATCCTCTTATGCGTCAGTATAATGCAGAGGATAAAAAATTTATAAATTAAATTTATATTATTTAATTTTTTATTAATATTATTTGATTTTGAAGGTAATACATGTAATTTTTAAAATAAAATGCATACGAGTTGTGGAGAATGATTAACAAAAACTATTGCTCCTGTATGTTCCATCAGTCTAGATGTTGCATTTTCATGCGACAACACTCTATACTGTTGCTCATAATTAACATTAATTTTACTGAAATACATTAACCTTTAATATCTGAAATAATTAAATAAATTTTGGTTTAGGACATTACAAAATATTTTACCTGCAAATTCAAACGGAACTTGGAAAACCCCCTTATGTGATATAGATGAATTAACAAATATTCATCCAACTGGTTCAGTGTCTACTTTATCCTCTGTTACATCAAAAACCAGTGTTAAGCAACAGCGTCTTCATATGAATAATTCATGTAATAATACTCAGCCAATTACTGCCCAGAATATTATCCAAGAACCAACAGAGGAAAGTCATGATGTAGACAATCATTCTCCACCATCTACAGAATTATCTCCCATTGTTTTAAATTCACAACAGTTAAATGCTCCCTTAAGTAGTAGCAGCAGTGAAAGTGGTGTATGCCTATTATATAATTGCAAAATATTCTATTTAACATGTGGTAATATATATGATTTGAAGGAATTTATCTTTCAGGAGTTGAGTGAACATGATTTCATTGAAGAATGTGAACATCCGGAAACCAATTTGGCTTTAATAGATGATAACTCAAATGATGAAAATGATGTTGATGATGAGACTATGTCTGGTAAGAAAATTAAATATAAATTCAATGATTTTGTTGGTATTTTAAAAATCTAAAAATAATATGAGTTTTGAGGTTTTGGTGAAGCTTAAAAATTCTATATTTTTTTATTATTTGTTCTAGATACCGAACTTCTAAATTGAATTATCATATTTTCGAATGTAATCAATTAGATACTATCCAAGATATTAAATTTCATAATTTAATTCCTAATCAAATATAATTATATTTGGATAAGTTATTTCTAAAAACATTTTTACGGGAGTTAGAGTATTCAAAACCAAAAATATTTTACATTTCGTAACATACTTTTACATTTCGTAATAATTAATTTTTAATTCTGTCATTTCATGTTCACTGTCTAATGTTAAAAGCCGAAATAGTGCCGTTTCAAAAATCCGTATTGCTCAAAATTAGAGAATCGATAATTTTCTTAGACTAAGAATTTTTACTAAGAATTCGCCAAAATTCATAGTTGACTTTCGTTTTGTAATAAATCATCTGTACATCCACGATCCACCTCCCCTGTTAATGCTACCCTTATTAAAATTCTATTGATGAAATTTGAAAATATAATTTTTACAATTTAGAAGTTCAAATTAAAACACACTATAAAATAGTACAGTCTATATATTTAGATTAGCTAATGGACTTCAATTTTACAATTGAATCATCTAAATTTTATCCTAAACCTCTGTCACAAATAAAAGTCTTTATCATTTATCTGAAATTATCAAAAAATGTATGTACCTAAATATGAAACAATTAATAAAATAATTGAAATTCTAATGCAGCCATATCATACTCAAAAATTATATACAATATTTTAATATTTCCCTCAGGTGAAAATGATATTGAAGTTGCTGAATCTTTAGTTCCATGGTTACAGAATAAACAAAAAGCAAAATATAGAGAAAACGAAGAAATGACTTCTGAAAGTAATAACAGGTAAAAAAATTATTATTAAAATAAGTTCCCTACTGAAAAACTCACGTGAGATCGCACGTCAAAATCTCACCTGACTTAAAAACCAAAATAGCTAGCACTAGAATTTAATTGAAAAAATAGTATGTTTTAAAATGCTCCTATGGATCATATTCTTTTTCTAATTCCTTCTAAAATGCAAAGAAAATGTATTTTAAGTGCGCATTGAAAATTGCACATAGAAATCTTATACAAAAACTAAGAAAACTTTTTTTATGAAATCAATTTTTGTTAAAATTGTACGTATAATGCATTGACGTACATTTTAGAAAGAATTAAAAAAGAAATATGACCTTTGTAACTTTCCAAGTGATAAAACAAACAATTTTTAAACTTAATTGTAGCGTTTTTAAGTGGTTTTTAAATCAGGTGAGATTTTGACGTAAGATCTCACGCGAGTTTTTCACTAGGGTTATATGCATCCAAACACTATTTATATTAATTTTAAATTAAAAGCAGACTAAGAGGAAACGACGGTCTCGATGATGAAATTATGTTACTTCATCTATTTGAAATGCAAGATAGAAATTCAGCTTGGACATCTTTTTGTTTAAAGCAAAGATCTGACGATGTTCACGACACACGAAATCCCCTTTCTAGTCTTCAAAGCGCTAATGCAAATACTTTACATAGTTCAGATTCGATGGGTATACCTGCTTCTTTGGACTACATTCATAAACATCCTGAATTTGATTCACCTACTGGTGAACAAAATCTCTCTAACAGACAACATTCATCCCTTTTTTCTCATTTACGTCAACAACCAACTAGTAACAATCGAGTGAAATCAGGTGGTCATTCTAATCGATACAAGGATATTGAGAATATTATTTCGCTTAATACACAAGTAACAAAATCTGAGCCAACTACTAGATCAAATTCAGTAGATTATGAGACAGACCTATACTCAAAACTTTCTGCCATGAATCTTATTAGTACAAATCGTGTACTCAGGATACCTAACTTAGACATACCAACATGTAAGTGATTTATTAAATTGAAATACTTATTGAAAATATATAATTATTATAAACTTTCAATATAGTATCCTTGGACAGTACAAAATATGGTCGAAAATACTTATCGCCCAGGCGACAATCGTCTCCAGCTTCATCCGTTAACACGAATTCGTCTAATATTGAAAACGAAGAAATGTTAGGATTTGATCAGTTACTTGATCAAGCCAAAAAATTGCCTACTAATAAAGCAGCTCATTATATTGCTAACTTAAGGTAAATTTATATTTTTTTATTTTATCCAACCCTGATTTTTAGGCACGACCGCTACTCGGGAGAGCCTTATAATTTCACCAGAGCGAAAATTGTTGGAATACAAATACTGAAAATTTAATGTGTAAAAACCATTTTTCCATAAAAGCTATTTTGTTACAAAAAAACCAATAATTTTTTAACGAATCCAAACGAACTTTTACTGATAAATGCTTGAATTCAATTTACTATTCAATTTTCGGAAGGAAGTGATTAGTCAAATTTGAGAAATAAAAAAATCATTGATTCTTTATCATTTTTCATATTTTAATAATTTTTTCTAAACTAAGTGCGCAAAACTCGACTTTCCATGCCTATTTAGCGTGTGCAAAGTGTATGTTTCTCGCATTTTGAACTTGCAGTGTTCAAAGTAAATTACTTTGCACACTCAGTGCTCCAAGCACACATTTTGCACACTGCCAGGATAAAATGCGAGAAACACACACTGCGTACGCTTAGGCATTGAAAATCTATTTGCGCACACGTTTAGAAAAATAGTAAACGCAACGTGTGCGCGTAGATGTTCCCCGCAGTCGTTTTTTTTGTCGCATACCAGTTCGGGAAATCGCATTTTTCACACTCAAAAAAGTGTGGAAAATACAAATATCCCGCATAAGCGTACTACTTATTACAAAAAATATCGTTTGCAACTCGTACGAATTATCCTCGTTGCAGGAAATGCGGTTTCCCGCATTCTTGTTGGACAATATACTAATTCGTACGCAATTATAAAGTTTCTTTTTAAATTTATAGTAATTATTACGATCCTTAACTGTTTCTATGATTAAAAAAATAGTGGATATTTTTCTAGCATACTATATAACATCACGCGCTTCTACCATGGTTTTATGTAATTTTAAGAATTTAATTATATTTATTAATTTTGTACAACATATAAATGATATATGATAGCTAATAAAGTACTTGAATCCTAGTAGTGTTACCTAGCAAGTTTCGTTGCTATCAGTCTTGGTAAGTTAGTAAAGTTATAACTAAATATTATTCAATTTTATAGAAAATGCCTATTGCCGAACGGAAAACTGAGTAATACACAGCCTACAGAGACTGTGTCTTTCCTCGAAGAAGCTTCCAATTCAAATAACTTTGCTGAAGCGGCGGCGTCGGCGATAAACGTAACACTGCCAGAATGCATGCCAAATACAAGTAATTACAGTTGGGTTCCGCCTCCCTTTCAACATAGACACAGTAAGCTTTATATATTGTTCTATTATAGTATTAATTCTTTATTTCATATTCTTTAAATACAAAAAATAAAAAGTTATTTAAAAAGCGAAAAATTTAAAGAATCGTTGCATAAATTATGTTAAATTTGATCTAAATTATTTTTACACACTTTTATGTGTTAAATGTGATTATAATATACATTTGCTGTTTTATTTTCAAATGTATTTAAACAAATTTTTTTTTTAAATTGTATATACTTACAAAATAATCACAATTTGCTTGTTGAATTTGCTTTAGACCAAAAGACATATTTTGATCTCTCTTCACAAGGACCTTCCATTCAAAATGAAAGTAGAAATAACTCTAATAATAAGTAAGTACTGAAATAATTATTCTTGAGGTATTGATAAATATTTGAATATTTTAATTAATTTTATTGTTTGTAAGAATAATACCTTTATTAGTTTATACAAGTGCTAGTTTTATAAGTGATTATGAAAAAGATCGTCTACAAGAGCTTAATAATATACTATTACATATAAAGAATATTACTTGGAAAAACATATGTTATTGATACCTCCATAAAAAATTTGTTTAAAGTCATTCTTAATCACACATTTTTTTGTAAAGATTTCCAGATGATAGAAAATATTCCAATTCTCAGTGATTCTAATGATTACAAAATAGAAGCAATAAACATCAATAGTAATATTTGGACTAGCACAAAATATTTGAATAAAATTGCAAATGGCCGTGTTGATTCTGATAGATTATCGTTATCTTACACCGGTGTATATTTGACAGGTAATACCAGGAAGCCAGGAGAAAAATCAATTACGAAGCACGTAGGTATAGTGTGCGAATACATACGAAGAATAGATAATACATATAATACTGTAGTATAATGATACACGTTGTGTTTGTAAATTCGAATAATATTTAGTCAAAGCGCACAAGGAAAGTGTTAACGAGGAGTGTCGCCCTTGGAAAAATCAAAAGTGCTTTATCTGTTACGAAGGTTTCGTCGATCTATAAGTCTGAAACTATATGTTTATTATTTACTAAATACATAATCGCAAGTTTATTCTATTAGTTTAGTTTTGTAAAACTCAACTGCAAATGTGATTGCTTTGTTGTGAATAAGAAATTGCCTAGGTGTCAAATTGAATAAAAATAAAGACATCAAATGTCCAAGAATAATTACGGTTTTAAAGACGAGAGAAATAAGATAAAACATCGCTTCGATACAAGCGGTTTTCCTTGACCTTATCCAACCTACCAATTTATTGGGTATAAAAAGAAAAAAAAAAGAAACGTGTATACCGGCACCAGCGCCACATGAATAAATATACACGCTCTACCTACCCAACATAAAAGTTTGCTTGATACATCTCGCTGACACTTCTGGTGTTCCAACAATTCCTTTTTTTTTTTAATTTTTTTTTTTCAGCGGCTGCAATTGGTCACGGGTACCGTAGCGCGAACTAACATTGACGTTCGGGAGAAGCCAATCGAAGGTATTCCAAGCGCGACCTCGTTTCGTCGCCTCATCGGCCTACTTCCGCGGCGGTGGCAGAGCGGCAAAATACAGAGTTGAGGGACTACTCGAGGGCTATATACAGCTGGATTCATAAATCTTACTCGGCGTGTGTTTACGCATCTGTAGCGGATTGCTAGGTCGGAAAGCCTAGTGACGAAACCAAATGGATAATTGAATTGTGTTATATTTATCTGCCTTGTCGAGACAATGTTGTATTGAAACTTACGATTAAATATAGATATAATCTCGCTTTATCATAAAAAGTGAGGATACTCTATGAGTTTTTACGTAAATTTTAAAGTAACGCGAACTACTATCTCAAGACAAAAATAATGAATTTGAAAAATATTTATAAACTGCTTTTGAAAATTATTTATTAAAACAATTTTTTCATACTCGATCAAATAACAATATTTTATCATGTATGATCGTTGAGAACTTCAAGAGAAATGAAGATCCAAAAATGATGCAATGTCGTATGACTTTTACAACTATATGATTCACGTAGTGCGCGATGCACGGATGCCTATGACATCATAATGAAACTATACGGAAACTGTTTTTAGTGATTTTAAACAGTTCTTTTTACTTTCTTCAAGAAAACAGAAGATACAATTTTATTTGATTCGTTTGTTTACTAATACTTATAGTTCCGTACAAAACAAATGATAATTTTTATCAGCCTTCCTTGAAGTAGAATATTTACTCGAATAAAAGCAATTGTCAAAATGTAATCTTGATATACCCATTCCTTAGCATCAGAAAATGAAATATTGTAAATAAATATTAGATAAGAAAAAACTTTGAAAGCTTTGAAAATAATCGCGTATTGCGCCTTGGCGCCTTTCTTAAAATTAATCGCTAGTGTAAGGATCCTCGCACTGGGTTGAACCGATTTGCTCCAGAAATAACGAGGAGAGTTTTTAACGAGTATATCAAAATATATGCGGTAAGATTTCCGTCAGCATTTACGCTCGTTTACGTTACTCAATTAAATACACCGCGTGATCGTAGAAATGAAATGAAAAATCATTCTGCCCATTGACTGGATTAAATATATAATCTCACTTTATCTTTGGAAACATAACGAATTTCTTGTTTATTATTTTTTTATTAATTCTGGAAAAATGTGGTTATATAATTGATTTATAAACAATCTCAATTAAATTTATATGTGAAAATAGATGCCTATTCTAATTGAAAGATATTTCAATTGATGAAAAATATTTTAAGTAAGTTTTTTCTCTGCATTAGCAATATATTGTTAAAAAAATTTTAATGAATGTTATCACTACAATCATGAACTATTTAAGACTAGCCCATAAAACTTGTGAAATTAACAAACATTAGAAAAAAGGCTTTCATTTATATTTTGAAAATTAAAAAATTGCTCATCCTTCCGAAGGTATTTTCGTTCAAATTAACCAATAAAAGTATCAATTATTATTCGAAATTCAAAAATTACATTTACTTATGTAAAAGCATATATCCGCTAATAGTTCTTGCTGGTTATCTATTTTATTTTAATAATTTTACTTAGAATTATTTCTAAATAATTCACATTTGAAATAGACGTCTTTTTATAGGCCAGTCAACGAAGGTCTGAAATCAACTTCTCGAGGGGATGGCTGCATTTTGGATATTTGGTAAAACACACCGTCTAAAAACGATGGTCAAAAATGCAGCTTCCAAAAACTCCGGATTCACCCCTAATTTGGCAAAAAAAAAATACCCCTGAAAACGGGTTTTCGCTTATAACTCGAGAATGACAAGAGATATCGAAAAATGTTCCAAACAAAAGTTGTAGAGAGTGAAATTCTACATAAGAATGACTATTACTTTTTTGTTTTTGATAAAATTGAGCTTGAAAAAAGCACGCTGAAGTTGCAAGCCGTGAGTGCTTCGGCTGCACTCGGCAGCGCTCGGATGAATTAACCGACTTCGAAAAAGGAGGAGGTTCTCAATTCGATCTGTCTTTTCTTCAACATTTTGAGTGTCCATCGGTAATGCAATAACTGTTTTTTTTTTTTTTTTTTTTTTTTTGTTGAAGATTTTTTCGTACCTTACGTATAATGTGTTCAAGAAAAAAAAATTAGATTTGGACTAATTAAAGTGGATTATTTAAATTTTTAATGATTTTAAAGCGCGTAAAGAGGTCCTTTTTATGGTTTTACTCATACTTGTAGCGTACAAACCCATCAATTAAATTTTGATCAGTTGATTTTTTCACGTTACGTAGGTAATAATATTCGGAAATATGTTTTATCACAAAAATGTTTAAAATTTTTGTCGGTTTTTCCATATTTTGCTTTGCAGAAAAGTACGCATTAAATGAAAATAAACGTTCATGAAATTTTTATTTTATAATTTATAATTAATAATTTTTATTTAATAATCTGTATTTTCATCTTTTTTTTATCTATAATAAGGCACGTGTAGTCAAACGCTTCAGTAAGCATTCTCCGTCGGCATTTAATTTCAACGCTATTATCTTTAGTATATGAATAATATGCTATTATACTAATATCTTGTACAGCACCATTAAAATCGCTATCGCTGATCAATCGAAAATGTACAATCAACATTGGTATAATTTTTTAATGAATTTTCGTAGCGATATTTTAATCTCTTTATTTGGTTTTTCTTAAGTATGAAATAGTTAATGTTAACATTAAAACCGTATACGTATAGTAAATAAACACTAGAGTAAGTAGGTAAATATTCTTGATAGCTGTCATTAGCTGCATCTTGATTATGACAGTTTCGGTGACTCTTTACATTTCATTGCTTCGTAATTATCATCTTTCATGTGTTTATTTTCATCTTCAGAGATAAATATTAACAAATAAAGAATACAGTAAAGACAAAGAATATCCCTAGTGGAAATTTAATTTGCTCAAAATAGTTTAAAACAATTTGTCCCTGTTCAAATCTGTTTAAAATTGTTTAAAACTGTTCAAAACCGTTTAAAACTGTTTATTAGTGTGAATTTTTGGACGTTTAAAACAGTTCTAAACAGTTATGAACAGTTTTAAACAGTTTTGAACACTTTTGAACTTTTTTAAATATTTACGAACAATTTAAAACTGTTTTGAACTTTTGTATTAAAATATTATTAATTAATAACAATTTATTTAAAACAGTTTAAAATAATTTTGAACAGTTATGAACTGTTTTAAACAGTTTTAAATGGTTTTGAACATTTATGAATGGTTTCAAACAATTTTGAACAGTTTTAATCCGTTCTGAACTTTCGTTTGAACAATATGAATTTGTTTAGAATAGTTTTGAACAGTTTTGAACAGTTATTAATATCGCCGTCGTCGCAGATATGACGAAAAGTCGCTTCCTTACTGGAAATTTAATTTGCTCAAAACTGCTTTAAACTGTTCAAAACTGTTTTAAACTATTTCAAATAATTTCCTGATGATCAGTACATTTTCAATACAATAATTCTGAATTGTTTAAAACTGTTTAAAATTGTTCATAACTATTTAAGACTGTTTTAAACTGATCAAATAAATGTCTGATCAGTACATTTTCAATACAAAAATTCAAAATTGTTCGAAACTGTTCAAAATTGTTCATAACTGTTTAGAACTGTTTTAAACGTCCAAAAATTCACACTAATAAACAGTTTTAAACATATTTGAACAGTTACGAATTGTTTTAAACCGTTTTGCCCAAATTAAATTTCCACTAGGGATACATTGAAGTTTATATGCAGGAGATAATAAGGAGGTAGGTACTATACGCAAGATAAATCTGTACAAATGATATACCTTTTTGAACGTCGATGATGTGGGCAATAGGCACTGGTAGATGGTTTAACTATAAAAAATACTTTTCATCATTATTACTCATTTTCAAAATCACAATTCCAAACATTAATCTGCGAACATTAACAAAAACATTTTTGCTTTAACAGTTACTGGGCCGAATTCACACAAATTAATGGGACGAACCTATAGATTGGTAAAAATACATACAAGACCCGCATGTAAAAATAAATAAAGTTTTAAATAAAAAATTTACCCTCTAATTAATACGAGAAATAAGCGGGCAAGTTTGAAAGCTGTTAGTAGAAAAAAGATCTATAAAAAGCGTCTGATATCGTACCTCGCACAAAAAGACACATTAATAGATACGAGTTCTTGATAATTGATATTTTGCTTATAATTTAATCAATATTTTCACTTGTTAAAATAAAATATATTAATTTATTTCATTTTTATACGTTGATTTATATCCATTAAACATACACATCTAATTTCACTCTATATTACGTGTATAAGTACAATTTGGCCCGAATGGGGAGTCAAGTTTTACAAACCATAGCGGAAATATTTTTGTTCAAAAATGTTAAAAACTGTTAGAAAGAGTTATAAAGTCCCTGCAAAAACTATTTTATTAAAATAGATTCTATCCGATTAAAAAATCCAACATGAAGTAATCGGAAATCTTAATACGAAAATACCAGATTTAAAACTATTCAAATTGATTCATCTAAATCAGTTTTTATCAGAATTAATTGATATTTTTCTCACCTTATTATATCCGATTTGATTCATATTAAAGTTTGAATTGAAAACTTAAATATAAATTAAATCGGATATAATAAGGTGAGAAAAATATCAATTAATTTTGATAAAAACTGATTTAGATGAATCAATTTTAATAGTTTTAAATCTGGTATTTTCGTATTAAGATTTCCGATTACTTCATGTTAGATTTTTTAATCGGATAGAATCTATTTTAATAAGATAGTTTTTGCAGGGGTGTTTCAAAATGTTACAAAATGTAGGATTTTGGACGTTATTAATCGTTTGTAACTGTTTGTAACATTTTTCAACAGTTTTTAACAATTTGTAAGAGTTATTAAATTATTTAATAACTTTTAAATATTTATTAATTATTATTATTAACATAGTAATAATTAATTATTAGTATAATTAAACACTCCTTAGGCTTCTTCTGCATTGTTTGACTGTTACTTGCCTTCGAAGTGCTCCCGCGCTCCTTGATTCTCATGATTATAATAATGAGGCTATTAAATAATTATTAATTATTAATAATAATAATAATAATTTATTAATTATTAATTTTTCCTGAAATATATCAAATTTAAAATTATTTGAAACTGTTTGAAAGTGTTTAAAACTATTAAAAACTGTTTGAAACTGTTACAAAGTATTATAATTAGAAAAAATGTGTCCAAAATCATACATTTTGTAACACTTATAAACAGTTTTAAACAGTTCTAAATAGTTATAAATAATTTTTAACAGTTATTAACTGTTATTAACATTTAAAATTTACGACAGGGAAGTTCTCTTTTTTTCTCACAGTGTAAAGAATAATATTAATTGGTATAATAGGCATTTATAAAAAACACAATATAAATTCACAAGAAAAAAAGTTTCTTAAAAAAAGTAAATATCGCTCCACTGTTCAATGCCTATAGGCATATAAGTATACTTATAAAATTAGGTGAATTTATAATAATAGTTAATGTGGTAAGAATTAATCAATATACTTAAATATATTTCCGGCAGCGAAACGCTTTCCATGAAGAAATATCTGGAATTCGTTATAAAAAACTGAAACGATGAAATTTTTATTATGATGTTTTCTATATCCAAAGGATCGTAAGTAGTAACAACTACCGGCAGATTGCAAAACTCGAGGTACCGTTATCCTGCTTACCATTTATTATCATTAGTCTTATTATACTGAGAAATTTTGCAAACACCGGAACAGTGCTTTGTTCGAAAGTCTTTTATGTCACATAAGAGTCAATTTTACGTAACAGGATTCCAAGTTAAATCTAACGCCCCATTGATATCTCGGTTTATAGGTATTAATACTGGTTTCCAAAGCCTTCAATTTAATTCCAATTCAATTAAATAACTAAATGGAATATGCTACTTACATCTTTGAAAACGCATTAGTTGCCATTTTATGTGCATTATTTAAAATTAAATGTGAAATCAACTAAATTAATTTAAGTATAAATTTTGAATCGCTATTTTAGATAACTAATTGTTTTAATAGAACTGTCGGTAAAAAAGCATTAAATCAGCATAAGTCAATCGTTTCAATTTAAGGTAATGTGTACTTACCGACAAATTTTAGAATGTATATTTCTTTTGCAAATAATAATAGAATTACTAACAAAAAAAATTAAGTATAGTATTTACATATTACGGAGCGCCTGAAAGAGCTGTTTTTCCAAAAATTTACTCAGAATTTATTTAATTAAATAAAAGCCGGCAATGCCGATAAGTAGGGATCTGTATACTTCGAATTTTGCCAGTTTTAAAAAGTGTTTATCTCGTGGAAATGCTGATAGAATCGCACAAAAAAAAATCTGAGCATAGTATTTACATACACGGAGCGTCTGAAAGAATTGCTTTTCCAAATAAACGTTCGAATGTTTATTAATTAAATAATGAAATTGGGTTGATTTTGAGGTTCACATCGCCTTCAACTGCTAGTACAACCAAATAACCTTTCTTATTATGAAATAACTTTGGATGAAAATGACATAATCGTGTAGTCAATGTTTTGTTCCTAAAAATAAGTGCTCCCTCAATTTCCGGATAACTTGCGCTGCATTTACAAAGCCTATTACGTAATATAATGGTGGAAGTGAAAATCAATGTCGCATGAAAAAAGTGCGAGGGTTAAGTCTTTCTTTTTGCGTATTTTAATATAAATAATTCCTTTTATATCAGTAAAAATCAATGTATAGTAAAAAAGTTGAGACGATGGTGCATCACTGTATTACTTAATAATAAATAATCAATAAATTCTATATTAAATGAATATATACAAATATAATTATGAAATTTTACTATATTTCTCTAGATTCTATCTCGTAGACCTATATTTTTAAGATATTATTTTTTAAAAAAATATATGTGCATGTTTTTATTATCAGAAAAGAACAAAAATTAAAAATCGCGCATTCAAAAATATTTATCTTTTAGCAAGAAATGAGGTATTTTTCGCAACGAGATAATATGTAATATTTATTAAAAATCTTAAAAAATTATAAAACTTTTTTACATTACATTTTTCAGTGTACACAACTCTCTGCATTCACAACGTTTATATTAGTGAATGAATGGACTTGAAATCCTTTTACATAGAATGACATAAGCTAAACATGTTTGTGTAATAAATAATTAAGCGAAAATCGAATGTAAATAAAAATTTTTTATTTGTAACATTATTTATTAGTGCGATAACATAGTATTTTCGATACTAATGCGAGAAAGTGTTTTTAAAATCATCTTGTCGCTCATGTATCGAATAGTACCTTTTAACACGATGTGTAAAAAGCTTGATTTAGTGTACTTTTTTATTGAAGCGTGTTGCACAAATCATGTTTCGTGCACGGAATTTCAAAAATAGTACTTTTTCTATCGGAGTGCGCGAAACTGGCTTTTTCGTACTTCTTTTGCGTGCGCGAAACTCGTTTTTTCGTACTTATACTTGTCCGTGCATGAGGTATTGTCGTGTGACAAACTTCAGACTCGTCGGGCTTGAAAAAGCATAGTTTTGCTCACTCCGTTAAAAAAAATTACTTTGCTCAGCGACAAACTACACCCGCTTCGCATAGTTGCGTCCAAATGTACTATTTTGAACATTTTTTTTTTATGATTGTAGGAAAATTTGTCAAAGATCTATATCGAAATCCATCTCACACTCTTACTCCTAGACGGCATGACAATTATTCTGCGGATAAAAATGACCTCGAGTAGAAAAGACAATGGTGAAAGGCCTATACTGTGATCGTATTGCAAGATCCATAAACCGATTTGTCTATTTGATATGTTCGAGTTTATTCTCATGTTAATTATATCTTATAATCATATATATATACACACACACACACACGTTTTTGCGATACTATCTTTTTTAATGTATTTTATACGTTATATAAAAAACTCAAGAAATTCCATTTTTCGAATTCAAGAAAACGTTTTAATGAAAAAATAATACGTATATAATTGTGAATTACAGTATGTAAAATTTCCGAAAATATTCAAAAAAGAATTGATATATCAATAAAGAAATCAAGTGTATTAAAAATGGAAACAAACATTCATACGAGATATCTTGGCCTTGTTAAAAATAAAAATCTATATCTGTAAAAATGAAGTAAGTGCAGCCGGCGATAAGTTATGGTTGTGGTCGTTGATCAACGATTTTCTTTTTAAATGCTTTAAAACTTTTAAAAATTATTCTAATTTATAAGGAGAATGTGTTGATTATTAGTAAACTAAAATAATTTTTTGATCTTCAATTCATTTATTTCTACAGTATAGATTTCCATTCAACACCTAGGTTACGCGCGTAAAAAACTTTATTTTGTATAAGGTTATACGTACATGATTGTTATAAATGAGGTTTGTAAACTTTTTAGCACTCTTTCTATACAGTAATAGTATACCTGTATCTACTTGAATACCTACAACGTTTTATCTCAATATTTTTTACGTGAAAGGATTGTATACACTACTATTAAACAAATGACTAAACTCTTTGCGAAATATAAACCCTAAGAATAGGCTCCTCTTTTATAATATAGGGTTTATCCCAAGGTGACGAATTCTTAAAACGTTTTTCACAAACGAAACAAACTCATCTTAACGGATTAATTCCTTTCTAATGAATTCTAATAATCAAATTATTTGCCTTCAGGAGCACGTCCATACTCACATAACGGGATCTATTTAATTAGCACCTCTGCGTAATTGAAGGGCCGGATGCAATAAGGGGGTTAGCGCTCGAAAACCCATAAAAGTATTGTCCAAGTGACTAAATTTTCAATGTAGCCAAATTAATTTTTAAAAAATATCGCCTTGTAGCGAATGAAAAGAAGTATTTTTACCTAGAAGGAATTTTTTTTATTCGACTTTCTTTTTAATGTAAAAATTAAAAACTGAAAATTTTGTTCATCTATTTTTAATAGCTTTCAAAAACATTAATCGTCCAAACTTGATCAAATATCATCAAAATATTTTGAAATTTGACAGGGACGTGCATAATACTCCAGCGTTGCCTATGGGATTGATAAAAGGATATAAATCGATAATTGTTAATAATTATTTAATTGCAAATATATTGCGATCGGTAATTACGTTTTCTTAACTTTAACGGAAAAAAGTATCGAGGGAAGTTGAAGCTAGGAAAAACTTTCAGCGAGACTTTTGTTCCTTAATAGTCTAATGAGTTTCTGACAAAGTTTCAAATTGATTTAATAATAAATGATTTATCTATATTTATTTTATTTATATCTGTATCTTTGTTACTTTATCCACCAGGTGGCTGCCACTTCTTGGCTTCCACAAATAAATAACGTAATAAATAAATAAATTAATAACGCTCTATTTAAATCATTTATTTCTATAAAATGGCTAAATTGATCTCCACGAGCAAATTCTCTTACAGTTAGTCGTAATACCTTTCCCAAATCGAAATCGTGTGCTACATTTTTATAGCCCGCACTATTTGATAGAAAATTTTAGCACACGGCGACACTGGTAAGAGAAGTATAGAAAATACTTTAATAAAAATTACAAATTTACAAAATACAGGGAACTGAAATGCGTTTCGTCCTTAGTCGTACCGGGTGGACTCATCAGGAAGATCCCGGTAGACTTATCTTCGACGCCGAAAATAAATGTTACTTGGATTTATTTAAGGAAGTTGGAAAGTGATTTTATTTGTGGAAGCCAAGAAGTGGCAGCCACCTGGTGGATAAAGTAACAAAGATACAGATATAAATAAAATAAATATAGATAAATCATTTATTATTAAATCAATTTGAAACTTTGTCAGAAACTGAATCATTAGACTATTAAGGAACAAAAGTCTCGCTGGAAGTTTTTCCTAGCTTCAACTTCCCTCGATTCTTTTTTCCATTAAAGTTAAGAAAACGTAATTACCGATCGCAATATATTTGCAATTAAATAATTATTAACAATTATCGATTTACATCCTTTTATCAATCCCATCGGCAACGCTGGAGTATTCTGCACGTCCCTGTCAAATTTAAAAATATTTCGATGATATTTGATCAAGTTTGGACGATTAATGTTTTTGAAAGTTATTAAAAATAGATGAACAAAATTTTCAGTTTTTAATTTTTATATTAAAAAGAAAGTCGAATAAAAAAAATTCCTTCTAGGTAAAAATACTTCTTTTCATTCCCTACAAAGTGATCTTTTTTAAAAATTAATTTGGCTACATTGAAAATTTAGTCACTTGGACAATACTTTTACGGGTTTTCAAACGCTAACCCCCTTATTGCATCCGGCCCTTCAACTACGTTTGATTATTTGGTGGGTGTGCATATATTTGTTAAAAAAAAAAAAGTTTTTTTCCAATATTTTAGGTAAATATTTTGGATAGTACTTATATATTTTCAAATCTCCTTTCAAAACTACACACACACGCACACACGCACACATAAAGCAAGGTCCCCCCCTCCCCGTCGGTCCGAGATTTTTTCGGAGCACTTTTAAACTATAAGGTGTCTCTCGGATTTTTCGGCGGCGAAGATTTGAAACTATTCTACTGTGATATGAGGTTCTCGATACAACCTATGATAGGCTGGTAAGTTAGATGCGATGAGTGTACTATTGAACAGTCTATCACTGAGGGTTAGTATCAGGAACCTCGATCAATCTGTAAAAAATATTACGAAGTCCCCATGGGCACTAATTTGTATTGTGGCAATTCGGGACCCCAGTAAAAGGGATAACCACAGCCAATAATGAAGAGAAGAAGAGAACCCTAGATATAGTGGAAATATCATTTGTTCAAAACTGTTTAAAACTATTCAAAATTGTTCAAGACCGTTTAAACCTGTTTAAAACCGTTCTTTTTTGTAATAACCGTACTTTTGTGTGATAATACTATATTTTCACACAAAAGTTCAAAACTATTCAAAACTGTTCAAAACAGTTTAAAACTGTTCAAAACTGTTTAAATCTGTTCAAAACTGTTCAAAAATGTTTACAACTTCCAAAAATACGCACTTTTGAACAGTTTTAAACATATTTGAACAGTTATGAATAGTTTTAAACAGTTTTGAACAGTTTTGAACAAATAATATTTCCACTAGAGAAGGTCACTCCTTTAATTCTTTCAATATTCATTATATTCTTATTAACCTTTGGAACGATTTCAAGATGATCATGTGCAAGATCTTAAATTAAATATCGCCTGAAAACTCGAAAAAACCTACCTCATGTGAAATATCGTATATATGACATAACTCACACACAAGATTATTGACAATTTAAGAAACTTTTGATAATTAAAGTGATATCTATCTTATGGTGCATTATAATGTGAAATTCGAATAGTAATGGAAAATAACGAAAATAAAAATTTTCATTAAATTTGCGATGAGCTAAAGATTTAAGTGATCAATTTATTTTTATTTATTCTAAGATCATGTTAGGATAAAGTATAGTATAATGCGGAAGCCATTTGTGATTCGGCACACTTATGAGCTGCCCAACAACACAAGTATATTCTAGTAGGATACACAAAAACATCCGCAATCGGGGCATTAGCATGAACGACGGGGAGCTCCCTCGCAAAAGTGACCAGCCGACTCACTCGAATTCATTCGACTTTGCTTTCTTAATTCGCACATTATTCGCACGGTCGTAGGAGGTCAACGAACATCCTTCCTCTTCTCGTGCATACTTACTTAAATAGGTATATAAGTTATATCTCTTGTGTGTCGATAGGCTCACTGTCAGCCCGTCAGGCGCAAAATAAAGCCATAGAGAGAGAGAGAGAGAGAGAGAGAGAGAGAACGCACCTGAATAAGTTTTTCGAGTGAATTTAAAGATTAATTAATATGATTTTTCGCATACTGTAATATAAGTAACGGTATAACTAATGAAGGGACCTTCAAGTAACAAATAAAATTTTTTGTAACAAAATTCAACTTTTCTTAAAGTAAATACAGCCACCCGAACAAAAATTCAATAAAACACTGGAATCTTTTTCAATTATTATCCGATTTTAATTTGTAACCCTAGCAAAAAAAAATAGTGAAGACAATTGAATAAAACTGAAGAAAACAGTTATTCACTGCAGATAACTGCAAAAAAGGTCGGAATTGAGACAAAGACAACAGCTATCTGTAGTTTTCATCAGTTATTTTCAGTTATTAACTGTTATGTTCAAATTCCAATCGCAAAAAAATTTTAAAAAAATTGTTTTTTTCATTTTTCTTCACTTTTCTTCAAAATTTTCTTCACTTTTAAACAGTTTAAAACTGTTTTCTTCGTTTATTAATAGTTATTATCAGTTTTCTTCAATTATTAACTGTTATGTTCAAGTATCGAATTATGTTGTATATAGAAAAATTTTCCAATATTTTTATTACATTTATAAACAGTTTTCATCCGTGTATAACTGTTGTCTTCAGTTTTATTCAGAATAAAACTGTTATTTTCAGTTTTTTACTGATTTCTTCACTTCTTAAAGTCGCTTGCTTTTCCGAAAACAGAACTGTTGATAACTGAAGAAAACTGTTTATAATTGCAAATAACTGTAGATAACTGTTGAAAACTGATACAAACTGAAGAAAACTGATAAAAACTGAAGATTACTGTTGTCTTTGTCTCAATTCCGACATTTTTCTGCAGTTAATTTCTGTTTTCTTCCATTTTCTTCAGTTTTTTCTGATAGCTGCAGATATCAACTGTTATGAGCATTAAATTTTTTTCACTAGAGAAGGTCTCATTTTGTTCCTTGTTCAATTTCAGGGCGAGGTACCAATTAAAAATTATCAAGACCTGCAAAGTTACGTCCTTTTGTTTGTAAAAACACGTATATCCTTATAAACAATTGGACGTAGCTTTGTAGTTTTTGATAATTTTTTATTTTTTATATTGGTACCTCCCCCTGTAATTGAACAAGGAACAAAATGAGACCTTTCAAATTAAAATCGGATAATAATTGAAAAAGATTCCAGTGTTTTATTGAATTTTTGTTCAGGAGGCTGTAAGTATATTACAGTATACGAAAAATCATATTAATTAATCTTTAAATTCACTCGAAAAAACCGGGAAGGGCCACCTTAAGGAGAACTGCACATCTCGTCGCGCGGTACGAAGAAAAGCCAACTTCTAAACTCGCACGAAGAAAGGCCAGTTTCGCGGGAAAAAATTCAAAGTATGGGCACATTTTTGGCTTTTTTCGCGCGAACTGGCTTTTCTTCGCCTGTAACTTCAAAGTTGGCTTTTCTTCGTAGCGCGCGACGATCTGTGCAGATTCTATTCTCTTTTATTCGCAGTCAACGAAAAACAGCGACGCAACGAAGAGTCGGAGGAAGAAACCTCTGCTAAACAGTAAACAGCCGCGACTTGTCTCAAAAGCGCCGATTGCGGCCACAAAGGATCATCCAAAAACAAACAGCGCCCGAGCAAAGAGAATAAGAAGAACGAATAACCGAGCGGCGGCGGACTGGCGAGTTCGAATTCGGCGCCGTTTGCCCGTGGCAAGTACGTGGCAACCAGCAATCATCACGAGCGGAGAGTCGGAGACTCGGCAACGTCGCAAAATCCGCCAGAGTAAAAAGCGATCGCTACAGTCCGCTTAGCGCACTCTGTGTTCACGCACCACGGTCGCAGCTCTGTTCCTCCATTATTTACACAGAGACCCGCCTCCTTCTACGCCTTCTCAGTCTCCAGTCTACCGTGAGCTTGGACACTGCGTAATTTCCAGAAGCGGATAACCCACCTCCCGGCTCTCGTGGCTACTGCTGATAAAAAGAGACAGGCGGCCAAGGGCTTAAGTTCTGCGAATGCGCAGTCGCGAAATCGCGCACCAAACCACCAACAGCCATTTCATTCATTGGAGAGCCCCTACCTATACGTATATATAAGTATATATATAATCCGAGCGAAAAGCGATCCATACCAGGCGGATACTTAACAGCGCAGTTCCACCTTCCACTGTCCACATTTCTCAGTGTCGTCGGAGCGAGCAGCACGACAAGAGTGCGCTACTCCGACAGCTGCGCATTTCGTGAAAACTCTACTTACACGATTACGCAGTGCCGCGGAGCGCACGTTTTACTCTCCTGGAGACAGAAGACGAAGAGAGGGAGTGCTATAAAGGCGACGGCAGTGCAAGAGCTCGCAGAGAGAGGGACACGAGAAAACGCAGAATAAAAATCCGCATAGTCGGCCGCAGCCGAGCAGTGAGGCTTTCACAGTCAAAGCAGCAGCAGCCTATCGCAGCCCACAGCGAGCTCCCCCCACCACTGGCCCATCATACGTTTCTACACGATTTGGTCGATCGGGACAACGAGAGCCCAAGAGCTCCCACCCACACCACAGCTGATGCGATAAGAGGCAGAAGAAAGGCGCTCGACAGCTCGCTCTATATTCACGTATATACAGGAGAGGCTCGCTTCTCTCTCTCTCTCTCTCTCTCTCTCTCTCTCTCTCTGCGCGAGTTACATGTACAGCGACTAATATGCGACGAGCCTGCGGAGGGCCGTAACTGCTGGCGAAAGGGGTAAAGCCTAAGTACTACGCGAGCACGCGAGCAGCAGCAGAAGCGAGGATAGGCACCGAGAGCTTTCGAGAAGCCAAGTGCGGAGAGAAAGAGAGGGACAGAGACGACGACGCCGTTGCATAAAGGGAGCGCGTCGCGAGAGAAAGGGGAAAGGTGGCACGGATAACGCAAGCGCCGCTAGTCAAGTCAGACGATTGCCAGCCGATTGCCAACCCAGACGAGCAGCGGTTTGAGGAGTAGCTCTAGCACCACGGCCTGCACTATTCTCGCCCGGGCCAGTGAGATCAGCCAGCACACACGGGCATGGTATACGTGACGGGTGCTTGGGGCATGGGAGAGGTTGAAACGCAGTGCCGTAGTGCCAACAACAGTTCCTCCCCCGTAGCCTCCTCTTTCCGCCAGGACCACGATGAGGAAGTCGCTTTGCATCCACTCAACAACCAGGTAAAGCCCTCGACTAGCTTCTCTCTTTCCTCTTTTTACGCCACGAATGCTGTACTTATATGTGTGAGTTTATGTTGCGTGAGAGAGGGAGCTGCGCGCGCCTGCCTAGTGCCTGCAGCCTGCACGTATGTACGTCGTCTACGTATATTCTATACGCGGAAGCGCTTTTTATTCTCTCGCCTTTGCTTTAACTTGGCCTGCGGGAGTCGAGAATTGCAAAATCGAGTCGACAACTCACTCTCCTCCAGACGCACCCATTCGCTTCTCTCTCTCTCTCGCGCGCTCACTCTCCCTCTTTGTCTTTCTTTTTCTCTTATTCCTTGTGTATAGACGTATGCGCACGTTGTTTGATAACGATGGTTGTCGTCATACGATGGTACTTGCCGCTTTGTCGTCTGCTCTACTCGCCATGCGAGGCTCGCTCTGTTTTGAGTTTTAAAAATCGACCGAGAGAGAAAGAGAGAAACGGAGCACGTGTCTGTGGCGATTGCATTTTCCTCGCTGTGTCGTCGTCAGCCTAAAGCTGACTTTCAATAGGTTTTTTTCCTTCTTTTCAATGGTACGCTTTCTTTGCTAGGTCGGAGGTCATACGCGATTGTTACTGCTCAACCAGAATACCATTTGCAAGCCATTAAACTGCAGGGAGCTCGACTTTTACAGGAACATTCCACAAGATATACAAATGTTTGTCCCTAAATTTAAAGGTAAGCTAACATTCTAATATTAGTTTCAACAAGGTGCTTAGATAAGGTATACCAAGAATGATTCATGCTTATGTTTAACCTGTATAACTAGTACATTAGGTTATTTGCTCTCTAGTGTTTGTCAAATTTGTTTATTTCTTTTCTTTTTTTTTCCTTTTTTTTATGCTTCTGCTAAACTGTTTTTTTTTTTTTTTCTTTTTTTTCTCATGCCAATTTCAAGATTCATTCCATACATGACAGCACTAATATGTGTTTTCATGTTTTTCTATTAATTAAATCTAAAATTACAGTGTAGTAGAAATTGGTATTATGAAATTTTTGTTTATAATGATGTGTTATCTTTTTTGTTTTACAATTTATTCTAACTATTATAAACTCTTAATATTTAAAAGTAACATAGATAAATGTTAACCCTGTGCAACAAACTAGATGACGTTTTGGCGTCAATATTTTCGTCATTAATGTTTGTGCAACATTATGATCTGTTGTCCCAATTTATGTGAGTTTTAAACAGCCATTTAAACGTCCCTGCCTACATTTATAAGAAAACGTCATTGGTGACTTATAACTTGCAAAGTAAATAAATCACATGCTGTTATCATACTTAGATTTGTTTATTTTTGCTTTTTGTCATTAGTTTAAACATCATCATTTAATCTGAAAATCTTTCCACTGTT
Source organism: Torymus aiolomorphi (assembly GCA_036365515.1). Lineage (NCBI taxonomy): Eukaryota > Metazoa > Arthropoda > Insecta > Hymenoptera > Torymidae > Torymus > Torymus aiolomorphi. Next base: position 39,967,675 of record CM070876.1, on the reverse strand, counting down.
ATATTTTTATGAGTCAATGCTCTGCTTGTATTTGTAACACCTTTAACAATCAGATTGAAGACTATCAATATTTACTTTTATCTGATATTGATAGCCTTACTCTGTCTACAATATTTGTTCTGTTATTAAAAATAATAATTATATAATAATCTGATAATAAATTTGATAGAGAATTCATCTTATCATATTTCAAAGAACCCTTTTTTAAAGTTAAATCCTTAAATATAAATTAGTATTTTTGGTTGATCAGTACTGAATAGAAACTAATATTTTATCATAATTTAACATGATTGGACCACTTGTAACTTAACTTCATAAAAATATTTTTATATTGTATCAAATTCTTGTTATTGTTTTAAAAAAATTTGGTAAGTATTAATGATGATTTGATTGCCTTTGATAATAATTGTTAATAATTTAAAACATCAATGTAAAATTTATTTGTAAGAAATTGACAACTCAAGCCTGAGTACCTAAAGATTAAATAAAAAATTCGTGACATTTTGTAATTTAGAAATTTAAGTATTATCTGAAAGTGATTTTTCCATCATTACCAAAATGAACACAATCAAAGTAAAAGTAATGAAAGAAATTACTTAAAGTGTGTTGCACAGAAGATTTTGTTGTATAAACATAAACTTTTGTGTACAATTAAAATTTAGTAATTTCTTTCTAACTAATTTTCAGATTTATTATTTCAACTATTTGTCTTCATGTACATGATAAAAAATCTCGCAAGATCATATTTAAATTTCTATGTATTGTATCATCATTCAAGAACGCGATCATTAATCACTTCCATAAATAATTTGAATGAGAAGATTCTGGGATGTCTCGCCGTTTAATATCGTGAAAATTGTGCCCTTTGATGAAGATGATAATATTCGCGTACTTATGGGTCCAATCGATCTACAATTTAGGAATTGTGCTCGCTCATTGGGGACGCGATAAGTCAAAGTATGAACAATGAATGCATCAAATCGCGCCATGTTTGATGATTGTCTAGAAAAACAACCTTTTCTTTCAAGTATCCCCAGAGCCAATAAGTCACAAGGATACGTGTCTGGGAATCGAGGCATGGCCTGCTCGCAGACTCACTAGTGCCCTGAACACATTCCATTTGCTTCTCCTTGGCCAATGCTCGGGGTTTGTATTTTGTTGCTGATCATCAATATATTCTGCTCGGAGGCGAAAGCTCTCCGGACTGACATATATATCAGAATTGTTCTCGATTCAGGCGAATTTATAGTAAAACTTGCCTGTTTTCAGCACTAGTAGCATTATTTCAGTCAAAATAATTTTACTAGTTGTTACACAAACTTATGAATAATGTTAATTAATAATTATTTCAAAATACTACATGCGTATGACATTTTTATTTTTGGTTTTTCATTATACATTTCTTTATTTTTTTTTAATTTTTATTATTATTTCTTTTATATTTGTTTAATTTTCTATTTCCAAAAGAGTGTTTACTATGCCGCCTACAGTGAGAACAATTCTAGCTCAAGGTACAAAAATTGATAATGGAAAAATGAGCCAGAAACTCTTGGGGACAAAAGTTTTACATTACGTTGCATGGCGAAAAATTCAAGTCACGTGCTCATATCCGTCAACCTTGAATTTTCATGACCAAATGAATTATGTTTGAATATGTATTTTTACTTCAACAATTTATTATTTATTTATTCTCTTAATATAAGTATTAATATAAATTTTTAATTCATAAGATCTAACAATTTTTGTTATTTATATTACTACATGACAGGATCAAGGAAGAGAAAATTTCTTGGGGATTAATCATCATTTTGTGTAACAATTGCCTTTATGTTTTGTCTGAAATGCAGGCTTTTATTTCATTTTAAAAATATTTATATGGATAGAATTTTAACGCGTTTCGGTTGATTTATAAAATTTATTATCGAGGGTAGACAGAGTCGCACGCGACTTGTCTACTATATCAATGCAATCCTAAGATTGTGCATACTTATCTTTATTTCCTGGTGTTACAGGTGTTATGCAGGCTTCCAGCAGTGGTGAAGTAAAACTTGAAAAACGGTACAGTCCAAGTTTTAGAGATCAAGATGTTCGGTCTGGGAAAGGCTCAACAAAACGGAAGCGTGAGGATGTTCTGAGGTAACAAAATACATTTAAATAAATACTATCACTTTAATCAGGCTTTATACGTCAAAAAAAAAACGAGAAAATCATGCTCGTGTTACAAAAAGTACAACGAATTCACCAGCGGGAATAATCTGCGACTTTACTCCCTTCTTGCATAATCTACTATTAATTCCCTCAAAAAAGGATCATAATAGTACATTACGATACTAATGGCATCTGTTGCACTTTACGGCACGGCGTGTATAAGCGCCCGAGCGTAGCGAGTGCGCTTAACGACTTTAATTCGATTTTTCTCACTCGCTTCGCTCGTACGAAAAACGTCTCATGCGGTAAATAATCACCTTCCACACCCGTATCGTAATGTACTATTATATTCCTTGGGAAATAAAGTACTTTATTCCTCGATTTTGAGGGAATAAAGTATAAGAGAGAATCAAATGCTACTTTTGTTCCGATTTTCGGGTTAATAAAGTGGCCATTATAGTAGGGTGGGGAATAAAAAACTATTATTATATAGTGTTATTAGAACTTTGTCTTATTAAATATTTTGCAGGATAAAGATTCACAGGAAGAATAGCTCTATGGATGTACTTAAGTCTGGAACGCATTTAGACTCATCAACAAATAAACAATGTATGTTCATTATAATTTTATTGTTACAAATACTTATAGAAAGTAATTTACCACACAAATAATAACTATTCTTTACTAATATTACGCCAAACAGATTTTTTATTATTGGAAAATATAACATCGCGATATACGCAACCATGCATATTAGACTTGAAAATGGGAACTAGGCAGCATGGCGACGACGCGTCGGCTGAAAAACGCAGCAAGCAAATAGCTAAATGCGCCGCAAGCACGTCAGCCTCGTTAGGAGTGCGTTTATGTGGAATGCAGGTATGTTTATTGCACCTTGTTTTATAAAAGTCATTAATAAACTAAATACACATAAACTTTATGAGCTATAAATTCTTTATATTTTGATTTAGGTGTATCAAGCAGACACTGATCATTACATAAAACGTGATAAGTATTACGGAAGAGAGTTAAACGAAGAAGGTTTTAAAGCAGCACTCTATAGATTTTTTCATAATGGATTTTGTTTGAGAACATCAGTAATACAGAGAGTAATCACACGATTAGAGCAGCTACGTCGTGGTATCGAAAGACAGAGCAGCTATCGTTTCTACTCTTGGTAAGTATTATGAGCACTATTTGTTTCACAATCCTTTATCATTTTTCGTATGTATCTTATTCTTGTATAAATACCAACGCAAAAATGTAATTAACTGTGTTTCACTTATTTTAATTCTTAGTGATTAGTATTTTGTTTAATAGAATAAAAAAATTTTCGGACATTCAAAAAAAAGGCGTTCACTTTTGGAGTTTAGAAAATTGTAATATATTTTAAATTATTATATATTTAATCCTTTATAATAAACCTGATAAATATGAATAAAATGTCGAAATTAAACAAAAATTTGCAGCCCTTGACGTACTTTAGTTGTTTAAGCAAATGAAATATGTGACTACATAACGTAAATGTTATACTCTCATATAGTTAAATAATACTGTATCGTTATGAAAATAAAGAATGTTATTAAATTTTATAACTACGGCAATGAATTCACAATACCATTATATTCATTGTCATTTTCAATAAAATAAATATAAAAAGTTGTATAAAATTTAACTTGTTAAAGTTACAAAAACATTAAAATTAAATTATGTTCAACTCAATCCAGTCCTTTCCGCTTTTCCACTGAAGATAATTAATATTGCACACGTTACGTGTGTGTGTGTGTGTGTGTGTGTGTGTGTGTGTGTGTGTGTGTGTGTGTGTGTGTGTGTGTTTGTGTGTGTGTGTGTGTGTGTGTGTGTGTGTGTGTGTGTGTGTGTGTGTGTGTGTGTGTGTGTGTGTGTGTGTGTGTGTGTGTGTGTGTGTGTGTGTGTGTGTGTGTGTGTGTGTGTGTGTGTGTGTGTGTGTGTGTGTGTGTGTGTAAAACTTCTAAACTATAACTTTCCGCGATTTGACTTTCACATATGTTGAATATATTATTTTAAATTAGGTTCATGATATTTTTTAGATATATTTTAAATAAAATTTGATTATTTAAAAAGTTCCAAATACATGTTTAAGTTATACATTTTCAAATTGCTTACATTTTAATTTTTGTTAATTGCACATCATCATGTATTCATTTATATTGTTATTAAGGGGGTGCCATAGTCGTATCATTGCCGACCGAGCAATTGACACAGTTTCTAGCTTATTAAAAATGAAATACATAAAATCACAAAAAATCAAGAGAACACTTCGCTGCAGTTTTGAACGATCTATCACCCAGTAAAAGTTTGAAGTCGAAATATCAAGTGGTTTTTGCAAAAACTTTGAAAGAAACCGAATTTTGTTTTGTTCAGTTTTTGCATTCTACGTATTTTATTTTTAATAAGCTTTAACGGGGTGCCATAGTCCTACCATTACCGACCGAGCAATTGGCACAGTTTCAAGCTTATTAACGGGGTGCCATAGTCCTACCATTACCGACCGAGCAATTGACACAGTTTAGGGGGTGCTATAGCCGTGCCATTACCGACTGAGCAATTGGCACAGTTTCTAGCTTATTAAAAATGAAATACATAAAATCACAAAAAATCAAGAGAACACTTCGCTGCAGTTTTGAACGATCTATCACCCAGTACAAGTTTGAAGTCGAAATATCAAGTGGTTTTTGCAAAAACTTTGAAAGAAACCGAATTTTGTTTTGTTCAAAGTTTTTGCAAAAACCACTTTATATTTCGACTTCAAACTTGTACTGGGTGATAGATCGTTCAAAACTGCAGCGAAGTGTTCTCTTGATTTTTTATGATCCTACGTATTTTATTTTTAATAAGCTTTAAGGGGATGCCTTACTCGTACTATTACCGACCGAGCAATTCACACAGTTTCAAGCTGATTAAAAATAAAATACGTCGAATCACAAAAAATCAAGAGAACACTCTTCTGTGTTTTTTAACGTTCTATCATCCAGTCAAAGTTTGGAGTCGAAATATCAAGCCGTTTTTTCAAAAACTTTGAACGAAATTAAATTTAATTTAATTTTATTAATTTAATTAAATTTAATAATTGCTCGGTCGGTAATGGTAGAACTATGCCATCCCGTATAAATAATAATAAGGCCCTCATAAAACAATTGAAAAATACCGAAAACCAATTTGTTATTATTAATATATCGACGGCTGAGCCGAAGAAGAACGTATCTCGACGCGCGGATGAAGAACGACGTATCTCGGCGCGAGAATGAAGAACGACGCATCTCGGCGCGAAGATGAAGAACGACGTATCTCGACGTTCTTACGGCTAGTACACGGCCAGTATACGACGAAATACGTCGTTCTTCATCCTCGCGCTGAGATACGTCGTTCTTCATTTCTTCTTCCGCTCAGTCGTCGATATCTTAAAAATTTCGAAAGCAAATCTTAAAATCTTTTTATTTCCACCGTAGTTTCGGTGGATATTTTCTAGTTTATTTTTGACTAATTGAGTTAAATGTGATTACTGAAAGATTCTGTTGAGATCATTTTGTAGAAAAGATACCATACGTAATAATAAATTCACGTGATTGTATTATTTTTCGCGGAAAATTATTTAGTTATAATGGATGCCTACTTATAGGAATTAATAAGTTCAACTAGAATAAATATTGTTGTCGAGAAACTAAGCAAATCTCAAATAGTCAGAAAAAGTAGGTATTATATACAAATTTATTTTGTATTACAGCTCGTTATTAGTGGTGTACGAGGGATACCAAGTAGACGACTACACGGGTCACCGGCATACACCATCATTGCATGTTGATGAAACAGCAAACGTTAGCTTTATGGATAACATGGTATCGCATGATTCGGATGCTTGTTGTTACGACGCGGATACAAGCAACAACTCAGCGGATTACAACCTCTCTGCGCATGAAGAGGTTAGCCAAGCAGCTCTGCACCGCAGTTTTGGCGAGGCAGCGGCGCGAGGTGCTAAAAATACAACAGGCTTCTATCCGGTGAACGAGGAGACAGTCTTCATGGAACATCCATCGTCTCACGGCCTCATGAGTGGTCATCATCGCGTAGTCACTCAGAGCGCTGATAACTGGATGCTGTACGGTAACAGCAATAGCAGTAGCAGCAGTGACAGCAGCAGCGGTGACGAGTATTGCTGCGGGCAGCACACGGTCGTCAACTCCGAAGATACCAGTTCCGATCTTGATATTGGTATGTTACCTATCGGTGCCGAGTGTCCGCTCAAGCGTAATCGACAGCTGCACAGGCACCACAGACTAAGGCTCTACGAGGAAGAACCAGGGGAAGGTGACGACGAGGATGAGGATGATTGCGCAAGTCTTTCGAAACGACTCAAGGTTAAGACAACAAGCACACAGCCAAACCTCGTTCCGAATCCTGAGGACTCGACGGTCGATGTACGCATGATCGACTTTGCCCATACAACCTTTGGTCACAACCACGGTCTATCCACCACTCTTGGTTCCAACTCAAATTCCACGCTACATCAAGGCCCTGACTGCGGCTTTCTTACGGGCCTTGACAGTCTCAAGCGACTACTCCTCGAAATTCAGGCCGAAGGTTAAAATGAGACAGAATCTCGCGTGCAACTCTACATGCAACGTAAAAATAGAAATATTGTGATTTTTGGACGTTCGAATTATGAACGCGATTCGAGAAATGTAGTGTAATAATTAATATGACGAGTTCAGTCATCTAATAGCTCGCATGCCAAGGAATGTGCACGCGCGCGCGAGTAAAATTTTAATTGGCTGCGGACTATAATATGGACGCGGAAAATGAGAAAATGGAAGAAAAAAAAGTAAAGAAACCAGAGGAGAGAGAGAGAGAGAGAGAGAGAGAGAGGGAGAGCATGTGAAGTGTAGAGTAGACGAAACAGAGCGAAAAAAATTATAAGAGTGAGATAGTGAGATGTGCGAGAGTGATCTGGATAAAAATTATAGGCAGCAACAAGTTTAGTATATACATGCAGCCGAGAGTATTAAGGAAAATTCCTTTCCAAAAGTTAATCTAGTTTATTATTAGATACGATGCAAGGCCTATGTATATAGTCATAAAATATAATTTTAAATTACATGTTCCACGAAACTGAACGTTTAATATTGTACTGGATAATACAGTGAGTCATGGATGCACGCGCCTTCGCGTTCAACTTAGTCGCCCTGTATTCATGCGTAGTTGAACAAACCTGAAGGGGAGCCAACGCGCAAACATGCGCATTTGTACATATATAAATGTAAATGTGTATAAATTACGGTACTAAACAAAGTATAAAGGAATTAGTGATGCTCCTGCCAATTGTTGAAAAAAAAAAAAAAAAACCAGACTGCGACGACAATTAACTATAGTATTAATTTTTAAACAATTGACCAATTTATATATTTCTTTCTTATTCACTTTGTTTTTCCATTGATTTCATATCTTAATCTTTTAGTATACAGCGTGATTCAAGTTATGAAAATTATGTAGAGTTCAATAATATTGCAAAGTATACACGGAAAAAAAAATTTGAAGCGCGGGTTTACCGAATTCGGTCAAAAAAAATGCCGCCCTCTGAAGTGAATGCGTCTACCCCTATCTTTGTCGCCCGAACCCAAGTACCGGCGCACCATTCACCAAGAGAGATGGAAGAGCAGTGTTTTGTTCGTGCGGGACAACGTGAGGGTTATAATTTGTCACCTGAAATCGGGAGCGTCGCTCCCGATCTTGATGTGACGCCGTGTACGGAGGTTCGGGGTACCCGTACTTTGGATTTTATATGTATGAATAGACGTGTAATTCGTTTATCATTGTTGAAGAAATTATTTTAAAATATTCACGAACGAAATTGTCCATGTAAGGTTTGATTCAAGGCAGAGACAGGTCAATTTATTTTTACATCGTACACTGTCCTATAAAGTACGAGAATACAGCAATTAATTTTATTCGTGTGAAAGAAATTAAAATAATGTACAAATTGCAAGTATGCGCTGTATTATTTATGTACGCATATGATGCATATACACATATTTTTCCCGAATATTGTCATAAACAGATACTCAGTGTGATAGACAAATATCGAAAGAAAAAATATATATATATATATCTCTCGGAAGTTGTTCTTTAAAAAACAGGTGCGCTAGAAAAGTTCCACAGATAGCATTGTAAAGTTTTCATGTTTTTTTTTTTGCGTAATAAAAATTTATTATTACGAAAATTTCGTTGTATAATTGCATATGTGACATTTTGCCACACATAGTTTTTGTTGTAAATTTATTTTTCAAGTTCCTATCATGTTATTACTTATATTCTAAATTAAATTTTTTTAGTAATAATTTAGAGTATATTAGTTGCTTTTTAATTAGAATAATTTATATACATTGTTTCTCAAAGGTATATGAATAATAAAGACATTATTTGATTTTTACAATTTACTTTTAATTAATAACAAATGATACATTTTCAATAAAGTGTCTAAAATTATTTTGAATCAATAAATGGTATAAGACAAATAAATATTATAAATATAGTATATTCCAATACTTGTATACAAAATACATTGGGCAACATTACTGTTGCATTCTAGCTTAAACATGAATCATCACTGGAATACATAATTTCATTTTTTTAATTCACTCATTTTCACCGCATGAAACACGTAGTACTTAATATAAGTTAAATTACTAATTATGCTTTCAATAACAAAACATAACCAAACGCACGCTTGCTATGTATACTTTTCTCTCAATTTTCATCACAATAACCAGTGTTCTATTTAACGTAAAAAATAAGTCAGTAAATTACAAGTATAATCATCCGTATAGCATTTAATTCGATGTGTGTTTATGTTACAAAAGAGAGGATTTACTAAGGCTGAGTCGACAATGTGGCGAAAACGCTAGCGTAAATGCACGCTCTGTAATCATTACTATTGGAAATCTAGGAATATCTAATATTATAGGTTGACAATGACCACGTAATGGATTTTCACTCGAAATCACTAAAGTACCTGTTTATGCTAGCATTTGCGCCATATTGTAGACACAGCGTAAGATAAAAGCATTTGAACCTTTTTATTACTTTACATACTTTCATGCACCAAAATTTGTTTTTCTACTGTGTACGTTTTAATACAATACAACCATTGTTTTATTTACAAATTAATTTATCTGAAATATTTTGTTTGACATTCGTTGATTAAAGCACACCGTAGTAATTTCTTTGGGAAATATAATCCATTAATAAATGTCTTCTCTTATTAAAAAATTTTAGATCTGTAATAAACATTATAGGAAAGCTCATTTAACACACTTTTTTTATATTCAATTTAATACTTATTGATTGTTTAATAATATCAAAACATAATATATTTCACATATTTAGAAAAGATTTTATTTACTTTTAAATTTGGCCATTATAACTTATTCACAACAATAAATAATTTATTAAACAATAAAAATAGTATCATAAACGAAAAAATTACTGTGATGCTTTACTAAAAAAAAAATGCTATTTAAAGATTGTACATGCACAGTTTGATATTAGTATCAAAATTTTTTTTGAGAATACATTGTTTAATTATAAGCTCATATAAATATTTGGTAGACAAGTTAATGTAATATTTTAACTGCACCATTGTAGATTATATTTTGTATCAAATTCTTTATACAATATTAAAATTTTATGGTTAAATAAAAATTAACTTATAAAGGCACATTTCCTTGAAAAGTTAAAGATTTGGTTAACAATAATAAAGGTACAATAGTATATTTTGATGCAAGTACCAGCACATCACAAATTATCAATATAGATAGTTATTTTATTTACCTGTACTCAAGACGAATTTAATAGTTTTGAAAATGTGACAATGATTAATTTTTTTAAAGCATATCACTTAGTAATCACAATTAATATATCTATATAACAGTTCATTTTAAAGAATAATTTTTGACGATCTAAATACATGCAGAATGAATGTTTTAGTAAATGTTTTATCTGGACATGCATAACAAATACTTATGAAAAATAAGTAGTTCTTATCAAAAAATTAAATACAACAGAATAGATTTATGAATTGTGATTTTCTGATTTATTAAACTTATGATTATCATTAATTTAAAATAAAAAAATATAATACTAACAATACATAAGTATGCTTATTTAAAAATATGGTTTTGTTTAATTAATTTTCTATGTACTTGGTAAATCTTTAAATTATGGTTTTTACTATATTAAAAAATACATTAAAAGAAATGATGTTTAGTTTTCTTTGATTAAAAAATGGCATGAAACATTTTTGCTTCAGCATAAAGTATTCATAACTTTCAGATATTTTTATAAAAATCCAAAAATTTGTAACAAATATGTTACCGACATTTTCTCTGTAATTTTATTAAATCAAATTAATTTTTTGATTAATAAATAAAAACGATAGTACACTTGATATCGTTTATAAATGACTTACTAGTTATATTTTTACTTTAGGCAATTTATTAGTGATTCATTTTGCCAGGTATACGGAAGTTCTGCTTAAGTTATTACAAGAAAAGGTAACAATTAAAATGGGTAGAAAGGTTTATCATAAAAAGTAAGCGGTCCCCGATATTTTTGGTTATTTTTAAAACTTCTAATGCTACAAAAAGATGAAGTAAGTTATTATTTAATCACAATAATCTTGGAATAGCAATATGATATAAAATATTTATTAAAACGCTGAATGCGCGTATCTTATACAATAACTTTTTAAAAAGTTCGGTAATTTTCTGATTTCTCAATGGTTTTTTATTTCTGATATTAAGTGACATTCTTTTGTTACATTATTTAATTTTAAAATGTATGTATAAATTATTTATGAAAACAAGAATAATATACTGCATTTGTATCTATAAGTAGTCTATCTTTACAAATTTTGTTTCCATTTTCAAGTCAGCAGCTTATTCTAAAATTTTGCGTACCTATAACCTATAAACAATTCTCAAACTTACACTATGTGATTTTCAGACAACTCTCTGCTGAATTTTTAACATTTATGAATGTGCAAACATCGATTGTACTATATTTTACTCAGAAAAATTTTCTTAATAAAAACCTTTAGTACCGACTGTAGCATATTCGCTACACTGTTTTCGTTTTTTTCGATTATCCATACGATAATCTTAAAATTACAAAATATGTTTGTCCGATCGACGCGTACCATTTCCAATATATCTAAATACTCACTTAAATCACTTCTGGCTGCACAGACACTTGGCAGAAGTTACGATATCTCAAAAAATTTTTAAAACTTTTTTCAACGCGTGCATGAAATGGGCATTTTTTCATGCCTAAACAGTAGGGTAGAAAATCGCGCATTCCGAGCGTGATTTGAGAAAGAATGAAATAGTATATTACGCACCATGGGAGGAAAAAACTTGGACAGTTCACAGCTCGTGTAAATTGCCACTTGAGCCGAAGGCGAGGGTAGCAAACAAGAACTGGGGGCTGGCCAATTTTACTCCCGTGGTGCGTATACTATTTTTCGCCATACCCGGGCCGAAAACTCCACATTCCCGTTTTTGAGCAGGGCGGGAATGTGGCACTTTCGGCCAGGGTATGGCGAAAAATCCATTTTTCAAACTTTAGTGGGGAAAAAAACTTTTTCCTGCTACACCGAATCTTTGTGAACTTGTTCTCTTAGTCTCAAATTTATACCTTTTATGGCTTTTTCGCCTGTTTAGGTGGATATAGGTGAATATAGATAACTTTTAAAAATTTTAAAGGCGCACATATTTGAAATAAGCTATTCAAATGAAAACTAAAAATGCAATGATTTGTGAACTGGGTTGTGCACGACTCTAAATTCAAGATCTCCTACCTAACTTTGATGCATATAAAAAGGCCCTCTCATACACTTGTTAAAAAAAAAAGGTGTGTAACACGGGAAGAAAAGCTATTTCAGACTCGAATGAGATGTCTTCAGCACTCGTCTTCGTTGCGGGCGCCTTTGGTGCCCTCAACTCCAACACGTGCTGAACATCTCACCCTTGCTTGAAATAGCTCATTTTTTCCCCTCGTTGCACAATGTGCTATTTTATTGCATAAATGAGGCGAAAAATGATCATAAATCATTTCTGTGAATTATTTCAGAACTTCTATTCATCAGAAAATTGGTCTCGGCATTGAAGGGTTAATAGGAACTAGAAATTCTTGATAAATTTTAAAGAGAATCTCAAATTCACAGATTAAAATCTATGGATTTTTTACCTATCTAATCAAAACATTTGATTGTTGAAAAGTCTTTAAATTTCATATTTAATGAAAGTTCTACTTATGCAATTTTATACAAAAAGTATTTGTCATGTTAAGCGACAAATAGCACCATGAAATACATGAGAAAGTGTGCTGTAATGAAACTTGTGCTGAAGCCAATTCGATTCAATTTTTTCAATAATGTTATTTGAAAACTACCATGCCATTTTTTAAGACAAATTAAAAATTAATTGTTTTCATATGAATTCCTTGCTTAAAATAAAAAGTTTTTACAAATTGTTGTTAAAAAAATTATTTTCTAATATTTACATTTTAATAACTTCCTTTTGTATGCACGTGATGTGTGTTTATCGTAAAGAATGTATTTTTACCTTACATTCTAACCCTCATTTTCACCAGCCATTTGATAGTGATAGCGACGCAAAGCTGCTAATTTTAACCGTTCAGTCTGCAAGGCTTGTTCAAGTTCCAAAACACGCACTTGGGCTTCCATTTCTAATTTTTTGGCTTGATGTAAACTGAGCCCAGAAATATCCATATCTTCTATAATTAAAAAAAATAGTTTTCTATTTAATTTCATTTTTGACAAAAACAATTGTATTTGTATTTTTGAATACACCAATATTTATCCCTTATATAAATTGAGCATTCGAGATAATCTATTTTGCCCTCGAACGATCTCGAAATCTCGAATAATCGAATCCGTCTCGAATCTCTAAAGGAGAGAAACAAAAGACGAAACAGTGGCGCGCGTAGCGCGCTGATTAACGCTAGTCGTCTTTTGTTTCTCTCCTTTAGAGATTCGAGACGGATTCGATTATTCGAGATTTCGAGATCGTTCGAGGGCAAAATAGATTATCTCGAATGCTCAATTTATATAAGGGAAAGCTCTCTTCGCTGTCTCTCGATTTCTTTCGAGTTTCGAGATTGATTCGAGGTTTCGAGATACCTCGCAAAAACGCTCGAAAACCGAACGAAACTCGATCGCTCAATTTATATTAGGGAGACTAGCGTTAATCAGCGCGCTACGCGCGCCACTGCTTCGTCTTTTGTTTCTTTCCTTTCGAGATTCGAGACGGATTCGATTATTCGAGATTTTGAGATCGTTCGAGGGCAAAATAGATTATCTCGAATGCTCAATTTATATAAGGGAATGTACATAATGCCCTGTCTACAACCACCGATTTTTTTTTGCGCATGCGCAAAAATCACCAGAGAGGGTTAGTGATGTAAGAAGAGCCAATCGTAAAAAAATTAACCCTAAATATTGAGTTTGCGTTGAACACACCTAAAAATCAAAGAATACGAGTTTCTGCTTTCTAAACTGAAACCTAGTCTGGAATGATTTGGTGAATAGTTGAAACATCAATTGCATAAAACAATGCATTTTTTTGTACACAATCGCCATGTGCTAAATAGCTGTAAAAATATATGTAAATTAACATTCAATCTAAACTTGCATTTATTATATTTACTTACTTTAGCGTTATACACAGTCTTAACTCTGGAGAGGTATTGGTACTCTCCGACTATATTTTGTTATTCTATCTTTAACTAAATTACATAAATACATAAATGCTTGTACATTCATTCTAGTAAAATTCATGAACTCTTCTTCGTCATTCATCTTAAAATACGTAAAAACTCTCTCATAAGCACCATATCCTGTTAAGTAATTATTTCTAATTAATGGTTTGCACCACCATCTTCTGAATTTTTTTTCGATTTCTTAGTAATTGTATTAATCGAAGGCAATTAATGCTTATTTTCAGTACTTCAACAACCAGATTATGATCATCCATTTTACATTAATTGAAAAATCTTCTTATAATAAAATCTCTAAATCACTAATCTTCTTCCAACACTTGACTCTTTGTTAATGTTAGAAAGCAGAAACTCATGTAGTCATGTTTTAATCTTTTTAGGTGTGTTCAGCGAAAACAATATTTAGGGTTAATTTTTTACAGTTGGCTCTTCATACATCCCTAACCCCCTCTGGTGATTTTTACGCATGCGCCAAAAAAAAATCGGTGGTTGTAGACAGGGCATAAGCGCTGCGCTACGCTGAGCTACGCTACGCTGCGCTACGCTGTCGCATTGATTACTTGTAGACCTCGTCGTTGATTGGCTAATATTTAAATGTTAGTCAATCAGCGACGTGGTCTACAAGTAATCAATGCGACAGCGCAGCGTAGCGCTTATGTACATTCTCCCTTATGGACATAAATTCTTAAAACCATAAATTTACTTGATGATTATGGTTTTCAGGCACGACCGCTACTCGGGAGAGCCTTAATTTTCACCGAAGCGAAAATTGGTGCACCACAAAACTAATAATTTATTATATAAAAAACTGTTTTCCAACCAAATTAAGTCCATTTTAGCGAAATTTGAACGAATTGCGACGAATTTTTTACCAGATACTCGTCTAATTATAGGTACCTGATGGTCCAATATTGAGCCGAATCTATTGCAAAATACAAAAATGTCAGAGCAAATAAAAATTTGAAAAATTCGATAACATAATATCCGAGCCTAATGTCAATAAAATTAACTTTTAATAAAAAGCTAAAAAAATGCATTTGCTAAAATTAATTAATAGTACATTTCGACACGGGTGGGGAAGTCGATTATTTAGCTGGTGTGACTTTTTGCACGAGCGAAGCGAGTGCGAAAAAGTCACACCAGCTAAATAATCGACTTACGCACTAGTTTCGAACGATATTTTATACCACGAGCGCCGAAAAATCATACCAAAGTTGTGATTTTGAGGTTAGAGTGGTATAAAAGAGATTTTTTTCATATTGAACATTCTTTGCTACGAGTAATATTTTTCAATACAATAGCGAAAAACAGCTGAAAACAAAAAACAGTCGATTTTTGGCTATTACTTTACAGGATTTGATTTTACACAAAAATGTTAAGTACAGAAGTTGTAGATAATATTAAAACAAAACTTTTTCCCATTTAAAATCCTTCCCCAAATCCTGACGAACTAAACCTATAAAAACGATTTTTATCGTCTCAATACTCCTACAATAGGAGTCGTTTTTGCTTATTATTCAACAAAATTTGACTTTACACAGATATATTGAATGTAAAAGTTATAGATAGTATTAAAACTTATTTCTATTTAACATTTTCATGTACAATCAATTGCTGACGAGCCTAGACCTATAGAGACGAGTTTTAAACAAACGGACATAATGAAGAGTACTTAAAATGAATTAATTTTTTTGGAAGCACATTATTATGAAATAATACATTAGTATTTAAGATGTAACAGTTTTTTGCAATGGCTAAGATATACGGTATTCCTGAGTAGTTAGCGGTCGTGCCTCATATATAAAATAGTACATTACGAAACGTGTTACCTAAGTAGCACTTTTTGACATGGTGTGAAGTTTTACGCCGTGCAGATTTCTACTTAGGTCACAAGTATCATATTATTTCGATATGGTTGCGGAAGTACAATTAGACTTTTCGCCACATGAGGTAAATAATCTACTTACGTACTAGTCTAACCGAACGATATAAGATATTGAATTATTTGGAGCTGTGTTCAGCAAAGGTTAAATAAATGAATATTCTCTCTGTATATGCTTTTGAAAAATTACCAGTGTCTTCCACAAGTTGACTGCAACTCTTAGCAGTGGCGACCACTCCTCCAGTGGCTTGTGTAACTAAACGGGAAACTTCCGAAAGTGCGGATAAATTTTTACTGTGTCGATCAGCTTTGACTCTACTGGCAACCACTAACTGAGCAGTAGAAGCAGCTATGCCTTGCGACGCTACTACTAACTGTTCAAATTTACCATTCCCGGAAACTACCTTATCTGCGGCTTCCCTGTATAGATCAATACGAAATTACCGGTTCATCCATATTGAGAATATTTTATATAAGGTAAGATTTTTAATTTATACGTTTACTTATTAAAAAAACAGTTTTCCAATGATCAAATAAGTTACGTACGTATTACAGTAATAATTTTAGGAATACACTTACAGCAAAAAATTAGCTCCCATTGCAATAGCTTTGGCTGCTGAAATTAGTCCCTCAGACCATTGATGATTGCGTTTATAAAATTCAGTGGCTGAAGCAGTTCCTTTACCTTGGGCGACGATTTCCATTTGCAATAACCTAGATTTTTTCACCAACTTTCTAATAGACATCATTAACTCGGTGCAAGAGTCGAGAATTTTACCATTAACTTCTAATTTTACTCCAGAATCCGCAGCTCGAGATTTATCCAGCATTTCCTATAAACATTTTGTTAATTTTGTGATAAAATATAATTATTATAGTTAAGAGTAAAATTTAAAGAAACTTTTGTAATTAGACTATAAAATTCATGTGCAATAATGTAGACTAAATATAAAGGTAATAGAGTGAACATTGTTACTTTAACTTCGAAAATTATTTTTTATTTACTGACAGAATATTTATTATTAAAAAAATACTATATATTCCTATTTGTTCCTTTTGTCATTATTCAAAATACGAGAAGTTAATTAAAGTAAAAGTTACTTATAAATCTTGAAATACTACACTCATTGTAGTTTAGATTTGAGGTTTTCACGGTATCTTTCATTGTACTGTGGGTTTTATTTTCGTATTTCACCCGTGTATGTTTGAAGCTCAGATGGCTACTTTGGCGATCGCTGCTACTACTTGAGGCCTGACGAAGTAAACTCTAATGCTTACAAAGCTTCGGCACTTAAACTTCAAATATACACGGGTAAAGTACGAAAAATTCATATGAACTCAATATTATCAGATTTCATGTTTACTGTTACTCTCTCATTTAAGTAATTTTATACAAACAAATGAATATCAGAAAAAGATGAATTAATTTGCTTTGCAATTAAATCATAAAATATAGATATTTAAAATTTAACATTGCAGTAATGTTATGTAGCAGTGAAAATACAATAAAACTTTATAATTTAAATTTTACGATGCAAAGATAAGATGAAATCGTAAATTTTCCACTTTATGAATCTTTATGATAACGATATTGTTACAAATTCATAAACAAAATGTATAAAAATTTATTTTTGAGTTTAAATAACATGATCGAATTTTAATAAAACTTTTAAACCTGAATTCTTGCAGCAGCTTCTTCAATAGCTTTATCCATAGTCATCAATTCATTTTCTACTAAATCACCAATAACTTCGGCATTTCCTAATGCTTCTAAAAGTGAGTCTGCAAGTTCAGAAATTTTTTCTAGCTGTTTCCTTACAACTTCTACTTGTGTTGAAGCTGAATCAGATTTTACTTTAATGTATGTCATCATGATCAAACCTTGAGATCCTAGTTGTTTACATTCGACTGTTAATCCTATAAATAACAATTATAACTCAGATTATTATTAATTACATTTTGGTATGATCTACTTTTATAAAATATTATAAAAAAAAATGAAATAAAAAAACTGTAGCAAGTTACTCCACTTTGCCTTATAAGAGTATTTAGAAAACATGTTTATTACCATAAAAATATCAAAAATTTTGAGTGTTATAGAATGCTAAATATTTTTTCTCTTTTTACTTACTTTATCTGTATCCTAATAATATTTATAATAATACTTAAAAGAATTCTTAAATTAGTACTCACTGTCTCCAATAATGATATCTTTGGAAGTATTAGAAGTAAATTTAGCTTGCATCAGGTATATAGCAAGGGTATAGGCAGCATGAATAGCTTTTCGAATCAATTGTCCTTTCTGGGAAGAATCTGTCACGAAATTATTATAAGCCGTATTTAACTCATTAAGAGCATCATCTGTGGGTTTAACTAGACTGCTAAGATAATCAGGAGTACAAGTAATTGCTGAAACAGCTGGGTTGTCAACTACGTGCATAGCATTTTGTAAAATTACTTCTGCTTCCGTCAAGCATACCACTGCAATATTTGTTATTTATAGTATAAGTGACAAATGAGTTTCGGTTTCTTTTGTTAGAATTAGTAATATTTACTTACAAAATAAATCATATAAGGCTGTATCGGAATCAGCTTTGATTTGTGCCAGAGAACGCTCAGTTTCATTCTGTAAATTTGCAATTTTCATTTCTAATTCTTCTTTTTGAGATGTTAAATCATGAAGCTCTCCTTCCACAGCAGCTTTTTCGGAAGTAATAAAGTCAATTTTTGCCAAAAGACTCTAAAAATATTTTTATTAAATTAAATTATAAATAAAATGTACTTTTCTTTTTTGTTATTTACACAAATAATTAAGTACCAAATTTTCAGCTTTTGCTGTATCAAATTCTTTTCGGACTTCTTCTAAATCAGCACGAGCTTGTACAATACGTTGTGCTTCTTGCTCAACTGTTGCTTGACCTTGTACTTGTTCTTCAAGTCTTTGTTCAGCTTCTTGGGTTCGTCTCTCGGATTGATCTAATTTCAATTTCATACTTCCTAATTGTTTATCAACTTCAGCTTTCTAAAAATATAATTAGAAATTAGAAAAAATTAATTTTCTAATAAAATTTTATATAAATTAATTATTTACTTTTCTAATTAAGGTAATGTGTTCTTCTCTTAATTTTGCATAAACATCTTTAAGTTTTTGGAACTTTTCTTCCAATGATCTGCTTTTTTCTAGAAAGAAAAAACTCTTTTTAATTAGTTTTTTAATATTAATATTTTTATTAGAAATAAATTATTAATTTAATCACCTTCAGCTGTTTTATATTGTGTTAATATCTCTTCCTTTTGTTTTAATAATTCTTGAGTAGTTTGTTTTTCTTGAAATATTTCATTCCCCTGTAAAAAATTTAGTTTTTACATAAAGCTAAATTTTTTGACTGAGAAAAAATGATTGATGAATTCCGAATACGAATATATATAACTCTCTTGATTTTAGATTTTATTTTATTCATATTTACTAAAAATAAACCTAGATTGAAAAACTTACTAACAATTGAAAGTATTTATGTTGTTTGATTTGAATAAAGTACATTAAAATAGATTATATAAATACAATAAAATGTTGTCTATCTATTTCCTTTGAATGACGGTATGATTATTATTTTATTTCTAAGTTTTTTTATTTCTAAGTTTTATTACCACAATATTTATTATTATTGCTAGCATATAGCATTTGAAATTTTTGAATTTTTCTTAATTTTAAACATAATTTATTGTTTTTCCGATTCTTCATCATAAATATAAAAATATGAGAATAAATACCTTAGCTGACAGTATTGATTCAAGTTCAAGAATTCGGTTTCTCATATCTCCAACAACATTTTGATGTTCAGTAAACAAATGCTGCATTTCTTGTCGTTGTCTTATACGTTCTTGATGAAAATGTTCTATGAGACTATCTCTGTAAATTATACAGTGTATTAAATAAATTATTAATAATGAATATTATTAATGTTATTATGAATAATGAATATAAATATACTACATATACTAAATATTAATAATATCTTAAATACAAAACCTTTCTGCAATAGCATCAGGAGATATTGAACCATTGTGTGAAGAATCTAGTTGATCACCTGGCAATGAACCAGTGTCTGATGTATCAATTAAAGCTCCTTCAGTATCAATAGGTTCTTCAGCTGGCAGCACTACTACAGGAGTTACGTATGTCCCCAATTCAGATTGTATTAAGAAGTTAGGTGGATTCTTTATAAATAAAATAATCAAATTATAAATAAGAAACATTTAAGAATTATTGATATAGGATATCAAATTATTGTTTACCTCTGGCAATGTAGGTATTGTGATCAAATGCTTAAAGTAATGCATATGCATCACAGTATTGTAGAAACTTTTTAAATCTCTAAATTGTTTAAGAAAACGTTCTCGATGACCTCCTAAAGTGTCAGCAGGAAGAGCATTGTGTAATTTGAAAAGCATTTTTACACAATAGTCATAGAGTTGAGATGCATCTTGAACGCATGGAATTAGTGGAGCAAGACGGCACTGTCCACATGGAGTCATTGAGTTAGAGCGAGACAAGTCAAGAGACCCGAATACTGAAAGTTATCAATTTTTATATATTTTATTAAACAATATATTCATGTTGTGTGACTACATACCAGCTTGTTGTAAATTGAGAATATCATCCATATAATCAAACATTTCTACAGTCATTTGAAAGCTACAATGTATAGGTATTCATGTAATAAATATTATGTATGTTATGAATTTATAATAACTAATACATACTAAACGTTTATATCATTTTCTCCAATAGCTTCAAGCTCTTCTGCAGTGACTTGCAGATTTCCTGGCATTCGAGGATTACGTTTATGAAAATCCAATTTTGTTATTAACAAACGTATGTACAAATGTATTAAACGTCCATATTCATCTCTCAAATGTTGCCAGAGTTTTCCAATATCTTCTAATTTTCCATGGTAACGTTGGGAATCATGAACAACACGAGGATGGCCCTCGCGTAATATCTTGTGTAAAACATGACAAAATTTCCATGCTACAATTCGATTTTCTTGTAATGGTTGACGTAAAATGTAATTCCAAAAAATAGTACCACCTTTCTCTTGGTATGTGCCAATGATTGCAACTGTCATTTAGTTAAGGAAATCAATCAATAGTTTATTACTCAATAATATAATAAATTACTGCAATTGTATAAATCAAAATTAACAAATTAGAAAATTCATAAATCTTTTGATGTCATAAAGATAAAAAAAAAAATAAAAATCTTTAAATCATTTTTTATTAAATAATCGGAAGGGGAATAGATATACATGCACACATACATTAAAATGGAATTTTATTGAACTGTATACTTAAGCAAACTTTATTTGTCTTTAAGCATATACTTGTATATGTTTACACTTTATAATAATTTTGTAACTTTTTAGATTTAATTAAATTATGAAAATATCTTAATAATATTCATTGTACATGCCTACATGTATAATTAAAATGTTAAAAAATAGTTCAATGTTTATTAATAGAAATAGAATAAATAGAAAAATGTTAAAGAAAGAATCTGGTTCAATACTAGTTTATTAACTTTTCAGTTTTCTAGACAAAAATTTAATGTTTTAGGTGGTTTTATTATTTAATAACTTATAATATATTTAGTATAATATCAAGAAAGGATACTACGGACATGTTTTTCTTTAACTCTTGTTTCAGATGGATTTACAGCTTTTGCAATACTTGTACTCTGAAAAAGAATAGTAAGTTATACTTATTTATAATTAAAATGAAAATGAAACATGTATATTGTTACTTGAAACAATTGTATGCATGCTAAACTGTAAAACTTGTTTTATCAAACTCACCAGTTGATGAATTTGCTTCTCATTAAATGGTAAAACAGGCATGTTAGTGGTGCAATACGTCAACAAAGTTATGATAAAATAAGAACAGCAGTACAAGTGACAATTGGTAGATTAGAGTACATAACAATGTCTTGTCATTCACTTGTCTATTCCTCACCCCAATACTTTACGATGCTGCATCAAGGGTTATTTTGGTGACATGCACTATCTGTAAGGCTAATTATTAAAAAAACAAAAGAAAAATTGAAAGTTTACTCTATTGAATGAAATAATGAAAATCAAATTAATTGAAGAAAGTTAATTATTTATAGTTACAGAAGTTTGAAATTTTTAATTTTTTTAAAACAATTATAAATACGTATTATTAGTTTTTAAATAAAGAGTACTGATTAAGTTGATACATATTAAAGTTAAGTAGCTTAATCTACATAAAAGGAAAAGTATAAAAAACGAGCAACAATTGCATATATTGGAATGATGATTTTCAAGGTTTTTTACTGGCATGTAATCTAGAAAGCAACATGCAAAAGTGACGAATCTCTCAAAGATAATCTCAGATATAAATAAATGCAAAATTGGTCCGAGCGGCGTAACGTCGTTTTTCTTTTTCTTTAGACTTTGTACTCTTTCTGATATTTTTGTTAGAGGAAACGAACTAGAAGTTAAAAATAGAGGTAGAAAGAGGGAGGAAGAGAGGGGGGGGTGGCGTATATAAACCCATGCAAGGTGTGTACAAGTACCGAAAAGAGGAAGAAAACAGTTAAAAAGGGGAGTAACCAAGAACAAGCAGCGTTGAAAGTGGGTACTGCCTTGGAAACACGACTAAATACTTAAATAGACAGACAAGCGCACCCATATACAAATACACGTAAGCCCGCGCAGTTGGGCGTACGTCGGCTGTACGTTACCTGGAACTTCTCGAAGTGTTCTCGCTCCAAATCCAGACTCGTTTTTCTTTGTTGGAGCACCCGAGGCAGAGATAAGGAAGCCATATCCGAGGGGAATGGTGGTAATGCCTCCCTATCTGTCTATCTCGATCTCGAATCGGTGTCGGCGTCGGACCGTCTTGGACACGCACGTATACGCACACACGCAGGCATAAACAGTCGTGTTCTCTCCGTCTCGCTCACTTGGAGTTTCGAGTCCAACAACACCGACAATATCTCATCACACAGCGATAGGTAAGCGTAGTTGCCACTGGCTCACCTCGTCCCGTTCCGTGAGTTAGCTTAGCTGCCAGAGGGAGAGTGCGCTCATAAGAGCGCGAGTGGGAGTGAACTGAACTAGGACAATGTGCGTAAAAGTCAGAGAGACCGAGTCACGGGGGCTGCGTGATATAAGTCGTGTGTAAGGTATACACGTACCTATATATATATATTTATAGGCGTATGTGCGGTGCAGTGCTCGTGTAAGAGGAAGGAGAGAGGGACTCGCAAAAACAGCGGAGCCGCTGCTGCCACTGGCGCAAGGGGATCACAAACAGACTTGCTATAACAGCGATAGTCTATTGCAACTGCAGTACCGACCTACGCAGACGACCAAACCGCCACGCTACTATACTACTTTGCTATAAGTACTGACTTGCCGTCGCTGTCTGCACAAACGTTGTTTCCTCGCGCGCGGCCTGCGTACACTGCAGAGAAAACATGAATGGACCGCTTGTGTAGTTGTGTGCATGCTCGCGGAGCCGTCGCACTGTCGCGTAACACTCTCAACCTATATAACTATATGCGTGCAACGGTAGAGCCGCCGATGGCGCAATGACGTGTCGACACTCCCGACACATCCACCGCCCAGTTAGATACCTATATAGCTGTGTTCTCTCCCTCCCGGCATGGCGGCATGTCGTTCCGTCTCTCTCTTCCGCTCTTTGGTAGTGTGGCGTTCCAATGCTGTGGTCACTGCACATATACTTACGCACGCACACTCTCTTTCTCGGAGCGACAGCTGCCAACCGCGGACTCTCCTCTCTTTTTCTCTCTTGTTGTTTCTTCCGCCGAATCGGAAATAAGTACCGGATGACTGTGGCGCGTTGAAAAGAGATTCAGCGTGCAGCGGCTCGGCCAAAAAAAAAGCGAAAAGCATGCGGATAAATAGATGATGTAGAGGGTTCAAAATAGAGAACGAGGAGAAGAATCACATGGGAGGTGCCGTTTACTTTCACTTGCAAATTTATCGGAGCTGACGAAACGGGAAATAATCACGTTAGGTGCACATCTGCGGATGTTTATCTTTCTTGGCGTTTAACCATTTCCTGTTTTTTAGTTACACTTTTAGTTTCTTCATACGCTGCGCACTTAATATGCATATGCAATGAGGTTTTCATCACTAATTGTATCTAAACTCGATCTTTTGAAATAAATATTAAGTATGTTAAATCGCAATAGTGAATAAACATGAGCAATTCAAAATCTTGAATAATCGTATGAACAGAGTAATCGTTACTCATGTTACATTTACTAATAAGTAAGTTTATAAAACTGACCATTTGCTTAAGGCATGAAATCGCTCCACTAATCGGAGCGTGTAATATGCTTCCGTTTTGATACTACGGTAATAAATATGTGTTTTTTGCTCACCTGATAATTAGTGATAGATTTCTAATCACATCACGTATTTATAATTAAGAGAAAATTATTAAATTAACATTTCAAAAGACAATACTAAAACTATAAATAACCCACATAGCACGAAATATTTTGCTGAAATGTTTCTGCAAGGTTTCATGCAAGGTTTGCAACCTTTTAGAAATATTTCGCAGAAGGGTTTCAGAAATGGTTTTATGTCCGCATCTTTTTTCGTTAAGAAATATTTTATGAAATATTTCTGTCAAGTTCCCAAAAATCTTACATGAAATGCTATATTGAAATATTGTAGCAAACTTTCATGAAGAATTTATATAATTTTCAACCTGTCATGAAATGTTTTAGAAATATTGTATGATTTTCCGTCATATTTTTAGAAACGTCACATAAGTAAACCTTTCCAGAACATGTTTCAGAAATATTTTTATGCCCTCTTTTTTTTCGCACAGAAACATTTCGTGCAATATTCCTGCGAAGTCCCCTAAATCTTTACAAAAAACGTTTCTGTAATATTGCAGCAAATAAATATATTCTGAATAATTTACACAATTTTCAAAACTGTCATGAAATATTTGCAAAATGTTATAAAATCCTTTTTGGTAATATTTTTGTCAACATATCACAAACATTTGCGGAAAATGTTTCAAAAATCTTTTTAATCCGTATCTTCCGTTCAGAAATATTTCCTAAAATATCTCTGTCGAATCATTTAAATCTTTACAAGTAAGTTGAAGAAAGGTTAATGAACATTACAAAATGATTTTTTGGTAATATTCTTGTTTTCTTGTAAACATTTCATAAATATGTACATGATTTATGATATTTGACTGGTTTGCTGGTTGACTGATTGGCTCTGTCAAAGTTTTAATTAAATAAATAAACAATTATTCGATTGTTCGAACGAAAAACGCCTTTTATGCTTAAATGTTCTTGGAGTTGCTCAGTATAGGCTATAGAGTCAGATGTTTCGAGTTAAGAGCGAGTCCACAAGAGGCACAGGCCTAGGCTCACGAACTCTGACTCAACTCCGAGCCAATCGGAGCATTCAGAGCCAAGCCTCCAGCTTGGAAGCTTGTCGCTCTAAAAGATTAGTCACATAAGTGCTGTGCTGAGCATTTTTGATCATGCTGTACAGCACAATACGACCAAAAATGCTCAGCCCAGCACTTATGCGGCTAGTCCCTAAGATGGCTGGCCGAGCTAGAGAGTACGGGATAGGAAGGGGGGATGGTGGAACTGCCACCTGCGCCGTCTCCGAGCAGTATACAGACTACAGAGTGAGGTTTTTGCTATCGACCCTCTTCCAGCCGTAAGAATTTTTCAGTTTTTCTTATTTTTTAGACTAAAGAAATAATCCACCCTTAACAAAAAATTAGCTCTTATTGTAGTTTTATTTGCTCTATTCGGCTCTACCTTCAGTTTTTTTGATTGTTAGGAAATGCTACCGTTAACGTGAAAAAATGATAATTACACATCCTAGCTTTTTATTACCAATTTTTTAGGAGCATATATTATTGCAAGATAGCTCTGGATGAAGCAAATAAAAATACAACAAGAGCTAATTTTTTGTTAAAGATGGATTATTTCTTTAGTCAAAAAATAAGAAAAACTGAAAAATTCTTACGGCTGGAAGGGGGTCGGTCTTCGCCCTCGGCTTTTTCCCTCTCATTGATTTTCAAGAGAAATGAGAAGGCCAAGCTAACCTCTCCTATAGCTAGGGGATGGGAGGTTGGATGTTAGGGAGAATCCACAAATGCACTGTACCCCCCTGCGCTGCCCTGCGCTGCACCGCGCTGGGGCCTTTCTACATATGTGTGTTCTGTGTGTTCTGTGTGTTCTGTGTGTTCTGTGTGTTCCCGACAAAGACAGATAGATCTGTTCCGTTTATGTAAGACAGAGACAGACATAGAGAGAAGTTGCCTAGAACAGACAGAACACACATATGTAGAAAGGGCCCTGTGCGGTCCGTTCCGCCCCAGAAACAGATCTAGAGAAGCCCTATGTTCATGGTGTTATTCTAGGCGCATGAAATCAACCTATATAGAACATAATTCATGGACATAGCTCCATTTTGGTTTGGATATTAAAATTTGGAGCATGATGATGATGAAACTCCGAAATTTTGTAAATGTTCATCCGAAAAGTAATTAAAAAATAAAATGAAGAAGAGCTCTGAAGGCAAGTATTTATTATTTTACATTAAAATAGGTGTTATATCATTCAATTGTGACATTTCGTCAACTACAAATTATATCATAGGCTCCTAAACTACTCCGGATTTGTGGATACAAATGAGGTTTCATCCACCACCTTGTAATTTTTTTTTTTTTTAATGTCTAAGATTTATCATCAACTTAATTAATGTTTGAAAAATTGCTAAACATTTCCTTGTTTTATCAAGTTCCATATTTAAATATAGCAAAAAACACAAATTAAACACTTCTATTTAAATAGAAATTGTCTTGAAATGCCATTACGAAATCTAAAGGTAAACTGAAAATCAAATTCAAAGTCAACATATAAAAATGGAACTATATCCATGAACATAGATGAGCTTCCCTGTTTATGGGGTGGAACGGACAGCACAGCGCGGCGCAGCGCAGTGCAGGGGCCTGATTCCGTACTAAAAATGTGTCGTGCGACACAGCGACACAGCGACTTATCCGACACAGCGACACACGCGCTTGCTTCTCTCATTGGTCGGCGGAGAGGGGCGGGGCCCGCTTAATAAATTCCGCACCCGTGTCGAAATGTCGTATTATAGCACGGTGTGACCTAAGTCCGCACTTAGGTCACGCCTATCCGTGACTTAAGTAGTCGATTATTGCACCGTGGTTATCGCACTCGCTACGG
This sequence comes from Torymus aiolomorphi, assembly GCA_036365515.1. NCBI lineage: Eukaryota > Metazoa > Arthropoda > Insecta > Hymenoptera > Torymidae > Torymus > Torymus aiolomorphi. The sequence goes on along the minus strand of CM070876.1, from coordinate 39,940,523 downwards.
TCGTGCGCTAACCTCACGGTGCAAAAATCGGGCACTACAGTTTGTTGCTCAGCGAGAGCACAAACTATACCATGGGCGTCGTTCTGTCTCTCTCGCTCTCGTGCACGTCGTCTGCTATTTGTGTTTATAATCATTAATATCTTTTTAAAAAGATCGGCTTGACACATATTTGATAAACTTAATAGAAAGAGCCGAATTTCATATTTCTTAAGCTATGTTTTTTGTTTTTCTTTTTGAAGTCCAGTTTTTTTGGTGAGTAATTCTATTACGTTCTGTCACAGTTGATATAGCACTCATTTACTCTCATGTAAAAATAACCATTTTCAAGAATTTTTTTCTCAAAAATTTGTTCCGCAATGTATGTAAACAAACATATGGTATCATTTCTGTGACTTTGAAGAATATTTGTATATTTTTTTCAGAAGCTTTTTCAGTTTTTGCATATCGTACGACACTAGTGCCTTCAGTGGCCCACTGCTCGACGTGAATTATCACCCTCGCTGGGCTCGGGTGCTAATTTCCCGTCGTGCAATAATGGGCCACTTAAAGCACTAGTATCGTAATATACTATAACTTATAAGTAAAGTAAATTTATTAGTTTCGGTTTCACATAGATAATAAAGATATCAAATTTAAAATTGTATTTAAGTTGAAATTTGTTTCTCTTTATATAAATATTGGGTACTTGAATTAATTACCGCCCTCTTCGTATAGATGTCGTAAGTAGTATTATTTCAACATCATATACACAGTCGGTTATGCACATGAAAGTACTATCTATAACCTCGAAAATTTAGTAGGTATCATTAATCCAAGGTATATACAAATTGTTTTTTATTGCATCGAAAATGTCAAATTTTTTGCCTACAAAGCAACACTTGCGGGAAGCGCTACTTTTTTGCTTTAATTTGAAGAAATCTGCTGCTGAAAGTTATCATTTACTTGTAGAGGCTTACGGTAAACATGCTCTGTCTGAAACCACTTGTAAAGAATGGTTTAGACAATTTAAAAGTGGTGATTTTGATGTGAAAGACAAAGAAAGCCTTGGCCAGCCCAAAAAGTTGGAAGACGAAGAGTTGGAAGCATTACTGGATCAAGATCCATCTTTAACGCTGAAAAACTTGGCACAATCATTAAGTGTTGACGAATCAACCGTTAGTAAATAGTTAAAGTCAATAGGATATATTCATAAGCAAGGAAATTGGGTGTCACACTTATTGAAAGAAAAAGACATGAAAAGACGTTTAATGACCTGCGAAATGCTTCTTCAAAGACACAAAAGAAAAGGATTTTTGCATCGAATGGTGACTGGCGATGAAAAGTGGATTTATTTTAACAATCCTAAATGCAAAAAAGTGTGGGCTAAACCTGACGAACCATTACCATCAACATCAACATCAACGCCAAAGCGTGACATCCATAGTTCACAGGTTATGCTCTGTATTTGGTGGGATCAGAATGGTGTCGTCTACTATGAACTTCTAAAACCGGGTGAGACAGTCACTGGCGAACGATATTGAGAACAATTGATGAGTTTGAGCTGAGCTTTGAAAGAAAAACAACCAGAATGGGCTAAAAGACATGATAAAGTGATTTTTCTGCATGACAATGCTCGGCCGCATGTTGCTAAATCTGTTAAGGAAACATTAGAAGCACTTTACTGGGATGTCTTACCACACCCACCGTATTCACCAGATATATCGCCTTCAGATTATCACTTATTTAGATCGATCGCACATAGCCTTACTGACGAGCACTTCCAATCTTACGAAGATATCGAAAAATGGCTTAACAAATAGATTCAGTCCAAAGACGAGGGCTTCTTTCGTGATGGCATTCATGCTTTACCCAACAGATGGGGAATAGTGATAGCTAACGATGGACAGTATTTTGAATGACATATCATTAATTATTTAACAAAAAATAAATATTCCTTTTCTACGCAAAAAAGGCGGAAATTAATTCAAGTACCCAATAATTTTCAAATGTATAATAATGTACAAATGCATAACTGTCAGACAAAATAAAATCACAAAATTTTCAACAAATCTTAATTTAATTTTACTTAAAATTCAATACTAAAATACTCTCTTGAATATTAATTTAAAGATAATTGTAATATATTTTCAATTTGGATAGAAAAGCATATATAATTTAAGTTTTATGTACTCAAAATGAATTTAGAATCTTTGTAGTATCTTGAAGTCCGCACCTCCCAAACAATATTCTATATTATAAAAATATTAAAAAAATGTATTAACAAATAACTCTTATATTTTGATATTATATCTACATGATAATCTAACCAATGCCTTGAATTTTTGGGAAAACAGTTTTCAAATTTCAAATTCCACGCTCTGCAAACCGTATTCCGGTTCCGCTTTTCAATTTAAACACGCCTGCATAAACACGCGTGCAAAAACACGCCATAACGGCATTGGGGCCGCAGCCTTATGCTGTTTATACAATGTACCGAATTTTTTTGGCGTATCCGCCAAAATCACTAGAGCATGTTGGTAACATTCACGGTGACACCCTTCCTAAAAAGTAACCGCGAAGTATCTAGCATACCAGAACACACCTATACTGATGACCAAAACAAACGAGTTTCTGCTTTCTGCAAGCAAAGTACTTAAACTTAAATTTTCTCTAAAAAAGTGACTGCAAAATGGAGCATTATAATGTAATTATTGAACTATTGGAGTTAAACATTAATTATATTCGATTACGACAACAATTAAAAAATCGAAGAAAGAAATTTAGAAGGTTGCAGCAGTTCCATTCACTTTGACATTGTTTTTGTAGTCATAGTTTTGCAATAACATGCTATCTTCTTGAGCCTTCTTTGAAATAATAAATGATTTTAAAAAGAACAATCTTTGATATAAGCTGTTTTCTAAATATGTCAAAGTTTCTTTCTTTTCTACTTTCTTAGTCGCTGTAATAAAACTATCACAAAGGTTACTATTTGTCACGGATTTGTTGAACTATAACAATAAAAAATATATAATATCCATTTAATAAAAAAAATAGAAGTAAATATATATTTTTATTATAAATACCTGAATAATTCACATTTCCTTCATATTCCAAAGCTCTCTGGATGTCATTATATACTTTGTTTTTTTCAATTTCACTACATTCTTGATTATTATACATAAAAGTATTCGCTGAGTAAAATCTGACTATGATTTTTTCTGACGGAGTCATTGTAAAAAAATTAATTCAGCTATACAGAAAATCTAGATAAGTAGTTTGTTTTGATCTTTAGTATATAGAGGTTAGGAGGGTATATAGGTGTTGGTAGATAGTAAGAGGTATAGGTGTGTTCTCGTATGCTAGATACTTTGCGGTTACCTTTTTGGAAGGTTGTCTCCGTGAATGTTACCAATACGCTCTAGTGATTTTGGCGGATACGCCAAAAAAATTCGGTATATTGTATAAACAGCATTAGGGACTCGCCACAAATGGACCGTGCCGTACCGTGCCGTCGCCGAGCGCTTTTGGAATCGGAGTGCGCCGTCTATCAAGAGTATTGCTTCCGTGGTCCAAGCCCTTTCGGACATATGAGTTTGCCATCTGCAATCTTTGTTTATGACGAAAAAAATCAAGCATAGCCTGGATTGCTCCGAAATATTCTGCAGGTAAAATCATTATTAAATCATTGTAAATTTTGCTAATTTCAACATTACGTTAGTTTTACGGTGTTATAACACTTTTTTTTTGTTTAATAGCATGGAATAGCATAGATTAAAATAAAATAGCAACTCTTAACCTACCGTATGTCACATGGAACTGTTGTGTCCTCGTTTGTAATAAAATAACTAATAATTTAATAAATTAATTATTAATAATTATTAATAATAATTATTATTAATTATTTAATTTAATAATAATAATAATAATTTGTAATAACATATATTATTGTTCATGTTTTAGTAGATACACAAAAACCCACCATCTCCTGAGTTTTTTTTTCTTTTTTTTTAATATTCTAGCTATTATCAATAACGATACTGCTGTCATATGTAGTTTACAACACGTTAACATGTTTTCCATTTTACTTTGGTCCATTCTGTAAATTAATTATTAAACAGTATTAAACAAAAAAAAGTGTTATAACACCGTAAAATTAACATAATGTTGACATTAGCAAAATTTACAATGATTTAACAATGATTTTACCTGCAGAATATTTCGGAGCAATCCAGGCTATGCTTGATTTTTTTCGTCATAAACAAAGATTGCAGATGGCAAACTCATATGTCCAAAAGGGCTTGGAGCACGGAAGCAATACTCTTGATAGTCGGCGCACTCCGATTCGAAAAGCGCTCGGCACGCTACCCACACAGCATGTATTAATTCTGAAAGGATTCTGAAAGAATGCATGAAATAATTTTATTCTTTCAGAAATCATTCAGTGAAAGGATTCTGTAATAATGCTATGTCCGGGGTATTTTCCTTTCAGAATTAATTCAATGGAATAATTCAAAAATAATTTATAATATCATTGCAAAATTTATTCAATAGAAGATTTCTGAAAGGATTCATGGATTATTACCAAAAGGTTACTAAAAGATATTTCAAAATTATTTCCTGAAATAATTCTGAAAGGAAAATACCCCGGACATAGCATCATTACAGAATCCTTTCACTGAATGATTTCTGAAAGAATCTTTCAGAATCCTTTCAGAATTAATATCACATATTATTGCAGAATCCTTTCAATGAAAGATGTCTGAAAGGATTCAGGAATTAATTTTGTGAATTAATTCGAAAATATTATGAAAATATTACTAACAAGAAATTTGGAAGACGGATAAATCCCGTATTATTACAGAATCCTTCCAATGAAAGATGTCTCAAAGGATTCAGGAATTAATTTGTGAATTAATTCCTGAATCCTTTCAGACATCTTTCATTGAAAGGATTCTGTAATAATACGTGATTTATACTGTTCGAAATTTCTTTTTAGTAATATTTCCATAATATTTTTGAATTAATTCACAAAATTAATTCCTGAATCCTTTCAGACATCTTTCATTGAAGGATTCTGCAATAATACGTTATTTATACTCTTTGAAATTTCTTTTTAGTAATATTTCCATAATATTTTCGAATTAATTCACAAAATTAATTCCTGAATCCTTTCAATGAAAGATGTATGAAAGGATTCAGGAATTAATATTGTGAATTAATTCGAAAATATAATGGAAATATTACTAACAAAAAATTTCGAAGGTTATAAAATCATGTATTATTGCAGAATCCTTTCAATGAAAGATTTTTGGAAGGATTCAGGAATAAATATTGTGAATTAATTAGAAAATATTTAGTAAATATTACTAACAATAAATTTCGAAGGGTATATATAATCCCGTATTTGAAGGTACATTTTTATAATTTAGAATATTATTTAAATAATATTCTAACTATTTTTACATATATTTACATTGTTAATAATTTTACACTATTTTATCGCAGAAAAAAACGCAGAAAAATTTTTTACATGATGGAGATTCGAACCCGGGTCGCTTGGGTACTACGCAAATACGCTATCCATTACGCTATCGCTCGCTTGTTAGATCATTTCATTTTTTTCATTATATACTGCAATATGAGTGATACGATACATTAGAAAATTTATTCTTAATATTACTTTATTTTTTAATATTAACTTTGATCAATTAATTCATAGTTATTTAATACTTTTAGTTTATTAAATATTGTATTAAGTCGATGTGAAATGTGTGTGTATAAAGGGAGCTCTTCCTTACCGACGTTATGAGTTTTTACATTTTTTGATCTTAGATTCAACTTTTGATGAATGAAGCTCTTCACTGCACTCCGTAATTGCATAAATAATACACCTATAAATTTTTCAGAAATTCTGTTCATTATTTTTCATAAAAAACTGGTAGAAAATTTTTCAACCCGTTTCCTGTAAAATCTATAACGAGCAATAACTTGAAAATTTACACATAGTGTATTTTTGTCATTACGAAGGGCAATAAAGAGCTCTTTTCCCGAAATTCGATAAAAATAAAAAATGATAATTGCATATAATGCAGAGATGAATAGAATGAGCTCTACCTTACCGACGTTATTATTATTTGTAGTGTTTTCAATTCAGAATCAACTTTTAGAGTCAAAGGCTCTTTACTCTTGGCAGACGTATAAATAATATTTCTGTCGATTTTGAGGGGACTTCTAAACATTGTCATACTGAAAGAATACTATTATGAATAATAATAAAAAATATTGCTTATTTTAAGTACCTATATTATTCATCTTTAAATGTTTTTTTTCCTTTTATTTTAAGTTTTTATATTCTTACATTAACTTTTCAAATTAATATTTTTCGCAATTAGTAAATGTTTCAATCTATCTTAGTTCACAAAAACGAAAAATTATATACCCCCCACACATTTTAATACGTTCTTTAATAGGATCATACGAATGTAGAAAATAATGGACGACTAAATCCGATCATTATCCAATCATTTCATTTTTTTCATTATATAGTGCAAAATGACTGACAAAATAAATTAGAATATTTATTTCTAATATTTCTTTATTTTTTAATATTAACTTTGTTTAATTAGTATATACTTATTTAGTAAGTTTTGTTTATTAAATATTGTATTAATTAGGACTTATTTGATTGAAACAAATTCGAATTAAAAACAAAATAAATACATTATACGATGCCTCTTATATACGGACGCTGCCCTTTTCGTGTTGAATACTTGCAATAATTTCTGAACTATTTTATGTTTTCTTTCAAAAAATCTTTTCAAGGTTCTTTCAGGAAGAATTCGTGTAAATATCTTTTTTGCTATTGTGTTTTAAAAAATTTTATTGTAACAATCTTTTTTAAACGAATTCTAAATTATTTCTTGTATTAATTCACGTGAGTTTCCCGCAACATTTCATGAAATAATTCATGAAATTATTTTCAATAGATATTGAATTATCTTTGTGAATGATTAATTTTTATCATTCTGAAATTATTTCTGAATTATTTCGTGATATAATTCTTGACATGATTGCTGAATTGTTATGTTTTCTTTAAAAAACTCTATTAATTCACACGAGTTTCCCGGAAGATTTCATGAAATAATTCATGTAAGATTTTTGAATAGATATTGAATTATTTTTGTGAATGATTAATTTGTATCTTTCTGAAATTATTTCTGAATTATTGCATGAAAGAATACTTGCAATAATTTCGAAATTATTTTATGTATTCTTTCAAAAAATCTTTTCAAAGTCCTTTCAGAATTAATTCGTGTAATTATTTTTTTTGCTATTTTGTTTTAAAAAATTTTATTCTAAAAATCTTTTTCAAAAGAATTCAAAATTATTTCTTGTATTAATTCACACGAGTTTCCCAGAAGATTTCATGAAATAATTCATGTAAGATTTTTGAATAGATACTGAATTATTTTTGTGAATGATTAATTTGTATCTTTCTGAAATTATTTCTGAATTATTGCATGAAAGAATACTTGCAATAATTTCGAAATTATTTTATGTATTCTTTCAAAAAATCTTTTCGAAGTCCTTTCAGAATTAATTCGTGTAATTATTTTTTTTGCTATTTTGTTTTAAAAAATTTTATTCTAAAAATCTTTTCAAAGTCCTTTCAGAATTAATTCGTGTAATTATTTTTTTTTGCTATTTTGTTTTAAAAATTTTATTCTAAAATCTTTTTGAAAACAATTCAAAATTATTTCTTGTATTAATTCACACGAGTTTCCCAGAAGATTTCACGAAATAATTCATGTAAGATTTTTGAATAGATATTGAATTATTTTTGTGAATGATTAATTTGTATCTTTCTGAAATTATTTCTGAATTATTGCATGAAAGAATACTTGCAATAATTTCGAAATTATTTTATGTATTCTTTCAAAAAATCTTTTCAAAGTCCTTTCAGTATTAATTCGTGTAATTATTTTTTTTGCTATTTTGTTTTAAACAATTTTATTTTAAAAATCTTTTTCAAAAGAATTCAAAATTATTTCTTGTATTAATTCACACGAGTTTCCCAGAAGATTTCATCAAATAATTCATGTAAGATTTTTGAATAGATACTGAATTATTTTTGTGAATGATTAATTTGTGTCTTTCTAAAATTATTTCTGAATTATTGCATGAAAGAATACTTGCAATAATTTCTAAATTATTTTATGTATTCTTTCAAAAAATCTTTTCAAAGTCCTTTCAGAATTAATTCGTGTAATTATTTTTTTTGCTATTTTGTTTTAAAAAATTTTATTCTAAAAATCTTTTTCAAAAGAATTCAAAATTATTTCTTGTATTAATTCACACGAGTTTCCCAGAAGATTTCATGAAATAATTCATGTAAGATTTTTGAATAGATACTGAATTATTTTTGTGAATGATTAATTTGTATCTTTCTGAAATTATTTCTGAATTATTGCATGAAAGAATACTTGCAATAATTTCGAAATTATTTTATGTATTCTTTCAAAAAATCTTTTCGAAGTCCTTTCAGAATTAATTCGTGTAATTATTTTTTTTGCTATTTTGTTTTAAAAAATTTTATTCTAAAAATCTTTTCAAAGTCCTTTCAGAATTAATTCGTGTAATTATTTTTTTTGCTATTTTGTTTTAAAAATTTTATTCTAAAAATCTTTTTGAAAACAATTCAAAATTATTTCTTGTATTAATTCACACGAGTTTCCCAGAAGATTTCACGAAATAATTCATGTAAGATTTTTGAATAGATATTGAATTATTTTTGTGAATGATTAATTTGTATCTTTCTGAAATTATTTCTGAATTATTGCATGAAAGAATACTTGCAATAATTTCGAAATTATTTTATGTATTCTTTCAAAAAATCTTTTCAAAGTCCTTTCAGTATTAATTCGTGTAATTATTTTTTTTGCTATTTTGTTTTAAACAATTTTATTTTAAAAATCTTTTTCAAAAGAATTCAAAATTATTTCTTGTATTAATTCACACGAGTTTCCCAGAAGATTTCATGAAATAATTCATGTAAGATTTTTGAATAGATATTGAATTATTTTTGTGAATGATTAATTTGTATCTTTCTGAAATTATTTCTGAATTATTGCATGAAAGAATACTTGCAATAATTTCGAAATTATTTTATGTATTCTTTCAAGAAATCTTTTCAAAGTCCTTTCAGAATTAATTCGTGTAATTATTTTTTTTGCTATTTTGTTTTAAAAAATTTTATTTTAAAAATCTTTTTCAAAAGAATTCAAAATTATTTCTTGTATTAATTCAGACGAGTTTCCCAGAAGATTTCATGAAATAATTCATGTAAGATTTTTGAATAGATACTGAATTATTTTTGTGAATGATTAATTTGTATCTTTCTGAAATTATTTCTGAATTATTGCATGAAAGAATACTTGCAATAATTTCGAAATTATTTTATGTATTCTTTCAAAAAAACTTTTCAAAGTCCTTTCAGAATTAATTCGTGTAATTATTTTTTTTGCTATTTTGTTTTAAAAAATTTTATTCTAAAAATCTTTTCAAAGTCCTTTCAGAATTAATTCGTGTAATTATTTTTTTTGCTATTTTGTTTTAAAAAATTTTATTCTAAAAATCTTTTTCAAAACAATTCAAAATTATTTCTTGTATTAATTCACACGAGTTTCCCAGAAGATTTCATGAAATAATTCATGTAAGATTTTTGAATAGATATTGAATTATTTTTGTGAATGATTAATTTGTATCTTTCTGAAATTATTTCTGAATTATTGCATGAAAGAATACTTGCAATAATTTCGAAATTATTTTATGTATTCTTTCAAAAAATCTTTTCAAAGTCCTCTCAGTATTAATTCGTGTAATTATTTTTTTTGCTATTTTGTTTAAAAAATTTTATTTTAAAAATCTTTTTCAAAAGAATTCAAAATTATTTCTTGTATTAATTCACACGAGTTTCCCAGAAGATTTCTTGAAATAATTCATGTAAGATTTTTGAATAGATATTGAATTATTTTTGTGAATGATTAATTTGTATCTTTCTGAAATTATTTCTGAATTATTGCATGAAAGAATACTTGCAATAATTTCGAAATTATTTTATGTATTCTTTCAAGAAATCTTTTCAAAGTCCTTTCAGAATTAATTCGTGTAATTATTTTTTTTGCTATTTTGTTTTAAAAAATTTTATTTTAAAAATCTTTTTCAAAAGAATTCAAAATTATTTCTTGTATTAATTCAGACGAGTTTCCCAGAAGATTTCATGAAATAATTCATGTAAGATTTTTGAATAGATACTGAATTATTTTTGTGATTGATTAATTTGTATCTTTCTGAAATTATTTCTGAATTATTGCATGAAAGAATACTTGCAATAATTTCGAAATTATTTTATGTATTCTTTCAAAAAAACTTTTCAAAGTCCTTTCAGAATTAATTCGTGTAATTATTTTTTTTGCTATTTTGTTTTAAAAAATTTTATTTTAAAAATCTTTTTCAAAAGAATTCAAAATTATTTCTTGTATTAATTCAGACGAGTTTCCCAGAAGATTTCATGAAATAATTTATGTAAGATTTTTGAATAGATACTGAATTATTTTTGTGAATGATTAATTTGTATCTTTCTGAAATTATTTCTGAATTATTGCATGAAAGAATACTTGCAATAATTTCGAAATTATTTTATGTATTCTTTCAAAAAAACTTTTCAAAGTCCTTTCAGAATTAATTCGTGTAATTATTTTTTTTGCTATTTTGTTTTAAAAAATTTTATTCTAAAAATCTTTTCAAAGTCCTTTCAGAATTAATTCGTGTAATTATTTTTTTTTGCTATTTTGTTTTAAAAATTTTATTCTAAAAATCTTTTTGAAAACAATTCAAAATTATTTCTTGTATTAATTCACACGAGTTTCCCAGAAGATTTCACGAAATAATTCATGTAAGATTTTTGAATAGATATTGAATTATTTTTGTGAATGATTAATTTGTATCTTTCTGAAATTATTTCTGAATTATTGCATGAAAGAATACTTGCAATAATTTCGAAATTATTTTATGTATTCTTTCAAAAAATCTTTTCAAAGTCCTTTCAGTATTAATTCGTGTAATTATTTTTTTTGCTATTTTGTTTTAAACAATTTTATTTTAAAAATCTTTTTCAAAAGAATTCAAAATTATTTCTTGTATTAATTCACACGAGTTTCCCAGAAGATTTCATGAAATAATTCATGTAAGATTTTTGAATAGATATTGAATTATTTTTGTGAATGATTAATTTGTATCTTTCTGAAATTATTTCTGAATTATTGCATGAAAGAATACTTGCAATAATTTCGAAATTATTTTATGTATTCTTTCAAGAAATCTTTTCAAAGTCCTTTCAGAATTAATTCGTGTAATTATTTTTTTTGCTATTTTGTTTTAAAAAATTTTATTTTAAAAATCTTTTTCAAAAGAATTCAAAATTATTTCTTGTATTAATTCAGACGAGTTTCCCAGAAGATTTCATGAAATAATTCATGTAAGATTTTTGAATAGATACTGAATTATTTTTGTGAATGATTAATTTGTATCTTTCTGAAATTATTTCTGAATTATTGCATGAAAGAATACTTGCAATAATTTCGAAATTATTTTATGTATTCTTTCAAAAAAACTTTTCAAAGTCCTTTCAGAATTAATTCGTGTAATTATTTTTTTTGCTATTTTGTTTTAAAAAATTTTATTCTAAAAATCTTTTCAAAGTCCTTTCAGAATTAATTCGTGTAATTATTTTTTTTTGCTATTTTGTTTTAAAAAATTTTATTCTAAAAATCTTTTTGAAAACAATTCAAAATTATTTCTTGTATTAATTCACACGAGTTTCCCAGAAGATTTCATCAAATAATTCATGTAAGATTTTTGAATAGATACTGAATTATTTTTGTGAATGATTAATTTGTATCTTTCTAAAATTATTTCTGAATTATTGCATGAAAGAATACTTGCAATAATTTCGAAATTATTTTATGTATTCTTTCAAAAAATCTTTTCAAAGTCCTTTCAGAATTAATTCGTGTAATTATTTTTTTTGCTATTTTGTTTTAAAAAATTTTATTTTAAAAATCTTTTTCAAAAGAATTCAAAATTATTTCTTCTATTAATTCACACGAGTTTCCGAGAAGATTTCATGAAATAATTCATGTAAGATTTTTGAATAGATATTGAATTATTTTTGTGAATGATTAATTTGTATCTTTCTGAAATTATTTCTGAATTATTGCATGAAAGAATACTTGCAATAATTTCGAAATTATTTTATGTATTCTTTCAAAAAATCTTTTCAAAGTCATTTCAGTATTAATTCGTGTAATTATTTTTTTTGCTATTTTGTTTAAAAAATTTTATTTTAAAAATCTTTTTCAAAAGAATTCAAAATTATTTCTTGTATTAATTCACACGAGTTTCCCAGAAGATTTCATGAAATAATTCATGTAAGATTTTTGAATAGATACTGAATTATTTTTGTGAATGATTAATTTGTATCTTTCTAAAATTATTTCTGAATTATTGCATGAATGAATACTTGCAATAATTTCGAAATTATTTTATGTATTCTTTCAAAAATCCTTTCAAAGTCCTTTCAGAATTAATTCGTGTAATTATTTTATTTGCTATTTTGTTTTAAAAAATTTTATTCTAAAAATCTTTTTCAAAAGAATTCAAAATTATTTCTTGTATTAATTCACACGAGTTTCCCAGAAGATTTCATGAAATAATTCATGTAAGATTTTTGAATAGATATTGAATTATTTTTGTGAATGATTAATTTGTATCTTTCTGAAATTATTTCTGAATTATTGCATGAAAGAATACTTGCAATAATTTCGAAATTATTTTATGTATTCTTTCAAAAAATCTTTTCAAAGTCCCTTCAGAATTAATTCGTGTAATTATTTTTTGGTAACACTTTTTTTATTTTTTTGGAAGATTTTTGAAAGTATTATGTAAGGATTCCATATATTATTTTAAAAATTAATTTAAAATTAATTTTTTTTCCTTTTAAAATTCTTTCTAAATCATTTCAATGTATTAATTCATGAATTATTTCATGTAATTATTTCAGTTTTCTTTCATGCTGTATGGGTATGGCACGGGGCGGCCCGGGCGGCGACGGCACGGTACGGCACGGTCCATTTGTGGCGAGTCCCTTAGAGGGTGATGTGCATATTTCGGTGAGAGCGTTATCACACAATCGGAGACGAAAGGAACATGGCGGTATGGGCAGGACCATGATGTAAAGATATAAGCTGTGCTCGGTAGGACGCTTCCCAACATCCGCCATGTTTATTTAAAAATACATGGACTAAACATGGCGGATGTTGGGAAGCGTCCTAGCAAGCACACCTTATATCTTTACATCAGGGACTATGTACACCTGATGGACATTGATTCGTATGGAACGTGCATGGTAAATTTCAAAATCCTGCAATCTCATTGGACGATTCCAATTTAGAGTTAATGGTTACACTTAAATTGTTCAATGGGATTGCAGAATTTTGAAATTTACCATGCACGTTCCACACGGAAAAAAATTTTTACTCATTTTGACCGACGACATCGGTCATTTTGACCGATCTGGCATCGGTAGACGGTGGTCGGTTAAATCGACCGACCGCCTCTAACCATTTTAGCCAACCAACGAGTAGTATCTGAGGACCAGTCATTTAGCAGAACTCACAAATGAATTCAGCTATTACTACTAAATTGTTTAGTGAATACAGTAGTGCACTATAACCGAGATTCCAAATCATGATTATTTATCCTAACCTCAAATATAAAGAAGTTTGAAAAATCAGGCTATTTATTACTGTAATACCAATGCAATAAAAATAATAAAACATTACAGAATTTCTGATAAAATTAATAATAAAAATGACATAAAACTGTACCTTAAAAATTTAATTGATAATAAAAATAAATTATGACATAATTTGAATGAATTTTCTTATATTTGTATGTGAACATAATGTATTCCCGGATGAAAATATAATATGCGATCTAATATTTTCACGCGGGTTATTTAATTATTTAAACAATTGAAGGATTTTACAAATTTTTAACAGTAAACTTAACAGTTTTGTGTGTGTGTGTGTGTGTGTGTGTGTGTGTGTATCGTTACAAATACATGTATATATACTTTAGAAGTAAATACAGTTCAGATAAAAGTTATAAACAAGCAAAACTGTTTAAATTTGTATAATATATAAAAAATTACTAAATAGAAATGAGATTTGGGGAAGGTATCATTGTATCATTATGGTTAGTAAATAATGATTGCAAAAATGAATGGTAATTTAATGGAAAATTCTCGCAATTTATTGTATATAGTCAATATTAATACGTATTACAAAATGTATTTAGTTGCAATATATAAAAATTCATTCATTCTTACAAGCAATACTGCATGAATATTTGGAAGATCATCTAAGATCATCTACCTTTCCATAATTATGGCACTGGTGTGACAACGGTATCGTATATAGTTATTCCTCACGGCCCATCAGCAGACGGTACGCATGCGCGCGTGTTGGAGGGCAGTTTGCTGTATTCGCTAAAATTTAGTAGTAATTGCTGAATTCATATGTGAGTTCTACTAAATGACTGGTCCGCAGATACTACTACTCGTTGGTTGGCTAAAATAGCTATAGAGGCGGTCGGTCGATTTAACCGATCACCGTCTACCGATGCCAGATCGGTCAAAATGACAGATGTTGTCGGTCAAAATGAGTAAAACTTTTTTTCCGTGCACACAAATCAATGTCCATTGGGTGTACATAAGCGCCGCGCTGCGCTGCGCCTTCTTGCGACGCGAAGAAAAAACCTCGGAGAGGAAAAACCCCACTTGAAGAATATCTGAAAAGTGAAGTTATTAAGTGTGTATAGAAGGGGTGAAGGGAATCAGTAGGTTTGAAGAGGGGGTTATTCTCCTGGATTCTGGAACGGTAGGGTGGTGTTGCTACCTAAAAGAAATTAGAATTTATTATTATTATTTAATTATGCCCAGAAAACCTTTAAACCTTTAGGTCTTCTATGAGTATCACGCGGTTCGTAATCGTAGTTACCAACGGCTTTAATTAGTTCGTGAGGTGACTTTTTAGATTTTAAGTAAAATTCTTTTCCGGCATTTAAGACGAAGTCTTTTATTGGTTCTATACCTAATTCTTCGCGAATTCGCGACACTCTAGCTAGTGTAGCACGGTGCCTTGGTTGCTATTTTTAAATAATTTGTATTATATTAAAGTTACTCGGCGCCGTGCATCCCCATAGATGGTTGACGCGTATGTAAGTATTGCGCGAACTAACGTTTTATATATTATTATGCCGTTGTCAACGCTTCCCAGATAAAAATATCTAGCTGGGAAATCTAGTTCAATTTTCCACATGGAAAAGCTAGCTGGAAATGACGATTCCAGCTGGATTTCAGTGGATTTCCGTGTTGAATATCCAGCCAACCTTTTCAAATACACCCACACCTATTTTTAAGTGGATTTTTTAGGTGGATTTCCATCAACAATAAATGTGACTTTAGATTGATTTCCGCCCATTTCCAAATGGATTTTTACGTTGATTTCCACCCTTACCTGTGGATTCCCACCTATGTTTAAGTGTATTTTTAAGTGGATTTCCATCAACAATAAATGTGACTTTAGATTGATTTCCGCCCATTTCCAAATGGATTTTTACGTTGATTTCCACCCTTATCTGTGGATTCCCAGCTATGTTTAAGTGTATTTTTAAGTGGATTTCCATCAAACATAAGTGGGACTGTAGATGGATTTCCATCTATTTTTAAGTGGATTTTTGCCTAGATGTCTACCCTTACCAATGGATTACCACCTATTTTTAAGTGGATTTTCCAGATGGATTTCCAACAACTACAAATAGAACTTTCAATAGATTTCCGCTTATTTCGAAGTGAATTTTTACGTGGATTTCTACCCTTACCCATGGATGCCCACCTACTTATAAGTGGATTTGCTAGATGGATTTCCATCAACTACAAATGGGACATTTGATGGATTCCTATTTCGAAGCGCATTTTTACGTCGATTTTCACCCTTACCCATAGATTTCCACTTATTTTTAAGTGGATTTCCATCAACAATAAATGTGACTTTAGATTGATTTCCGCCCATTTCCAAATGGATTTTTACGTTGATTTCCACCCTTATCTGTGGATTACCACCTATGTTTAAGTATATTTTTAAGTGGATTTCCAGCAACTACAAATGGGACTTTTCATGGATTTCCGCGTATTTGAAAGTGGATTTTTATGTCGATCTCCATCTTTTCCCAATGGATTTCCACCTATTTTTAAGTAGAGTTGTTAGATGGACTTCCATCTATTTTTAACTCGATTTTTACTTAGATTTCCATTCTTTTCTATGGTATTTAACCCTAGGGTTCTTCCTTATTTTTAAGTGGGTATTCTTGAAGGATTTCCATCAATTATAAATGAGAATTTAGATGCATTTCTACTTACTTTTATCTGGATTTTTAGGTTGAGGTTTAGACAGAGGGATTCTGGAATATTTTCAACTGGTTTGTGATACATGAATGTATTTATTAAAGCTTAAAGCCTATCACAATCCGCTTGGAAATAGGTGGAAATCCATCTAAAGTTCCATTGTTTTAGTTGATGGAAATCCATCTCAAAAATACACTTAAACATAGGTGGGAATCCATAGGTAATCAACGTAAAAATCCATTTGGAAATGGGCGAAAATCCATCTAAAGTCCCATGTATTGTTGATGAAAATCCATTTAAAAGTAGGTGGGAATTCATTGGTAGGGGTGGACATCTAGGTAAAAATCCACTTCGAAATAGTCGGAAATCCATCTAAAGTCCCAGTTATGGTTGATGAAAATCCACTTAAAAATATACTTAAACATTGGTGGGAATCCATAGGTAAGGGTGGAAATCAACGTAAAAATCCATTTGGAAATGGGCGGAAATCCATCTAAAACCCCATTTATTGTTGATGGAAATCCATCTAGAAAATCCACTTAAAAATAGGTGGGAATCTATGTGTAAAGGTAGAAATCAACGTAAAAATCCATTTGGAAATGGGCGGAAATCCATCTAAAGTCCCATTTATAGTTGATGGAAATCCATCTAAAAAGTCCACTTAAAAATAGGTGGGAGTATTTGAAAAGGTCGGCTGGGAATTCAACTGGTAAATTCACTGAAATCCAGCTGGAATCTAGTCATTCCCAACTGGATATTTTTATCTGGGTTTAACCTCTAGAGGACTGGAAAGCCGATATATCGGCTCGGCCTCTGATAACTTTGTATATAGTTGATATATGATACCAGACACTGATTTGAGCACTTTTAAAGGACGCTTTTAAATCTGAAATACCAGCCGTTTAAAAGTTAAAGAGCAATGGTTTCTGAGGAGTGGCATTAACCGTCCTATACACTGTAAAATAACGCCTTGTACACGGAGAGAAATTTTAGAGTAAAAATTACCAAGGTGCCTTGGCAGCGCATGGATAGACTGTCAAAAGCCGTGATATTCCCAGGTTTCTAATACAATTTATAAGTTTCCTAGGAAAAACTACCATAACCGCTTAAAAAAAATACCAAATTATCTGAATAAAAATTACCAGACACACTAGTAAAAATTGAGGTCTAGTCATTTTTACAAGGTAACCTAAGAATTTTTACTAAGAAAACTGATAAATTTTACCAAATAACCTGGTATTTGTGTACTCGCGCATGCGCACTGCGCATTATTGTGTTTCAGAAGATTGATACTAGAGGCGTGCGCGACGTTAAAATGAAAACAATACACATATTTTCAGTAAGTAATAACGGCGATTCAAATGACTGTTGGTAACAGCTTCCATGGCGCAGTCGGTAGAACATCGGACTCTCAACCCAAAGATCGTCGGATCGAATCCCGCTTCCGTAAAAATTTTTTTCAGTTTAATGTTTTTTCATTCTTGTTTCTGTTTCTATTTCTATATTAAAATGCTATATATCCATCAATATGGATAAAAAAAGTTAATTTTTTTAATTTAAATTAACTAAAAAAATTTTACCAAGGCACTTTGGTAAAAAGTTTGAAATTGTCAGTCTGTCCATCCATTACCATAGAAACTGGTAATTTTGTCTCGAATATTTGTAATTTTCACTACAAAATTTCTCTCCGTGTAGATTTACAGTGGATTAGTAAAATTTTTCTACTAGAAAACGGTAAATTCACTATTTTGAAAGTTGTAAAATTACAAATTTTATGAATATTTTACTACGTTTTTTGTAAAATCTGAACTACATTACAACTACATTGTAAAAATACTACATTGAAAATAGGTAATTAAAGTGACCATCGTTGAACGTAGTAAAATTCATTTAATACTTTCAATGTAGTAAAAATACTAACTTCAAAGTAGTGAATTAGCTGGATTTGTATTAATTTTACCACTTTCAACATAGGTCACTTTGATTACCTTCTTCCAATGTAGTATTTTTACAAAGGCTTTTTTACAGTGTAGAAAAGTCGACAATAATGTAGAGAAAAAATGGCGACTTAAGTGGTCCCCTGATAGTCATTGTTGTTACGAATTGACGCGTGATGAAGCACTAGAGACGCGAAATTGAAATACATAAGAGTTTTGGTGAAGTGCCGGAACGTATGAAATGCGTGGTCTAGGTGTTAGGGGTGGACGATGATGGAGTCTATCTAGGTAGTGCACTCCGTAGATTTGTGTGCCTAAGTGCCGGAACGCATCGAATGAGTGGTCTAGGTCTTTGGGGTGGTCGATGATGAAAGCTAGCTAGTGTGCTCCGTAGGTTTTTGCGTCTACGATCCGGAACTCATCGAATGCGTGGTCTAGATGTTTGGGGTGGTCGATGATGGAGTCTAGGTAGTGCGCTCCGTAGTTTTTTGTGTCTAGGTGTCAAAACGCATCGAATACGTGGTCTAGGTGTTAGAGGTTGCCGGTGATGGAGTCTAAGTGGTACGCTCTGTAGTTCTCAACGGCTTCCACTTTTGGAATTTGTTCTGACACCTACACGGAAAAAAATAAACAGTAGTTCTTACTGTTTCGCACAAGTAAAATCTACTTTCTTAAGAAAAAGTAAAAATTGCTTTATAAAATCAGTAAAATCAACATTTCATACAGTAGAAACTACAGTTTATTTGAAAAGTAGAATCTACTTTTTAAAAAAGTAGAATATACTTTTTAAAAAAATAGAATCTACTTTTTAAAAAAGGAGAATCTACTTTTTAGATGAATTAAGTTCTAGATGCTCATTGTTAATCAATTTGCAATGGTTTTATAAAAAATTGTAAATAAATAAAAATTATAAAAAATTACATACTAACACATACTGCGTGAATATGAAATGTTTTTATTGGTATATGAGCAAATCTTTGAAACCGTCACAGTTTTTGTGTCACAGAACTCCAAAAAATTTTTTTTTGGAGCACATCTTTCGGAAAAGTTTTTTCTCAATCTCTATACCATATATTATAAGAAAAAATAGTTGAACAAGCGAAAACGGGTTTGTGACAAAGTTTTAAATGCATATGAATTTTTGTTATGGGAATTTAACATGGGAAAAATTGACAAAAAGTGGTCATTGATGATTAACCAATAACAAGCTATTCAGTAAGCCAAACCAAATTCCACAAAGAAGTGATTCAAGTTGAAGAATAGAGCTTTAATTTAAGTTGTGAATCGCTAAAATCGATCGATTCTGTGCAAAACTATGTGAAATTGAAAATGGCGAAAAATGACAAAAATTTGGAAAATTACGCGGACTTAGAAAAAATCGGTCATTCCGAAATTCCATTTTAGAAAAAGTAGAAACTACTTTTCAGAAAAAGTAGAAACTACTTTTCAGAAAAAGTAGAAACTACTTTTCAGAAAAAGTAGAAACTACTTTTCAGAAAAAGTAGAAACTACTTTTCAGAAAAAGTAGAAACTACTTTTTACTCCAGAAAGCAGATCTTATTTTACCGAAAAGTAAATTCTACTTTTCTATAAAGCTGTTTCTACTGATACTTATGAAAGTAAAATTAACTTGCCATTTTACAGTAAAATTTACTGTGTAAAAAGTAGAATTTACTGTTTATTTTTTTCCGTGTAGACGCAAAAACCTAGGGAACGCACTACCTAGACTCCATCATCGACCACCCCAAACACCTAGATCACGCATTCGATGCGTTCCGGCACCTAGACACAAAAACCTACGGAGTGCACTACCTAGACTCCATCATAGCCCACCCCGAACCCCTAGACCACTCATTGCATCCGTTTCGGCACCTCATCAAAACTCTTATGAATTTAAATTTCACGCCTCTAGTGCTTCATTACGCGCCAATTCGTGACAACAATGACTGTCAAGAACACTCAAGTCGCCATTTTTTCTCTACATTATTGTCGACTTTTCTATTGACTTTCGAGATATTCAATATTTTTCAAAACGACAGGTGGAAAACCTGTTCACTTGTAAATCTTTATTTATTGTAATAATAATAATAGGCATTAAAATTATATTTTATTAATGGTTTGTAATAAACAATTGTTTTTCTATTAAGTAGGAGGGATTTATTACACACTCATGGCCATCGTATAAAGCTATTGTGACGACATCGAACAACTCGTCGGGTTAGTGGAACAAAGATTCACCTCGGTTTTGAAGGTATAAAAAGTTACATATCATTTTGAGCTTGAAAAAGGGGACACCTCGGTTTCAAATTGAAAAACGGGACATCTCCGCGGAGAGAAATTCCCTAGTTAAAATTACTAGCGTCTATTGTAATCTTCTCACAGACTGCCCAAAGTGAACTTTTTACAAGGTACTATTGTAATTTTTTGTAAAAATCTATCAAATTTTCGTATGTGAATCATAAAAATTACAATAGTACATGGTAAAATTTGTTAAAAATCTCGTAAAAAGTCCACTTTGGGCAATCTGTGACAAGATTACAATAGACTCTAGTAATTTTAACTAGAGAATTTCTCTCCGTGTCAATTTTAAAGTTGAAAAAGAAGACACGTCGTTTTCAATTTCAAAAAGAGGACACGTCGTCAGAGAATATAGAATATATTATCTTTACGCATAGAAGGTCGGATCGGGGGGTTTCGGTGAAGCCGAGTTAAGCGTTAGTTCCGTACCCCATGAGGCAGGCGGCGCTACGTTCGGGGTACGCGCGAGATTCAAATAGCATTAGTAAGGAATCAACTTGAACCGTAAATCTTGGTCATTTATTTGGATAAAGTTACTAAATATTTAGTTTATAATTTTTTATTAATATTTTTAAGTAAATATATACTTAATTTATAGATGGACGTTACATCTTATCAAATCAAACCACTTATATTATACATTTAATATTTGCAAAAATCAAAGAAAGCTATTTTTGGTTATAGAAAACGTAATATAAATAATTACAAATTAATAAAGATACAATAATAAAACGAAATATTGGTCATTATAAGAAAATTATGTAATTATTATTTCAAATAATAATAGAAATTATCATATTTTTAAAAAATTCCTAAATTTTTGACTTCATATAACTTTAAATAATAACATTTTAATTTATATATAAAATATTTATATAAAGAATAATTTATATTAAAAAGTTCACAAAATTAATGTTAAGGATTTTAACTTTGATTTCCTGCACTTAGCTAATGCCAATAACATTAAATTAATACAAGATTTTTAGTATTAAAGAGTTTTACTTTTCTATTTAATAAGTAATAATAAATAGAGTTTGCATATAAGTGGATTTAAAAATAAATAAAAAATCTTTAATTAAGTAACAAAAAATTTGGTTATTGTCATTACTCGATGGAAACCACGGGAAGGTGGCAGGTTTTCGTTCCACCAGGATAGGATAGGATAAAGGGAAACGAAGGTACATACGTTGGATAATCGGAATGGATGAGACTTGATTTTTCAAGTCAAAGCTACGTACGACGTACACAACTAAACATGCATATATTTATAATAAAAAAAAATGTTAAAACAAGTATTATAAACATTTTCAATAGCAGATTTTCAATATTAAAAAAGTGCTTAATAAACCAGCATTAGCAAAAGTTAACGTGATGACAAAATACTAAAGCCTATAGTTTAATCATGGCAATCAACAGCATGCAATAAAACAGTATGATACGTTATTTTCCAAAAAGAACGTAATAAATTGCTAAATAAATTGCTAAATAAATCAATCAATAAATAAATTGTTAAATAAATCAATCAATAAATAAATTGTTAAATAAATTAATTAATTAATTAATTAATTAATTAATTAATTTATTTATTAAGAAATCTACTCAAATTCAATACAAACAAATTCATAAAAAACTTGCGTAACAATTTACTTTTGCAATTTTTGCAACTTTGCGCAAGGCTTTTGTTGATTCGAATTACAAGATCTCTTACTTCCAGAATCGCGATGATCTCTGGACATCCACTTGAGGAAATAAAAAATATGAAGCCGAACAAAAAGTTTGATTATGTACTCTCTATGATTCAAGCATTCTTCAATTAGCCAAAAATCATTAAACTCAGTTAAAATTTCATTTTCAATATATTTAGTTAACATGAAGCCAATGTTTTTTTCAGTATAATGAAGTTTAAACTGTTTATCAAAAACATCGTAACATTTTATAATAATCGAATAAAAGGTGTCACAAGGAATTTTTAGATTGCCTAATTCCTTATCTGGTACTGCATATGCTTTCCAAAAAATCAACAAATCTGTAGACTGTTCAAAATTTTGATTTCCTCGCGTTAATGTCTCTTTACATTTCAGGCAACCAAATTTGTTCAAACATTTATAAATTAAATATCCTGCTACGTATTTCATTGAACATCTTTCTAAAGTAACAGTTTCAATTGAGTTGACAATCGTTAAGGAATCATTTGTATCATTTTCATTTTGATTATCATCGACATCATCTTCATCATAATATTCATTAATTGTCCATGCTTGCAATCGTGCATTAATTTCATTTGCTTTTTCTTCTGCATCAGATTCATTATTTTTACGAATCTTAATTACTTCGGTATAATTAGTCAATAAGGTCATGCATTCATCAGGTTTACAATTTGCTCCCGGAGGTAGGAAAAGCAGTGTAGTGACAGTGCCATGCTGAAAATTTTTCCTAAATTGCATTGCGGTAGGATTAGAGTTGAAACCTGACAAAGCTCTCATTAAAGAAAAAAAGTTTTCAATCGGATCTTGATTTAGCTTCCCGGTTAATAAATAATATCTACCGTCATTTTTTAAGTCGTGCCAAAACATTAAAATACTTTTAATCGAGAGTATTAAATTTACAAAGCAATCTGGATATTTAAACTTTTTACCATCAAACATCTGCAAAATTTCTAACCACGGTATCGCATCATCCAAAGCTTTTTCTACTTGAGGTTTAGCATCACATAAACCGCGACTAAAAGGATTAGAGTCATTAGGATTTCTTGCGTTCAAACAATCAAAAATACAATTCATTGACCATAAAAAGGAAGCTGTCGATACGCAATTTGGATTTATTAATTCTTTAGTACCGAAAGCCGCCATCATCGCTCTCGACACTGATCCACTAAAAATCTGTACAGCTAACTTTACGTTCATTTTTTGAAAATTATTAGGATCTAAGTGTCGATCGGTCAATTTTGGGGCAGCTCTACAACTTTAAAACGTTCAATTTCACGTAATTCCCGAATAGCATCCCATGAAATCGTTTCATCGTCTAATACAAAATTGTATTTCATTAAATTATTTCTAAAACATTTAAAGAGATGAGGAACGTCGAAATTGAAATAAAGTTTACGTCCGTGTCGTTCAAGATAGGGCTTATCTTCGCTAACATTTAAGTCAGTTATAGCCTTTTGATTTGACGCGCCTTGATCCGAAACCATTGATTTAATTTTTAACCCTACTTTTTCAACGGAATCAATCACATCAAGAATGATATCTTTTAATCTATCACCAGGTACGGGACCTTTTGAAAATGCAAAGAAAATTGCTTGCTTCCAATTGTAAGATAAACCTGATAGCATGAATGCTAATACGGTAGTTGCTTGCTCTTCCGTTCTTCCATATTTACCTAAATCAACAAAACCCTCGATATAATCCTCTTTTAAATTGTACTCCAAAAACGGCCTAATTGACATTTCATCCCACATTAGTACACATTCTTTTTCATAATTAGACATTGACTCGGCTTTACTTTTAAGCAATTTGAATAAATCTTCGTTGATACCCGGTATCAAAGTTAATTCATTAACCCACTCTTTTATTACAGTTAAACATGGTAAACTTAATTTTTTTTCTTGTTTTAAAAACTTGTAAGCTTTCGGCGACTTGTAATATAAACTCAAAGCAAGCAATTTCTCGTCATCTTCCCATTTCTTTTTCTTATTAGTATGATTTAGTTGCATTTTTAAAAATGTTAATGCATTTTCGTTTAAAAATATTGAAGCAGCTTCCAATATCTCTTTTACATTTAAATCTTTTTTGGTGTTTAAACGTTTCGTTTGACGTCGAACTTTTTGCAACAAAACTTTATTTTGCTTCCGTAGCTTTTCATTTTCTTTAATGAGTTCTAGATTTTTTTTAATCAGATCCGCTGATGTACTTTTAAGTGAATCGAGGTTTTTTAATTTCTTTCTCATGCGACGTCTTGATCTTTGAATCATGCCACGATTTGTACAAATTGCTGGAGAATCTGAATTCTTAGCATCCTTTTGTACAGTGACATCTGTCACGTTCTCTACATCATTCAAGTAGTCTTTTTCATTAAATAGTTGATCATGCACTACTTCATTCCTGCTTTTCGGAATACATGCACTTACACTACTATCATCAAGATATTCAATAGATATATCTGAGTTATCCGAATGAACGCTTTTGTTACTAATCAAACTGTTATTTAAATTGTCATTATTTAATAATGTTGGATCATTTGTTAAATGCGATTCATTCAAAATAATGTCATTTACATCAATAGGGTAACTATCATTTTTAACTACTTTTTTCCCAACACCTTGAACTAAAAAGTCGGTAATCAAAAAATGCTCACTGCAAAGGCGCTTACTTTCAATCTTCTTGATGTCAAAATCTTCAATACCAGAACGACGTAACCACTCTCGTAAACTATATGTATAGTATTAAATATATAATACTTCACATCGCTATGATTTTTAATGAAATTTTTGCTGAGTTAAATCAAACTGAATTGACCATTTTAGCCGTTATAAATCTGTTTTATTATTTTTTATTTTTATAATATTAACATCACGATTTAAACTTTTAAATATTTTGTACCCTTATAGCAATTTTACTTATATTGATACAGACTACATTATTCATACGATGTTGATAATACGTTAAGACCATCATTTTAATGAATAGTAAAAATTATAAAAATGAATTTAAAAAATGTCAAACGATATGCGAATAATTTATTAGTACATTTCGACACTGGTGCGGAGGGTGATAATTTACTTCATGTGACGTTTTTCAACGAAAAGTCACATGAAGTAAATAATCAACTTCCGCACTCGTTTCGAACGGTATTTTATACAGGCCTAAATTGTGCTTTTCTTCGTACCGGGCGTCGAGATATGACACACAGATATATATATATATATATATATATATATATATATATATATATATATATATATATATATATATATATATATATATATATATATATATATATATATATATATATATATATATATATATATATATATATATATATATATATATATATATATATATATATATATATATATATATATATATATATATATATATATATATATATATATATATATATATATATATATATATATATATATATATATATATATATATATATATATATATATATATATATATATATATATATATATATATATATATATATATATATATATATATATATATATATATATATATATATATATATATATATATATATATATATATATATATATATATAACGTTTGCAAATATTTTTAAACGACCAAAAGCCAATTTAGATTGATTAAACTTATTTAAAAATGACCATTCTTATGATGTACACCGCCTAAAAAAGTTAATAATTTTACAATCAAAGGAAAAATAAAAGTGCATATAGTTTAGCGTACAATGCGATTTACAAAAAAGCCACTCGAAACATATTTTTTTCTACTAGGGATGAGCACACAAAGCAAAACCTCTAACCGCAAAAACAGCTTATATATTAAACCAATCAATAATAAGTAATATAAAAAATTATTTTAATACAATATAACATCATATTTTACACTCTTAGTGTATAATAGATACTATTCAACAGAA
This sequence comes from Torymus aiolomorphi, assembly GCA_036365515.1. Taxonomy (NCBI): domain Eukaryota; kingdom Metazoa; phylum Arthropoda; class Insecta; order Hymenoptera; family Torymidae; genus Torymus; species Torymus aiolomorphi. The sequence continues at coordinate 39,914,160 of CM070876.1, read as the reverse complement.
ATTTGATTACACATCTTTATATATTTTATTGATTGGTTATATTTTGTAAAAAGTGGTCATTTCATTTATTTAATGTAAAAGAAATATATCAAAAGTATATTTAAATAATCATGCAAATACATCGCAAAGTATTGTTGAAAACTTTTAAACAATAAAAATCTGAAAATTTACTAGTTGCAATCACCAAAGCAAATCACCATACTCTAAAAATTACAAACAACTATGATTTACTTACGGCTAATGTATAGGGGATATAGAATAAAATTTCGTGTAAAAAAAATTAATGTACGAAATGTTATTTTTTATTATGATAATGTGGGAAATGAAATCAGGAAAAAAATTTTCTGTGTTATTTTTTGATTTTCCTACTAAGGTTTAGTTGTTATTTCCTTACCTAAAGGGGAAATCAGAATCTTTGTTTTTATTAAAATCATTCACTCAACTTTCTATTATACACTTCTTAACTATTTACATAATTATAATATATTATAATATATTGAGAATGAAAATCAAAATAAATAATAAAGTACAACATAAAAAGTTTGTTATTAGAATTGAGTATGTTGCTTTTCAAAATATTGTAATAATAATTTTCACTCAATGTGTGATAACGTTTAGATGATATTTTGGCACACAACATTGAACGATAAATATTAAAAAGAATCCCAATTAAAATTGTACTACTTTATAAAATTTAACTTTGAATATATGTGTATATTTACATGATTAATAAATCTACGTTCATGTTATCTACTTAACAGATAGTAAACAAAAAACTTTTGACTTAATGGTTTTCAGAAATTCACGTCCGCTAATATATTCACGATAAAATACCTACCGGGGAGTATTTTGAGTCGGAAACCTGTGAAACGTCAGATGTTGATGTTTAAAAGACGTGTTTCTACACGACTTGTATGCACACATATATGCAAAAATATAAAACTTAATAATAATACTACTTTCACTAATAATAAAACTTACTACTTCTGAACTTATAAAACTGAATGATAAATGCACTTCAAGTAAAAACTATATACGGCACATCTGCATGGATCGGCCGTTACTCGCGGAATGAAAACAAAACAAACACTGATTGTTGTTTTCGCGCCGCCGCGCTTTTCTATAATTTCTGTTGCTGTTCTCCCGCCGTTTTTATATTGTATATATGCATAACTAATGCATTTAGTTTTATGATATCATTAGAAAAGTAAGATTCTTTTATAAAATCAATTTTATTTGAAATGAATTGTATCTTTTTTATAAATATATTACTCTTTTATATACTAACATCTACACTTTGTGCACGCATTCGAATAAAAAAATACTTACCAATATGCTGCATAAAAAATTATAATATTTCTAAATACTTTAAGCTTACTTATAATTGTTTTAATTTTTTTATTAACATTTTCATTCAAGTTATAAAATAATTGGACTTTAGACTAACAAGATTTTGGCAACTAATTTTATTTAAATACTGCTGATGTTTTAGGAGTATTATCATAAAATTAGTTGCTAAAATCTTGTTCGTTAAAGTTCTAATTATTTTAAAACTCATAACAACTTTTATAGAACATTTTATCTAACTTTAATTTTCATTAAAATGTGTGATAGTTAATTCAATATGTATCGTTTAACGAATTTATTAAATTCCACATAATTTGTCTAGTTTTCAAAGATGTAACGTCCATCTATAAATTAAGTATATATTTACTTAAAAATATTAATAAAAAATTATAAACTAAATATTTAGTAACTTTATCCAAATAAATGACCAAGATTTACGGTTCAAGTTGATTCCTTACTAATGCTATTTGAATCTCGCGCGTACCCCGAACGTAGCGCCGCCTGCCTCATGGGGTACGGAACTAACGCTTAACTCGGCTTCACCGAAACCCCCCGATCCGACCTTCTATGCGTAAAGATAATATATTCTATATTCTCTGACGTCGTTGTCTTTCAAATTTTAATTTGTTAGTTTGCTTAAGTGTTAAGTAGAAGTAATTTTATAGCACTGTGTGACCTAAATCCGCACTTAAGTCACGGCTAGCTGTGACTTAAGTAGCCCATTATTACACTGTGAAATAATGAATTTACTTAAGTCACAGGCACGTAATTAACGCCAATTATCTACCAAACTCTTCAAAAATACGATTTTACATATAAGAATGAACAGGAAAAGAAGTAAAACTTCGTTAATAGTTGACAAACCACAAAGAATAAATAAAAATGATGATAATAAGGCTTGTCTATATTATAGGTTAGTTTCATCTCCTATGGGATAGCAGACCGCGCGCTTTTTAAATATTCAATATTAAACTGTATGGATTTTAGTTTTAAAAGTCTTTCTCTTTAATGATATAACGTATACAAATCTTTCACTTTCATAAACTTCAACTTACTGTTAAAGATACAAATCAAATTGCCAAGAATCTAGTTTTATGATTTTTTTATGTATATATTCAATATTCTAGATTTAATAATAACCATATTCTATATCAGGTATTCTATTATTTAAATAACGTTTTATTAATTTTTTTCAGGGCGGGGGGGCTGCGCCCCCCCCCCCCCCTTCCGCCCCACACTTTTCCCACTCCACTTCCAAGTTCCAACTATCATTATAAATAAGCACAAATAAATAAAATAAGAATATGGCGGATTTATGTCACACGAGCTATAAAATAGTATACGATACTCGTGACTTAAGTGGCTCATTATTACACGGCGTTTAGCTAACCTCACGCCGTGCAATAATGGGCCACTTAAGTCACACGTATCGTAATATACTATAAATGAAAAAAATAAAATATAGACGTAGAGAATGTGCCTATATATTATACTCTGTACAAAAATAATATTGAACATTCAGTAACTTAACGAATTTTCAACACATGCATTTGGTATGTTGTTACGTCTGTGACGTATCCTTAAATTACATTTGATATTCATATTCTCATCAGTAATTTTCTGACACACAAAACGTTGTGATTGCGAATTTCTACGACACATCATTTCGACCAAGCGATATCGTGACGTAGCGAGCGACCGAAATTACAAAAGCATACGCGAATCGGATTTTTGTGTACACTCAGCCCCTTTTTGAAACTCAAAACGACGTGTCTCCTTTTTCAACTTTAAAATCGAGGTGTCCCGTTTTTCAATTTGAAACCGAGGTGTCCCCTTTTTCAAGCTCAAAACGACATGTAACTTTTTATACCTTCAAAACCTAGGTGTTCCTTTTTCCAAATTAAAAACGTGGTGAATCTTTGTTCACTAACCCGACGAACTATGGTGAGATAGAAAATATTAATTTATTATAAACATTGCGTGTTCGATATTTTAAATACGGAATTTAGATATTTACATTAGAATTTAGTATCGTAACAAGAATCAGATCGAATGTTAAAAGTTATTTTTGTGTTCTCGTCCGTTTTCTTCAGTTGATGATTTTTTTCAATAATTTCTACTTCAACTTTAAACATTCAGGAATAAATTAGCGTGCCTTTGGGTTGGTAAAACGTCTTCGTGGCTGATTATCATTTAAAACGAAATCATTTTTTTCCTGAGTGTGTATTACATATGAGCATAAGTTGATTGTTGATGCCAAGAAAAATAAATCTTATTTTTTTATAAATTATGTTAAAGTAAATTTATTTTTAATTTGAATCACTATCTGTAGGTATATCAATTATATACTGCAAATAACGTTGATATATCATTTTAGCTTTCTCAGAGAGAAAGCTTGGTAACGGTGAAATTTTTCGACCTCGAGATTTCGATGATTTTCGATATTTCTGAGCTTCCTGAGTCGAAATATGCGTTTTCTGGAAAATGTCTGTGTGTGTGTGTGTGTGTGTGTGTGTGTGTGTGTGTGTGTGTGTTGTAGATTTGTCCGCAGCATAACTCGAAACTGGGCAGAGATATTAAGTTTATCTTTGGCAGGTATATAAAGCTTATTTTGAAGTTGTGCAAGTTCAGCTATATAGGTATTAAGTTATTAAGTCAGTTAAAAAAAATAAAGAAAAATATGGAAAAATCGAAAATAATTTTTTTTGGCTCTGGGTTTGAATATCGGTCAGAAGTAGGCCCATTTTCTGAAAATTCTTGAAATTTTCTATCTATCCATATTTTTTTTGGCCCGATCGGATATTATTAAGTCGGTTAAAAAAATTTAAAAAAATTTAAAATATGGAAAAATCAAAATAATTTTTTTGGCTCTGGGTTTGGATATCGGTCGGAAGTAGGCCCATTTTCTGAAAGGTCTTGAACATATCAATGCATATTTTTGTCGTCCCAATCGGATAATATTAAGTCGGTTAAAAAAAATGGAGAAAAATATGGAAAAATCGGAAATAATTTTTTTCTTCGCTGGGTTTGGATATCGGTCGTAAGTAAGCCCATTTTCTGAAAGGCCTTAAAATCCCCTATCGATCCATATTTTTGTCGGTCCAATCGGATAATATTAAGGTGGTTCTCCTCGAGCACTACAGTTTGTGCGCTCAGCGAGAGCACGAACTATGCCTTGGGCGTCGTTCTGTCTCTCTCGCTCTCGTGCACGTCGTTTGCTATTTGTGTTTATAATCATTAATATCTTTTTAAAAAGATCGGCTTGACACATATTTGATAAACTTAATAGAAAGAGCCGAATTTCATCTTTCTTAAGCTATGTTTTTCTTTTTGAAATCCATTTTTTTATGAGTACTATTACTTTCTGTCACAGTTGATATGGTACTCATTTACTCTCACGTAAAAGTAACCATTTTCAAGAATTTTTTTCTCAAAAATTTGTTCCGCAAAAACAAACATATGGTATCATTTCTGTGACTTTGAAGAATATTTGTATATTTTTTTCAGAAGCTTTTCCAGTTTTTGCAATATGAAGAGAACTACCTTAAGTCGGTTAAAAAAAATGGAATAATCGTAAATTATTTTTTTCCTCTGGGATTTAGATATCGGTCGGAAGGCCCATTTTCTGAAAGGTCTTGACATTTTCTACCTACCCATATTTTTGTCGGCCCGATCGGATAATATTAAGTCGGTTGAAAAAAAAAATAAAGAAAAATCGAAAATATTTTTTTACGGCGTTGGGTTTGGATATCCGTCGGAAGTAGTCACATTTTCTTAAAAGTCTTGAAATTACCTATCAATCCATATTTTTGTCCGTTAAACGGATAATATTAAGTTGGTAAAAAAAACAAAGAAAAATATGGAAAAATCGTAAATAATTTTTTTCATCGCTTTTACAGAAATTGTACCTTAAGGGGATGTGAGTACCGACGTTATTTTTCAAACGAGCATAACTCACGCAAATATCAATAGAATAATCCAGAAAAAAAATCTGCATATAGTGTTTGCGTGTACGGAGCGCTTGACAGACGTGTTTTTCCAAAAAAATGATGAGAATTTATTTAATTAAATAAAAACCGTACTGTCGGTAAGTAGGAATCTACAATTGACCTACTTTTCAAACGAGCATAACTCACGCAAATATCAATAGAATTATCCAGGAAAAAATCTGCATATAGTGTTTGCGTGTACGGAGCGGTTGACAGCCGTCTTTTTCCAAATAAATGTTTGAATGTTGATTTAAAAAAATATTGAAATTAGGGTTGCACATCCCCTTAAGATCCTAGAGCTACCACTACAGAATTAAAGAAAAAAAAACACGTCTGAGTTAGAGGATATTTGAAACCTTCGCCGAGTGATATGCACGGGAAAATATGAGTTGGAAATCTTCCCATGATTTATTGTATTAGTTATGTCATAAATTAGAGAGGTAAAAACTCCTGAGATAGACATAATTTATGCTCATGGAAGAAGACATTCTTGTCGAAAGATATTGGAATAAAATCTTCTCTATCATGTAGTCAAAAACTTCCATCTATTGTTAGTTGTTACTAAGAGACAAAGCAGCCAAATGTTCTTGTTTTTGGATGTATCCGCTCCTAAGCGCAGTACGCTGCCGTTCTGAAAGCGCGGGCGTTACTGATGTTTCCTACGCATGGGGGAGATTCCCTTCCAAGTCTTGGGCACCGCCACTCTCGTAACTGGCGCTCTCAGTCTATCTTACGTTTTGATATTTATTATTCCCAGTGTCAGTACGTTGTACTTCCAAAAGCGCGTGTATCCAATTCTTCTTGCGCATGGGGGAAATTCCCCCCAAGCCTAGGACAGGACACTCTTAGAACTGGCGTTTTCAATCTATCTTGCGTTTTTATGTGGATTGCTCCTCGTTCCAGTAAGGGTGCGTTTACACGATACATGCTTTATATATGTATAGATATACAACGTACACAAACGTATGCACGTGGGTGGACCCGTATAAAAAATCATTTGTTGTATACATATACAGCATCACATCTACGTTAACATATACATACCTATATACATATGCATTTTCTGAATATTTCATTTAGAATGTGATGAGAATTACTTAATTTGCTTATGCTTTACATTCATTTTTAATGATAATATTTAAAATTATTACTTCAATTCAAACAAGAAATGAATTAAACAGAAAAATAGAACGATTACCACTGTAATCTTATTGTCAAATTAATTATAAACTTATTTATTGATTCTGAGTGGGCGTGTATTCTAACCCTCAAGCAGTAAATCGATTGATATCATAATTTTAAATACTGCTCAGGCGGAAATGATCTTCTACAATAAAAGTTAAAAAAAGTTTATAACTGATATTAGCAGATTATAAAGTCAGGATTTGAGACTTTTATAAAAGTCTAAAACTATTATAAATAGTTATAAATAGTTATTTACTTTTTTAAGTTTTTTGGATTGCCGAAAAATGTGAATATTTGATCAGTAAAAAAAAGTAAATAACTATTAATAACTATTATCAATTTTTAATAATTGAAAATAATTATTTTAAACTTATAATTAATAATGATTTTATAATAAGAATTGTAGAATGATTTTAAAGTTTAAATTCATTCAAAACTATTTAAAACTATTAATAACTATTATTATCAAATAAAAAAAGTTTATAACTGATAATAACTTTTTACAGATTGATTTTATGGTTATCCACTGCAGCCCAAAAAAGTAAATACAAGTTTATAACTATTATAAACTTTTTTTAGCTGTTCATAACAGAAAAAAACTGTTGATAACTTTTATAAACTGTTACTATAGTCTCAAATCCTATCTTTATAAACAGTTATGAACAGTTATAAACTTTTTTTTTAAATTATAAAGAGTTATATATTGTTATTAATAATTATTTGTAAAGTTTTATTTCCGCCTGGGTGGCATTAACAATTATATCTAACTTCTTGATGTACGAATTTTTGTTATGCACTAGAATGTTGGGCGCGCTAAGCGCGTCTTCAATGCAGTGAATGCACCCTCTTAAGGTAATGTGTACTTACCGACAAATTTTAGAACATATATATCTTTTGCAAATAATAATAGAATTACTAAAAAAAAAATTGAGTATAGTATTTATATATACGGAGCGCCTGACAGAGCTGTTTTTCCAAAAATCTACTCAGAATTTATTTAATTAAATAAAAGCCGCAATGTCGATAAGTAGGGATCTGTAATACTTCGAATTTTGCCAGTTTTAAAACGAGCGTATCTCATGGAAATGCTGATAGAATCGCACAAAAAAAAATCTGAGCATAGTATTTACATACACGGAGCGCCTGACAGAATTGTTTTTCCAAATAAACGTTCGAATGTTTATTAATTAAATAATGAAATTGGGTTGATTTTGAGGTTCACATCGCCTTAAGATGGCTTGGGAGCGAAAATTGGTCACATTAATAAATTTTTTTTTCTATCGTTCTACTATCATTGAAACCTGCAAAGATACATCTATTTGTTTATAAAAAACATACGTCAATCTATAAACATGTGTCTTTATAGGTTTTGAAAATTTTTTAATTTTGTTATCGATGACTCCCTATGAAATTGCATGTGCAATTTGCAATTAAATAAATTAGATATTTTTTTTTACTAAGCGATATCTACTTTTACAATGTTCAAATTTGATCGAGAAAGCATTTCTTATTTAACTTTGAGATCTATATTTTTATATGATATCGCTTCTTACATTATAACATGTGAACAAATGATTGCAAACAAATTTTCGTAATGTGACTAATTCTCGCTCTCAAGCCACCTTAATTCGACTACAATTTTCTTAATATCCCTAGCAGAAATATTTTTATTCGAAAAAGTTAAAAACTGTTTATAAGAGATATAAACTGTTCAAAAATGTTATAAAATGTAGGATTTTGGACGTTAATAATTGTTTATAATTGTTTGTAACAGTTTTTAACAGTTTTTATCAGTGTGTAATAGTTATAATAATAGTATAATTAATTACAAATTATTAATTCTTCTTAAATATCATTTAAAATCTAATTCATAAATATAATTCTCAAATATCATTCGTTTCATTAATTACTAATTATTAATTGATTATTATTATTATTAGTTAATAATAGTTTAATTAATTACAAATTATTAATTCATTTTAAACATTATTAAAAATTATTTGAAACTGTCTCAAACTGTTTAAAACTTCTAAAAAATATTTGAAAATGTGTCCAAAATCCTACATTTTGCAACATTAATAAACAATTTCAAACAGTTACAAACAGTTTTAAGTCACTTTTAACCGTTATTAACTGTTATTAACTGAAAGTTGTTGGAAAAAAAGATTAATTTCCGAAATGATTAACATCAAATTACAAGATAATCCTATAGATATAAAAGAAGACACTCAGAAATGAAGTAACCATTATTCCCAATTATTGAACAAATTGAAAAGAATCAAATAAATTGAATATAACTGTAATTTTTATTGGTACAATTTAAGTTCACATAACTTCAAAATATTCGAATTGCCCGCGTGGTTACCTCATTGATGTATGAATACAGTAGTGTATTACTGCCACTCGTGGGGCTTCGTATCTGCGTAAGCACCACACTCCGCTGTGTTCAATGCGCAAGGGCGAGGCGCCTAAGATCTAGGGAGAGATTTGAATTTTGATGAGTTTTTCTGTAATGATAAAGGTTAATTTTTACTTTGTGGTTGTGACAAATTGATTTTTAGGACACTAACAATAAAGTTTTAACTAAACTGACCTTATCTACTTGTTTAGGTAATGATTATAAATTAATTAGATTTTAATATCGTCATTGATATACTGTGTCAATTACTATGTCATATACGTAGTTAATTGACGTTGGTATTGATCACTTGACTATATTCAAATTTATCAGTGGTCTGTTTACATCTTCTTAACGTAGTCTGACTGCCTTTGCTTTCCCTTGGGTTAATTTATTATTGTTTGTTTATTATATGTTAATTTATTCAGTTACTGTCCTAACTTAATGTGAGTTAAAAAGTGTGCAAAGTTCTTAATACAATTGACGATGTTTATATTGTTTTTACCAAGAAAGCAAGGTAACAGTTGTAATCAATTTGACTTCTCAACTTTTGTGCAAAGTTTTCCATCTGATTTTTCACTATTGTTTCTATATTTTTTAGATAAACAAAAACACAATTTTATAAAATTGACGATGTTTTAACATTATAATGAATGTAATTTTAGGTAAGAATGACGAACAAATTGTTTATTTGTGTATGTATTTTAATTATTGACTTGTATTTATCTCCATATGTTAATAAATTTTAGTGCTTGATAAGGATAACAAAATAGTTATCGAAACGTTGCACAAATAGTAACTCAATGTACTCATTAACATCGAACCTTTCCAAAAAAACTATTTAATAATGAGTGACAAAGAAATTCTATGGAACTGTTATTAACATTCATAATTTACGACAGGGATGTTGATAATTATGAATACATCGGTACAACAAATCGGTTGTTCCATTCCATTAAGGTGATTCCATGTTTATTTAATTATTCATAACGTAACGGTACTCTGATTTCGTTATAACATAGAAATAGACACAAATAGATCTCGAATATGGCCGATATACGAGAGGATATAAAGTAACAAGCATAGATTTGAAAAAAGCCGACAGTGGAGAGAGCTCTAGCACGGGTGCAGTGTGTGCAATTTACAATTAATGTATTTTATTTCATAATTATAATCTTTAAATCAATTTTTATGACATCCGAAACCAAAATCAAAAATTCTCATATATGTAGTATGTAGATCGTAGTATGTAGATTTAAGGTGATGTGAAACCCTAATTTCAATATTTTTTAAATCAACATTCAAAGTTTATTTGGAAAAAGACGGCTGTCAAGCGCTCCGTACACGTAAACACTATATTCAGAAAATTTTTTGAGTGATTTTATTAGCATTTTCGTTAGCTATGCTCATTTGAAAAATAGTTCAAATGCAGATTCCTACTTACCGACAGTACGGTTTCTATTTAATTAAATAAATTCTCATCATTTTTTTGGAAAAACCGCTGCTAACTGCTTTAGCAGAATGCTTTCTCAAAGAGAATTGATAAATTACATCAAATAATTTTTCTAAATGTACATTTTAATATAAAATTTCATTCTTTCTGCATATCTGATTTTCCATCAATACAATTATTCAAAATGATCAAGAAAATTATATTTAAAATAGTTATGTAGTAATTATTAAATTGCAAATTGAAAAGTTTAAGGTATTATGACATGCTGTTTATTGAATTTATAAATTATTGCATTTCTTCGAAATTTCTTCGGCGTTTTCTTCGAAAACCTGCTAACTCGGCGTTTGCTTCAAAACCCCGCCAACTCAGCGAAGACTTCGAAAATCCACCAACTCATAGAGTGGTTTCAAAAACCATAAAACCCGGCGAAAGTTTCAAATATCCTCTCAGGCATTTTTTTTCTTTAATTTTGTAGTGGTATCTCTAGGATGTTAAAGTACAATTTCTGTATAAGCGATGAAAAAAATTATTTACGATTTTTCCATATTTTCTTTATTCTTTTTACCAACTTAATATTATCCGTTTCGACGGACAAAAATATGGATCGATAGAGGATTTTAAGGCCTTTCAGAAAGTGGGCCTACTTCCCACCGATATCCAAATTCGGCGACGAAAAAAAAATTCGATTTTTCTATATTTTGCTTTATTTTTTTAACCGACTTGATATTACCCGATCAACTATATAACTGAACTTGCACAACTTCAAAATAAACTTTAAATACCTGCCAAAGATAAACTTGATATCTCTGACCAGTTTCGAGTTATGCTGCGGACAAATGTATAACACACACACACACACACACACACACGCATTCACACACACACAAACACACACACACACACACACACACACACATACACACACACATACAGACATTTTCTAGAAAATGCATATCTCGACTCGGGGAGCTCAAAAATATCGAAAATCATCGAAATCTCGAGGTCGAAAAATTTCACCGTTACCAAGCTTTCTCTTTGAGAAAGCAAAACACGTTTGTCAAGCGCTCCGTATATGTAAATACTATACCCACAATTTTTTTTTGGATGATTCTATTGGTATTTTCGTGGGATGTACTCGTTTGAAAAATAACGTCGGTACTCACATCCTCTTAAACATTTTTTTAAATCTACAGATTTAAAAAAATGTTTCAATAATTTCAAATAATTGTTTGGACAGAAATAATGTTAATAATTATATTTTACTTTAAAACAATCATAATTATATTTTGCTTTCTCAAAGAGAAAGCTTGATAACGGTGAAATTTTTTGACCTCGAGATTTCGATGATTTTTAATATTTCTGAGTTCCCTGAGTCGAGATATGCATTTTTTAGAAAATGTCTGTGTGTATGTGTGTGTGTGTGTGTGTGTGTGTGTGTGTTCGTTTGTGTGTGTGAGTGTGTGTGTGAGTGTGTGTGTGTGTTATAAATTTGTCCGCAGCGTAACTCGAAACTGGCCAGAGATATCAAGTTTATCTTTGGCAGGTATTTAAAGTTTATTTTGAAGTTGTGCAAGTTCAATTATATAGTTGATCGGATAATATTAAGTCGGTTAAGAAAATAAAACAAAATATCGAAAAATCCAATTTTTTTTTTCATCGAATTTGGATATCGGTCGGAAGTAGGCCCATTTTCTGAAAGGCCTTGAAATTACCTATCAATCCATATTTTTGTCAGCCTGATCGGATAATATTAAGTCGTATGAAAAAATAAATAAAACATCGAAAAATCGAAAATAATTTTTTTTAGCTCCGAGCTTGGATATCGGTCAAAGGTAGGTCCATTTTCTGAAACGTCTTGAAATTACCTATCAATCCATATTTTTTTCGGCCCTATCGGATATTATTAAGGGGATGTGAGTACCGACGTTATTTTTCAAACAAGCATAACTCACGCAAATATGAATAGAATTATCCAGAAAAAAATCTGCATATAGTGTTTGCGTGTACGAAGCGCTTGACAGACGTCTTTTTCCAAAAAAATGATGAGAATTTATTTAATTAAATAAAAACCGTACTGTCGGTAAGTAGGAATCTACAATTGACCTACTTTTCAAACGAGCATAACTCACGCAAATATCAATAGAATTATCCAGAAAAAAATCTGCATGTAGTGTTTGCGTGTACGGAGCGCTTGACAGCCGTCTTTTTCCAAATAAATGTTTGAATGTTGATTTAAAAAAATATTTAATTTAGGGTTGCACATCTCCTTAAGTCGGTAAAGAAAAAAAAAATATGGAAAAATCGAAATAATTTTTTTTCTTCGCCGGGTTTGGATATCGGTCGGAAGTTGGCCTATTTTCTGAAAGGCCTTGAAATTACCTATCAATCCATTTTTTGTCGGCCCAATCGGATAATTTTAAGTCGTATAAAAAAAATAAATAAAACATCGAAAAATCGAAAATAATTTTTTTTAGCTCTGGGCTTGGATATCGGTCGAAGGTAGACCCATTTTCTGAAAGGTCTTGAAATTACCTATCAATCCATATTTTTGTCGGCCCAATCGAATAATTTTAAGTCGGTTAAAAAAAAAATTAAAAAAAAATATGGATAATCGAAAATAATTTTTTTCGTCGCTGGGTTTGGACATCGGTCGGAAGTAGGCCCATTTTTTGAAAGATCTTGAAATTTCCTATCTACCCATATTTTTTTCGGTCCGATCGGATATTATTAAGTCGATTAAAACAAAATAAAGAAAACTATGGAAAAATCGAAATAATTTTTTTTCGTCGCCGGGTTTGGATATCCGTTGGAAGTAGTCACATTTTCTTAAAAGTCTTGAAATTACCTATTAATCCATATTTTTCTCCGTCGAAACGGATAATATTTAAGTCGGTAAAAAAATAAAGAAAAATATGGAAAAATTGTAAATAATTTTTTTCATCGTTTATACAGAAATTGTACTTTAACATCCTAGAGCTGCCACTACAAAATTAAAGAAAAAAACGCCTGAGTTAGAGAATATTTGAAACTTTTGCCGGGTTTTATAGTTTTTGAAACGATTCTATGAGTTGGTGGATTTTCGAAGTCTTCGCTGAGTTGGCGGGGTTTTGAAGCAAACACCGAGTTAGGAGGTTTTCGAAGAAAACGCCGAAGAAATTTCGAAGAAATGCAATTAATTTATAAATTCAATAAACAGCATGTAATAATACCTTAGACTTTTTAATTTGCAATTTAATAATTACTACATAACTATTTTAAATATAATTTTTTGATCATTTTGAATAATTATATTGATGGAAAATCAGATATGGAGAAAGAATTAAATTTTATATTAAAATGTACATTTAAAAAAATTATTTGGTGTAATTATCAATTCTCTTTGAGAAAGCATTCTGCTAAAGCAGTTAGTAGCGGTTTTCTTATTTCTAAAGGCAAAATGTAACTTTCAAATCTAATCTTATAATATAATAAAAAATAAAAAAGAATTACTAATAAGATATGGAGAGCAGACCCAAATAACGATACAACAAAGGCTAAATACAAAAACTATGTTAAGATATTAAATAAGGTTATTAACGAAGCCAAATTATTGTTTGACCGTGAACAAGTTCAACGAAATAGCAGTAATTCAAGAAGTTTGTGGAAAATTATAAATTCTAAATTAGGCTTAAATATAAAAAAAGGGGACAGTATAAACCAAACATATGACATAAACATGCAAAAAATTACTAATCCTACGGATATCGCAAATACAATGAACAACTATTTCAATAATATTGGCAATGAACTAAGAGAAAAAATTCAACAACCCCCTAACACTGTCATACGATATCCAAAGATGAACCCTAAAACTATCTTTTTAACGCCAACAAATTCTCATGAAATTGCTAATACCATTAATAATATGAAATTGAAAAACGGGGGTGTTGATAATATTAATGTTAAAACACTTGAAACTATCCTACACTATATTGTTCCACCTATGGTACATATAATTAACCTATATGTATTGAAAAATCGGTCTGGCCAGATGTGTTAAAAACAGCAGAAATTAAACCAATATACAAAGAAAACAACAAAAACTTCGCATCGAATTATCGACCAATATCTTTAATTTCTAACATTGCAAAAATATTTGAAAAAATAATATACAAGAGAATGTTAAATTTCATTAACGAATGTAAAATTATATCAGAGAGACAATATGGGTTTGTTAAAAATAAAACTACAAAGGATGCCTTAGATATCACCTAATGAACATAATATATAACAGACTAGATAATAGTTCTCCAATTGCAATTGCATTTCTAGATCTTACGAAAGCTTTTGACACTGTCGATCATACTATATTACTAAACAAACTTTATTGTTATGGGATCAGAGACAATATGCATAAACTTATAACAAGTTATTTAAATAATAGAAAGCATAGAGTAAAAATAAATGAATACGTAAGTGAATATAAAACTATAGCAACTGGAGTTCCACAGGGAACAATTTTGGGACCGTTGCTGTTTATTCTGTACGTAAACGATCTATTACAAGATATGCCAGAAAATAGTATAATGTCATATACCGATGACACTGCTGTTATATCAACAAAGGAGAACTGGAGTGAACCCTGTTGAAAAACATCACATGACAATCACTTGATCATCATCCTCGAAATCACGCCAAAAAGTCAAATGATTTTCATATGATTTTTACATGATTTTTCATATGATTGTCATATCTCATATGTTTCTCATGTGACTCTCGTGTTCCCAATTTGTTAAATATTCATTCAAATAATTTTGTAAAATTAGTCAATACATGATAAGAAAAATAAAATCAGTGGAAATGATTTATATAAATCTCTACTGTAGATCCAACAGATAGAAAGGGAACTGCAGAAGATGAACGTGACGGCGTCCCTACAGAAAAAGCTCAACTGATTATCAGCAGATTATTAGCTGATAATCAGGTGAAAATCAGGCCAAAACGTCACCTGATTTTCAGGTGGTTATCAGCTGATTTCTACCTGAAAATAATTTTAATATTTTCATTTATTATTGTTAATCTTAAATTTTTTATATTTAATTTTTCATTCCTAACTTATGACAACTAATGCAAAACTTGCCACCATTTACATTATATCAACATACGTAATCGTAAATTCAAGTAAATAAATAATAATAATAATTAATGATAATTATTTGAATAAATATTTAACAAATTGGGAACATAAGAGTCACATGAGAATCATATGACAATCATATGAAAATCATTTGACTTTTTGGCGTGATTTCGGGGATGATTATCAAGTGATTGTCATATGATTTTTTTCAACAGGGAAGTAACTCTAAGATTAAATAATCATCTAAATAAAATTTCTATATGGCTCGCACTAAATAAACTCTCACTGAACATAGACAAAACAGTCTACATGACCTATGGGAATTACTGTGACAGTATTCCTTACAGTCTAAATATACAAATTAATGGAAAAACATTAAACAGAGTTGAAAATTACAAATACCTGGGTATTATAATAGATCAACACATGAGATGGAATAAGCATGTTGAATACATAATAAATAAAACAAAATATTTAACTTTCATATTCCGCAAAATAACAAAATTTATGACAATAGAGACATTACAAATGATATATGGGATTATAGCTTGGGGTGGCGCATATGCAAATAACATCAATTTACTACAAAGTCTACAAAACAGACTACTGAAAATAATAAACAAAAACAATTTTGTAACACACAAAAACCCTCTAAATCTTGGGCAGCTATTTGCATATGAAACCTTAATATATCATTATAATGCGCTCAAAAGTAAATATTTAAATTCAACAAGCATAACAAGAAATAAGAGCATTCAATTACCCCTAAAACATAGAACAGTGAGTAATAAAAATAGTGAGTAATAATATATATCTTAAAGCGATCACGATCTTTAACAGGTTACCAAATGAGCTAAAAATTCTAAATGATACTTCTTTGAAGAAAAATAAGTTTGTGTTTGTGTTACTACTAAAAAAAAAAAGTTTTTAAGTCCAAATATATATTTTTTGTTAAATACGCATCGTCACTATATTTGCGTCTAGTTGACAATTTTATACATATTATAAAACTGTTATATTAATATATTACCTTAGTTTAGTCTTAGTTTCTAGTTTTTAAGTTCAAATTTTGTAAATCTCGACCGCCCAGCGAACAGGTAACTGAGTTTACCTCTGCGGGATTTTACTTCATGTAAATTTTGGTTGAAATAAATAAATAAATAAATAAATATACTGTACTGTGTAATAATCCTGTAATAAAAAATCATTGAAATGCATACAAATTTGTAAAAATATATTAAATATCTATACTTCTGTATAATCAAAGTATAAAAACTTTTACATACTTACATCATCTCTAATTCATGTTAAACCATATTCTCTCTCTCTCTCTCTCTCTCTCTCTCTCTCTCTCTCTCTCTCTCTCTCTCTCTCTCTCTCTCTCTCTCTCTCTCTCTTATATAGGATTATCAAAAGAAGTTTAATGCATACACCTAAGTGAAAATGGTATATATGTAACGTTGTATGAATTCCAAGTATAACAAATCTATATGAAATCTCATAGGAGATCTCATATTCAATTTTAATTAATTAATAATTTTAAT
The DNA here is from genome assembly GCA_036365515.1 of Torymus aiolomorphi. Lineage (NCBI taxonomy): Eukaryota > Metazoa > Arthropoda > Insecta > Hymenoptera > Torymidae > Torymus > Torymus aiolomorphi. Next base: position 39,897,128 of record CM070876.1, on the reverse strand, counting down.
GTAAAAGCATGAATTAATATTATGTTTTATTGATTATTATATATAGAAGTAGAAGGAAATAAAATATTAACATTAGTAAAATTTATTGATGACATTTATTTATGAATATACATTAAAAATAAATTATTTATGAATTAAAATTGCTGATGAGATTTCAGAGGTTAAGTCGAACGTAACAATTTCATGCGAGTAATGGGTTTTTGGGTTTCTCATTACGAATCTGCAATCAGATTTTCAAAATTTAATATGAACGATCCAATATCCTCGATCTCAATTTGAAAATCTTCCAATTTTATTAAAATTTAGTACAAGTTATCTTAAACAATTTCAATATTAATGCCAAAATTCATAATCAGCGATTTCCAAAACTCCTGGATAACATCAAATAAATGTGACAAGTTTTTCATTCAGACATGAATCTTTTCCATAAAAAACGCAACAAATAATGAAAATAGGATGTAGCCCAGTAATAATTAGCGTACTGACAGGATACAAATGTGGAAAGAACCTAACTAATTGATATTTAAGGGCTCAACAAATTTAAAAGTTAATAAATAAAATGGGAGCCAAAGGAACATGTAGACTAAGTTTGAGGAAGCCATCATACGTGCTAATGAATTGACAGCGATTTTTTAAATTTTATTTAATAAAATTGCAAAGGAAATTTCATACGAAAGTTATGAGATCTCACATATCTTCACGGGGGTCTATGTGTAAGGTAAGTGTGCCAGTTACTGTGCCCACTAAGGAGATGATAAGTTTCAATTACTGGACATTTGAATGCATGTTAAAAGCCAGTAACTGGTGAGGGCACAGGAACTGGCACACTTACCCTAATTAGTGCCTTACATGGCAAACGGAAAAATCTTTTTATTTTCTATTTTCGATTAACCTAAGCCCCATATATCCTAGTACCTTACACCACAGATGGGAAACCCTTTTCATTTTATATTTTTGATTTCTTATTTTTAAATACTTAATGTAAGTCCGCAAGGCAGTGTTCAGGTAAAATAAATCATAAACTATATAGTCTACAACTTATTTTATTTGAACACAGCCTCGCGTATTCTAAGGTAAAAGGCCTGATTATGAAACGTTTTAATGAAACTTATGGCAAAAGCGATTTGGAAACATTAAATTGAATAAAAAAAATATAAACCGCTGCCAATTCATTGGCCCGTAGCTTCCTCAACCGTAATTTGTTGATTCCTTTAATTAATTTTTAATAACAAAATTTATAATTTTTTAAAAAATTTATTGCATAATTATAATTAAATTCATTTATGAATATTAAAAATTGTTAATTTTTAAATTTATTTATTTATTTATTATTTATTTATATCAAATTTATATAAATTTTGAGCTGATAAATAAAGTTATCATTTGAAATAGAAGTAAAATATCTATATTTTATAATAAAACAAATAGGTATCACGGTTGTTTTGTTATTAACAAAACAAAAATCGTGTTTTTTTTATATTTCATAATTCATATTTTTTAAGAAAAAAAAAATTTATAGCTATCATTGTTCTTTTGTTATTAACAAAAACGTGTTTTTTTAAAAAAGTTCATAACTCACAAATAAATTATAATAATGCAGAATATAATGCATTCATAATGCATAATTCATAATTATAATAGATATAATTTTTAAACATTTTAATTCATTTTGTTACACATCATTGGAGTTATGAGTTTAAAAAAAAACACGTTTATGTTTTTGATGATAACTAAAGAACCGTGATAGATAGAAAATTAATTTTTTTTAGAAAATATAGGTATTTTAATTCTCTTTCGAATGCCACCCACCCCATTCAGATACATAGAGCCGTTCTCGAGAAATTACGATTTTTAAAAAATGTCAAAAAATTTTTAACCTCAAATATCTCTGAAATTTGTGGACCAATCATTTTGCCCAAAGAACTCGACCAAGAACTATAAAAAATGTACCTCTAAAAGGAATTTTGAAGCCATTAAGTCAATTTTACTCTTGCAATCGTTGGACATACAAAACTGATTTTTTTCATTTTTCAATTTTTTACTCAAAATCTAGCCTACAGAATGTATTCAAATTTTAAAAGATTATAGCTATTTATATTCTGTACTATCATGATTTTTCTCCAAAAAATTGATCGTTAAGTTTAGGAGTTATAAGCTTCTAAAAAAAAAAACACGTTTTTGTTAATAACAAAAGAACCGTGATAGCTAGAAACTTTTTTTTTTTAGAAAATATAGGTATTTTAATTCTCTTTCAAATGCTACCCATCAGATTCGAATAACTCGATCCTATCATTAAAAAAAATCAAGAAACAGTTTTGAGAAAATCGAAAATTTGAAAAAAAACAAAAACGCATCGCCCCAATCAAAAAACGGATTTTTGACCCGCCATCACGCAAAAAAAACAAAAAAAATGAGACCTGTCCGGTCAAAATCGACCGAGTAGAAGCTGAGATCCAGGCGTACACACACACACACACACACACACACACACACACACACACACACACACACACACACACACAAACACACACACACACACACACACACACACACACACACACACACACACACACACACACACACACACACATCCATACAGACACACACATCCATACAGACATTTTTCAAAAACCATGTATTTCGATTCCTAACACCTCGGAACACAATTATAACATGTTTTTACAACAACTCAAAAATTTACTATCACAAAGCTTCTTCTAGGAGGAAGCAATTATATTCATGCATTATTTGCTTTTACATATTCATTAATAAAATCCGATGCCCATTCATTGCTTACTTATTAACTAAGTACCTAAAAATAAATTTGTTGTTCTATTATATAAATTTTCGTTCAAAAGTACAATGAAAGATAAGACATTTGTAAATAAAAAAATGATAAGATCGAGATATTTGAATCGAATAGATAGCATTCGAAAGAGCATTAAAATACCTATATTTTCTAAAAAAAAATTTCTCTAGCTATCACGGTTCTTTTGTTAATAACAAAACCTGTTTTTTTTTTTAAGCTTATAACTCCTAAACTAAACGGTCAATTTTCTTGAGAAAAATCATCGTAATGCAGAATATAAATAGCTGTAATCTGTAAAAATTTGAATTTATTTTGTCGACTAGTTTTTGAGAAAAAAATTGAAATGTGAAAAAAATGAGTTTTGTATGTCCAACGATTACGGGAGTAAAATTGACATAATCGCTTTCAAATTCCTTGTAGAGGTAGATTTTTTGGACAAAATGATTAGTCAAGAAATTCTTTTTCTTTGGACAAAATGATTAGTCAAGAAATTCCAGAAATATTTGAGGTTAAAATTTGTTTAACCTTTTTTTAAAATCCTAATTTCTCGAGAACGGCTCCATTTATCAGCTCCAAATTTATAGGCAATTTTGTACGTGATATAGATAATATGTGTGTGAACTTTCATCAAAATAGCATGATTACTTTTTGTGATATTTGATTTTGAAAATTTTCATATTTTACAAAGTTATTTTCTTTGTCGCATAATAACTAGAGGAAACAGAAATTGGTTTAATCATGTTGAAATTTTGTGGAGATATAGAGTCTATATATTATCGTATAAGTCCTTTAGGTAAAAGAATTGTCTTATGATTTTTAGAGATATTTAAGGTTAAAATTCTTTTACTGATTTTTTCAAAATCGTAATTTCTCAATGACGACTTCATGTATCAGCTTGAAATTTATAGACTATTTTATATACGATATAGGCAATACCTGTGTAAAATTTCATCCAGATTATATGGTTATTTTTTAAGATGTTTGATATTTAAAATTTTAGTATTTTTGAAAATCACTTCGCACAATATAACTACATTAAAATTGTTTTAATTTCTTTGAAATTTGGTAGAGATGTAGAGTTTGTATATATTATTTATTCGAAGAGTTCTTAGGGTAAAAGAATTCGTTTATGAATTTCAGAGATATTTGAGGTTAAAACTATTTTAGCCCACTTTTAAAAGCGTAATTATTCGGGAACGCATTTATGTATACTAGAAAATGGAAATGACATGCATGCGCTATGCACCGATGCGCGCGTGTTATATACCTGCTTTTGTTATTTTTAAGGTTATAACCTTTTTCTTAAATCGGAAATTCCAGAAAGAGCACACAAATACGGACAGGCATACTACTAGAAACAAGTACCCTATATGTGTGAAATTTCACAAAGAAAATATAATTTGAAGTAAAGGTTATTTAGGAATTTTAAAAAGTTTTGACGATAATATTACAATCAATTATTTTATTTATTTTTCACACATAATTTAAAACAAAAATAATACCTATTATTTTATTCATATTTTATACATATTTTAAAAATTAATACTTTTTAATCTTCATAAATGAATTTAATTATAATTAAGTTATAAATTGTTGCAAAAATTATAAATTTTGTTATTAAAAATTCATTAAAGAAATAAGCAAATTAAGTTTGAGGAAGCCACGGGCCAATGAATTGGCAGCGGTTTTTTATTTGGAGGTAAAATTAATAAACAAACACCATTTTAACAGTCAGTATCCGACGTTTCGGACATTTATTATGTCCCTCTTCAGGAATAATAAATTATTACAAATGTCGAAGATGTTACGCGGAAAACAGTCCGCTCGTTATTGACGAGCGGAATAATAATTTATTATTCGTGAAGAGGGACATAATAAATGTCCGAAACGTGGCATACTGACTGTTAAAATCGTGTTTGTTTATTAATTTTACCTCCAAATAAAAAACACCGCATTGGTAGTAAATTGGCCATTAGCTGCAATATCGAGAACAAACATCTGTATTATTTTAATAAATTTTTTATTTTCATCTTATCTGCTTTTATAATGTTTAAAAACTCGCTCTAAGATTGTGGGAAAAACGATCATACAGGCAGCAATGGCGAGAAAAGTCAATTGACAATTGCAGTAACTTTTTAATAATACAAATTACTGTAAAAGGATTCTGCATTATTATGATTTTTCTCAAAAAAATTAACCGTTTAGTTTGGGAGTTATAAGAGTTATAAGTTAAAAAAAAAATACGTTTTTGTTAATAACAAAAGAACCGTGATAGCTAGAAATTTTTTTTTAGAAAATATAGGTATTATAATTCTCTTTCGAATGCTACTAATCCGATTCAGATACATAGAGCCGTTTCTGAGAAATTACGATTTCAAAAAAGGCTAACAAAATTTAAACCTCAAATATCTCTGAAATTTATGGACCAATCATTTTGCCCAAAAACTCGGCCGAGAGCTATCCATAATCTACCTCTACAAAGAATTTTAAAGCGATTAAGACAATTTAACTCCCGTAATCGTGGGACATACAAAACTCATTTTTTCATTTTTTCATTTTTACGTTTTTGTTAATAACAAAAGAACCATGAAAGCTAGGATATTTTATTTTTAAATATAGGTATTTTAATTCTCTTTCGAATACTACCCATCTGATTCAGAAAGATAGAGCCGTTCTCGAGAAATTAGGATTTTAAAAAAAGGTTAAAAAAATTTTGATCTCAAATATCTCTGAAATTTGTGGACCAATCATTTTGCCTAAAAAACTCGACCGAGAACTATCCAAAATCTACCTCTACAAAGAATTTTAAAGCGATTAAGTCAATTTTACTCCCGTAACCGTTGGACATACAAAACTCATATTTTTCATTTTTCAATTTTTTCCTCAAAAACTAACCAACAGAATGAATTCAAATTTTTACAGATTATAGGTAGTTATATTCTGCATTATCATAATTTTTCTCAAAAAATATACCGTTTAGTTTGAGAGTTATAAGCTTTTAAAAAAAAAACACGTGTTTGTTAATAGCAAAAGGACCGCGATACTAGAACAATTTTTTTAGAAAATATAGATACTTTAAATCTCTTTCGAATGCTTTCGATTCTATCATTAAAAAAAAAAGCAAGAATAAATTTTGAGAAAATCGAAAATTCGAAATAAAACAAAAACGCATCGGCCCAATCAAAAAACGGATTTTTGACTCGCCATCACACAAAAAAACAAAAAAAATGAGACGTGTCCGGTTAAAATCGACCGAGTAGAAGCTGAGATCCAGGCGTACATACACACACACACACACACATACACACACACATGCACGCACACGCACGCACGCACGCACGCACACACGCACGCACACACACAGACGCACGCACGCACATACACACACACACCCACAAAATTCATTATGACTGTAAATATTGAATAGAGATAGACGATTTTTCTGAAGTTTTTTCAACTTCTATAATCACTGTAAACCCCAAAGAGTAAAAATTGGCGCGAAAAAGTTGAAATTTAGTGATTTACCTTTTTGAAAAGAATAAAGTGTAAGTTTCACTCTTTGTAAAGTAGAAATAACTAAAATTGTTATTTTACAGAGAGTAAACTTCGAAATTCTGCTTTTGAAATGGAGAAAATGCTTGGTCTTCATTCCCAAAGAGTGAAAAAGTAAATATACTCTTTCCCAAAGAGCAAATTGATAATTTTATATTTTCTAAAAGTAGAAAATGTAACTCCGAAAGGATAAAAGTATAAATTCAGTCATTTACTCTTTCCTAAAGAGTAAATTCAAAAATTCTCACTTTGTAAAAGTTAAAATTTTAACCCCAAATTTCCAAAAGACCAAATTAAGTAATTTACTCTTTTCTAAAGGGCAAATTCGATCATTAATATTTTATAAAAGTAAAAAACGAAATTTTGCAGTTTCAAAAAAGTAAAATTCAAAATTCACTTTTTTAGAAAAGTAAACTGAGGAATTTTCATTGTATAAAGGTAAAATAAAAAGAGTGACGCCGAAATTTATTAATAAACTTATTCCTAAAAAGAAACTTTTCAAAAGATAACATTTTGGAATAACAATGTTTCTTTTTTGTTATATAAATCAAAAAATATTTCAAACAGCTCAAAAAATACCGAAATAATGTATTTGAATTAAAAAGCCTTAAATCATATTTTGGTATAGTTACAAATAATGTTATATAATAATGCGTAAAAATAAAAACCAATACCAAAACCAAATATCCGAACTCTGAAGAGGACAATATGATAATAAACGACCTGACGTTATCAACGGACAGTTGCAATGATATAGCTGGCCTGTGTGTGAAGTGTGCACAGCAGGATATGTGTTTGTCGCTTTTAATAGGTTTAGCGACTTAGGAAGTTCAAAAATAAAAATCAAAATATTTGAGATAATGTAGGTTGAAGTATTTCGAGCTTATATAATGTAAAAGTATTAATAATTATGGAGCAAGTTCCTCTTAGTGGAACAGCTAAAAAATCATAACGTATACAACTGCAGCGTAAAATAACAAAAACTAAAACTAATGTGTATGAGAATAATTTATATTTACTTCATTAACTTATGACGACTTACCTTTAAGTATATTAATTTGTAACATCGGTGCCCGCAAGGATTCAGCTTAACAATAATTTTCACCTAAATGTATATATTAGGGCGATTTAAGAGCGCAAGTATCAGTAATCGAGGTACACTAAACTTGACAGTAATAATTAGCAATATATAAGACAGATTAAGAGCGTAAGTTCCGAGAGTGGCGGTGTCCTAGGCTTGGGAGGGAATCTCCCCCATGCGAAAGAAGGACCGGCTACGCGCGCTTTCAGAAGTGCAACGTACTGACACAGGGAATAATAAATACCAAATCGCAAGATCGACTGAGAGCGCGAGTTTTGAGAGTGGCGGTGTCCAAGGCTTGGGAGGGAATCTCCCCCATGCGTAGGAAACACCAGCTACGCCCGCTTTCAGAACGGCAGCGCACTACGCTTTGTAGAGAAACGCTTCTAAAAATCGAGGCGGTCCAATACAACAATGCAAGGATATAATGTATCCAAAAAAAAAGAATTATCGTCTCCGAAACATTGAAATTATTCACAGCTGAATAATTGGGAATAGTACGTTCTCAATTTTTAAAAACTATTACACTTTTCAATAGTATATTATGGATCTTATTCATTTCATCGTTTATAGATCCCAAAATAGCAATATTTCCAACCCATTTTTCTTTCCGTGTGGTTTTTGAAACCACTCTATGAGTTCGTGGATTTTCGAAGTCTTCGCTGAGTTGGCGGGGTTTTGAAGCAAACACCGAGTTGGCAGGTTTTCGAAGAAAACGCTGAAGAAATTTCGAAGAAATGCAATTAATTTATAAATTCAATAAATAGCATGTGATAATGCCTTAAACTTTTTAATTTGCAATTTACTAATTACTACATAACTATTTTAAATATAATTTTCTTGATCATTTTGAATAATTGTATTTATGGAAAAACAGATATGCAGAAAGAATGAAATTTTATATTAAATTATACATTTAAAAAATTATTTGATGTAATTTATCAATTCTCTTTGAGAATTAAAGCATTCTGCTAAAGCAGTTAGCAGCGATTTTTAATTTTTGATCGTTAAAACAATAATAAAAAAAGTTGTAATAATTAATACGGATTTGAGATGAGAATTTTTGTCCTCCATTTTTTTAATGTTTGAATTATTCTTCTGGATCAGGATGGGGCCAGGTTTATTACAAAAAAAGACCTGTTTTTCCGTAATTACTGAAAGCGACGTTCCGTGAAATATTAAGATGGAGAGAACCGGAGAACCTTTTGGGGATCGTGAAAAACCAACTTTTTTATCTTTACAAGTAACTTCTTCCCTGGTAGAAATCTTAACCATATTCTTGCTATAAATTAACTAATTTTCAGAATATCGTTAATTTTTAGCTAGAAACCTTCATGAAAACATTAACCAGAAATTACCTAGTTTTCAGTTTATTTCATGGTTAAGAGCAAAATAGTATATGCAGAAGTTTGCATCTATGTGTCAGAACGTATGGAATGCGTGGTCTAGGTGTTCGAAAGAGCCAATGATGGAGTCTAGTTGGTGCGCTCCGTAGTTTTTTGCGTTTAGATCTCAGGGCGCATCTAATACGTGGTCCAGGTGTTCGGTGTGGCCGATAACGGTGTTTAGGTGGTGCGCTCCGTAGTATTTTGTTTATAAGTGTTGGAACGCATCGAAAACGTGGTGGACAATCAAAACTGTGGGGCACATCACCTAGACACCGTTATTGGCTAACTCGACCACCTAGAGCACGCATTGAATGCATTTCGATACCTAGGTGCAAAAAAACTACGGAGCGCACAACCTAGGTTCTGTCATCGGCCACCCTGAACACTTAGACCACGCATTCGATGAGTTCCAACACCTAGAGGCAAAAGCCTACGGTACGAACCATCTAGTCTTCGTCATCAGCTGCCCCGAACACCTAGATCAAGATACGGTTCGACATCTAGAAGCCAAAAACTACGGAGCGCACCGTCTAGACTCCATCATCGGCCACCTCAAAGACCTCGACCATACATTGAATGCATTCCGACGCCTAAGCGCAAAAATCTACGGAGCGCACCACCTGGACTACGTCATCGAACACCCTGAACACCTAGACCACGCATTTGATGATGTCCAACACCTAGATGCAAAAACCTACGGAGCGCACCACCTAGACTTCACGTTGGCCACCCCGAACACCTGGACCATGCTGTATGCGTTTCCACGCCTAGACTAATTCTAAAGAAAAATCAATACTTTTTTACTATACTCTGGCCGAAAGTACCATTTTTGCTCCCGGCTCGGGTATCAATTTACACGAGCTGTGGACTATCCAAGTTTTTTGCTTTATGCGTAATATACTATATTAAAGCTTTAAGCAATTTATTGTTAGCTATAAAAATTAATTAATTTTTAGCTAACAAATATCGCTTGTTGACGGTTAAGCAAAAATTAACGATATTTTAGCAAGTTTATAGTTAACAAAGTAGCTTACTTATATAGCTAAGAAATGTAGCTAATTTCTAGTTGCTTTAGGCAGAGATTCTGGTTAAATTTCTACCAGGGTTATTATTCTAATAATTGGAAAAAAACTAATCCACCTCTTTATAGGGAGCCTTTTAAGGACCATTGTCTATTTTATTTTAATTTTAACCCATGACATCAAAAACTCTATGGCCGAAAATATACTATTATGGGTGTCACCACTGGGTGATTCTTGCCTACATTTTGGTACATCATTTGATATTTATTCATGTAAATAATTTTTTCTTTTAATTTATTGAGTGTACCTCAAATTATGCAATGTTTAAAACAGCATATTATGAATGATACACATTGGATAAGTATTTATTGATTTTATTGTATAATATAGGATAAAAATGTAGTTTACCCATTCTAAATAAATTACAACAATGATTTATCAGATTTAAACTATTAAAAATGACAAGCAATAAACATGTGCAGTAATTCCTCAAACGACTAGCTGTAACTAGTTTGTTGGAAAGTGCTAACTCAATTAGAGCCGGTGTTGTCTTTCATTTTGTAAAGCATAACTATATCTCGCAAGAATTTTTGTACTTAATAATTAATAAATATTTATATCGATAAGACTTAACAACATATAGTTTTGTTTGAAAGTTCTCGAAATCCGCCATTTTTTTTCTAACATAATGCATACGCCCATGTCGATCTTGAATTATAAGACGTTCTCTTTGTGATGCTCCGATTTGACCTAATATTAAATTTGATGCTGTAAGTATGATACAGATTTTAAGACTGAGCTACTACATAAAATTATTTTATTCTTTATGAATGGGTATATATATATATAATTAATTACTTATATTGTAATTACCGATTCAAATAAGATTGTGTATTAAAAAACATATACAAGTTCTATCATATTTAATTTTTAATTTTTTTGTAGTTGATAACGTTCGTAGTATATGATTTAATGAAATTTACGGACACCAGACGAACTTTTGTAACAGCATTTATTTAACAATTGCCAGCATTTATTTAGCAATTGTTAAATAAATGCTGTTACAAAAGTTCGTCTGGTGTCCGTAAATTTCATTTAATTTTTAATGTTTAAATTAAATGAAGTTAAAAAAATTCGTTTTAACATCTTTGACTTATTATGATCAGAGGAGGACTCATTCTGGGGTGCAAACGCGCACTCGTAATGATACCGCGAAGAAAACAAGAGATACTTAAATTGCCCGATTTAATCGGCCTCTGGAGATAACAGATATAATATCAACGGAATCTAGCGAAAAAAAATTGGGCTATGCGCAAAATGAGCTACTTCGAAAGCTGCCGAAACGAAAAATATTGACACAAGCTGCGAGTTTATAGCTCACAAAAAAAAGAGCGCAAAGCTGTGGCTGGGGCGAGGACACGAGGCGGACGGAAAATTTTGGGCTCCCCCCGCGCACGAATCGTAAGACTATACACTCGCGCTAGCAAAAGCAAGAGATAGATAGCCATCACCAGAGAGGGGAGCGGGTGGCAGCGTAGCTGCGGGAGCGCCACGAGCCACGCGCAGTTCGCAGTCGCGCACGAGTCGTCGCGGGATCCAGCGAGAGCCGCACGCCCATAACGCGCAGTCACGAGGAGAAAGGTCGCTGAGAATCTCAGAGAAGAGGGTGGAACGGGCCCCAGGAGCATGATGGTACGCGGCGTGCAGCAGGCCCTCGCGGCCGCCCGACTCCTGCCCGGCCTCCGGGCCCACCGAGGTACGCACATCGCCGTATACAGAGCACCTGCTCGTGATAACGCACTCCCCCGCGGCCAGCCGCTCCGCAATCGATTTTCCCGCAGACGACTCACGCGTATACAGATGGGGGATGCTGCTCAGCTGCCCCCTTATTCCGTCAATATCTCTTGCGCCTACGACTGTTACGATCGCTGTACTTTCCTCGCGCTTTCCTCCCCCAAAATGGAAAATACATTTCACTTTGGTTCTTCGAGTTCAAATCTAACTTCTTTTCGCTCTAGTGACCTTACAATCGCCTCGATTTACATATGACACACTTTCGCATCATTTCCAACATCTCTGTACCTCGTCGTACATTTTTCTGCATCTTTCTATTTTTAAAATCAAAAAAGCTATTTCGTTCTATTTCTCCGGCAGTGTAGATTAAAAATTTCTGGATAGAGTTTTATGCTAAATAATCGCAATCAAAGAACAAGTTAAAAATATCATAAATTCTTGAGTCGTCGAGTAGATATTATTATCAACTTGTCATCGAATAGAATTTCAAATCTCAGATGAATTTGCGATATCTATATACTGAAAACAAATTTAGTAGTAGCAAATAAATATTTATTTGAATAGCAGCAAAACAACATTTTTTTTAAATAAATATTTATTGATTTGACAGAAAAAATTTTTACTTGATATAAGAAAGGTATATTTAAATTAAGAAAATATTTTTTTGCAACTATTCAAATAAATATTTGTTTGCTACTACTAATTAATTTTTTCAGTGTAGTGTATTTGCTTATATAATAGTGGTATCAACTCCAATAATTAAAGATAAATGACCATTCTTTTTAATTTCTTATTACGAAACACTTTGCCGAACCTATTATTTCACCTGTTTATAGAAAATAATAATAATAATAATGCATTGCTATTCGCAATTAACGACCATGTTGGTTTTCAGTACGGTATTTTAATTTCCGAGCATACATAGAATATCGGAATATAGGTCTTGCTGTACTTTATCTAATTGTCCTTAACAGGCATCAGTTAGAAGTAATGGCTCACTTTATGCATGAAGGACGTTACGACGATTTTTAAATCACCACCATTACGTCAGCTATTACCGTGCAAAACCTAAATTAAATTTTGTTTTGTTTACGTTTTCATCGGAAAATGCTTCAATTCTATTAGTTTGTTTTAGAAATTATATTTGCGTCTCAAATAAAACCGTAAGTTACAACATAATTATATTATATTGTTTTAAAAATTCACTTTAACCGCGGTTTACAAAAATAAATTTATTAATTTTTAATAATCATGTTATGTATAATAGAAGGACGTATTTTTAGATTAAATTAAAAATAGTACATTATGTAACAAGGGACTAAAGTCGCAGATTATTCCCGCGGGTGAGTTCATTGCCCGAGCGAGCATAGCGAAGCGAGGGCAGTGATCACCCAAGGGAATGATCGACTTTAGTCCCGAGTTACATATAGTACTTTATTCCCATCGCCACTGTGGCCACTTCATAGATTTGAAAGGTTATTTTGTATTTATGTATTATAATTTTGTTAGTTTTAACTCAATTCACCATAAACGTTAAAAATTAGACTATGTTACTTTATTCCCGCATAATGCGGGAATAAAAGTACTTTATTCCCGCTACATTACTTTATTCCCACATAATGCTGGAAGAAAGTAAAAGAGGGAATCAGACGCCACTTTTTCCCCGCTTTTCAGGCTATAAAATGGTCATTATAGTAAAGATGGGAATAAAATTATTTATCTGTATGAGTGATAATTAGAGAAAGATATTCAGAAGGACTTCAATATTTTTGTTTTAATAAAGTGCAATTACCCTTGTAACGTATCAATGCACAATCAAAATGAAACAACCAATACATAATCGTTCCGTTTGTTTTCGCGCCAATGTTTATACGAAATGGGTGTCCTTTTTCATTCTTAACATCGCTGAATTTTATTTTTTTACTTTTTTCAATTAGCAAATGGAATCGTGTCAAGGTTTTGGGGCTTAAAATGGCTAATTGTATTAGTTAAATATTTATATTTTGATTAATTTTAGCAGATAAAACTGGTATTATCACGTAACTTTCGTATCAAGCAGCAAAGATAAATTTAGAATCTTCCATCGAAATCTTTTTTCTAACTTTTTCAGCTTCAACAATATTGTTCTGTCCGAAAGATATTCCATTTATCAGTAAAACAGAATTTATTTCAATAATTTTCTACTTGTTCTAATAACGCAACCCACATAGTACGTTACGTTTTTGCAACGTTTGTGAAACGTTTCTTTAGAAACCTAGAAACGATGCCCAAAAAATGTAGAAACGTAATATAAACGTTTCAGAAACGTAGAAATGTCCTAAGTAAATCTGAAAAAAAATTTTCATAAAAATCGTAAACGTAAACGTTTCGAATTTTTCATTGCTTATAAATAGCTTATAAGTAGGTAGTGGATGAGAGTGCAAAGCTAAAGTTAGCAGTGTCGAGGTGCCCTTTCAAGGGCAGCAGACAGACAGTAGCGATTACTGCGATTGTTGCAATTATCCCTTTGGTAGGCGTGCGCGGCAAACAGGTTTGGGGAAGAAGGAGAGGCAATCCCTCCTTACAACAATGAACAGCTATCAACCTGCTTCTGCAGAATGATTATTTTTCCTCGACAGGTCGATGGCTCCGCTGCATGTCGACGGGGCCGCTGGCGAGCGAGCCGAAGGGGCCGCAGGTCGTGAGCGACATACCTGGGCCGCTCTCGCAGGAGCTCTTCCGCGAGCTCAACAGCTTGCAGCAGGCCGGCTCTGTGCAGCTCTTCGCTGACTACGAAAAGTCCGCGGGCAACTACCTAGTCGACGTCGACGGAAATGTCCTCCTCGACGTCTACATGCAGATATCCTCGATGCCGCTGGGCTACAATCATCCGGCGATGCTTCGATCCCTTACCGATCCCCACAACCAGGTGAGAATCGACTCGGATTTGCCACCATGCGACTTTCCAGTAGCTTCTTTCGATTCGCTTTCACGACTAATCTTGGAAAATGCTGATTTTTCAGAAAATGATTGCAAATCGACCAGCTCTCGGAGTCTTCCCCAACAAAGATTGGCCTAATATGTTGAAAAAAGTCTTGCTGAGAAAAGGAGTAGGCTTCGGATTTTGTAACAGCTCCTTTCCTTTAATTCAGCCTCTTTATATTCATATACTCACATTTTAGGTGGCTCCGCCAGGCTTTTCTCTCATAACGACAATGATGTGTGGCTCTTGCTCGAATGAGAACGCGTTTAAAAACATTTTCATATGGTACGCCGAAAAACAAAGGCACGGCGCGCCCTTTTCCAAAGAAGAAATGGAAACTTGCATGGTAAATCAAATGCCGGGCTCACCGCGATACTCCATTATGTCATTCAAAGGTACTTTTTACAGAACTATACTACATTCAAGTCGTATTGCATAACCCAAGTTGGCCAAATCGCTATTCCTCGAATTAAATGATTATTACAGGGGCTTTTCATGGCCGAACACTTGGCTCACTATCGGCTACCCACAGTAAATACATTCATAAAATCGACGTACCGGCATTTGACTGGCCGATCGCGCCGTTCCCCCGTTACAAGTACCCACTTGAGAATAATGAGAGCGAAAATAAACGAGAGGATGACCGGTGTCTAGCAGAGGTAAATATATTTACATTCTACTTTTATTTTATTGTTGTAAAAGCTCAAGTAAAACAATAGACCATCAAAGAGCTATTATATCAAATGTAATTATGATTATATACATATATGTTACCTATAGTAAAAAATCTCACGTGACAATTTCACTTAACTAATGAGGGCTCAAATTTGTTTTAAAAAATCACGTATTTTTATAACTACTAAAAAAAATGAAAAAATGCGTCTCTGACCAAAAATGATAATTTTTGTTCAAGTTCCCTTACATAAAATTTCACGAGAACACTCACATACTTAATTATTAAATATCTGAATTACAATACTAAATAGATTTATCTTTAAAACTAGACAATCTTTTACGAATTCAATTCATTTGATGAGTATAAGTACTTGTAAACTGCGAAAAAAGCTAATAATTTTATTTTTAATTCGTTTCGGAATAAAACCCGATTGCTCATTGTGAAATAAAGTTGGGTATCGAAATTTGTTTCAATAAGTTTTGCCTATGATATTAAAATCTAATTGATTTGTGTTAAGTACAAGGATGTTACCTCATAACATTAATTAGTTACTATGTGGAAATGCATCTAAATCATGTAAAAATAACGTCATGACAAAGCTGGTTAAAAATAAAACCCTTAGGTACAATACAATAATTAAAGCTATACTATGGATAAAAGAGTAAAGTTTGAAAAGGCTTATTTGCTCTGCAGTATCATTATTATATATACCGGAAACTCGATGTTATTATAAGAATTTTATAAAACATTTAAATACTATTTATAATTGTAGATCGAAGAATTATTCCAACAGTATGAAAAACAAAAAAATGTTCCTGTGGCTGGAGTTATCATTGAACCAATTCAAGCTGAAGGTGGTGATAATCACGGGTCTCCTTATTTTTTCCAAAAACTTCAACAGATAACAAAGAAGGTATGTTTACTCGATTTCTACATGAATTATTTTTTCGATAGATTATTGAATTATTTATTATGAATTCTTAGAATGGAGCTGCTTTATTGATCGACGAGGTGCAGACGGGCGGCGGACCAACGGGTAAAATGTGGTGTCACGAGCACTTCAACCTCGAATCTCCTCCCCAGGTTGTAACATTTAGCAAAAAAATGCAATTAGGAGGCTATTATCATCTTGAAGAAATGAAGTAAGCAATTATTAATTTCATAGCACTATACAAAATTACTTATTATTTGTTGCCTCATTTTTAGACCAAAACAGTCATATCGGGTTTTCAACACGTGGATGGGTGATCCTAGCAAATTAATCCTTCTTGAAGCAATCGTAGATGTAATACTAAAAGAAAATCTTCTAGATACAGTAACACGTGTTGGAAATTATACATTGGATCAATTAAAGAAACTAGAAAATGAATTGTCAAGCTCGATAAATTCATCGCGCGGCCGAGGAACTTTCATTGCTTTCGATTGTGCCACCTCTGAACTTAGAGATTCTACAATTAAAAAATTACTAAAACGAGGTATGAATTGTTGAAATATATAACGGTTTCATTAATTCTAAAAGTGACAAAATGTATGCTAGTTAAAATCTATTTTTTTGAAAGCTATAGTGCTTGCTGAAAGGAAGTTTAATTCACTTGACTTTTTTATAATTACTTCCATTCACTTTTTAGGTATTCAAGCGGGTGGTTGTGGAGAGAAAGCGGTCCGACTTAGACCAGCTCTTACGTTTACAGAACACCACGCAAATATTTTCCTGGATAACTTACGTTCTATCTTAAAAGGATAAGCAAAATGTGGATGTACCAAATTTGTTCAATATAAAAATCAAGAGTCTTCCATTTGAAAAGCACATAAAGCAATTGTGACAATAGCATAACGGTCAATGCTAAAATTTTGCAGGATTTTATTTTTGTACAGCAGTATATTGAAAAGTCCAACAGACAAATTTATATTACAGTAATATATATATATATATATATATATATATATATATATATATATATATATATATATATATATATATATATATATATATATATATATATATATATATATATATATATATATATATATATATATATATATATATATATATATATATATATATATATATATATATATATATATATATATATATATATATATATATATATATATATATATATATATATATATATATATATATATATATATATTCGTAGGCGAAAAGTATTCTATAAACTAAGTTTTAGAATAATTTTATTTTTTATTAATTATTATGATGTATATTTTGAAGTCTGAAATATTCTATGTGTGAATTTGTGAGTGCATAGTGTTATATGATAAAATTTGTACGTTATACGTTATTACGCGACTTTGGTATAAAATATAAGAATAACCACGTTTTTATATTTTTACTGGATTGCCAGTCTGTATTTCTATAAAGATATAATTTACAATTTTTCTGTCTTAGCATTGTCGATTTTTAATATGTATAAAAATTGTTCACAGCAAACAAATATTTTTGCTTTTTTACGACGCATAAACAATTTAAATATTTTATTATCAGTGTACTTATGTAATACTGGTCCTTTAAGGAAGCCTTCATTTTACAAATTCGTATTATACACTTATCAGACTTAATTTCTTTGTTATTTAGACATTTTTTTGAGCATGTCGTTGTAATTTTCAAACTGGGGCAATTGGCTCTTACGCGTCATGTATTCCAATATTTTTAACTGCGAAAAGTATGATTTTTATAAAAATATTTTCACGAAATAATTGAAATCGTAAGAATATACTATGTACATGTAGTAAAAGACTTACTCTCAATTTAGGATCAACAAAACCATGCTTTTGAGATAAATTCCATAAATTTACGGCAATATGCGATAAGGACGGTCTTGTTAAATCTGATCTTATGACCATGTGAATAAACAACTCAAGCGCAAGCGTAGATTGTTTATCAAATTGGTCGGTTGTCCCAAGGTGCTTCAAGTGACCCAATAATTCTTCCAAAACTTTTGAACACATTTTATTGACTTCACTAATGAATTTTTGGTCAGAACCGTACAGCTTATCGTTTGAGTCAACCTATAAATACATTTTTTTTTGTAATTAATAATTTATATAATTGCAATGCATAAATATTCAATAGAGTTTCACGAAAACAAAAGATACCTTGTCAACATGATAAGGATAAGTCTCTTGAGTGATTGTAGATAAAAGATCAAGTACTTTTAGATACAAATGTGATTTGGTCATAGTATTGTCATCAAAACAACGCTGAACAGCGTTTAAAAGGCCTCTCATTAAATACAGTACACCGTGTTCTGGACTATCCTGCGGTTCAAAAAAGAAATGGATACAAACATCTTTTGTGTATTCATTACTGACAGTATTATAAATTATCGAATTAAAATAAAGGATTTTGTGTATGAAATTTTTACCGGAACTACAAGCAGAGTAGATAGAAAATTTGAAAGATAAGAAAGTAAATATGGCTCTGAACTCTTATTTCGTCCGTCAATATCTAAGGTTTTTGGCATTTCTGGTACTAAACTTAAGGCTGCCTTGAAACACGCATCAGCTATTAAAAATATCGTTTAAATGAGTTGGTTAATAAATGAAATATAAATTCAATTATAAAATAATTCTTGTAAAATCTACCTTGGCCATAGCATTGATTTAATAGAGCTACTTGACCTGACAATAAATAAAGTTGAAGCCTTGTATGAACTAATGTGAGAGAAGGAATTGTAATGAAACAAAATGCAGCACAAGCTCGCACAAAAGCCGAAGTTCTACGAGTATGATGTCCACGAACAATTTTTCTAGTGTCTACCGACAGCTTATTTACACACTAAAAAACCAATAAAATCAAGATTACTTTTAAAAATTATAATTAAAAAAGATTTTTTTATTATTGTACCTGTACAAGCTGCATATGCACAACATCAAGATTATGAAAAGCAGCACGGGCTTCAACGTAAAAATTTAGTTGCTTTTCGAAATCTCGACCATAATCTACTCTTCGGATAAGACCACATATCAATTGACCAATCTGTCTTTTCTCATCTTCTACTGTAAGGGCACTGTAATGTACGTCAATAATATCCGAGAGTATATCAATGTACATACAGAAATGTGTCACGATTGGTGTTATTAAAAAAAATGTACCTGACTGAGTCGTGCATTACTCTCATAATAAACATAAGAGCATTTATCATTATTGGATCAATGATTGGACTATTTTGTTTACTGAGACCTTCAACAACTGTCTTGCATACCTCTACTTTTATAGTTTCTTTTTGGAAAAGATCTATCAATGGCAAAAAATTATCCTACAAATAGTAAAAAATTCTTTAAATGATCATTACAACACATAGAATAGAAATTTACCATTGTTAGAAGAGAGTCAAAATCTTGAGTAGAAGCAACAATTTTTTCAGCAATATTTTGCAATTGTGGATAAAAGTATTCAAACGTTCTAGTAGGTCCTAAGTGATTTATTATTTCTCCCAAAAATAAATTAACTTCTGTAGCCTATTGAAAAGTTTTCTTTTAGATCATTATGCAAATACAATTTTAATATAATTTTTTTAGGAGTTTCGCACTTACAGAAAAATGAATAACAGTAAATTGGATCCATACTTCCATTACATGCATGAACCTTGTTGAATCTTTTTGACTTTTCATGTACTTCCATACAATGTTTAAAATAGGTTGGCAATCTTCTTTTGGTGGTGATTCACGTATTAAACATTCACCCAAACTTTTATACAAATGGTATTGTGGATATCCTATAAAAAGTATTAAATTAATAATTTTATTTATTTATTTACTGTCATCTTTTACTGTGAACATGAAATTAAAGTTACCATTATCTTGACAGTTTTCTATTAAATTCACAAATTCCATTGCACGAGATACTATATACATTGGCTTAAAAGAAGTTAAAATTGTATTCAATAATAATGCACTAAAAAGGGATTAAAATATTTTAAATTGATCAAAATTTTCAAGGATTAGGTACACAGAATATAGTATGTATTTTACCCGTTAGATAGTTGTTTACACCGATTAAGGACCTCTGTCAAAAGAGTTTCAGATGCTGTTGCAGCCAAGACTTGTAAAATCCAATCCAAAGCTGGTATATACAGATTTAAATAAGAATGTAAACAAATATTTTGTCTAGATATTTCACTTTTCACAGATATCGAGAAAAGTTGCCTGTACGTATACAGGAAATCGTAAAAATTTTCTTTTACAAATTCAAGATCAGCTGTCTTGAGTGAGAAACCCACACGACACAAGTAACATCTGGCATATACAGCTACTAGAGGGTCACCAATTCCCCTAATCATTCTAGTAATACGCATCAACACTATATTAAATTCACTAAATGAAATGAATAAAAACATATTTATTATAAATTAGTGAGGAAAATAATAATAATAAATGTATACCATACAAAGAGTGCGTGAAGCAGGGGATTTTCAACGAGTGTATTATTCATAAGAAATCTTAGTCTCATCGAGACAAACGGGTTTGTCACGCGAGTGAACACGCAAGTCGAAACACCTGCCATGTACGCATGTACTATTTTTTGAAAGAAGTAAGAAGTTCGACTTCTCACACTTACATAGCATACGAGATGTATCCTATCCATGAGCGTGCGTGAGAAGCATTTCACGCTCGCTTTATAAGCATGAAAAGTCGAACTTCTCACATGGATTTCCAAAAAATATATTTTTAATTATTGTCGAGATATTTTTGATTACCTAATTGTTAAAAAGCTATATGATCTTATTATTGCCATTTCCACATAGAGTCTTGGTACAAGTTCCCTAATTGATGCAATTTTATAAAACCAATTTTGACAAGTTTCTTTTGCATTTTCTGGAACCATATCAGGTGTAAAATTATCTGGCAAATTTGTTGGAGTTTTACTTCCTGGTCTACAATAATATAAAATAATAGAATGAGGAAAAATTATGGTATTTAAACAATAAATTTTAAATACATGATTTAACTTTAAAGTAAACATACTTAATATATTCTGCCTTTGATTTCAATCTTTCATAAACTAATTTTCCAAAAATATCTAAAATATCTGTGACCAAGACAAATTTACTGGGATAGAATGATATTACTGCTGTGTCTACCAAGAGTTTTGCACACTAAAAACGAAGTATGGTTTATCATTCAGCATTTTGCCAAAGTGTTAAAAAATATGAAACAAATTTTTAAGTATAAAACAATTTAAACTGACTTGAATAGCAATTTTTAATGCTTTAACTCGATGATCTGAATGCCAAGCATGAACAAGTTCATTATTTAATTGTTCAATTCGTGCCATATATTCTTGTTGAGTTAAACCATGCATTTGTCTAACTGAACCATCCTCAAAATCATCCAATTGTTCTAGTCTTGTTTTGACTTTATCAACTAAAGATCCACTGGGCTGAACTTTCATAATCACTATAAAAAATATAATAATTTATATACTATTTATAAATTTCATGCATTTATTCACATACCCTTCTCTCCACCTGGTAGAAAACTTGTGACGATAGATAATTTTTCTAATGTTGTATATTTATTCAATATAATAGCTCTTCTTGATGTCCAAGGCTCAACTAATTCATCTACTTTATCTTTCATTTTTCTACCAATTGCTGTGACATTAGCTGAATAATCCCACTAAAATATTTGAGTAATTTGTATAAATTGAATCACAAGATAAAAGATGTTTATCGAATTATCAGTTTACTTCATCAGATGCCATTTTTGAAAGGGGGTCCATTTCCTCTTTAACAAACTGTGTTAGTGGATCTGAGCCATCAAGAGATGAATGACTTGATAATGGATCACCCATAAAATTAATATTAACAGGAACTGTTGTCTGTGTGGGAGTTGGTGTTCTTGTTGAAGAACTTGTGCTTGTTGTGCTTCGTAAAGTACCTCTTCTGATGCCACCTCGTCCATCTACAACCTTGAAAGTCATTTTTCAAACGTATAACTTCAAACAATTTTTCTAAACAGGCTTAATTTTACTTACTGTTACTGTCACCGGTTTAAGAGGATGATCGTTTACTTCTTCTAAATTTAAAGGCCTCCTTGCTTCATAATCAACTGGTCTAGCAAACCTGCAAGTAGTAGTCGATAAGTGAATCTTTATGAATTCTAATAAAAAATAGCAATAAAAAAGATTGAACTGGCATAGTTAGGCAATTTTTAAGCCTTAAAAATATAAGAATGTTAAATAAGAGTTACCATTCAACATCAGTCATTATGGCAGGTGAATATTGCAGTCTGGAGCAAGAATATTCTTTTCTAACCGAACAGCTGCAACAGTATTTTGATCCGTATCATCTGCACATTATTTTTGTATTTATCATCTCAAATAACAAAAAACGTAAATGGTTGCGAAAGGAGGCTATAGGAGCGGTCGGTTTAGCTCTGGTTCGATTCGAACCCAAGATTACCGATGTGGCCATGTTACCGTTGGAGTAAATATTTGTCGCGCATGCGCTTTGTGTATCATTTTGCCAACTTTGTCATTTAAAATTAAAACTTTCAACAACAAACAATAATATTTATTATCTTTATGATTTTATTAAAACATTAGAAAAGTTTTATAATACATTAGAATTTTATCAGAAAATTAAAAGGAAGCTGGCTTTAATATGATTTGCAGGTTATCAAAAAGATATCGATTATTCTAATCATTCCCAATAAGTGTTCAAAGTAAAAAAATTGTATGGAATAATTAACTGAACGAAAATTGAAGAAGCTAGCCCGAATATAATGAAATAACAAGTAAAAGAAAGACATACAAACTGTTTACTTTATCATTACTTTTTTTTAACAATTGTGTAAAATCCGAAGTGTTGATTAGCGATATTAAATTGTGGGTGTGCAGCTGGCAGCTGCGCTCCGAAGTGCCGAACGCGCGCGAGCGTATGGCATAAATCGATGTTGGATGCGTTGGCAGGTCCGTCCGTTGAGCGAGAGCAATTCAGTGTTTGGGGCCTCTCTCTTTTCTCGCTCGTCGCAGCCGTTCCCTCGTGCCATTCGCGTATTATCGCGCCGTCGTCGTCATTGACCGCGACGACGAATCTCACCTCCCGTTAATTTTAACCCCGTAGCACATCTCGCCGCCCGAGTACCTACGCAAGGTGCAGAACCTATTGTCCGCTGACCATGTCGGCCGTTGACGACGTTTTCGAGAGCTGGGAGGAAATGGAGGAGTCGGGGGTAAGTCGCAACAGCGCGAGCCCAAGCGAGGCCAGCCGTGAAATTCCTGATAATAATAAAGATCTCTGCTTACTGCCTTGACTTAACCTTAAAGTGTGCGTGAGATGGAGGTACTTCGCTTATCACGGTTATCTTCAGGATTTTTCGATCCTGAATGGACTTCTGCTCTTTTATTCTATCGATCAACAAAGAAAAAACTTTCCATTACATCATTGCTTGATTACGAAAATATAGGCTGCCAGGGAGAGAAAGTACTTGGACAAATAGTTCTTGCTGTGTGCATTTTTTTCTTCTCTTCTCTCTAACAATCTTGATCACATTATCGAACTTTCACTGTAGATTTTTTTCTAAAGCCTCACCTAAAATGACTTTAAGGTTTCATCCAACTGTTTACCTTTTACATTTCAGGCTCTTGACAAAAAACTCAAGGCTCTTGACGTGAATCCCGTTGAAGATGAAACAAGAAAGTAAATATCCTCTCATATTAAATTTCAATGAAATAAATAATTGAAATATATTTTTCAAATATTTTTGTTATTTTATATTTTTAGTAAGGATCGTAATTCAGCTACACAAATAATTATATTGGGAGATGAAACTATGCGATCGCAATTTGCACCAAGACCCACAGTGAAAATACTAAAGAGGCCAGATAGGAATTTACAGGATGGACCACTTTTAAATGGTGATAAGCCAAAGCAACCAATCAAATCTTTGAAACAGGTTCATTTTTTATTATATTAAAAACTAGAAATTACAGAGAAAATAAATGTTCTTTTAATTAATGTAATGATTTATTTATTTTAATTAGAGAGAACAAGAATATGCTGAAGCCAGAAAACGAATATTAGGGGAAGAAAAAAGTCCAGAAGAAAAAGTAGTACCAGAAGTTAATAGGATACAAGGCAAACCATTCGTAGGTAGCAGTAGTAATAATTTACTGACAAACATTACAAGAATGCCAATAGGCCCAGATGGAACCAAAGGATTTAATGTACGCAGGTAGCATGTATAAAAAAACTTTCAACTGTAAACATCCATCTCGTTGCTCTTTTCTCTTGACCTTGATATGAAAAGGAAAAGAGACGGCTATGAGGCCGAAAGCAGCAGATTGCTACAACCACCCTGGGTTAACCAGGGTAATGCACTTCTCTGGTATCAAGAGAAGTGTTCTGACAGCTGCTTCCCACGAAGGAGTTTTAAGAAGGGACAGCACACGAATGACGATGCCTTTGTACAATCAGAGTCAGAATAACCATGACTGTGTGACGCTGCTTATTGTCAATGTAACAATTTCATACTTCAAGTTACATAATTATTAAATAAAAAGGTTTTTATTAAAAACATTATTTTTGATCATTTAAAATTAATCTTAATAATTTGTACATTCAATGATCTCCACTTGAGATATAAAAATTAAAAAACAAACAATTGTATTATTTTTAAAAAAGTAGCAAGCCAATCTAGGGTGTAAAATTATAATTTTGAAAATATTGGAAATTAATGTTTATTAAAAAAAAAAGTGGAAACATGGATATTCAAGTATGTTAATAACAATTTTAACTTTTAAGACATAGTTACATTTTTTCATATTTTCCTATATTTTCAATTAAACTAATTTTGATCTTAAAATATCACAGTAATTCTGTGCTTTTGTCTGTCTGTTTTGTAATGAAATATAATTACAGTTATATGTAAACCAATATATCTTGTTTATAAAAAAATGCTTTATAGTGGTGTTAATTAAAACTTCCCTCACAAATGGTTTTTACAAAATCATTTTTTATAAACATATATTTTTCATATTTATTATAAAATATACACTTCTCATAAATGATTAAGATATTTAAAGCTAATGCATTAATTGCATAAGCATTAAAAAATTTCCTTATCCTTAAAAAAAAAAAAAAAAATTAACTTATATTTAACTATCCCACTTGCTTATAACTACAAAAATGTGCTACTGCATTATAAACAAGATCGTTTAAATTAGTGTCAGTGAACTAAAAGTAACAATAGGTGGGTACTAGCTAAAATATTCTGTCAATACTATGAAAAATCAGTTACATATAGTTAATTTATACATGTAAATGATAAAAAATGTTTTTCACTTATATCTATTTAATTATAGTCTTATAATCATTGATGTTGAAGTAATCACCTTACTTCTGATAACAAGGATGCAATTGGTATAGTTCTCTGTTTTTAAAACTTGTATTGCATTCTTCACAATAATGTTTTAAATCGGAGTGTGGTAAAACAAGAGCTGATGAATTCTTTTTTAAGATTATTTGTTTCATATTTACAAGGTTTAATTGCTTATCTTTTTTTTTACACACCTTTCCTGATTTCACGCTACCCTTTAATCTTCTTTCTGTGCTTTTTAAATTTTTTGCTGAACTAATGCCATTAGTCTTAGAAAATATCTTTTTATTTACTGATTGCGTAAGATTTTTCTGTTTAACTGTATCTTCTACAGCACCACTTTGAGGGTTTGAAGAATTAGCTACTGCTAAATGTCTTTTAATTTTAATTCTTGGATAATCTACATTGCACGTATAGTCTTTTTCCAATTTAACAACAGCACATAGAGGGTGTTTATCTGTAGGTTTTGGTGCCTTCTGATCTTTAGAAAGATTTACATGATGAAAATTATCATCTTCAATCTGTATAATTTGTTCATCTATATTATTATGATTTTCTATGGTTTTATCCTCCTGTTTAATATTTAACTCTATAACCATATTTTCACTTTTATGTACACTAGTATTTACACTTTGTTTAATTTCTTCATGTTTAACTTCCAAAATTTTCATACCCTGATTATCGTCTGCATAAGTTTTTCTTTCCTCAGCACCTTCTTTTAGTAAATCTTTTTCACACTCATTTTTTTCTTTTTCTGAATTATTTTTATCTATATTTTCTTCGTATAACATACTATGTATATTTACATTTTCTTCTTTATGCAAACTTTTTCTATTAGAATTTTCTCCTTTCAACATACTTTTTCGACCTACATTACAATCTTTTTGTGAATTCTTTTTACCAAAACTTTCTTCTTCTTGCAAACTTTTCCTGTTTGAATTATCTTCTTTTTGAAGACTTTTTCTTATTAAATTTTCATCTCGTAGTAAAATTTTCTTGCCTAAATTTTCTGCTCGCTGCAAAATTTTTTCTTCTTTATTAAGTTTTTTCTTCATTTGAAAGTCTTTGATTCTTTTATTAAACTCTTCTAAGTTCTTACGTACTCTTAATGACCTCATGCTGTCATCAAGTTTTTCCAATTTGATAATTGGAGTAGGATGAATATTACTTTGAGATATTTGTATATTAACCGGATTTACTAATGAAGGATTAAACATTTCCAGCTTACTCTTGAATTTTGCTTTCAAATTAGCTATGCTTTTTCTCTTTGAACCTATATAATCTACAGAACCTTTTCTAGGCCTCAAAGCCCTATTTAATTTCTCAGCTTTAGAAATTTTAGTCTGAGGAATATCTTTAACTTTATCAGAATCGAGGTTTACAACTGTGGAGTTTGCTTCTCTAAAATTATTATTCTCCCATAAATTTGCATTGGAATTTGAACTGTTATTTATATCTGTAGACTCATTAAATTCACAAACTTTATCAGTAGTATTTGACGTAACATTAGAGCTATGTGGTTGATTTTCTAATTGTACTGGAGAAGTTGTTGTTTTAACTTGTTTAGGAGATGTTTTGTTTACTTTGATACTTGCATTGTTAAGACACTGACACTTTGAACATGACAACATGGGCCCAGAATTTAAATCAAAACTTTGTAAAATACTTCCAGGAAATAACAATGAACTTTCGCTTATATGATCAATCACATCATTCTGACCAACATTGTTGTCTGGTGGTTCTGTTTTTATTTTAAAACGATTCATTTTCACCATGGGAGTTATTATTTTTTCTTCTAAATTTTCTTTTCTCATCCAAGATAATTGACTTTTGAGTTCTGTATCAGTTTTTGCACATTCCACATAGAAGTTGTAAAATTCCTCAAGTTTGTAACTGCAACGGTGGCACATTTGTTTTGGCAATAAATCCATTTCATGAACCTGAAAAAATAAGAAAAATTGTAACTTCTTAAAATTATTGAGCACATTAGGTAGAAAACGGAAACAAAGAATTGTTTGACTTGGGACATTCACGCGAGTGGATAGAGCATTCCGCAAATTATACTTAGAAATAGTAAACATGCTTGACGGAGGTGCCGAATAAGCGCGTAATACTGAAAAGTCCGCAGCCGAATGTAGACACGTTAGATTGAGGAAAAAACGAATGGACTCACGAGGATTGGTAGGATGGCATTGATCTTCCGCACATGACTCTCGTTCTTGTCGAAGATGTCAATGGAGATGCCCGACTGCTTGCCGCAGAGCCGGCACATGCGGCTCTTCTCCAGGGTCTCCATGCCTCCTGCGCGCACTCGGCTTTGAAATGATCACAGGGAGCACGCGGGGCGCGCTGCGGTATTTTTGGCGCGAATTCCCGCGCAGACGCGAGCTCTCAGAGCTCGCGAGCCTCCACCTCCGCGGAGAAGGTGCACGCGCGAGAGCAAGGTCGATAGGCTGCCGTCATGGAGCGCACGCCAGCCAGGGACGCAGGCTGCGCGCGGGCGCTGTCCTCGGCCTCCTCTCCTAGAGCGGCCGACGGCCTCTGGAGTATTACAGAACGGTGTCGAGGGCCGAGCAGCACGATTGAGCGGTGGGTCACGACTCGCTGTCCTGTCCCGTTTCGCGTGTCGCGCCTCAGCGTTCCACTGCCATTATGTCGATGCCGTGCGCGCGCGCGCGTGACGCAGAGAGCCCGAGATTCAGCCGAGGCCGCACCGTTGCTGCCACGAGGGCTATCCGCAGTCCGCACCTGGTGGGCGACGAGGGGCCCGAGGTCGGCCGAGCCAGCGGTGACGCACTGGCGCGCAGAGCTGTATCAGCGTTTCATGACACACACACGCACGCAGAGTCGGTCGGGGGCGCGCGCGCACACGCACACACTTGGCTTGGGAGAGACGAGCACCCAGTCCTTGTTGTAGCTCGCCTTCCGAGAACGGAAAGAGAAGAGACTAAGTGGTATAGGAGAGTTAGCCTGCACACGCACACACGTATCAAATGGCACGCGCAACGGCGCAACGACGCAACTCGCTCCTGTAAGATTGACTTGCCGATAGGTCGTAGAGGGAGCTGGCGCTGCTGACCTGATCGCAGTCTGCAGCTCGCTGGTTGTCCCGGCTAGCTTATCGCTTGGCTTCGTTTCTGTTTTCTCTTCACTTTCCGCCTCTCGTTCCTATATCGCGAGCCTTGCGCTTCCTTTAGTTTCACTATTTTATTTAGTTTCACTATTTTACATTCTTCATTACGTGAAATCCCGCACAACAGTTGAGAATGGACCCTCCAGCATTTTACAGTGCAAAAGACTGTTGTAATATTACTACAAAGATTAACTGTTTAAATTATATTTAATGTTAGAATAGAGCAATGAATGGCTCTCTTTGTTCGCTTTCAACTTTTAACTCGCTGCACCATATAACACTTCATGGCTTTCTCTCATTCGTACATAGGTATGCCGTTTTATGTATTGTAAGGGATTGCGTCGACTTTTTACGCCTTCTCATGTTCGTTATGAAAAGGTTCATGGACTGGCGCGTTTCGTAGACCTTTTTCGGAAATAATGAAATATACAACATCAATAGTTATATGATAGTTGTTCGATCTGAATTCCTTCAACTTTTTTTCTATATGGTTTGAAATATTCTTCATTTTAAAGAAAAATGAAAGTAACAATTAATGTGGTAACTATACATACTTATATGTACTTACTAATAAATGAATTTTAATTATTTACAAATACACGCACGCACGCACGCACGCACCCACCCACACGCACGCGCGCACACACACACACGCACGCCACACACACACACACGCGCGCGCGCGCACACACACACACACACACACACAAAACAGTTAAAAAAAGAACTACCATCATATACTTGCCTCGAAGTGCTTCTGTGCTTCTTAAGGTAATTCTCCGGCCAATGACGTCATAAAAATCACAATATCGCAAAAATTGGGTTATAAGCATATTATTTATGGTGGAAACTCTTCTTTTATCTCTGTATACTATTGTAAAAATAATAAAAAAAGGCGACGTAAAAAATAAGGTGCCTATACGATATATTTGAAACAATACGACTTGTACGATGCAACTATATATAGATATACAAATAATATGGGAATTTTTCTTCAAATAGCCATTTCTCGGAAAATAGTATCGCTTGCCATATATTACATAATATTCTACATTATTCCTTTTTGAGTCTAGTACAATATACTACTTTTTAAGAAAATTGTAAAGAAAATTGGCTTTGCAATTAATTAAAACGAGTCTTAAATACATACTCAGCCTATGCTTTCCATGTTAAAGTTGCAAACTTTAGCACTAACTATCTCAATAATTAGTATCGCTCTCTATACTGGGGGTTTCAAAAATCGATAAAATATATAAAAAAAAATATATGTACACTAATTTTGAAGAAAATTTAAAGAAAATCGATTTCCCGGTGAACCACCTTAAGGACGTTCTCCGAAAAATCGCATTTCCTGTGATTTTTTTTAAACTTGTTGAGAAATCTGGATTTAGTTTAGTACATGCTTCAAGGCCCGACATCCAAAGCGGTATTCAAAAAGAAATGTTTAACTTCAAAGTTGCAGCGTTAACATCCCTATCTAAGCTCGTTTCAAAAATACATTTTGATTTACTGTAAAAAAAAGTTTTCTTTGTGGTTTTTTTTTCAACCGTAAGGCATAAAACTAGAAATTAAGAGGAATAATATGGTATAATTTTCAATATGGTAAGCGGTATTAATTTCAGAGACATAGCAATATAAATAGAAACTCGCCATGTTATTTGTATATCTTTATATAGTCACACCGTGTAAGTGGTATTTATTTCTAATATCGTATTGACACCTTTTTTCTTAAACCGTCATTTTTTTATTATTTTTGGAGTAGTATGTATATAGAGACTCATGAAGGGTTTCCATCATAAATAATATTTTTAGATCCCAGTTTTTGCGATATTGATGAAGTTGAGTCGGAGAACGTCCTTAATAATTATTTTCATGAGACATATGTAAACAAAATAAACACACGAAACTGACATTTTGCAAGCATTGTTTTCAACCATTATGTATGATTCGAGCGCGAAAGCAAATAACGCATGCAACGATTACTCATGCATTACTATACTGAATATGCATATATAGATTATATGCCAGAAAGATTTTACAACTGAATAATTTGCTGTAGCTTACAACTTTGTCGGTACTTTACTGAACTTTTCCATATATTATATTAATTTTTGACTATTAAACGTAAATTTGATTATTTGTTTGACGTTATAATTTTTTAAAATATAATTCTGATATTATGATGTACTATATAGTACATCATAATATCAAAATAAAATAAAACATTTTATGTTTTATTTTAATTAAATAGTACATTATGTAGCAAGGCAGAAAAGTCGCTCTTGATTCCCGGGGATGGATTCACTGCCCGAGCGAGCGAAGCGAAGCGAGGACAGTGATCACCCGAGGGAATCATCGACTTTTCTCCCGAGTTACATATAGTACTTTATTCCCATCTCAACTGTGGCCACTTTTGTATTTGGAAAGTGGGACCGACGGAAATATGGGGAGTGTTTGTAAACGTGGGCGGCGGCCGACAAAAAGAGGGAAATACGGCCATATTTCCCTCTTTTTGCGGGAAATATGGCCATATTTCCCTCTTTTGCGGGAAATATGACGATATTTCCCGCAAACGTTAATTTGTTGAAAGAGGGAAACAAATCTCACTTTTGTCCCGCTTTTCAGGGAAAAAAGTGGCCATATTTGTTGAGATGGGAATAAAATAAAATAATAATTTTGTTTTTTTGCGTAGAAGAACGCCGGAAATAATTAATAAAAAAAACAATAATAACTATATGAAGAGTATATTGATCTAATTAAAGTTAAATGCAGGTTATTTCTACCTGAGAGAGAGAGAGAGAGAGAGAGAGAGAGAGAGATAGATAGATAGATAAGCCTTTATTTCACCCAACAGGTAAAAATTATAAATCATACAATAATAAATACATAAATATCATGACAATATTCATATGAGAAAACATATGAAAACACGTGTATAAAATAAATATAAAAAAATAAATATTAAAAAAACAAAGAAGTCATCAATGTTACTAGTTAGAGAAAAATGTAAATAAAAAATTACTAACAAAGCTTTGGTCAAGGCAAGTAACACTAATAGCATGAATATAAAAAGCACTTCAAGAAGTGTTAACTAGTGGTGACTAGTGGTCGATATCACAGTTAGCGCTAATTGTTAAACAATATTAGCTAAGTCGAGAGGCAAGATAGCCAGAATTTAATTCGATAAAAACAGATAATAACAACAATACTTAAAAGTAGTAATACTAATAAAGCTGCATGCTGACCCGCAGAGAGGGCTACGAGTCCAAGTCTAAAAGATATTGACGTACCGCCCTCTTGAAGGAAAAGATTGACGGTGAGTGGCGAAGGGAAGAAAGAAGAGAGTTCCAGAGACGGGCACCTTGAACTTGAAAACTGCGAGCACCCGATTCAGTGCTCACCAAAGGGACTTTAAGATCTTGTTCCTGACGGGCACCCCTACTAGAAGACCTGGGAGTATAGGCCGAAAAAAACTCGGCAAGGTAGCCTGGCTCTTTGAGTTTTAAAACTTTGAAAAGTAAAATCGCCAAGAGAGAGAGAGAGAGAGAGAGAGAATTTCTTCCACAGACACACGCGCGCGTGCGTGCGCACGCACGCGCACACACACACACACAGGGAGTCTCTACAACCTTGCGCATGCGTGTGCGCTCGCCATGTATAAGGTATACCTATATATAGGAGAGCGCTATATATAGGTATACCTTATACACGCGAGCGCACACGCACGCGCAAGGTTGTAGAGACTCCCACATGGGAATTTTCCGACGAAAAGGTTTCTCACATCTGGCTAAGTCCCCCTCTAGAGGGGGGTCACAGATCAGTCTCTCGACCTTTCTCTTTCATGCTCACTCCATGTGGGCCATATTTAATGAATTTTATTTATTCTTACTGAATAAAATTATGACTAATTAGAAATTTCTATGAAAGAGTCTTCTGCAAAATGAAAGGTATTAATATTTGAAACTGCTACTATTAATTATTTAATTTTAATATTAATTAAAATAATAAACGAAACCTCTTTTAACTGCTTTAGCAGAATATACTTTCTCAAAGAGATATAAAATCTTGATTAAAATTTTATTTCCATATTGCAGTAGCGCAAATGTTTCTAAAAATTTATGCATAGATTCTTCACCCTGTGAAATACTAAAATCGAAATGTATATACGTCCGAGACCGACAAGATAAAAGTTTTGCATATAATTGAATTGTAGATTTTTTTACCCTCCATTATTGTACTTGTTGATAGAATTTTTTTCTCGATCAGGCGGGGGTTATTTAGAAATAAAACAAGTTTTATTTCTGGCGAATATTTAGCGACGTTTCGTTGGCTGGTCTGCCAACCTCTTCAGGCTAATTTTTATTGAAAAAAACCGATGTTAGTTTTTTTACACTTAATTATACAACACATAATATAATTTAACGCAATAATACCTTCAAAAGTTATAATGTTAACACATGTTAACAAGTCAGTGATCGAATTTTATTTCGTCAATAATGAATTTTAAAAATACGACAAAATACACATAGGAACCGGCGTTTATATACCCCGTTGATATACCCAGTTTATATACCCCGTTTCATAGCAACACGTGCAAAAAAAAATACGATAATTTTAACAAATACTTTTCAAACAAATTATTCAAGTTGGAAATTCAGGACATAAACTTACACATCAATTTTTTCATCAAAACCCGTAAAAAATTAATGAAACTAATGCATGGATTCGCATATAGACCTAGTAGCCTCAGATACATTTTTTAATTTGTCCGCATCAAAATTCAACAGTCCGGAAAAAATACGACTATAAACAATATAACAAATTTTTATCATTAAAACCAAAAATCTTGAAAACCGTGAATAAACACCAGTGGGTAAAGAACCTCAGTGACACAGAAATTCCACCGGATGTTCTCGACATTGTGGCTTTAGGCCCTAGTTTTAGTAGTGCTTCAAGTGTAACCAAAGATGATGTTTGTGTGATAGTTAAGAATGTGGAAAACTTTACAATCGTTAGACATAAACCATACCATCAAAAATGACATCCGGGAAAAAATTACCAATAACATCAATATGACGCTTAGAAAAGTAAATCACATTTCAAATGAGGAAAAAT
This sequence comes from Torymus aiolomorphi, assembly GCA_036365515.1. NCBI lineage: Eukaryota > Metazoa > Arthropoda > Insecta > Hymenoptera > Torymidae > Torymus > Torymus aiolomorphi. Next base: position 39,863,252 of record CM070876.1, on the reverse strand, counting down.
CGTTTAAAAATAAATTAAATACAACCAAAACCTTTTTAAAAAATAACCCGAACATTTTATTCACTAAAGCTGATAAAGGCAATATAACGGTCTGCCTCAATAAATCTGATTATCAAACCAAAATGTTAGACCTTTTGTCGGATAGAAATACTTATCAAAAAATAAACAAAAACCCGTTGGATTTATTACAAAGAAACACTTCAAAAATTTTAAAATCCCTTAATGATAACGAATTCCTCCAAAAAAATTTTCATAACAATCAACTCACGTTAACGCGGACACAGTTTTGGCGAAATGTTATGGATTACCCAAAATTCATAAAGAAGATACTCCCTTACGTCCAATTATTTCTTTAGTAAATAGTCCGACATATTGGTTATCAAATATTATTTATAAACAGTTAAAAAAATGCATAACACTTCCACTTTCTCATATCAATAACAGTTTTGAATTGAAAAACAAACTTGAAAATATGCAATTAGACAACGATTATGTGTTATTATCGCTAGATGTAAAATCCCTGTTTACCAACATTCCGGTTGAATTGGTGTGCGATAGCATAGATAGGCGAGCACACTCTATTGTTCCGAATTGCATGATTTCAGTAGACATAATAAAAAACTGCGTTCATTTTCTGTACGACAATACATATTTTACGTTTAATAATGAATATTACAGACAAACATTCGGTACACCGATGGGTTTTCCGATTTCCCCATTTTTTGCTGACATTGTAATGGATGATCTGGAAAAAACATGTTTAGACAGTTTGAAAAGTAACCATAATTGTACACCCCTTTTTTACTACAGATACGTGGATGATACTATTATCTGTGTAAAAAAGGAACATATTGATCATGTTATAAAAACATTCAATTCATATCACAATAGTTTACAATTCACGCATGAATTAGAAAACAATAACAGCATAAACTTTTTAGATCTAACCATCATAAAAAAGAATAATTCGATTATCACTAATTGGTTTCAAAAACCGACCTCTTCTGGCAGAGTCATAAACTATTTCTCACATCATCCAATACAGCAAAAGAGGAACATCATCTATAATTTGGTAGACCGAGCATTATTGTTGTCACAAAAAAGTTTCCAAAAAGTTAACCTACGTAAGATTAAGACCATGTTACTCACTAATGATTATCCGCTAGAATTCATTAACCGAAACATACGCAATCGTAGAATTTCTCTTAAATATAAACAGAACAATAACAATAACAAGTTTAAATATCTTCCCAGAGTTCAGTTGCCATTTCTTATTAATAATTACAAAAAATTGTCGGCCATTCTTAAAACACATAATATTATGTCGATTCCACTAGTGAAAAGAACTCTTAACTCGATTATAAAATTGGGAAAAGACGTTACGAATAAATGGGATCGAACGAATATTGTATATAAATTCATATGTAAAGAGTGTCCGGCGACATATATAGGTGAAACCAAAAGAACCTTAAAAAGCGCATTAAGGAGCATAAAAACAACAAAAACTCAGAGTCAGTGGTGGTCTTGTGCAGACTCGTAGGGCCGCGGTGCAGCTCTACGAGGGCATCTAGTGGGGAGAGCAGAAAGGTTATGGAGAAAGTGAGGTTAGGTATGAGAGAGGTCGGTAAGGTAGGTTGAGTTTCATCCCAGGTTACCATCGTGGACTCATCAGTAAGGCTGATGGTAACCTTGCCTTAGACTCGGGTAGGATGTCTGTACTAATCTTGGAAGTTCTATATATACTAACCAAGGACTCGATTCGGCCACTTGCGAGAGTTGAGACTTGGCACGAACTCTGGTGGCAGAGCTGTGAAGCTTGAACTGCCACAGGCGCCCTCCCCAGTGCCGAGGCCGTAGGCGAGGAACGAGAAGGTGGAGTGAGTGCCCGAGCGGAGGCGAAAACTTAATTGATGTTAGTGGGGACGAGGTTACCGACAGCGAGGATGTGTGATTTACAGGTCAGGAAGTGTGGATTGCGTGGTTGCCTACATCCTAAGCTTTACTGCTCCCAAGAGCTCCACAGCTGTGGCGGTTGCAGCAGGTCCGCCATCGTTGCTTGGTGGAGATACGGGTTTGGATGTCGAAGAGTGGAGCCGGAGCATGGTTACCATTCGGTCTGTTGCCATGTTGCGGCGATAAGGTAGAGAATGGGTTTATCGGGCTCCGGGCATCCCGGCCGGCAATGCCGTCTATTTGTCACCTAGCCAATTTTTGCCATGTGTGACGACGGTTCGAGGATTGGGTTTTTACCACTGTACCGCTCGCTCGAGGCGTCATCTGTCGCACGCCTTGAGGGGTCTCTTTTTGTGGTTTGTCGGATTGAATTGTATCAGAAGGTTGCGTGTTCAGATCACGTCGGGGTCACCAGTGTGCAGACTCGTAGGGCCGCGGTGCAGCTCTACGAGGGCATCTAGTGGGGAGAGCAGAAAGGTTATGGAGAAAGTGAGGTTAGGTATGAGAGAGGTCGGTAAGGTAGGTTGAGTTTCGTCCCAGGTTACCATCGTGGACTCATCAGTAAGGCTGATGGTAACCTTGCCTTAGACTCGGGTAGGATGTCTGTACTAATCTTGGAAGTTCTATATATACTAACCAAGGACTCGATTCGGCCACTTGCGAGAGTTGAGACTTGGCACTTACTCTGGTGGCAGAGCTGTGAAGCTTGAACTGCCACAGTCTCACACCAAAATGAGTTTAATCACCACTTCGATTGGGAGAATGTTCAAATTTTGGATAACGAGAGCAATTACAAAAAGAGACTCACAGCCGAAATGATACATATTAAATGTCATTTGAATAGCATAAATAAGAAAGAAGATATTTTCACACTGAATAAAGCGTACTTTCCGGTATTGAGGAAATTTAAATGCTAGCTGTGACTTGTTATTGTTTTGGTTTCTGTGTGTATACTCAGCTCAACGGGGTATATAAACGCCGGTTCCTATGTGTATTTTGTCGTTTTTTTAAAATTCATTATTGACGAAATAAAATTCGATCACTGACTTGTTAACATGTGTTAACATTATAACTTTTGAAGGTATTGTTGCGTTAAATTATATTATGTGTTGTATAATTAAGTGTAAAAAAACTAACATCGGTTTTTTTCAATAAAAATTAGCCTGAAGAGGTTGGCAGACCAGCCAACGAAACGTCGCTAAATATTCGCCAGAAATAAAACTTGTTTTATTTCTAAATAACCCCCGCTTGATCGAGAAAAAAAATCTATCAACAAGTTTTGCATATATTATGCGTATTCCATTTTATAACGCACATCACACATATTATACGATGGAAAAATCCCTAATATACTTTTAACTGTATTAGGCGAGTACTTTTTCAAGTAATTTATTAAGCTTGCCCGGCGAAGCACAGAAATTAGACTGGATGTAAAATTGTCTATGTAAACTAGAAAACAAGTCCTGTAATCGATATGAGTGTACAACGCAGGGCGCAGCCTGGGAATGTACAAAACGGTATCAAAAGATGCCATTTTGAAAAGTGTACGAGGTTTCTATATGTCTTTCATTTTATATGCTTTTGAAAAATAGAATTATGGAAAAATAATGCTTTATCATATCTTTCTTATATCATATAGTTTATACATTCACTTTTGAATGATCAATATTTTATTAAAATGAGATTGTTGTTTCATATTTGTTAAACCTAGTTTTTTGTATTCAATTTGAGCTAGATTAAAAAAAAAATTTATTTTGAAACCTCATTTCTTACTTCATTGTGCACAAGTAAGTCGGAATAGCATTTATGTTAAAAGGAAAATCACATATATTTTCATATAGTAAAATATATTATATATCACACACCCTTCCAATAATATACGCTTTAAAATAGTTTTCAATTCTAAACATTTTACAATTTGTTTTTCATAAATAACGGAGTAATGATCTATAAAATGATAATAAGACCCATCTTAACCTACGCCTCGACGATCTGGGCCAACACAAACAAATCTAATCACCAAAAAATACAAACGGTACAGAATAAAACACTCCGCACAATTTTAAACGTCCCTAGATACACTAAAAACACTCTAATTCATAAAGATTTAAATGTTGAGTACATCAAAGACTACATCAAAGAAGCCGGCAAAAACTTCTACAACAGAATTTCGGAATCAAAATATCAAATCATTAAAAACTTAGGCAACTACGATTCTGACCCGAGAGACAAATACAAGAGACCTAAAGACTTTTTGCATATAGATCCACCCACATAAATCCTAGTAAATAACGCAAATTTACGATGTTTCAAATACAACAGATCCAAGCCAAGGACAAATGCAGACATACCAGATTTACCTTCCCCTTACTAATCTTTTTCTTTTCAGGATCACAACAAGAAGACGCACCTCATAGATTAAACTCGCTCTCTCTCCTTTCACGCAAAAGGAGATGCAGCACGTCATGCTGGCGACTTATATTCAGTGCGCCTCAAAACCGCAACGAATGCCTGACCGGACCGGCTGGCGGATGCGGCGTCTCCCTCTGGGTGAATCTTTTTCCTCTAAACTCTCTGCCGCATGTCACCTTTGCTCTATAACTTCTGATAGTGTGGAAATGCCCTCACAGGGCAATTACGCACAACTTCCTCTTTTTGATTTCCTTCTTTAAGCAGAGGTAACTGGAATCCCCCAGGCTCCTCCTACGTGGATTCATTTCTACGTAAGAGGCTCCTGGACGGTGATCCGGGCAAGCTGTACCTCACTGGTAGGGGGCGACGGAGGGGGCCCCCACCATCCCTTCTTTCTTTCTTTTTGTTTCATTTCAGGCCCTGAGGAGGAGCCGGAGTGGGCTCGAAACGTTGGGCAATTTGGTGGTGGGGGGCAGTCAGATCGTCCTTTGCTAACAAAGTTTTTTCCAGGTTTTAATTAAGTTTTTATTTCAGATTCTGCGGAGGTGATTATAAACAAGGACAATCTGACTGCCATAAATATTAATTATTTTAATTTAATTTGTAAGACTATAAGACCGATGGAAAAATTCTTATCAGTTGATTGTATTTTACGAACTTGTATCAGCAAAGTAGAAATACAACTTTACGGCTTCAAAACAGGTCGTAAAGTACGTAATACTTTACGGACACATATGACGAAAAATAATGTTCGGTCCACGCGTAAAATTTTACAGTCTCGTGAGAATTGTGTGTCCGAGGACCGGCGTAGTCGGCACACGGTCTGTAAAATGCAACTTTCCGGCCTATGGGACCGAAAACTACTATTTCGATATACGTGTCCGTAATATTCGATTTTACGGATTGATGCGTTTGCGGATGTAAAATGCGATTTCGCGTACCTACCCGGATCTCGGCTTCGCCAGTCCGCGTGCGCTGCGATCACTCCTCAATCCGTGAAATCGCATTTTACGGCCTTGTGACGAAAAATACTATTTCGGTCCTACCGTCCTAGACCGTACAGTTTGATTTCACGTACCACACAATTAATCCCACGAGGCCGTGAAACTTTACGGCCCAGGAGCGAACATCACTTTAAGGTAAGATGATAATAATTAATGAATATTTATAATAGTTTACAAATAGGAAAAAGTATAGCCAAGAAGGTGTCAAGGGGGATATGCCGCGCGATGATTACAAGGCCGTGAAATGGCATACGGACGAACACTATTTTTTCATATCATATCCGTAAAATTCCATTTTATGGACTGTCAGTGCAATCGACTTTTATGGCCTAAAAACAGTCCGTCAAAACGAATTTTACTGCTATGATATAAAAAAATATATTCTAATGTTTTTTCATGGCAATACGAAAATCGAGACTTTTAAAGTAAGAATATAAATTGTACAATTTTTGTTTATTGATGTCATATCATTCTTAAAAGATGAGATCAAATAAAAAAATGCTGTGCAGCTACGTCACATTTTAAAAATAATTATGCAATAATAAAAGCTTTGTGACGTCAAACAAATATTTTACACACGTGTACTCACCGTGCAAGTTTCCTCGCGCATATATATGGTTTACCAGCTGTTAAATTGATTAAAACTAATTTAACCTTGGGACGCTCCGATAAATAAGGAGTATAGGTAGTAGGTCAGTCTTTCCTAGGTAAACGTTCGATTAAGAGTAGCGCTGCAATGAGCGCATAGAGGTATTATAGATAGAGTATATAGGGAAGTGAGGCCTCCGGCCGTCGCAGAGTTAGAAAAAGAGCGAAAATCGCGGGACGTAGCTGTCTCTCTCTACTCGCGCGTGCGCAGTACGCGTAGAAAGGGAGCGTTAGCGCCATCGCATGCGCGTGAAGAGAGAGAGATAGCTACGTCTCGCGATCTTCTCTCTCTTTCTAACGTTCGGACATTTTCACTTGCGGGCAGCCCTATGTCTCCCCTGCTCTATCTATAATACCTCTATGAATGAGCGTCATCTATATCCACCCTTCTTGAACTCTATCAATTTTCTTCTCTTTAGCATTCTCCATCAACCTTTCATTTTCCTTTTGTCTATTTTTCTCTGTTATTATCATCCTTAATTTATATTTACATTTCTGCGGGGTAATACTTCTTATTAACAGTCTGCGTTTAAAAAATTTCAAATTTGATTAAATTGTTTTTAGTTTGTATGTAAACCTATTTACTAATTTAATTGTCATTTATATTTATATGACGTGTGTGTGTGTGTGTGTGTGTGTGTGTGTGTGTGTGTGTGTGTGTGTGTGTGTGTGTGTGTGTGTGTGTGTGTGTGTGTGTGTGTGTGTGTGTGTGTGTGTGTGTGTGTGTGTGTGTGTGTGTGTGTGTGTGTGTGAATAATGCGAAACAATCAGAAATCCACTTAGTTTGCTTAAAATACTACCGACGACTGCAGGGACCTGTTTTTTTCATTCAATTTTCAAATTTGAGAAACAATCTTTTTGACAAGTTACAGTCCTTTACTAAATCTACAACGTCTCAAAGAGTTTTTTCTGAAAATTCAAAATTGACAGAGAAAAACGGGTCCCTGCAATTGTCGGTGACAGCTAGGGGAGCCGCACATCACCTTAATGAGATTGAATATTTATAAATTAAGGTTTCGATTTTGCATCGTTGGTTATTGTATTATCTAATAATTCGACTTTTATTAGTAGCAAAACTTTAAAAAAGATCAACATTTTTTTGTGGATTTTCACTTTTATAATTTTTTCGGTAATATTTTTTTCATAGTATATTAAATATATATTTTTGGTATCATTATTTAATACTTGGCAACTTTTTTAATGTCTTGTCCATAAGGATAATTTTTTTTTTTTTTTGACAAGTTTCTTGGCTTATATTTTTTATAGAAGCTAGGAGTGTGCACACCAAGCTTTTCAGATTTCTCATTAAATTTTTATCTCGTTTTCTCGGAGATGTTGGAGCCTATCGGCACTTATATACTTATCGACATTATCGTATTTTCCGTTGTTTTTATTCAATTTTTATTTTTACTAATTATATACAAACACTGGATGCCTGCGATAATTTTAAAAAAGTAAAAAATGAATTTAAATAATGTAAAATTTGATGTAGAAATCTGTAATTGGCTCCGACATCCTCGCAACGAGTTATAACTTCACTAATAATGTATTTTTTATATTTTTATCGAGTAAATCTCTAACAGACATTTAAATCAAAAAAGACAAGTTTATATTTTAACGAAATATTCTATTCCAAGAGGCCGTAAATACTCAATTGCAGATTTTTATATTTGATTTTTCATATTTCTCAATCAATTTTCGTATTTTCATATATTGAAGCACGCGCACAATCTGTTTACTTCAAAGAATGTGACTCTGCTCGAATATTAGAGAAAATATATGTATATTAAAAAATAAATTTGAAAAATCAGTGAATCTCGGTAATCATGTATAACGTGTGTGAGCAGGGCCGTCTTTTGACATCATGGGTCCCTAGGCCAGAATAGTTTTGGCGGGCCCCAACATTTACTTCTAATATAAATCTCCTGTAGAAAAGAACAATAAATACATAAATTAACTAAAACTTTATCTAATAATTACATTCCCAGGCCTATAAATTTGTTAAATAAATTTGAAAAATTATAATAAAGATTATAACATACAAAAAAATTATCATAATAAGTAAAGATTATAATATAAAAATAAAAGCAATTATTTAAATAAGTTTTAAACCCAAGCCGCCGGGGGCGCGAGGTCTACGCATATAAGCTTATGTATTATATATATTATTATACTCCCTAGCGAGTCACGTAGACATGCATTAATAAGCAATTATTTGAATAATTTTTAGACTCAAGTGGCCGGGGGCACGAGATCTATGCTTATAAGGAAGTCATGTAGACATGAAAAAAAGTAAAACTAGTATATTTAATAGTATATTACGCACCGAGCTGGGGGCTGGCTAATTTTACTCCCGTGGAGCGTATACTATTTTTTTGCCTAGCGGTACTTTCGGCCCGCTAGGCAAAAAATAATTTTTAAACCCAAGTAGCCGGGGGATGCGAGGTCCACGCATATTAGGGAATTACGTAGACGTGCAACAATGAGCAAGACAATTATTTAAACAATTTTTAAACCCAAGTAGGCGGGGGATATAAGGCAGGGTTGCCGGATGTGGCGATTTCTCGCCAAATTGGCGATTTCTCTTGTAAATGGGGACTGGATTTTATGGTTTGGCAACTGGCGACTATTTGGCGATTTAAAACAAAACGAGCAAGTTTTATGTAAATGTAAAAGATCATTGTCTCAGGTGCGTCTCGGCCGGCTCGGGTCCAGGGTTTCCAGAACTTGCCGAGCTCAAGTCACCGCTAGATGACGCTGAAGTAGCCCAAAACCGTGAGAACATAAAAAACTTTTTTTAACCCAAGTAGGCGGGGGATATGAGGTCCACGCATATAAGGGAGTCATGTAGACATGAAAAAACGAGAAAAACAGTTATTTAAATAATTTTTAAACCCATGCTGCACGCAATGTCCACGTACACAATGGAGTCATATAGACATGAAAAAATAAGCAAAAAGATTATTTAAATAATTTTTAAAACCAAGTAGGCGAGGGATATGAGGTCCACGCATATAAGGGAGTCATGCAGACATGAAAACATAAGCAAAACGATTATTTAAATAATTTTTAAATCCAAGTAGCCGGGAGACTCAAGGTCCACGCATATTAGGGAATTTCGTAGACGTGCAACAATAAGCAAGACAATTATTTAAACAATTTTTAAACCCAAGTAGGCGGGGGATATGAGCGTCCACGTACATAACGGAGTTACGCAGACGTGCGACGTAAGCAAGACTTTTATTTCAAAAATTCTTAACCTCTATAACTCAACTTCCTTATATGCGTGGACCTCATATCCCCCGGCTACTTGGGTTTAAAAATTATTCAAATAATAGTCTTGCTTATTCTTGCATGTCTACGTGACTTCCTTATATGCGTGGACCTCATATCACCCGGCACTTGGGTTTAAAAATTATTTAGATAATGGTTTTGCTTATTGTTGCACATCTACGTAATTCCCTAATAAGCCTGGACCTCATATTCCCCGCCTACTTGGGTTTAAAAATTGTTTAAATAATGGTATTGCTTATTGTTGCACATCTACGTAATTCGTTAATATACGTGGACCTCGCGACCCCCGGCTACTTGGGTTTAAAAATTATTTAAATAATCGTTTTGCTTATTTTTTCTTGTCGACATGAGTCCCTCATATGCGTGGACCTCATATCCCCCGGCTACTTGGGTTTAAAACTTATTAAAATAATCGTTTTGCTTATTTTTTCACGTCTACATGACTCCCTTATATGCGTGGATCTCATATCCCCCGGCTACTTGGGTTTAAAACTTATTAAAATAATCGTTTTGCTTATTTTTTCACGTCTACATGACTTCCTTATATGCATGGACCTCATATCCCCCGCCTACTTGGGTTTAAAAATTATTTAAATGATTGTCTTGCTTATTTTTTCACGTCTACATGACTTCCTTATATGCATGGACCTCATATCCCCCGCCTACTTGGCTTTAAAAATTGTTTGTTTTTTTTTTCGCATCACTTCCTTAAATAAAAGGTCATCGGAGCTTAGGGTACAACAGTTATGTTGTGTATTCGCAAGTTGCTATGCGTGGGTCTATTGGCGTTTCTAGCTCTGATTTTCCCTATCCTCTGGCTAGCAAGGTTTGCTTTCACCAGAGCTACCATACACAACTTGACGCCTCTATCCATTAGGTTAGGTGGTTTAGGGATTAAGGGCTTATGGTTTAGTATTTAAGTTTTCGTTGTCTACTTGCTGTGCATATTTTGGTTGTAAATGCTTATGGTTTCATAATTAATAATATTTGGCTCGTCAGTGCGTCCGGCCCCTAACTTGCTTCGGGCCCTAAGCCCTGGCCTATTAGAACTTTGCGTAGACGGCCCTGCCCTGTGTGTAAGGCATCTGATGCACTCTCTATAGAGACAGGAGCAGTGCCAAATGAGCGGACTTCTGCTACACTTCGAGTGAGAAAGCAGCGCTCTCGATTCGGGAACGCTGCTGCCCCGAATTCGGGACAACAGCAGCCTCGTGCGTTGGGAACACGTGATCGGGATAGCAGCAATCCCAACTCGGGACGACAGTGCGCCCGAGGTGAGATCGCTGTATTCCCAAACTGATGAGAGCGCTGCGCTCTCAGCGCCCGCGGCAGAGAGCTGCTGCCCCGATCTTTTTTCCGTGTGGCAAACCTTATACTTATACCTGCTATCTGGAAATCCCTCAACTGTAAAAATGTCTTTTGTATAAAGACGTATATTTTTATGTTCTCTGTATAGTTTTAAAAATATATGAAAGAGTGGTATATAGGCACCCTACCATATCAGCATTGTAATGTTATTTATTTTCTTCAATTCTAGAACTGTTTTTAAAACTACGATTAAAAATGAAGTCTCTTAATTCATTAGTTTTTTATTGTATTTTGGTTTGAAAATCCAAATAATGAATGAAATGACTTTATAATCACACATCATTAACTTTTAAGATTATTTAGTGATAATTGATCAGCTGCAGTTTTTTCTTATTATGTTGCTGGAAGTGAGTGCGGCCAGTCAAGCGTGAATGCATGCTGTTATAAATAAGTATACAACACATCTATTACCGATGGAGGCACCACGTGTCTTGTTGACGCTGCAATAAGCGAAACCCTTGACAGTCGCGTCATCCATCAGAGGTATATATTAATATATACCTATATATATATATGATCCAGACCGTGCGCCATCACCATGCGGGGGCAAGAGCGGGAAACAGTGCGGCGCGCGGACTCGACCAATCGACTCCATTTGCGCACTCGGCGCGTGTTTACGAGCCTATTTGCTCGGCTCCACAGCAACACCTGACGTGCGCTGCGGTTCGCGCATGTTAAACGTTGCTGCATGGTAAATGAGGCGGGAGGGGTCTGCTTAGCTTACTCAACTTACTGCTATCTCGACAGCAGCAGACCAGTAGTAGCGCGCGAGCCGACAAACGAAGTAGCTGCATGTAGCTGCGGTTCATAGGATATACCAGCGATGCAGCAGTGCGGCAAAATAAAGCAGCAACACTGATAGAATTTATCTTATCGATCATAATCTTCATTATCTTGTTGTGTGATGATCGCGCGCGTAAGTAGCGGTATCAATTGAGTGATTTTCATATTTTCTCATCGCCCCCGCCACCGCCGTCACCACGTAACACCAACGCACGGAACGTTATTGAAGTAAAGTGGAGAATAAAAAGACGTGTGCGACGAAGCTTTCAGATTCAATGGTTCATAAAGTCCTTGTGCCCGAGGCCGAATATACTCTACTAGCTGGAAAACAAAAGTGAATCACCAAGCAGTCTTAAATTTTCGTCTCTTCTAATTAATCGATCGAATTGTTCTGGAAAAGACTTGCTTCTTTTTCAGGACAAACTGAATGCTCACTTAGGGGATGACCTTAGATTTTTACCTGGATTACCTTCATTTTCATTTTCTATTTTAGGTTTTCCTGCTATAATATCATTGTTATAATTGTCATATTCTTCCTGGGTTTCACTTCCATTGGTATTTTGGCATATAATTTTTTCAAAACTGCGATAGCTGAGGAAAAATTAGTCAATAATGTCAAAGTTCCATCGTGGATGCATTGGATATGGAACAATAGTTCCACAAATACTACAGCTTTTAAATCCACCATAAAACCTATTGACGAGTAAGTACAATGAATAACAATGGTGATAGGCAATATTAAAAACTTTGTCATTCATAATAATTACAGGCATTATATTGTATGTTACTATACAATAAATAGTGATCAAACTAATCCAATCAAACTGGAACCAAATAATGTGGACCCCTATCTTTGTACACATATTCTCATAGGGTTTGCTTCAGTAGCAAATTGTACAATTGATTTAGGAAAGGACTTAAGTGTGTATCAACAAATGGTTGCATTGAAAAAAATTAATCCAAATTTAAAAGTTATGGTCACTGTAGGAGGTGCAGATAATAGCCCTGGTTTTCCAGAAATGGTATTAAATCATGCTAACAGAAAAACGTAAATTGATTTTATTTTTAATTATCAATTAGTAAAAATATTGCTGATAATAAAACTTATTCAAAGATATCTTATAGGTTTATAAGATCAGTTTTAAATGTAACAAAAACTCTAAAATTAGATGGATTAGATCTAGATTGGGAATTTCCAGCATGGGCAGGCAATGATGTAACTGGTCGCCAAAGTATACATTTTGCACAATTAATATATGAATTAAGAAAAGAGTTTGATCGCAGTGGTCAAAAGTTAGTTCTTTCAGCTGCTGTTGCAGCTCCTCAAGCTATAATTGACCAAAGTTATGAAGTTCCAGCAATAGCAGAGTAAGTTTGTATACAATGGCTGGCATTTATTAAAAATAGTCATTGTTGAAAGTTTAAAAAAAAATTATTTATTTCAATTCTCAAAAATTTATATTTGTTATCAAAAATAATGTTGAACACACATATCACATATGTGTATAGTATCAATATAGGATAATTAAAATTGATTTTTTAGTTAATTAAAATGACATTAAGTAATGATGGACCATAAATATTTTATTAAGGTATATCTAAATTGAATTGTATTTTAATCTGTATCAAAGCCATACTCTTATCTAAAGTTTGATTTTTACTTTATATCATTTGAAAAGTATGTTTTTTCACATGATCGTATCTTAAGTATAAAAAATAAAATACTTCATTAATATATATATTTTTTATTTTTAACAGGCATATTGACTTTGTAAATTTAATGTCTTATGACTACCATTTTTATATATGGTATTATCCAGTGACTGATTTGAATTCTCCCTTATACCCAAGATCATTAGAAACAGGGTACTTAACATCTTTAAATGTAAATTTCTCAGCAAATTACTGGATTTTAAAGGGAATGCCTCGAGAAAAGATCATTATAGGCATTCCATTATATGGTCATTCTTATAAATTGTACAACCCTTCCAATCACAACATGCAAGCCCCTGCTAGTGGTTATGGAGAAACTGGAACTTTAGGATTTGTGACTTATTCAGATATTTGCAAGTTTTTAAAAAATGGGGCTGTAAGAGTTTTTGTCAATGACAGTCATGTGCCATATGCATATAAAAATAATGAATGGATTTCATACGACGATATTTCCAGCGTGAATTACAAGGTATATTAATTTATTTAAAATGAATTCATTTTATGAATGAATAAATACAAAAAATAATTTACAATGAATTATGAATTTCAGGCAACATGGATTAAATCTAATGGTTTCAAAGGTGCAATGGTATTCTCATTAAATACAGATGATTGGAATTTCACATGTGCACCAAATCACAGATTTCCATTGACAAGTGTTGTAAAAAAGGTTTTTACTTAAAAATCAAAATCAGTTAAATATTTTTTGTTACTTTCAAAGACTGGTACTATAAGTTGTAAATAAAATATTTATAGAATTTATGAATGATTGATTTTTTAAAACTGCATCACGTATTTTCTTTAATAATTTATCACATGTATAATATTCAGGTAACTGATCATTTATTTTACTGTTACATTTTCATTTTTAGTCCCTGCAGGATATTTCAATGCAAGATTTCAAAACATGGACCATTATTTTATAAATAGTCAATTACAGAATATTAATTTTTCAATATAAATTAATTATGGAAAAAGTTTTCCACATAACATAAAAAAATTTAATTCTGAAATCATGCAAACTTACAATAAAAATTATCTTTGACTTTTATCTATTATTCACAGTATTTTGTACATTTTAAACATTATTTTGGAATAAGTAATCATACAATAAATCTTTGAAATGATACTTTGCGCAAAAAAGTACCTTACAGTTATAATTTGATAAAGCAGTACACTTCTCATAGTGTTACCCAAAAACGCTTGTAAAGCTGTGAATAAACGCAAATAAATTTATAAAGATGCAAGCGTTTATGGAATTTAAATAATAACGAGTTTCTGCATAAAACTTTAAATGTCTATTTGATAATCTCTTATCCCCAAATAGTAGATTAAAATCTTTGGAGTAAGGTCTGAGATTTTTTTTAAGGCCAGCGAGGATTAATGTCTGCGTCAATATTAATACATTCCTTACATTTCTTTGTCAGTCTCTGATAGTAAGTCAGCGCAAGCCCCTTTTGCGCTTGACCAAAGTTATTAGTATATCAGTTCTCTATACGCACTGCACTGTACGTTTGTAACTTTTAATTGATACTGGGATTCTGATTTATGTCCCATTGTACTTCAATACTTGGCCATTTAGTTTGTAGTACTGTCAACATGGGATTACTATCTAAAATAGAGTCTACAGTACTTTCTAATAAAATAGCTTGGCCTCTGTGATATTTGACTCTATTATCGGGATTACTTCTTGGCAAACCATTATAGTGATACAAAACAAATGTATCTGGATAAGTTCTGGGCTCATCAGGAAAAAACTCATACATGAAAGCAGTAAGTAAAATTATGCCATCATTGTGCCTATCCAACTTTTTCTTCATTATTTCAACACTAAAATATTATTTAATGATGAATACCCTAATATATATATATATATATATGTATATATATATGTAATTATTTATAATATACATTATATTACAATACTTACTATTCACTGTCTGAAAATAATCCTAACTCTGCTAATACATTTTGTAAAGAATCAGTTAGAATGAAATTATTTCCATCATTGTCATACTTTTTAAAAACTCGCTTAGCTTGTTCTACAGGTGTTTCTGGACTTACTAATTTTTTTTCTGATGAAAATAAAACTGTTAAGTGTGTTTCGGAACCTAATAGCCAAACTGGATTTGCAGGCGACTTCAAAAATGTACCAACTTCAATATATCTCAAAGTTTCTAGCAAAGTTAAAAAACCTACAGCATTTTGCTTATCAATACCTTTTAATTCTGTAATAAAAAATTATTTTCAGTTATATAAAGTAAAAGCTTTATTTTTAATTTAATAAATAATGATCTTACTGAGTCCTCCCACATCTTGATCATGATCCCATACGTTGCTTACTGCCCGCCCACTTAACATCAAATTGATCAAACTTTGACTTCCATATCCAAAAGTAGAATGAATTAATGGATCAGTTAAATCAGATATTTCTGATCGCATTTGAGGTATTCCTTTTGTGCATACAACTGAATATAACAGAGACAATACACCAAATTGTTCCTTAAACTTACTGATGTTTTCAGTAAAAAATTGTTCAACCTCTTGAATACTAGTTAATGTATTAATCCTATGATTTGTAGATTAAAAAGTAATATAAGTTTAATTTGACATTTAGATAGAAGCAAATCTAAAAAAGTGACGTACCTTAATCTTGAGTGAAAAATTTTAGAGTCTATTACTGGTTGAACATTACTCGCACCTTCCGAATGAAGATTATCCTGCAATACTGATTCTATGTCCATTTGAGTTTCTTGAACAGGTACTTCCCCATTTAGCAAACTGTTTGGTTTTTCAGTGAGCAGAATAGAGTACCTAACGTTTTTTGGATCCACTGCCTGCGCAAGGATCTCCGTCATGGCTTTGACGAGTAGTTCGTTACACTTATCCGACTTGATGCTCTGCCATGTGGAAATATCGCTCTCGACTAGCAATTGTTTCACGATGAAAGCCTGAACGGGGGCTATGACGGCGCATGGTCCTCCCTCGGCCTGAACGAGAGCCGAGTTCTCGTCAGAACTGAAGTAGAAACCTAAAGGACAGCGAAAGGTAAGATTGCGGAAGGGGAGGAGGTGGGAAACACTTAAAAAGTTTGTCCTCTCACCTTGAGCCCATCGGTGGAAAACGTCCTCTTTCACGGTGGTACCCCAGAGCAGGCTCCTGATGTCGTTGACGAGCTCCTCGCTGGTCGTCGCCGCGACGTCGGCAGCTGCCATGGCGTAACCCGAGCCTTCGTCGTGCACGTGGCTGATAAGGGCGCGCCAGTGATGCTTTGTTTGTGCGTTAGCTTTAGCTTACAGCGGGTATGCTTTTATACTTACGAGCTACGATGGCCCTTCTAAACGACCATCCATAACCTATTTGCAGCGGCACCCAATTGCCAAGTGCGCCGCCATTTTCCAACTTGTGCTTCGCAAATTCACAGCGCGCCGTTGCGCCATATGATATGTACTTATATATTATAGCCTATCGCTTTTATCGTTCTTCCGCGAATGCACAGGTGCCCATGATGTAAAGAAATAAGGTGTGCTCTCGCGCAGCTTTCCTAACCAACCAATAGCGTGGCCTTCCCAATATCGTCCATCTTGAATTTCCAGCCAATAAGCGCCTCAGAATAACCTTAATAAATTCAAATCGAAATTTTGTAATTATTGTGATAAGGCAAAATCATAATGAAATAATATATTAAAATAAATATATAAAACAACGTATTAAATAAACATAAAATAACGCATTAAATATCATTACATAAATTAAATAACATTAAATAATGTTTTATTTAAATGTTAACATTTTATAAGTAAAATTTCATATTTTTCGCTGATCTTCCTGCAATTCTTATTTTATTGTATGAGTTTCTTTTTATTTTATTTAAGTGCCTCAGTCTAATATAAGTTCTTGTTCTCACAAGACATAATAAAACTTCTTCAGGAATCATGAATCTATTGTTAATTTTCAATTGGATTAGAGCAGTGACTTTTTTAAAAATAAAATTGGTGTCAGATAAAGATTCTTTATGCTAAAATTGGTGTCAGATAAAGATTCTTTATGCTGCTCGTTTTCGAAGAGTAGACAGAGCAGGCAAGGGAAAATTTTTTTTCCTTAAGTATCTATAACCTCTTGGCGAAACAGATCTTAATGCTATAGCTGATGCTATGTCTTCACTATTCCATTTTATAACAGACTTCTCAGGATTCAATAGTTTATTGATTTGACCAATAGTAAAAACAGGTCTTAAAATTTCATATACTTTATCTTTAATTTCTTTTTTTAATACCTTATCTCTAAAGTGCAGTTCTTTTTTCAATCTTTTTACCTCTTTTTTGATACCTTATCTCTAAAACGCAGTTCTTTGTTCAACTTTTTTAACTCTTCTTTTAATGCTACATTCTCTCTACTAAGACCATAATTAATTATTTGGATCTTCACTGTTTGATAATCCTGAGTCGCTGACTGGACAAACATTTTCTAAACTGAAATTACATATTCTTTAGTTTTAAAGGAAACTTATTTTAAAGTAGAGTTTTAAGTGTGTATACAATAATTTATTACTTACGTCAATTGCTGATTACTACTACTTGGATTTTCTGTATTAACATGATCTTTAATTGTTGAATCACTTATAGTAAGATTAGCAGTTGAACTTAAATTTGAAACGTCAATTGACATGTCCAGTAGATCACTCTCTTCTCCAGTAATATTTATATTTGCAGCATTTATGTCATTTTCAACATTTTCAAGATTTGATGATTGAATTGCACTATTACAAAGTAGATTGAGAGATGGAATAGCAGTCTTTGATAATTTGAAAATATTAACATCTCCAGGTACAATCAAATGATCTGGCTTTTTTTCAAAACATGCCTCTGTAAAGTGGATTGAGCATACTCGAGCTATAAACATAATATAAAACAATTATTTAATAAACTCCAACTTCTGAAAAAGTCGTGGAATACTTAATTTTTTGTTTTTAGAAAAATTAATTACCGTTTTGTAGGTTAAGTTTATTGTTGTTGCAAGCTTCTACCCATCTCTTACTTATTTCGGGATCGTTAGGAAATCTAAAATACTTTATATTTGTATTTTTTGTGTTTCCGTTCCAATTTTTGCAATTTTTTATTGAACACCCAGGCATTTTGTCATTTCGGAGCAGCCAGAGCAACAATGTAAACATACACTACCGGATTTCAAGATGGCGGAAAGTGGGAAGGCGCAGTAGGAGACGAAAAGAAACCTAGTGAGGGAGCACACTTCCTTTCTTTACATCATGCAGGTGCCGTCGCCGCCCGGGTGCCGGTGCCATAGCGTGCCGAGCGCTTTTCGAATCGGAGTGCGCCGTCTAAGAGTATTGCTTCCGTGCTCCAAGCCCTTTTGGACATGTGAGTTTACCATCTGCAATCTTTGTTTATGACGAAAAAAATTAAGCATATTATTAAACAGTATTAAACAAAAGAAAAGGTGTTATAACACCGTAAAGCTAACATAATGTTGACATTGACAAAATTTACGATAATTTAACAATGATTTTACCTGCAGAATATTTCGGAGCAATCCAGGCTATGCTTGATTTTTTTCGTCATAAACAAAGATTGCAGATGGCAAACTCACATGTCCAAAAGGGCTTGGAGCACGGAAGCAATACTCTTAGACGGCGCACTCCGATTCGAAAAGCGCTCGGCACGCTATGGCACCGGCACCCGGGCGGCGACGGCACGGTCCCATTTGTGGCGAGTCCCTTTGTGGCGAGTCCCTTAGGTTCGTTGCAAACGTATCCTATTCCCTAGCTATAAGTATGCTACTTTCAAACACGATAATTAGTAAAACGTTATTAAATTTTTTGCAAGACTAACAGCGAATCCACATTACGTGCCATGAGCTTTGAGCCATGATCTTTGTGCCATACCAAAAAGAAAGTGTTGTTCGACATCTACATACTCATCACCACAGGATAAAGGGGGAGTACCTACTCTTTTATTGAACAGAGCATAAATGTCAAACATAGATAAAGTTACATAGATATCGAACAACACTTTCTTTTTGTTATGGCACAAAGCTCATGGCACAAAGATCATGGCACGTAATGTGGATTCGCTGTAAAATATATAGCTTACAAGTTTCACCCACACTTTTCAGCAAGATATTACTGTTTTAAAATCAGCTATAACTGTTTTTAATAGGTGGACTAAGCTGTTATTTTCTAAAATCAGCTTGCTTGAATATTAAAAAAAAACGTAACTATCCAATAAGCAAAGATTTAGGATATAAAAGAATTCTTTAACAGCGAATCCACATTACGTGCCATGATCTTTGTGCCATGAGCTTTGTGCCATAACAAAAAGAAAGTGTTGTTCGATATCTATGTAACTTTATCTATGTTTGACATTTATGCTCTGTTCAATAAAAGAGTAGGTACTCCCCCTTTATCCTGTGGTGATGAGTATGTAGATGTCGAACAACACTTTCTTTTTGGTATGGCACAAAGATCATGGCTCAAAGCTCATGGCACGTAATGTGGATTCGCTGTAAGTAAAGACGAATATCCCATCACAAAGATTACTCCTCGGACTCCCTAGTCAAAGCAGTGCTATATGTAGAAATTACCTAAAATTTAAAAAAACCATAGTGTAATGTAATTTATTTATTTAAAATGATAGAGATAGTCAATGTATTATAAATAAAGTGTATTTAACATGACTAAAATAACTTTATTTAATTAAATAAAAACCATACTGTCGGTAAGTAGAAATCTGCAATTGACCTACTTTTCAAACGAGCATATCTAACGAAAATGCTAATAGAATCACTCAAAAAAATTCCTGAATATAGTGTTTATGTGTACGGAGCGCTTGACAAAATTTGTTTTCCGAATAAATTTTGATTTAAAAAATATTGAAATTCACGGTTTCACATGGCCTTAAGTAAGTATTCAGGAAGATTACTTATAAAAGTATTTCAAAAGATAATATTTATGATAAAACAAAATAATATGAATAAAAGGTAATCACAAAGTAATTTAGGTAAAGAATTCTTTGTGAATACTTTGATAATACTATATAAGTATGATCGGACATTCGTGATCGGAATAATATGTCAATAGGAATTCGCCTTGTTAAGACCAGCGTCAGCGCCCCTCGCGGCCAAAATTCGAACTGCTTATTAAAGGATAAACACTGCTGATCCTGATTAGCATGAGCGGTATACGAACCAAAGATTATTTAATTAAAAAATAAAATAAGTAGTGATCCGATGAACGTCTTAAAATCATTTATTGATTTGTCTGATATTATCAGATAAGGTAAAAGTACCAGTTGCGGAACAGTGCCTAGTTTTGGAACAGGTAACAAAATCATATAATTTGGACTGTTGCTTGGCATTACAAAAACAAAAACTAATGTATTTGATTTGAAACGATATTTACTTCAGTAACTTTTCACAGCAAATGGGTTTCAAACATGAGTAGATTTTAAAAATAATTTTAATTGCTTAAATTTGTACGTTATCCTGATATTTATAGGTTATGTTTCTTGCATATTTCAGATGACAAAAACTTTATGAATGACGCTATTTACATGACTTATGATTAATGTAGAATATAATAAAACATATTTGTTTTAAATCAGACAATATCATAAGTAGCTAAATGCGTGTTAATATTAATAATTACGCTTGTTCCACTAATGGGTACATATGCAAATCATGATGTCCCTGTTCGTGGAACACAGTTAAATTTCGTTCCATTAATACGGACAATACTTGAAATTGATGTACTAATTATGGAACACCTTTTTTCGATATGAAAACCAAAATAACTCCTGGAAGTCATCAGAAAAATGAAATCTACAATTCATAAGCTTTCTGTTGAACAATGACACATATTATAAAAATATCATACAAGTAACTTATTTTCATATATATCTTTAGAACTCTCAAACGCTCGAAACCACCGTTCCACAATACGTACATCTCGACTTATGACTTATTTTATTGATATAATTAATTATTTGCTTCAAATCCAGTATTGTAAGTGATTATTTTGTTAATTAAGCCCTACTTCATCCACAGATGTCAAAAATCTGCATATTTTTATATTAATTCATTTTAAAATTATGAAAAACTGAAACGACGCCAAAAATTGTTCCAGAACTGGTACTTTTACCTTATATTAGCAATGGCACGAAGGCCTTATGTGGAAGGCGAGAGAGAGTTTATAAGGCAAATCACATTAGTATATTACGCACCATGGGAGGAAAAAACTTGGACAGTCCACAGCTCGTGTAAATTGCCACCCGAGCCGAAGGCGAGGGTGGCAAACACGAGCTGGGGGCTGGCCAATTTTACTCCTGTGGTGCGTATACTATTTTTCCTCACATCGAGGTCGAAAATGCCATATTTCCGTTTCGGAGCCGGGCGGGAATGAGGCACTTTCGGCCCGGTGTGAGGAAAAATATTTTATAGGTTAGCCAAAGAACTGTGTTGCACAGTGCTACTAACTCTGCTGAGCAATCAGTATTTTCTTTGGCTAACCTACAAAATATTATGCGATTTGCCTTATAAACTCTCTCGCCTTTCACATAACGCCTTGTGTGATTGGCAATATATCTTACAATATCGGATAAATCAGTAAAAAACTTTTCGACGTTAATACCATCCCTATTTATTTTATTTCTTAATTAAATAAACTTTTCTTCATATACCGCTCATGCTAAATAGCTGTATTTATCCTTCAATAAGCAGTTCGGATTTTGTCGTGAGGGGCGCTGACGCTGGTCTTAACAAGGCGAATACTAGCCTTTATAATTACTTTAGGGAGTATCTACACTGGGGGCACATCAGGGAGAATGTACATAAGCGCTGCGCTACGCTGTCGCATTGATTACTTGTAGACCACGTCGCTGATTGGCTAACATTTAAATATTAGCCAATCAGCGACGAGGTCTACAAGTAATCAATGCGACAGCGTAGCGCAGCGCAGCGTAGCGTAGCGTAGCTCAGCGTAGCGCAGCGCTTATGTACATTCTCCCTCATGGAGCGCGTTGAGGTGCGCGTTTCAAGCTGATTTTACTTTTAAAAATATAACTGATTATAAAGATTAAATACTTACTGATACTATGTATGGTCCATCATTGACAGATACATACCATAAGTAAGTATTTAACCTTTATATAATCAGTTATCTTTTTGAAAGTAAAATCAGCTTTGAACGCGCATCTCGGCACGCCCCATGATACGTCCCCAGTGTATACAGATAAGTACTCCCTTAATAATAAAAAATTAATAAAGTAGTCTGAAAGAGTTTACAAAAATTTTGTTTTTGCTTATTGGATATAGTTATAGATTGCCTTGTACATTCTGATGTAGGGATCCTACTGAAAATATTCAGGTAAGAAATAAAGTGAGAAGTCAGATGAGATCTCATGCCAAAATCTCGCCCGTGATTCTGCTCCAAATGCTGCTACTTTTCAGTATAGGTTGCGAATAATTTTTTGGTTGTTTTCATAATTTTTAAAGAATCGCATCCTATAAGTATTTTGTGTTTTTAGCAAGATATTTCCGTAAGAACCCGTGTATTAGAATTGAACTTTGAAGTTGAATAATTTCATAACCGTGTTAAAAGGGTGTGGTACTCATGTACTCTATTTTACCGGCAGAACATGGTAAATTCTATATTATTAAAATAAATATATCGAATTACGTCTTATAAAGAGATAGTTGCCCTGCGCAATGTAATAATCTACCAGCCTACGCAATTTTGAGCTCAAATGTCAACGGCACCCTAAAAAATTTTGCGAACAAAAATAACCGAAATTTCGTCTGTGCACCAGCCCATATGTGTTCACGAAACTTATGAGACCGATTGTTAAAATACTAAGAATGAAAGGATTTCTGATTGTTATTTATCTGGACGATATTTTAGTTATTGCGGACAGTTATGGGAAATGTTTGAGTGACGCTAGATTTATTATGAATTTTTTGCAAGAACTCGGTTTTATAATTAACTTTCAAAAATCGTCACTAACTCCTAGTAAATCCTGTAAGTATCTGGGCTTCATTCTAGACTCAAGTAGAGGTTTACTTATCTTGACAGAAAAGAAAAAACAGAATTTAATTAAGTTATTAGATTTGTTTCTAAATAAAAAATCTTGTAAAATTATTGAATTTGCGAGTTTGATAAGCAAACTGGTGGCAGCTTGCCCAGCCATTAAGTACGGTTGGTTGTACACGAAGATCATGGAACGTGAGAAGCTCTTAGCATTGGATAAGGCAGAAGTCAATTACAGGCGTAAAATGATCATTTCGCATCAAGTTAAGACTGATATCAGATGGTGGGTTAAGGCCATTCCGTTTAGGGGTTTGTCTTTTAGACAGAGTCATTTTGTCTGGGAGATTTTTACAGATGCCTCAGATGTGGGCTGGGGGGCTATTGACGGTAGACATAGAATTTTTGGTCGATGGAATCGATTAGAAATTAAGTATCGTATAAATTATAAAGAACTGTTAGCGGTGAAATTGGCTCTGGAAGGATTAGCTAATGAGTTAAAAGACTGTGATTTACTTTTAAGAATTGATAATTCAACGGCCATTGCATACTTAAATAAGATGGGAGGAGTAAGATTTGAGAATTTCAACAGATTGTCTAAAGTTATTTGGCAGTGGGCAGAAGCTAGGAATATTTGGCTTAAGGCATCTTATATTCCTTCCAGGGAAAATAGGGAGGCTGACAGACTATCTAGGCTAGTAAATCCGGACGCTGAGTGGGAGCTTTCACATGAGGTCTTTGAATATATTACTAGTATTCTGGGAAAACCAGAAATAGATATTTTTGCGTCTGCGATAAATACAAAATGTGAGAATTATTTTTCCTGGCTGCCTGATTCTGAAGCGCTGGAAATAGATGCTTTTACTGTGTCGTGGAGGCATATGTTTTTCTATGCTTTTCCCCCGTTTGTTTTGGTAGATAAGGTCTTGGGTAAGATTATACAGGATCAGGCAACTGGAATGTTGGTAGTTCCGCGATGGTCTAGTCAGCCTTGGTTTCCTCTTTTTGACAAGTTAGTTGTAGGTAGACCTATATATTTAGGACCAAGTCCAGATCTTCTAATTTCTCTGTGTAGGAAGAAGGAGCACCCGAGGGTTGCGCATCTGCAGTTGATAGCGGCGATTGTCTCAGCCAAGCCTTCTTGAGAAGAAATGTACCACTAGAAGCATTGAAAATTGACTTGTCTTCGTTAAGCGGTGCGACCAGGAAACAGTATTTATCTAGTTTGACTGCTTGGAGAGGATTCTGTGATAAGGAATCAATAGACATTTTTAGACCAGAAGGTTCAGACGTCTTAAGATTTTTGTCCTTTCGATTTAATCAAGGAGCGTCTTATGGTAGTCTAAACTCAGATAGGAGTGCAATCTCCTTAATTTCAATTAATAAGATTGGAGAAGACGACTTAGTTAGACGTTTTTTAAAAGGGTGTTTTAAGTTAAGACCGACGAAGTCGAAATATTTTTGTACTTGGGACGTTAATATTGTGTTGGATTATATAGAGTCATTAGGTCCCAATGATTTGTTATCTATAGAGAATTTATCTTTTAAGGCGGTTACCTTGCTAGCCTTGAGCACTGCTCAGAGAAAACAGACGCTTACAAAGATTGAAGTCAACAATATAATTATTGATAATAATAAGATAGAGGTTTTAATAACGGAGAATTTAAAAAGCTCTAGGCCTGGTTCTAGTCAACCAGTTTTATCAGTACAAAGATTTGTTGAGAGGCCTAATGTTTGTGTTTTTTCATGTTTAGTAGAATATTTAAAGCGTACGGAGAATATGCGTTCTAATGCGCCTTACCTGTTTGTATCTTTAAAGAAACCTTTTAAATCAGTGGGTTCTGAGACCTTAAGTCGTTGGACAAGATTAACGTTGTCTAGGGCAGGTATAGACACAGATGTTTTTAAAGGACATTCTACAAGGCATGCCTCTACGTCTTCAGCCTTGGCAAAAGGGGTTGATTTCGAGATTATAAGGAAAACAGCTGGGTGGTCTAAAAACTCTGAGATTATTGCGAGGTTCTATAATCGACCAATCTTGGAAAAGGATAATCTTTTTTTACATAGATTGTTAAGCCAACGATAATTTAGCGCTTAAATCTCTAACTTTGTATAATTACTTTGTATAATTACATTGTATGTTGGATTTGTAATTTCTTTTTTATGGAATAGCAACTATCCTTTCTTTCAGACAAACCTTGTATTTATTCATTTATTAATACGTATATTATTGTTAAAGTTGGCTCTAAAGAACTACATGTATTATAATCTCGAGAGCGAAGTTCGATGTATAATTTAGGATCAAACGAACTTACAAGTGAAGTTCGATCGTAATTATACGAGAACTTCGCTCGAAGAGATTATATCCCGCCCTAGAGCCCTACCCCTTTTTTCCTTATCAACTTTAACAATTTTGTCTCATACTAATGAGGAGTAGGGAGCGAGGGGAGATGTGCCGCGCCGCGGAGCGTGGCGGGGTGTCCCCCAGTACCCGTTTTTCGCTCTCTAAAGAATCCGTTGTGCCATCTGGCGAGCAGCTGGAGAAATACTACATGTATATAATCTCTTCGAGCGAAGTTCTCGTATAATTACGATCGAACTTCACTTGTAAGTTCGTTTGATCCTAAATTACTCCTTCTTCCAAGCATAACTCTAACAAAAACTTTAATTTATTATTTTCTATCAACAGGAAAAAATATTATATCAATGGCTTGGACTGGTATAGCGTCTATTCTCTTACCCAAAGGAATGACTACTCATAGAACCTTTAGTAGATTTAAATAGTATTGAAAATTCTTTTTTTAAATTAGAATCAGATAAAAAGAAATTAAGAGAAACATAAGTCATAATCTGGGATGAAGCATCTATGATACCCAAAAAAGCTTTAGAAATTATTGACAGAACTTTAAGAGATTTATGTACAAACGATTTACCTTTTGTATTTACCTGTGTGTGTGTGTGTGTGTGTGTGTGTGTGTGTGTGTGTGTGTGTGTGTGTGTGTGTGTGTGTGTGTGTGTGTGTGTGTGTGTGTGTGTGTGGGTGTGTGTGTGAGAGAGTGTGAGTGTATGAGTGTGTGTGTGTGTGTGAGTGTGTGAGTGTGTGAGTGTGTATGAGTGTGTGAGTGTGTGTGGGTGTGTGTGTTTCGTAAATTATGTTAAGTTAAATTAATTTTTAACTTTAATTACTATGTATATCAAGTTAAACATTAATTTACCTTAACATAATTTACGAAAAAGCAAAATTTATTTTAGTTGGCATCAACTATAACATTCAACATATGCCCGTACTTATATGTAATACACGGCCAGTGCAGGGTGTTAATGAAGTGGCCAAAATTGAGGAAAAAAGATGTTATTTCATTTTGAATGATACTTAGTCACCAAGAGATTCTATGAACCCGGAGACACGCTAATTTATTCCGGAATGTTTAACGAAGAAGTAGAAATTATTGAAAAAAATATTGCATCAACTATAGAAAAGGGGCGAGGAGAGGAAAATAACTTTTAACACTCTGATTGTTGTTACAATTCTAAATTCTAATGTAACTTTGTGAATTCCGTATTTAAAATATCGTGGGCACGGAAAATGATATTTTACATGTAATTATAATCATAGTTCGTCGTGCGGTATACGAAGAAAAGTCAACTTCTAAGCTCGCGCAAAGAAAAGCCTGCTTTGCGCGAAAAAATATTTTTGCGTTTTCTTCACGCGAAACTTGGCTTTTCTTCGCGCGAGTTTAAAAGTTGGCTTTTCTTCGTACCGCTCGACGAGTTGTCCGATGTCGTCACATATCGTTAGATACGAGAAACGCGTGGTGGCCAGCTTTATGCAATGGCCATGAGTGTGCCCCTCATACGTATTTTGATAAAAATTTTGTTTTACAAATATTTATAAAAAACTTTGTGTTAAGTCATCTTACCATTAAATCTAAAAATAATATCAGATTCTTTAGTAATCTAATATATTACTTATATGAGTATAGTAATGTAAACAAGATACATAAATTATCTAACTTTTACTTACGTAGATGTTTAGTATACTATCTATACTCTACTTTCTATTCTCCTATCTATAATATAGGTAGTAAAAACTTTGAGACCATTATCTTTTATATAGTATTTTGTTAAATAGGGATTTTCAGATTCGTCATATTTATTCTTATTATAGTTTGGAAACATTATATCAATGTCCCAGATTTCTTCTTTTTCTGAAAAAATTTGATTAGATAATGTTACTGCTCAGTTTGCATGAAAGAGTCGAGGAGAACAGATCGTATTGCATTAAATTATTACTCAATCAATTGAAAGAAAATATGTATTTTGTAATAAAAATTGTTACATGATTATCTTTAACTACAAAGGCTTTATATTAAAAGTAAGTAATATTTTATAAAATTCACACGTAAAAAAACCTTTGGGTTATTTTGGGAACAATGGACATATCATCGGTTGGGAAAAAAAGGTTCTCAGTACCTCGGTTAAGCGCATGAAAGGTTCTAATTCAGACGAGCGCGTAAGAAGGTTCCATCTCGCTGCTATTAGAGATACGTTCGAGATGGTAGCTTCTTACGCGCTCAGCTGAGATATAGTCCAGTCGAATTAGACAGAAAAGTACACCTGTTTTGAAAACCAATATTTAATGAGGAAGTTTTATTGTCGGATGTTCTTGGGGACGATGTCAGGAACAATGGAAAAATAAATTTAACAGCTAAAAAGTTTGCAAAAGTTGTTAAAATAAATAAACAATGTGTAAAAAGTTAATTGTTGTTAAAAACCCGCTTAACATGTTATTGTACGTGATAGTACAACTCTTGACGAGTAAAAGGCTACCTCGATGGATTCTATATGACGCCTGTAGGTTGTGGAAATTAACTTTTTCGAAATGGCCTTTTTTAACAACAATTAAGTTTTTGCAAAAACTAGTAAATATTTTGGTCTGAAGTTTTCAGCACTTTCTAAGAACACTTAAAGCTCTACTTGAAGCTGGGCGAGAACTACGCACATTGTTTATTTTTTTTTTAACAACTTTTCCAAACTTTTTGCTGTTAAATTTATTTTTGCTTTGTTCCTGACATCGTCCCCAAGAACATCCGGCAATAAAACTTCCTCGTTAAATTTTTTCTCAAAAAAAAAAAAATGAATTCGACTGTACTAATAGGATCTTTTCACGCGCTTCGCCGAGATGGAACCTTCTTACGCGCTCGTCTGGAATAGAACCTTTTCACGCTCTTCGCCAAGATACTTAGAACCTTTTTTCTTCCTACTCAACGATATTAACAGGTTCGTTACTGACAATGTATAAGGTTTTCCTACTCCCCCATCCTACGCAATAAACTTGTTAATGATAATGTATACATCAATGTCAATATGAAATATTATTTTAAATCTTGGAATCAGTATTTCGTTGAATATAATATATCTTAAAATCCTACAGAATGAGAAAATCATGATTTAAAAAAGTTTTATTTAAGCGTCGAACCGTTCGATGTGATAAAGTACGGAAGAACGCATAAGTCGTATGACGTCGTAACGCATGACCTATTTGACTCATGCCGGCCCAGCGGAAAAAAATTCATGAGTCATATTTGACTCCTGCCGTAGCGAACCTGTTAAATGTGGAATTGCTCATATACCATAGAGGTCAGTGATACGGCAGTACCCTTTAATATGTGGAAAAATCTCCTAGAGTCTGCATTAGAGACTTTAGCACATTTGAGTCCTTGTGCTATCTTTTAAAAATATTCTTGGCATACTAAAAGATCCCTCTTATATTCCACACATTCGATTTTTGAAAATAAACAAAATAAATTGTATTCTCAATAATAAGAAGGATTAAGAACAGTATGAGATAATATGCATTACGTGTAAAATATATATTAAACTGAATTGCATGAAATCATTGAAAATTTTTAAGACTAGATATTAAATAAAATAGTTTTGTGTAATAAGTATCGCGCTTATGAACTTTTAATTTCTTTTTACTTTCACTAGGGCAGATCTATTATAATAAATGAAAGTAAATACATTATTATAATTATTTTTATGAAACTTTTAATTAATTATAATATCTTTCGATTTTTTAGAGTAATAAAATATTTTAGACGAAAAGTTAAGGAAAACACAGAATAAATCATGATTTATTTGAAATGGCCTATTGGTATTTTATTGATATTTTGCTGGCAACAAATACAAGTAAAAGCTTTTTTCAACATCACTTTAGAAGCATTAAACGTCAATCATGTATTAATGAAAGAAGTTGAAACTACGTCGATATATAAGAATAAAGATGAATGGATAACTAAACTCAATAGTACAACTGACATATGGTTGGAATTTATGGAGAAATTTATAAACGAAGAGGAAGATTTATTTGAAGATGTTTTTACAGAAGCTTATGATCTATCAATGACTTTGCAATTTAATATTCATGATTTTCTTAAACATCTACAATCGTTGACTTACAAAGTATTGGAGTTTTACGAAAATAAAACTTATCTTGAAAAATCTATGTATTATTGGTATTTCACACGACCGTCTTCCGTATCTGGTTTCATAGCTGAAAATGATTATAACTTATACACCGAGGAAATATGGAAGGATAAATTTAAAAAAATACATGAACTATTGTTCGAAATCGATTTAGAAACTGGTCTAAATGTTGTTGATGTCATATCTAACACAACAGTGGTAAAAAAAATCAATAAAAATAAATGATATGAGGAACGAATTTGCATTTACTTTTTGACAGCAAAATGTTTGAGAAAATCTTTTTTAAATTATTAGAAAAATGTTAAGTATTTAAAAAATGGCTTTCCAAGATTGCTTAATGTAATATTGATTCAATTTTTGTTTTATTTTAGTGTATCATGCTCTAACAGTTTTATAAGTATTTTGTAGGAAACGTATTAAATTCGATTAATATATCAAAATTGTGTTCAAAGTAAAACTAGAGGGGCCGCACCTCGCTTTGTTCGCTGCGCCGAATCCCCCCCCCCCCCTCCCCCGCTGTCTATATGCAAAAACTTCGTTTTTACATATATAAGGCACGACCGCTTATACTATCCAAGAGAGTTTTATATTTTCACTATTACAAAAACTGTTACATTTTAAATACTAATATATTATTTTATAGCACCTATGCTTCGAAAAACCACTTTAGCGTCTAGCTCGTCAGAAATTGATTATGCATTGTATAATATAAAATCAAATCCTGCTATAACTTAAGTTATAACCGAAAAGCGACCATTTTAGATACACTTCGAGGCTAAAAATCATTTTTGTGATTCTAGCTCATTAGGAATTCATTGTACAAAGAAAGGTTCAATACAAAAAATATGCGTTGTAATTAGTTTTAATAGAAGCATGTGTTAGATTTATACTGAAATAGTATACGGCCCATTCTAAATGGATTCAACGAGCAAAAAAAATTAAAGTCTTTGATTTTTTTGAAACTCTGAGGTCATATTCTACATTAAATTTCATTAGAACCGTGTTTTCTCTTTTTGTCGAAAAATAATTTTGGAGCCCTGTAGCGCGATATCAAAAATTAGATTGTGAAAGCGTTATTTTGAAAATGAAAATTCGCATTTTTTTCAAATGGCCGTAGTTTTGGCCCAAGTTATCGTATCGGGACGTTTTTTTTTAAATTGTGCGGAATTTTACCAGCTTTCATGTGATTTTTTCAGATTTTAAATAACTTGAATAGTTTTTCAGATAAATTGAAAAAACAGAAAAAAGTGCTTCTTTTTCAAAATTGAATTTCTCAAAAACACCACCTTTCTTTTTCGTGAAATTTGGATATGTTTTTCATGGCCAAATAAGCTAGCTTTCTACCAAACGGCAGCGTGCCATCTTTCTTCGTTCGGAAGATACACCCTCACAAAGATAATTGCGATTTCTAGACGTTTAAGCCTCATATGCGTTATGTGCAGTGATACATTTTACACAGGGACTGGCTGCAAGTTCTAAAGTTAAATCTAGCATCTGTATGTGAGAAATTAAGAGTACAGAATACACGGATGATTGTAGTATATACACGATTGTAGTACCCTAAGTGCCCGCTAGATGGCGAGCACAAACGCGCCACGTTTAATGAAAAACATCACCCAGAGTGTATAAGTAGGGGCCTGTGGCACTCACTCGATCTACCCATTATTACCACACTATTTTGCCTAATATTATTTTGCCTATTTGCCTAATCGCCAATCGTTATTTTTGCACTACTTAGTTATTGCCTATACCTTGGTTATTGCTTTATTTATTTGCTCGAACGTACTTTAAAACGCAAAACTCTAAACGCAAAAGAGTAAAAATTAGACAAGTTAGTATCAAATTAATCTTTTGAACGAAGAGTATAACTTTTTACTCTTTATAAAGAGGAAAATGTAGATTTTACCCTTTGGCAAAAGAGTAAAAGTATAAAATTATTCTTTTGAACGAAAAGTATAATTTTTTACTCTTTATAAAGAGGAAAACGTAGATTTTACCCATTGGCAAAAGAGTAAAAGTATAAATTTAATCTTTTGAATGGAAAGTCTAACCTCACTTCTTTATAAAGAGTAACACATAGATTTTAATCTTTGGCAAAAGAGCAAAAGTATCAAATTAATCTTCATAAAGTGTAAAATTCCCGTTTTACACTTAACTTGTCTAATTTTTACTCTTTTGCGTTTAGAGTGTACGTTTACAACATATTTTGCATCAACTTTACTTGCGAGTGGGTTGGTGCAAAGACTCTATAATTAAGAGTCACTCCAATTTCTTTTTTCTCGCTGACTAAGCCTGACTATATAACTTTTCGTATACGTTCAATCATATACTGATATATATCAACAAACATGCAAAAGACTAAGTTTAGTTCCAAGAGAACTCAGAAGTGTCCGGATATCGGCAGTATTCATAAAAAGTACGTTTATGAAGATAGTAAGCGGCCATTTCAATTACTTGGCGATGTAGCAAATGGATTATTGATGTCTAACGAGTATAAAAACAAGGATATAACAGAATATACCAAAGTGTGTGGAATTTGCTATGAAAAACTTAAGAAAATATATGAAGAAATTTTTAAAGAAGCAGGAGAGTCAACGCCAACAGAATCTACATCATCTAATCAAACGCCTGAATCTCAAATTACGATGCCGGCAGATTCTCAAACCTCAATTTGCAGTGTTGAGTTGTATGAAGAAGTGAATGAAATACTCACTAAGAATAAATTGTCTCTATCGCCATTCAAGCTTCCATCAAATGTTGACGCGACAGCATTGCCAAATTACGTTAATCGCAAGCGCAAGCAATTATTAGATACTTTTTATGAAGAAACTGATTGCAAAATTAGGAAACTGTATAACGTCTCGAGGCAGAAATTAGAGTTTAATAAATGCAAGCTATGCGACGAATGGAATGAAAACTTAAGTTTGGTGTTAGAAAATGAAAATCTAACCTTCATAGAAAAAGTACGATTGATGACTGTAGTACCTTCAAGTCTCTCAAGTAATTATATTTTATTGCACATAAGAGGAACCACAGATTATATGATCAGAGCTTCACAAAAGCTCGTAAAAAGTAAAGGTTTATACGAAAAGCCCGATCCATATTCTGGAAATCCTGTGAAGACTGAAGTTATTGAGTTAGTTGAAAGATATTATCTAGACGACGATTTGGACTGTTCCTGACAAAGTCCTAAAAAAATGATCTGATGAATGTTAAAATCAATGGAGTTATAGAAAAAAAAAATCAAACGTTTTCTAACTTGGAGCATCAAGGAAATTTGCGATCTAATTATGAAACAAAATCCAGAAGTTACTATTACAAGATCCAAGATTTATCAATTGCCACCAAAATGGGTATTAATTCAACCTTTAAACAATTCCTGTTTATGTGTCTATTGCGCCAATTTCGACCTTATCGTAACAACTCTAAAAATTGTGTTAAAAAAGAGTAAATCCGAGTTTCTTACACTTAAACAAGAGATCTTATCCATGATTGTTTGCTCTATAGAAAATGATTCGTGTATTCTTCGAGAGTGTAAAATTTGCAAAGATAAAACGATAACCGAAGAAAATTTTCATTTGGAAGAAGATTTACTATTTGATGAAATAACTTTTGCAATTTGGGAAAAAAATGATCTTGTAAAGAAAACTTGCACATTAGATGTTTATCTCAAAGAGCTGAACAGTTGCGCAAATACAATGAGCAAACATAGACGAATGAAAGAGCTCCAGCAACGTGAAATTAAATCAGAAAAAGAAGATGGACTTTCGAGTAAAAATCGTTTAATTCTACACGGAGATTTTGCAGAAAATTGGGCCATCATTCAGCAAGATGCCATTCAGGGGTATCACTGGACTAATACACAAATTTCTATTTTTACATCGGTGTGTTATGTCGGAAAAATTACTACGAGTTTTGGCATAGTGAGTGACGATAGAAAACACGATTCAGCGTTCGCTTTAGCAGCTATGAAATTGATAACAGATGAGTGTATGAAACTAACTGCAGATGGGAAAAATGATATTACCATAATATCTGACGGTGCTGCCAGTCATTTCAAGAACAGATTTCAATTTTATGAATTGGGAAAAGAATTCCATAAAGCGAAATGGATTTTTTCTGCAACTGGGCATGGAAAAGGTTCGTGCGATGGCATCGGTGGCTTATTAAAACATTTTGCTACAACTCATAACTTGTTTGTACCACCCAGCGAACGTATTAAAAATGCTGATGATTTTGTAAAATATGTCAGTGAGTATACCAGCAAAATAAGAATTATACTTTTGAAAACCGAAGAATTGCAAAATTTTCGCACTCAAAAGACCGAGGAATGGGAAAAAGTTCGATCGATTAATGGCATTCGCGATAGTCATATTTGGCAAGTTATCCGAGAGACTGATGATGCAGAAATTGTGAATGTCGAAAGGCGAATGAGAAAAACAAACACCCACGAATGGCTCACTGTTCAATGTTAATCAATATGTATGATAGACTGTCTTATATTATTACTAACTATTATACCGAATTTAAAAGTGTAATATATCAAATAAATAAATGTACTTCTTTTACTTCTACTTATATTGGACGTTGATTTATACCGACTCTTCTACTTATTTCTACTTATGTGACACTACTTTAAAAATAATTTTTAACACACCACATCGTAAAGTTAGTACTTCATTCTCGCCGAGGTGGAAAAAAAGTGCTACGTTAATTCCCTACCCCCACTCTAGTTCCCAGCGCTACGTACATGTGCGCTCGCCTTCGGCTCGGGTACAAAATGTGCGTTGCGCTGGAAATGAGAGTGAGATTAGGGAATAAATGTACAGCCTTTTTCCCCTCTTCGGCGAAAAATGAGAATGAATATTACGATAGTTGTGTTAAAAAAAATGTATATTGCACTCGTGAATATAGTAGGCTGTGCGAAACTGCGCGTTTGTCGCCCTTGCTTCGCTCGGGCAACAACTCTCACGCAGGGAGCACACAGCTCACCTTATTCCCTTGGTGCATAATATACTATTATCTATGTTTAAAGTTATCTAAAGCATTACATTACGAGCTTATACATAACGCATATGAGGCTTAAACGTGTAGAAATCGCAATTATCTTTGTGAGGGTGTATCTTCCGAACGAAAAAAGATGGCACGCTGCCGTTTGGTAGAAAGCTAGCTTATTTGGCCATGAAAAACATATCCAAATTTCACGAAAAAAGGTGGTGTTTTTGAGAAATTCAATTTTGAAAAAAAATCACTTTTTTCAGTTTTTTCAATTTATCTGAAAAACTATTCAAGTTATTTAAAATCTGAAAAAATCACATGAAAGCTGGTAAAATTCCACACAATTTCCAAAAAAAACGTCCTGATACGATAACTTGGGCCAAAACTACGGCCATTTGAAAAAAATGCGAATTTTCATTTTCAAAATAACGCTTTCACAATGTAATTTTTGATATCGCGCTACAGGGCTCCAAAATTATTTTTCGACAAAAAGAAAAAACACGGGTCTAATGAAATTTAATGTACAATATGACCTCAGAGTTTCAAAAAAATCAAAGACTTTAATTTTTTTTGCTTGTTGAATCCATTTAGAATGGGTCCTACATTGTGTAACAAGGGGAGAAAATGAGCTATTTCAAGCGTTTCAAGCGAGGGTCAGCCTTCGGCGCCCTCGACTTCAACTCATGCTGAAAACACCTCATCCGAATCTGAAACAGCTCTTCTTCACGTGTTACACACCGTATTTTTTTCAACGAGTGCAAGAAAGGGCCTTTTTATATGCATAAAAGTTGGGTGGGTGGTCGTGCATTTCGAGTCGGGCACAGCAGGGTTAAAAATGATTATACTGTTAATATTTTACTTGAAATATGCGCGCTCTTTTTACATCATGATTATATCTAATTTGTAAATATTCATTATATTTTAATTTAACTGTACCTATAAATGTCCTCAATATCCTTCTAAATAGGCCAAGAAGCTTTAAAATGCATGAATTCGATAGCAGAGGACGAATCCACCAAATTTGTTTGTAGTGTAGAAAAAGTTTTCCCCGGTAAACAGTCACCGAAAATTTTGTTTTTCCGTTAAAAAAAAATTGGTTTACATACCCAGTAGTGAAAAATTTCCCTGCTTGGGCGATTAATTTAGTCAATTCTGACAAGATTCGTTGGGAGCAAACGTAAAAATTCAAAACTACAAAGGTGTTGTGTAGTCCATTGCGACGTTTCGTCGATGGGTTTGTCGACTTCTTCAGGCTTTATTACAGAAATATAACAATATCACATTAAGAATAATCGAAGCACAAAAAAAAATTACATTATTGAAATCGCACAATTTTTAACGGAGATACAAAATTACAATTTACCTTTATTATCGCGTAGCGATTAGTCAAGTGATAGCAAAGGTACGTTGACAGCAGATGTTAATGCTGTACTATAATCGAAAGAGAAAAGTAAACAAAAACACATGAGGTGTGAGAGTGTATAAAAATAATACACTATTTTTTACGCAGTATATTGAAAATAGATTTGTATTCTCTACTAAGGTTTTGCGTGTCTTCATATTTGTTAATAGCATTAGGCGTACTATTTATGAACAGCATTTCTGAAACTAATCTTTTTTGATAATTTTGTTCAACGTCTTTAATTTTTGCCGATTCAAAATCGAATTCATGATTGTACATGTTTTGATGTATATTGACAACCAATTCTTCATTTTTGTTTCTGCTGTGTTCAGAAGTTCGTTTCTTTAACGCACGTTTGGTTTCACCTATATAATGCGCATCACAGTCTTTACATGAGAACTCATACACCACATTAGTTTGGTCGAATTTGTTCGTTTTATCTTTACCAAGAACCATTTTATCGAATTTGTTGACTATATAAGGAATAGTATGGATATTATGTTTTTTCAAAAATTTTGGACAATTATTGTAAAAATTTGGGTAAAATGGTACTGACACTTTGATGTTATTGTTATTGGTATTTATTGAGTTGTTAAAAATGTTCTTGGGCATATTGATTTTAGCAAGTCTAGATTTTATATGTTTTTTAATGAAATCCAATCGGTATGAGTTCTGTTGTAAAATTCTCTTAACACGTGTAATATTTTGGTTATGAAAACGTTTATCCGATAACAGAATAGCTCTATCAATTAGATTATAAACTATATTCTTTTTTAACGTTAAAGGGTGGTTGCTATGATAATTTAACGTTCTGTTGGAAGACATTGATTTGCAATACCAATCAGTGATAATATTACCGTCTTCTTTAACCAGAGAGACATCCAAAAAGTTAATGCTGTTATTATCTTCTATTTCATATGTAAAATTCAGATTGATGTCAAATTCATTAAAAACTTTGTTCAATATATGAATGTCATCTTTTTTGATACAACAAATAGAATCATCCACGTATCGAAAATAAAAGATAGGTGTACAGTTAAAATCATTTTTTAGTCTATTCCAACAAAAAACTTCTAGCTCTTCCATAACCAAGTCGGCAAAAAATGGAGAAATGGGAGATCCCATTGGAGTTCCAAATATTTGATGGTAGTATCTATCATTAAAGGTAAAAAATACATTTTCAAATAGAAATTTAGTACAGGTAATAACATCACCAAAAAGTATTTTACAATTATTTAGTATGTGTGAGGCACGCTTTTCTAAACTTTGAATAACAAGGTTTAACGAAACATTAGTAAAGAGAGAGACCACGTCTAAAGAGACGAGAATGTGACTGTCCGGAATTTTTACATTTTTTAATTTTTTAATTAAATCAAAGCTATTGTCTATATGTGATTTAGGAGGAGGAAAGCAAGTCTTAAGGTTCTCATAGATAATAGTTGCTAAGAAATGGGTTGGGCTATTAACAGTTGAAATTATGGGTCTGAATGATAGTGTTGGTTTATGGATTTTTGGAAGGCCATAGCATTTGGCAAGTTGTGTATTAGTTTATGTTAGTTGTATGTTGTGGTATTTGTGCTTAAGAAGATTGTTATCATTCAAGTTTTTCAGAATATTATAAACGTTATTTTGTAATTTGTTCAATGGATTCCTTTTGATCTCTCCATATCACATTCTCGTCTCTTTAGACGTGGTCTCTCTCTTTACTAATGTTTCGTTAAACCTTGTTATTCAAAGTTTAGAAAAGCGTGCCTCACACATACTAAATAATTGTAAAATACTTTTTGGTGATGTTATTACCTGTACTAAATTTCTATTTGAAAATGTATTTTTTACCTTTAATGATAGATACTACCATCAAATATTTGGAACTCCAATGGGATCTCCCATTTCTCCATTTTTTGCCGACTTGGTTATGGAAGAGCTAGAAGTTTTTTGTTGGAATAGACTAAAAAATGATTTTAACTGTACACCTATCTTTTATTTTCGATACGTGGATGATTCTATTTGTTGTATCAAAAAAGATGACATTCATATATTGAACAAAGTTTTTAATGAATTTGACATCAATCTGAATTTTACATATGAAATAGAAGATAATAACAGCATTAACTTTTTGGATGTCTCTCTGGTTAAAGAAGACGGTAATATTATCACTGATTGGTATTGCAAATCAATGTCTTCCAACAGAACGTTAAATTATCATAGCAACCACCCTTTAACGTTAAAAAAGAATATAGTTTATAATCTAATTGATAGAGCTATTCTGTTATCGGATAAACGTTTTCATAACCAAAATATTACACGTGTTAAGAGAATTTTACAACAGAACTCATACCGATTGGATTTCATTAAAAAACATATAAAATCTAGACTTGCTAAAATCAATATGCCCAAGAACATTTTTAACAACTCAATAAATACCAATAACAATAACATCAAAGTGTCAGTACCATTTTACCCAAATTTTTACAATAATTGTCCAAAATTTTTGAAAAAACATAATATCCATACTATTCCTTATATAGTCAACAAATTCGATAAAATGGTTCTTGGTAAAGATAAAACGAACAAATTCGACCAAACTAATGTGGTGTATGAGTTCTCATGTAAAGACTGTGATGCGCATTATATAGGTGAAACCAAACGTGCGTTAAAGAAACGAACTTCTGAACACAGCAGAAACAAAAATGAAGAATTGGTTGTCAATATACATCAAAACATGTACAATCATGAATTCGATTTTGAATCGGCAAAAATTAAAGACGTTGAACAAAATTATCAAAAAAGATTAGTTTCAGAAATGCTGTTCATAAATAGTACGCCTAATGCTATTAACAAATATGAAGACACGCAAAACCTTAGTAGAGAATACAAATCTATTTTCAATATACTGCGTAAAAAATAGTGTATTATTTTTATACACTCTCACACCTCATGTGTTTTTGTTTACTTTTCTCTTTCGATTATAGTACAGCATTAACATCTGCTGTCAACGTACCTTCGCTATCACTTGACTAATCGCTACGCGATAATAAAGGTAAATTGTAATTTTGTATCTCCGTTAAAAATTATGCGATTTCAATAATGTAATTTTTTTTTGTGCTTCGATTATCCTTAATGTGATATTGTTATATTTCTGTAATAAAGCCTGAAGCGGTCGACAAACCCGTCGACGAAACGTCGCAATGGACTACACAACACCTTTGTAGTTTTGAATTTTTACGCTTGCTCCCAACGGATCTTGTCAGAATTGACTAAATTATTTCTTTATACAATTCAATGTATAATTGATATAAAAATAGTGCGCGTATTTGAAGTAAAATATTAACAATATAATCATTTTTAACTGTGTCACCTATACCAAACTTTTATGCATATAAAAAGACCCTTTCATGCACTCGTTAAAAAAACTACGGTGTGTACGGGAAGAATTATTTCAGACTCGGGTGAGGTGAGAAATAGCTCATTTTCTCTCCTTTGTTGCACAATGTACAATTTTCTCAAATCACGTTCGGAATGCGCAATTCTCTTATACGCGAGTTTGAGGCATTATGAAAAACGCCCGTTTCATGCACGTATTGAAAAAATTAACTTTTGGAACACAGACACAATTTTCGAGTTTTTTAAACCTAAAAAAAGGGCCTCAAGTAATCGTTTTTAGACTAGCAGACGCAAAAGTCGCGAAGCAGGCGTAAAAGTTCCGGAGCGGGCGTACAAGTTCCGTAGCGGGCGTAAATTTCAATAGGTTTTTGGTTGCGTATCGGAAATCTGTTAATTTAGTCTCGTGTTATAGGTATAAAATCACGAAAATCCGAACACTCCAAATCCAACTGTGTCACAAAAAATATAGTGTGCACGAAGGGCTATGTGAGCTAAAAAGGCCCACTTTACGCCATTGGTACAAAATATACTATTATATTGTAAATTTTTAGAATTTGAAGTGTTACAAGTTTCGCCCTGGCGAAAACTTAAGGCTCTCCTGAGAAGCGGACATGCCTAAAAATAAGATAGTTAATGAAAATAAATTCGAAATTTTATTTCGGATGTTACTTAAATTATTAACATTTTAATATTTTAATAGGCAAAAAATTGCAAACAGCAATCTCGTCAGCAGATGCTCTTTAATATGCTCCGTTTGATTACGATTACGGATGCTAAAGGATTTGTTGCTATTTCGTATGCATATGCAATTTATAAAATCTATTTTGATGGTAAATAAGCTATTTTTTATATTTTTACTATAGATTATCTACGAACTTTTTGTGTATCAATAACTAAAGATAATATTTATTTATTATTTTCTAGTTTTTAACAAAATAAGTGATTCGTATGAAAGGTTTGCACTAGAATGGTCAACACTTTTATGGTCAAACAAAGACATGATTTCTAAAATGAAGGAAGCCGAACGTGAATTCATTGAGAGAAATACCCACACGATCCAGAAATTTAAGACTCATATTATATCTGTCTCTCGAAATGTGTGGAATTGTGATACTATGAAAGGTTTAAAACATATTACAAATAATGTTTTAGCCTTAGTTTAATTAGCTGGTACAAAAACGCTGATACATCTATCATGCGAACTTTCTTGTTGTTGATGTAGTCGTAAACAAGCTGATATTTTTACAAAGAATAAACAATAGAATTTACTGATACTTCGCTGATAAATGAAATTATCCCGGATATTCGAAGTTCAAATGAGGGAACTTTTTATTGTAACCGTAATGCAAGGTTGTCAATTCGGAACTGAAAATATAGAGTAATGTTTATAAACTGTGGAAGAATAGATCTGTTTCCGTTGCTACGCTTAGCGATTCGCAACATTTGGTTCACACGCACGCTTTATTTTTTGGGATATAATTGCCCTTATAAAAATATTCTATAGAAAATCCTGTAGGAAATATTATAGGAAATCCTGTAGGCATCCCGTAGAAATCTTATAGGAATCCTATAGGATACTCTATAGGCAGTCCTATATGAAATTCTATAGGAAGTTCTATAGGAAATTCTACATGAATTTCGCGCTTTTCCTGCAGGAAATCCTATATGAAATCCTATAGGAAATTCTGTAGGTAATTTTGTAGAAAAAACTGTAGACAATTTTACACATGCGCCCCATAGCAAGCTTCTACCGCATGCCGCAGTGCAGCGAAGCAGTCGGGACTCTCATAAACATATTGGAACCGCGAGGATATGTAAAGCCGTGAGATTTAACCGTTCGAACGACTTTTTACGGAGAGTCAATGTGACAAGGATTACCTTGATTTTGATATCTGAGCTAACTGGACTTAATCAAAGCAACTCCTTATTTAGGACTGTTTGCCACTGACTCTGCTGTGCGATGGCACAGCGCCAAATAAGATGCTATACCTCTATAAGATGTTTTCACGAAAATACTCCAGAATTCCCTGCAGAGTTTTCCATGTAATTGTCTACAGTTTTTCCTACAGAATTACCTACAGAATTTCCTATATGATTTCCTATAGGATTTCCTGCAGGAAAAGCGCGAAATGCATGTAGGATTTCCTATAAAACTTCCTATAGAATTTCATATAGGACTACCTATAGAGTATCCTATAGGATTCCTATAGGATTTCTACGGGATGCCTATAGCATTTCCTACATGATTTTCTATAGGATATTTTTATAAGGGTGAGCATACTCACACGCACACATCGCGCACGCACGCACATGCTACTGTTCTTTTTGTTGAAAAATGTTTAAATTTAAGATTTTTGTTCTTCTAGTTACCTTTGATTAGTCACCTGATTTTTCACCTTATTTTTCACCTGATTTTTCACCTGATTTTTCATCTGATTACTGGTCTGATTACTGGCCTGATTTTTTACCCGATTAATCACCTGACTTTTATGTAATATTCACGGAAAATTTATATTTTGTGGCAACTAAAAAATTCTTAGGAAACTTCTAAAAAGAAAGACAGAAAGAGAATATGTATTTTACACGAAGATTTAATCAGATGCCAAGTCAGATGATTAATCATATCAAAAAAATCAGGTGACTAATCGCCTGATTTTTCACCTAATTAATCACCTAATTTTTTTTGTCGGCTGGGTAGCTAAGTATATTGTCTTAACTGACAAAGCTTTTATTTCCAAAAATTATAATTTCATTTTGTACAGTACTCGGAGCATCAAAGTTGATGATAAAATCTTATGCGTTTGTTATTTATTAGTTATTAATATGATTACGTTTTCACAGATACTTCGTATACAAAGATGGAAAGGGTTTTTCAAAAATACATAATCAATGAGGTCGATCTGAATCAAGAAGGTACATGTACAAAAGATTGTTCCTTTTATTCTGAAACCAAGGTAAATGGTTGTTACAATCAAAACATTTGTGCTCGTCAGCGAGTTTGTGATGGAACGATAAGAAATTGCAATGATAATTTTACGTCTGCTATGAATGTTTGCCTCGGTGTGAGTTGTATTATTTTTCTGAACTCATAAGAAAAATCTCATAAAAATGCGAAATACTGTACAATAATTAATATATTCTACCATATTGGATAATTTTTGCAGAGTAAAGATGAGAACTCTAGATATAAATACATAAAAGTTGAAGGTAAAAAATATGGAAATTATGACAGATGTGATGAGGATAACGCCGAAATAAAAGTAGATAGTTGGCCTCGTGGTTTTT
Source organism: Torymus aiolomorphi (assembly GCA_036365515.1). Lineage (NCBI taxonomy): Eukaryota > Metazoa > Arthropoda > Insecta > Hymenoptera > Torymidae > Torymus > Torymus aiolomorphi. Next base: position 39,820,483 of record CM070876.1, on the reverse strand, counting down.
ATAAATGCAGTTACTGCATGTGTATTTGTGAAAATTCTGAACATGGTAGCCATCGTTATTTCAATTTGAGACCCGCTACATCCAATATAAATTTAAATTAGTAAACATTATTTGATTAATTATAATAGTGTACAAACATGAATTATTTATCTTTCAATAAAAATATTTTTTATAGTGTTATCACAGGTGCACGATTTCAGAAAGAGAATGGAGTAATCCATATTCAAATTCAACAAGCGCAGCTTTTACCAAATGGACTGGTAAATTCATCTACAGCGGAATGGAAACCAGTTGACAATTATACAATAAATAGTGGAGGGGTTCTGGCCGGAAGAGATTATCATACCATAACGTGGAATGAAAGAACCTTACTTTTAGATGAACTAGATTCACCGATCACCGACATTCTCACTGGATTGCGATTTAAGTTAATAGATGGGTCACTAAAATTAGAAATACGGGTTACCAATTTCAATTTCACCACTGGAATATTAATACCTGATAATAGTCGTTGGCATTCAAAAAATGCTGTCCTGAAAGACAGGTAATCATATTTAACACGCAAACGCACGCATGTCCTATACATCTGAACATCCATTTTTAGAAGACTTATAATACCAACACGTTTGTCTTGCCAACGTTTCAGCGCAGACAAAAATTCTAGTGTTGAAGTCGAGTTTGAATTTACCATAAATTTATTGTTGGACATTCCCAGATAGCACGAAAAGTTGCGGCAACCTTGCTGCAACCAATTTCTTGAAACACTGAAACTTTTCCTGAAAAGTTCTGCAGAAGCTTCAAAACGTTGCAGAAACGCAGAAATGATCGCTTTTTTTTTGCTAAAATTAAGTTGCAGGAACCCGTAGGGAACCAATCGGTAACTTCCAAGCAACGTTTCTAAAACAATATTATTGAGACGAGTCGGTAACGTTTCGGGAACTTTACCAAGTTCTCGCCGAATTTTTATATCGGCGAAAAGTAAGCGTTGCGAGAACATTGCAGAAAAATAAATACAGAACTGTCTTTGCGAAATACCTTTTCCTCAAAACGAATTCGTAACGTTTCGCACGTATTTCGTAGTATTACTGTGACCGATAGGTGGCGCATGTCAATTATTCATAGTTAAAAATATTTGGTTCAGGTTATTCTTAAGTCAAAATCAGAAAATAAGGGTGGGTGGGGGATGGAGGTGGAGGTTGTTTTTTTAAAACGTGACATCCTGTTAGGGTATCGTTTGAGAAACGTTGCGAAATCAGTTTGAGGAAAGGGTATTTCGCAAAGGCGCTTCTGTATTTATTTCTCTCCAACGTTACCGACTCGTCTGAATAATATCGTTTCAGAAAACGTTGCTTGGAAGTTATACACCAATTGGTTCCCTACAGGTACCTGCAACTTAATTTTAGCAACAAAAAGCGTACATTTCTATGTGTTTGAAGTTCTGAACGTTCATCATGAACGAAAAATCGAATATTCCCAAAATCGGTTTTTTTTATATTATCTGTTAGATATATGCATAAAACCAATAGAAACAGCGATATAAGTTATTTCCGAAGTGATCATCCCCCAAAATCAGCCCCCAAACCACCCTCACAAGACAATACATGATAAAAAAATTTATATTTTAACAGCTTATGAATTTCCTAAAAATTTTAACACGGGAATTTCTTCAAGAGCTTACCAAATACTAAAAAAAAATTGCCGAGACCAAAATCGATCGGGAACCCTTCCTCCGGGGGATGCAAGTGGGGCAAAACGGCTAAAAACACAAAAAATACCTTTAAAAAATTCTATCTCTAGCGACTACGCGATTCCTAAAAATTTTATCACGGGAATTTCTTCAAGAGCTTACCAAATACTCATAAAAAAATTGCCGAGACCAAAATAGATCCGGAACCCTTCCTTCGGGGGATGCAAGTGGGGCAAAACGGCTAAAAACACATGAAAAATACGTTTAAAAAATTCTATCTCTGGCGACTATGCGATTCCTAAAAATTTGATCACGGGAATTTCTTCAAGAGCTTATCAAATACTTATAAAAAAATTGTCGAGACCAAAATCGATCCGGAACCCTTCCTTCAGGGGGATGCAAGTGGGGCAAAACGGCTAAAAACACATGAAAAATAACTTTAAAAAATTCTGCCTCTAGCGACTATGCGATTCCTAAAAATTTGATAACGGTAATTTCTTCTAGAGCTAATGAAATACTTATAAAAAAATTGCCGAGACCAAAATCGATCCGGAACCCTTCCTTCAGGGGGATGAAAGTGGGGCAAAACGGCTAAAAAGAAATGAAAAATACATTTAAACAATTCTGTCCCTGGCGACTATGCGATTCCTAAAAATTTGATCACGGAAATTTCTTCGAGAGCTAACGAAATACTTATAAAAAAATTGCCGAGACCAAAATCGATCCGGAACCCTTCCTTCAGGGGGATGCAAGTGGGGCAAAACGGCTAAAAACACATGAAAAATAACTTTCAAAAATTCTGTCTCTAGCGACTATGCGATTCCTAAAAATTTGATAACGGTAATTTCTTCTAGAGCTAACGAAATACTTATAAAAAAATTGCCGAGACCAAAATCGATCCGGAACCCTTCCATCAGGGGGATGCAAGCGGGGCAAAACGGCTAAAAACACATGAGAAAAATACATTTAAAAAATTCTGTCTCTAGCGACTATGCGATTCCTAAAAATTTGATCACGGGAATTTCTTCGAGAGCTAACGAAATACTTATAAAAAAATTGCCGAGACCAAAATCGATCCGGAACCCTTCCTCCGGGGGATGCAAGTGGGGCAAAACGGCTAAAAACACATCAAAAATACCTTTAAAAAATTCTGTCTCTAGCGACTCTGCGATTCCTAAAAATTTGATAACGGTAATTTCTTCTAGAGCTAACGAAATACTTATAAAAAAATTGCCGAGACCAAAATCGATCCGGAACCCTTCCTTCAGGGGGATGAAAGTGGGGCAAAACGGCTAAAAAGACATGAAAAATACATTTAAAAAATTCTGTCTCTGGCGACTATGCGATTCCTAAAAATTTGATCACGGAAATTTCTTCAAGAGCTAACGAAATACTTATAAAAAAATTGCCGAGACCAAAATCGATCCGGAACAATACCTTCGGGGGATGCAAGTGGGGCAAAACGGCTAAAAACACATGAAAAATACTTTAAAAAATTCTATCTCTAGCGACTATGCGATTCCTAATAATTTGATCACGGGAATTTCTTCCAGAGCTTATCAAATACTTATAAAAAAATTGCCGAGACCAAAATCGATCCGGAACCCTTCCATCAGGAGGATGCAAGCGGGGCAAAACGGCTAAAAACACATGAGAAAAATACATTTAAAAAATTCTGTCTCTAGCGACTATGCGATTCCTAAAAATTTGATCACGGGAATTTCTTCGAGAGCTAACGAAATACTTATAAAAAAATTGCCGAGACCAAAATCGATCCGGAACCCTTCCATCAGGAGGATGCAAGCGGGGCAAAACGGCTAAAAACACATGAGAAAAATACATTTAAAAAATTCTGTCTCTAGCGACTATGCGATTCCTAAAAATTTGATTACGTTAATTTCTTCTAGAGCTAACGAAATACTTATAAAAAAATTGCCGAGACCAAAATCGATCCGGAACCCTTCCTTCAGGGGGATGCAAGCGGGGCAAAACGGCTAAAAAGACATGAAAAATACATTTAAAAAATTCTGTCTCTAGCGACTATGCGATTCCTAAAAATTTTATCACGGGAATTTCTTCAAGAGCTTACCAAATACTCATAAAAAAATTGCCGAGACCAAAATCGATCCGGAACCCTTCCTTCAGGGGGATGAAAGTGGGGCAAAACGGCTAAAAAGACATGAAAAATACATTTAAACAATTCTGTCTCTGGCGACTATGCGATTCCTAAAAATTTGATCACGGAAATTTCTTCAAGAGCTAACGAAATACTTATAAATAAATTGCCGAGACCAAAATCGATCCGGAACTCTTCCTTCAGGGGAATGCAAGCGGGGCAAAACGGCTAGAAAGACATGAAAAATAACTTTCAAAAATTCTGTCTCTAGCGACTATGCGATTCCTAAAAATTTGATCACGGAAATTTCTTCGAGAGCTAACGAAATACTTATAAATAAATTGCCGAGACCAAAATCGATCCGGAACCCTTCCTTCAGGGGGATGCAAGTGGGGCAAAACGGCTAAAAACACATGAAAAATAACTTTAAAAAATTCTGTCTCTAGCGACTATGCGATTCCTAAAAATTTTATAACGGTAATTTCTTCTAGAGCTAACGAAATACTTATAAAAAAATTGCCGAGACCAAAATCGAGCCGGAACCCTTCCATCAGTGGGATGCAAGCGCAAGGGCAAAACGGCTAAAAACACATGAGAAAAATACATTTAAAAAATTCTGTCTCTAGCGACTATGCGATTCCTAAAAATTTGATCACGGGAATTTCTTCGAGAGCTAACGGAATACTTATAAAAAAATTGCCGAGACCAAAATCGATCCGGAATCCTTCCATCAGGGGGATGCAAGCGGGGCAAAACGGCTAAAAAGACATGAAAAATACATTTAAAAAAAATTCTGTCTCCTGCGACTATGCGATTCATAAAAATTTGATAACGGTAGTTTCTTCTAGAGCTAACGAAATACTTATAAAAAAATTGCCGAGACCAAAATCGATCCGGAACAATACCTTCAGGGGATGCAAGTGGGGCAAAACGGCTAAAAACACATGAAAAATACATTTAAAAAATTCTGTCTCCTGCGACTATGCGATTCATAAAAATTTGATAACGGTAGTTTCTTCTAGAGCTAACGAAATACTTATAAAAAAATTGCCGAGACCAAAATCGATCCGGAACAATACCTTCGGGGGATGCAAGTGGGGCAAAACGGCTAAAAACACATGAAAAATACCTTTAAAAAATTCTGTCCCTGGCGACTATGCGATTCCTAAAAATTTGATCACGGAAATTTCTTCGAGAGCTAACGAAATACTTATAAAAAAATTGCCGAGACCAAAATCGATCCGGAACTCTTCCTTCAGGGGGATGCAAGCGGGGCAAAACGGCTAGAAAGACATGAAAAATAACTTTCAAAAATTCTGTCTCTAGCGACTATGCCATTCCTAAAAATTTGATCACGGAAATTTCTTCGAGAGCTTACGAAATACTTATAAAAAAATTGCCGAGACCAAAATCGATCCGGAACCCTTCCTTCAGGGGGACGCAAGTGGGGCAAAACGGCTAAAAACACATGAAAAATAACTTTCAAAAATTCTGTCTCTAGCGACTATGCGATTCCTAAAAATTTGATCACGGAAATTTCTTCGAGAGCTTACGAAATACTTATAAAAAAATTGCCGAGACCAAAATCGATCCGGAACCCTTCCATCAGGTGGATGCAAGCGGGGCAAAACGGCTAAAAACACATGAGAAAAATACATTTAAAAAATTCTGTCCCTAGAGACTATGCGATTCCTAAAAATTTGATCACGGGAATTTCTTCGAGAGCCAACGAAATACTTATAAAAAAATTGCCGAGACCAAAATCGATCCGGAACAATACCTTCGGGGGATGCAAGTGGGGCAAAACGGCTAAAAACACATGAAAAATACCTTTAAAAAATTCTATCTCTAGCGACTATGCGATTCCTAAAAATTTGATCACGGGAATTTCTTCTAGAGCTAACGAAATACTTATAAAAAAATTGCCGAGACCAAAATCGATCCGGAACCCTTCCTCCGGGGGATGCAAGTGGGGCAAAACGGCTAAAAACACATCAAAAATACCTTTAAAAAATTCTGTCTCTAGCGACTCTGCGATTCCTAAAAATTTGATAACGGTAATTTCTTCTAGAGCTAACGAAATACTTATAAAAAAATTGCCGAGACTAAAATCGATCCGGAACCCTTCCTTCAGGGGGATGAAAGTGGGGCAAAACGGCTAAAAAGACATGAAAAATACATTTAAAAAATTCTGTCTCTGGCGACTATGCGATTCCTAAAAATTTGATCACGGAAATTTCTTCAAGAGCTAACGAAATACTTATAAAAAAATTGCCGAGACCAAAATCGATCCGGAACCCTTCCTTCAGGGGGATGCAAGTGGGGCAAAACGGCTAAAAACACATGAAAAATAACTTTCAAAAATTCTGTCTCTAGCGACTATGCGATTCCTAAAAATTTGATAACGGTAATTTCTTCTAGAGCTAACGAAATACTTATAAAAAAATTGCCGAGACCAAAATCGATCCGGAACCCTTCCATCAGGGGGATGCAAGCGGGGCAAAACGGCTAAAAACACATGAGAAAAATACATTTAAAAAATTCTGTCCCTGGCGACTATGCGATTCCTAAAAATTTGATCACGGAAATTTCTTCGAGAGCTAAGGAAATAATTATAAAAAAATTGCCGAGATCAAAATCGATCCGGAACCCTTCCTTCAGGGGGATGCAAGTGGGGCAAAACGGCTAAAAACACCTGAAAAATAACTTTAAAAAATTCTGTCTCTGGCGACTATGCGATTCCTAAAAATATGATCACGGGAAGTTCTTCGAGAGCTAACGAAATACTTATAAAAAAATTGCCGAGACCAAAATCGATCCGGAACCCTTCCTTCAGGGGGATGCAAGTGGGGCAAAACGGCTAAAAACACATGAAAAATAACTTTCAAAAATTCTGTCTCTAGCGACTATGCGATTCCTAAAAATTTGATCACGGGAATTTCTTCGAGAGCTAACGAAATACTTATAAAAAAATTGCCGAGACCAAAATCGATCCGGAACAATACCTTCGGGGGATGCAAGTGGGGCAAAACGGCTAAAAACACATGAAAAATACTTTAAAAAATTCTATCTCTAGCGACTATGCGATTCCTAATAATTTGATCACGGGAATTTCTTCCAGAGCTTATCAAATACTTATAAAAAAATTGCCGAGACCAAAATCGATCCGGAACCCTTCCATCAGGAGGATGCAAGCGGGGCAAAACGGCTAAAAACACATGAGAAAAATACATTTAAAAAATTCTGTCTCTATCGACTATGCGATTCCTAAAAATTTGATCACGGGAATTTCTTCGAGAGCTAACGAAATACTTATAAAAAAATTGCCGAGACCAAAATCGATCCGGAACAATACCTTCGGGGGATGCAAGTGGGGCAAAACGGCTAAAAACACATGAAAAATACCTTTAAAAAATTCTATCTCTAGCGACTATGCGATTCCTAAAAATTTGATCACGGGAATTTCTTCCAGAGCTTATCAAATACTTATAAAAAAATTGCCGAGACCAAAATCGATCCGGAACCCTTCCATCAGGAGGATGCAAGCGGGGCAAAACGGCTAAAAACACATGAGAAAAATACATTTAAAAAATTCTGTCTCTAGCGACTATGCGATTCCTAAAAATTTGATTACGTTAATTTCTTCTAGAGCTAACGAAATACTTATAAAAAAATTGCCGAGACCAAAATCGATCCGGAACCCTTCCTTCAGGGGGATGCAAGCGGGGCAAAACGGCTAAAAAGACATGAAAAATACATTTAAAAAATTCTGTCTCTAGCGACTATGCGATTCCTAAAAATTTTATCACGGGAATTTCTTCAAGAGCTTACCAAATACTCATAAAAAAATTGCCGAGACCAAAATCGATCCGGAACCCTTCCTTCAGGGGGATGAAAGTGGGGCAAAACGGCTAAAAAGACATGAAAAATACATTTAAACAATTCTGTCTCTGGCGACTATGCGATTCCTAAAAATTTGATCACGGAAATTTCTTCAAGAGCTAACGAAATACTTATAAATAAATTGCCGAGACCAAAATCGATCCGGAACTCTTCCTTCAGGGGAATGCAAGCGGGGCAAAACGGCTAGAAAGACATGAAAAATAACTTTCAAAAATTCTGTCTCTAGCGACTATGCGATTCCTAAAAATTTGATCACGGAAATTTCTTCGAGAGCTAACGAAATACTTATAAATAAATTGCCGAGACCAAAATCGATCCGGAACCCTTCCTTCAGGGGGATGCAAGTGGGGCAAAACGGCTAAAAACACATGAAAAATAACTTTAAAAAATTCTGTCTCTAGCGACTATGCGATTCCTAAAAATTTTATAACGGTAATGTCTTCTAGAGCTAACGAAATACTTATAAAAAAATTGCCGAGACCAAAATCGATCCGGAACCCTTCCATCAGGGGGATGCAAGCGGGGCAAAACGGCTAAAAACACATGAGAAAAATACATTTAAAAAATTCTGTCTCTAGCGACTATGCGATTTCTAAAAATTTGATCACGGGAATTTCTTCGAGAGCTAACGGAATACTTATAAAAAAATTGCCGAGACCAAAATCGATCCGGAATCCTTCCATCAGGGGGATGCAAGCGGGGCAAAACGGCTAAAAAGACATGAAAAATACATTTAAAAAAAATTCTGTCTCCTGCGACTATGCGATTCATAAAAATTTGATAACGGTAGTTTCTTCTAGAGCTAACGAAATACTTATAAAAAAATTGCCGAGACCAAAATCGATCCGGAACAATACCTTCGGGGGATGCAAGTGGGGCAAAACGGCTAAAAACACATGAAAAATACATTTAAAAAATTCTGTCTCCTGCGACTATGCGATTCATAAAAATTTGATAACGGTAGTTTCTTCTAGAGCTAACGAAATACTTATAAAAAAATTGCCGAGACCAAAATCGATCCGGAACAATACCTTCGGGGGATGCAAGTGGGGCAAAACGGCTAAAAACACATGAAAAATACCTTTAAAAAATTCTGTCCCTGGCGACTATGCGATTCCTAAAAATTTGATCACGGAAATTTCTTCGAGAGCTAACGAAATACTTATAAAAAAATTGCCGAGACCAAAATCGATCCGGAACTCTTCCTTCAGGGGGATGCAAGCGGGGCAAAACGGCTAGAAAGACATGAAAAATAACTTTCAAAAATTCTGTCTCTAGCGACTATGCGATTCCTAAAAATTTGATCACGGAAATTTCTTCGAGAGCTTACGAAATACTTATAAAAAAATTGCCGAGACCAAAATCGATCCGGAACCCTTCCTTCAGGGGGATGCAAGTGGGGCAAAACGGCTAAAAACACATGAAAAATAACTTTAAAAAATTCTGTCTCTAGCGACTATGCGATTCCTAAAAATTTTATAACGGTAATTTCTTCTAGAGCTAACGAAATACTTATAAAAAAATTGCCGAGACCAAAATCGATCCGGAACCCTTCCATCAGGTGGATGCAAGCGGGGCAAAACGGCTAAAAACACATGAGAAAAATACATTTAAAAAATTCTGTCCCTAGAGACTATGCGATTCCTAAAAATTTGATCACGGGAATTTCTTCGAGAGCCAACGAAATACTTATAAAAAAATTGCCGAGACCAAAATCGATCCGGAACAATACCTTCGGGGGATGCAAGTGGGGCAAAACGGCTAAAAACACATGAAAAATACCTTTAAAAAATTCTATCTCTAGCGACTATGCGATTCCTAAAAATTTGATCACGGGAATTTCTTCTAGAGCTAACGAAATACTTATAAAAAAATTGCCGAGACCAAAATCGATCCGGAACCCTTCCTTCAGGGGGATGCAAGCGGGGCAAAACGGCTAAAAAGACATGAAAAATACATTTAAAAAATTCTGTCTCTAGCGACTATGCGATTCCTAAAAATTTTATCACGGAAATTTCTTCTAGAGCTAACGAAATACTTATAAAAAAATTGCCGAGACCAAAATCGATCCGGAACCCTTCCTTCGGGGGATGCAAGCGGGGCAAAACGGCTAAAAAGACATGAAAAATACATATAAAAAATTCTGTCTCTGGCGACTATGCGATTCCTAAAAATTTGATAACGGTAATTTCTTCTAGAGCTAACGAAATACTTATAAAAGAATTGCCGAGACCAAAATCGATCCGGAACTCTTCCTTCAGGGGAATGCAAGCGGGGCTAAACGGCTAGAAAGACATGAAAAATAACTTTCAAAAATTCTGTCTCTAGCGACTATGCGATTCCTAAAAATTTGATAACGGTAATTTCTCCTAGAGCTAACGAAATACTTATAAAAAAATTGCCGAGACCAAAATCGATCCGGAACCCTTCCTTCAGGGGGATGAAAGTGGGGCAAAACGGCTAAAAAGACATGAAAAATACATTTAAACAATTCTGTCTCTGGCGACTATGCGATTCCTAAAAATTTGATCACGGAAATTTCTTCGAGAGCTTACGAAATACTTATAAAAAAATTGCCGAGACCAAAATCGATCCGGAACCCTTCCTTCAGGGGGATGCAAGTGGGGCAAAACGGCTAAAAACACATGAAAAATACATTTAAACAATTCTGTCTCTGGCGACTATGCGATTCCTAAAAATTTGATAACGGTAATTTCTTCTAGAGCTAACGAAATACTTATAAAAAAATTGCCGAGACCAAAATCGATCCGGAACCCTTCCTTCAGGGGGATGAAAGTGGGGCAAAACGGCTAAAAAGACATGAAAAATACATTTAAAAAATTCTGTCCCTGGCGACTATGCGATTCCTAAAAATTTGATCACGGAAATTTCTTCGAGAGCTAACGAAATACTTATAAAAAAATTGCCGAGACCAAAATCGATCCGGAACAATACCTTCGGGGGATGCAAGTGGGGCAAAACGGCTAAAAACACATGAAAAATACTTTAAAAAATTCTATCTCTAGCGACTATGCGATTCCTAAAAATTTTATAACGGTAATTTCTTCTAGAGCTAACGAAATACTTATAAAAAAATTGCCGAGACCAAAATCGATCCGGAACCCTTCCATCCGGGGGATGCAAGCGGGGCAAAACGGCTAAAAACACATGAGAAAAATACATTTAAAAAATTCTGTCTCTAGCGACTATGCGATTCCTAAAAATTTGATCACGGGAATTTCTTCGAGAGCTAACGAAATACTTATAAAAAAATTGCCGAGACCAAAATCGATCCGGAACCCTTCCATCAGGGGGATGCAAGCGGGGCAAAACGGCTAAAAACACATGAAAAATAACTTTAAATAATTCTGTCTCTAGCGACTATGCGATTCCTAAAAATTTGATCACGGGAATTTCTTCGAGAGCTAACGAAATACTTATAAAAAAATTGCCGAGACCAAAATCGATCCGGAACAATACCTTCGGGGGATGCAAGTGGGGCAAAACGGCTATAAACACATGAAAAATACCTTTAAAAAATTCTATCTCTAGCGACTATGCGATTCCTAAAAATTTGATCACGGGAATTTCTTCAAGAGCTTACCAAATACTCATAAAAATATTGGGCGGGAATGTGGCACTTTCGGCCACTCGCTTTAAAACAATAACTAATCTTAATGTTATTTGTAAAACACGTTAATCACAAAAGTAAATCTTATTTTTAAGATAGAATGAAATGAACTGAAGCTATGGCAGTTTCATATTTAATACAGTTGTAATACTTTACAAATACATTGTTAATTAAAATAAAGTTATAATGGATAAAATCAAATACCAGATTACTTAATATCTAGTAAATATCTATACTAGTAAAAATCTTTAAATTCATTATTTTCTAATAACGTTTAATGATGATTCGTTAAGATTTCTATTATTAAAAATGACAAACAACAGCGGCACAAGTCTGTCATGAAAGTAAGCGGGGTTACGCGACATAAAAAGAGAGATGTTAAAAGAAAGTTTAAAAATTGAGAATATTAAATACTGATATTTTATAACCATCAGAAGAATAAAGCAGTCAGACGGACAAAGAACTAAAATGATGAAAACGCCATTCTCTTTAAATAACTGCATATGACTGAGAAATACAAGAATAAATATTTTAAAATAGTTTAAACCTTATTGAAGTAGATACCAGCAGCTTCAAAAAATAATTTAACATTTATCATTATTTTAATGTAAATAATAGTGAAAGTAAGCTTCTTCTAACACAGTACAAGTTTAACACAAATGTACTAAGTTCTTGATGAATATACTTAAAAATATAATAATTTATTCATTAAAAAGAATAATAGTCTCTAATTTAGATTCAGATATCATACCGGAAAAGGAAGAAAAAACAAAAAGAAACTTCATTAACGTACAGGTAAGATTACAATACTATTTTAATATTTAAAATACAAAAAGTATATAAAACATATTAATTAAACTTATGAGCAATAAACCAGTTAAACATCTGCACAACCTGCCCCAAAAAGATTTTCTATAAAAACATCTTGTATGTAATCTGGTAAGTTCATTTTATGCTACCATTAAAATCTAAAATAAAGCGAAGATGTAAAGCTATTTTTGTACCGAAAGCACGATTTTCGCATTTTTTTGAACCTATTAATAGAGCCAAAAGCGACCGCTTGTCGACCAGCGGGCGGTAAAAACTGAAAAGCGCTCGCTGTTCGCCGTAGAGGGTAAAAATCGAAAAGCGCCCGCTGTCGTTTTCGAATGGAGTTTTCAAGATTGTTTAAGAAAATCATCGATATTTTAAAAAAACACAAAAATCTATACTTGCGGTAAAAAAAATATGGTGTGCACCAAGGGCTAAGTGGGTTTTTTGACCTCGCGTGGTTGCAGTACTCGTCTTCGGTTCGCAAACGCACTTGCCTTCGGCTCGTGCTAGCTCACCTTCGACTCGTACTGCAACCCTACATTCGGTCTAAAAGACCCACCTCCATGTTACTGCCATCGCTTGGATCGTAGAAAAACGACCATAGGCGTCGTCGTTTGTAGGTGTTACGTTGTGACGCTTTCAATCCCCAAATGAGGGATTAAACACAAAAACTTTCGACCGAATATACAATGTACAATTCCATACGGGAGCCATAAGGGCAACTGACATGGTGAAAGGGCTGAAGACTCCCCGGGGGTCAATGGCATACTTTTCTCTCTTAGTACCATATAATATAGAAACCCAGAATGGATAGAGACCCACAATGAAACTATGACGAACTATAGTGGTTTTAACGACCTTCTTAGACAGTTTTGTCCATCACCAGGCTGCGGCCTACGTTGCAGACTAATATGGATTACAGGACTGATTTTCAAGGTTAAACTGAAGATACATCCAGTCTCATTTATGTACACCGCAGGCCATGAGAATAGCAGCAATAAATAATTTAAAAAAAATATTCCACAAATAGTGAAAAGTATTATGGATTTGCGCAGGCGCATATACACACACATACTCACACACATACATATATACTCCGCATACTCCATTTTGGCGCCATCAGTCCCTATATGCATAGCCTCTATACTGTTATCTAGATATTGTCTGCCTGCCCCCACCCGCATTATTCTACAAAATTTTTCATATATTACGTAGGGAGTTTGAAGAAGTGAAAAGGATCAAATTTATACAAAAATATAAATATTTCTTTCACATATGTAAATTTGGCTGCCGCAACACAATTTTTATTAAATTCATAAAATCTCGAGATTTCTAAAATGGGGGGGGGTTAAGAATCACAATGGTCAAAAATTCCGATGGCGAAAATACCGATAGGTAATTTAACGATAGCTAAATCATCGGAATAAGGTTTTAATCGAATAGGAAAAATTCCTACGAGAAAATTACAAATGGTCAAAAGTTCCGAAAATAATTTTGACAATGTTCAAAAGTTTCGAAAATAATTTTGACAGTGATTCATAGTAACGAAAATCAAATGTCGGAAAAGTCGAATAGTTAAAATAAAACCTATCAACGGTTGTATCACAAATGGGTACAAATTCCGTTACAGGACGAAATTCCGAAAACTAATAAAACACTCCTTAAGAGGATGTGCAACCCTAATTTCAATATTTTTTAAATCAACATTCAAACATTTATTTGGAAAAAGACGGCTGTAAAGCGCTCCGTACACGCAAACACTATATGCAGATATTTTTCTGGAAAATTCTATTGATATTTGCGTGAGTTATGCTCGTTTGAAAAGTAGGTCAATTGTAGATTCTTACTTACCGACAGTACGGTTTTTATTTAATTCAATAAATTCTCATCTCTTTTTGGAAAAAGACGACTGTCAAGCGCTCCGTACACGCAAACACTATATGCAGATTTTTTTCTGGATAATTCACTTGCATCCCCCTGAAGGAAGGGTTCCGAATCGATTTTGGATTCGGCAATTTTTTTATAAGTATTTGGTTAGCTCTCGAAGAAATTCCCGTGATCAAATTTTTAGGAATCGCATAGTCGCTAGAGACAGAATTTTTTAAAGGTATTTTTCATGTGTATTTAGCCGTTTTACCCCACTTGCATCCCCCGAAGGAAGGGTTCCGGATTGATTTTGGTCTCGGCAATTTTTTTATGAGTATTTGGTAAGCTCTAGAAGAAATTCCCGTGATAAAATTTTTAGGAATCGCATAGTCGCCAGAGACAGAATTTTTTAAAGGTATTTTTCATGTGTTTTTAGCCGTTTTGCCCCGCTTGCATCCCCCTGATGGAAGGGTTCCGGATCGATTTTGGTCTCGGCAATTTTTAAATAAGTATTTCGTAAGCTCTCGAAGGAATTACCGCTATAACATTTTTAGTAATCGCATATTCGCGAGAGACAGAATTTTTTAAAGTTATTTTTCATGTGTTTTTAGCCGTTTTGCCCCACTTTCATCCCCCTGAAGGAAGGGTTCCGGATCGATTTTGGTCTCGGCAATTTTTTTATAAGTATTTCGTTAGCTCTAGAAGAAATTACCGTTATCAAATTTTTAGGAATCGCATAGTCGCTAGAGACAGAATTTTTGAAAGTTATTTTTCATGTCTTACTAGCCGTTTTGCCCCGCTTGCATCCCCCTGAAGGAAGGGTTCCGGATCGATTTTGGTCCCGGCAATTTTTTTATAAGTATTTCGTTAGCTCTAGAAGAAATTACCGTTATCAAATTTTTAGGAATCGCATAGTCGCTAGAGACAGAATTTTTGAAAGTTATTTTTCATGTCTTACTAGCCGTTTTGCCCCGCTTGCATCCCCCTGAAGGAAGGGTTCCGGATCGATTTTGGTCTCGGCAATTTTTTTATGAGTATTTGGTAAGCTCTTGAAGAAATTCCCGTGATAAAATTTTTAGGAATCGCATAGTCGCTAGAGACAGAATTTTTTAAATGTATTTTTCATGTCTTTTTAGCCGTTTTGCCCCGCTTGCATCCCCCTGAAGGAAGGGTTCCGGATCGATTTTGGTCTCGGCAATTTTTTTATAAGTATTTCGTTAGCTCTAGAAGAAATTAACGTGATCAAATTTTTAGGAATCGCATAGTTGCTAGAGACAGAATTTTTTAAATGTATTTTTCTCATGTGTTTTTAGCCGTTTTGCCCCGCTTGCATCCTCCTGATGGAAGGGTTCCGGATCGATTTTGGTCTCGGCAATTTTTTTATAAGTATTTCGTTAGCTCTAGAAGAAATTACCGTTATCAAATTTTTAGGAATCGCATAGTCGCTAGAGACAGAATTTTTGAAAGTTATTTTTCATGTGTTTTTAGCCGTTTTGCCCCACTTGCATCCCCCTGAAGGAAGGGTTCCGGATCGATTTTGGTCTCGGCAATTTTTTTATAAGTATTTCGTTAGCTCTAGAAGAAATTACCGTTATCAAATTTTTATGAATCGCATAGTCGCAGGAGACAGAATTTTTTTTAAATGTATTTTCCATGTCTTTTTAGCCGTTTTGCCCCGCTTGCATCCCCCTGATGGAAGGATTCCGGATCGATTTTGGTCTCGACAATATTTTTATAAGTATTTGATAAGCTCTTGAAGAAATTCCCGTGATCAAATTTTTAGGAATCGCATAGTCGCTAAAGATAGAATTTTTTAAACGTATTTTTCATGTGTTTTTAACCGTTTTGCCCCACTTGCATCCCCCGAAGGAAGGGTTCCGGATCGATTTTGGTCTCGGCAATTTTTTTATGAGTATTTGGTAAGCTCTTGAAGAAATTCCCGTGATAAAATTTTTAGGAATCGCGTAGTCGCTAGAGATAGAATTTTTTAAAGGTATTTTTTATGTGTTTTTAGCCGTTTTGCCCCACTTGCATCCCCCTGAAGGAAGGGTTCCGGATCGATTTTGGTCTCGGCAATTTTTTTATAAGTATTTCGTTAGCTCTCGAAGAAATTTCCGTGATCAAATTTTTAGGAATCGCATAGTCGCCAGAGACAGAATTTTTTAAATGTATTTTTCATGTCTTTTTAGCCGTTTTGCCCCACTTTCATCCCCCTGAAGGAAGGGTTCCGGATCGATTTTGGTCTCGGCAATTTTTTTATAAGTATTTCGTTAGCTCTAGAAGAAATTACCGTTATCAAATTTTTAGGAATCGCAGAGTCGCTAGAGACAGAATTTTTTAAAGTTATTTTTCATGTCTTTCTAGCCGTTTTGCCCCGCTTGCATCCCCCTGAAGGAAGGGTTCCGGATCGATTTTGGTCTCGGCAATTTTTTTATAAGTATTTGATAAGCTCTTGAAGAAATTCCCGTTATCAAATTTTTAAGAATCGCGTAGTCGCTAGAGATAGAAATTTTTAAAGGTATTTTTGATGTGTTTTTAGCCGTTTGGCCCCACTTGCATCCCCCGGAGGAAGGGTTCCGGATCGATTTTGGTCTCGGCAATTTTTTTATAAGTATTTCGTTAGCTCTCGAAGAAATTCCCGTTATCAAATTTTTAGGAATCGCATAGTCGCTAGAGACAGAATTTTTGAAAGTTATTTTTCATGTGTTTTTAGCCGTTTTGCCCCACTTGCATCCCCCTGAAGGAAGGGTTCCGGATCGATTTTGGTCTCGGCAATTTTTTTATAAGTATTTCGTTAGCTCTCGAAGAAATTTCCGTGATCAAATTTTGAGGAATCGCATAGTCGCCAGGGACAGAATTTTTTAAATGTATTTTTCATGTCTTTTTAGCCGTTTTGCCCCGCTTGCATCCCCCTGATGGAAGGGTTCCGGATCGATTTTGGTCTCGACAATTTTTTTATAAGTATTTGATAAGCTCTTGAAGAAATTCCCGTGATCAAATTTTTAGGAATCGCATAGTCGCCAGAGATAGAATTTTTTAAAGTTATTTTTCAGGTGTTTTTAGCCGTTTTGCCCCGCTTGCATCCCCCTGAAGGAAGGGTTCCGGATCGATTTTGGTCTCGGCAATTTTTTTGTAAGTATTTCGTTAGCTCTCGAAGAAATTTCCGTGATCAAATTTTTAGGAATCGCATAGTCGCCAGAGATAGAATTTTTTAAATGTATTTTTCATGTCTTTTTAGCCGTTTTGCCCCACTTTCATCCCCCTGAAGGAAGGGTTCCGGATCGATTTTGGTCTCGGCAATTTTTTTATAAGTATTTCGTTAGCTCTCGAAGAAATTTCCGTTATCAAATTTTTAGGAATCGCATAGTCGCTAGAGACAGAATTTTTGAAAGTTATTTTTCATGTGTTTTTAGCCGTTTTGCCCCACTTGCATCCCCCTGAAGGAAGGGTTCCGGATCGATTTTGGTCTCGGCAATTTTTTTATAAGTATTTCGTTAGCTCTCGAAGAAATTTCCGTGATCAAATTTTTAGGAATCGCATAGTCGCCAGGGACAGAATTTTTTAAATGTATTTTTCATGTCTTTTTAGCCGTTTTGCCCCGCTTGCATCCCCCTGAAGGAAGGGTTCCGGATCGATTTTGGTCTCGGCAATTTTTTTATAAGTATTTCGTTAGCTCTAGAAGAAATTACCTTTATCAAATTTTTAGGAATCGCATAGTCGCTAGAGACAGAATTTTTTTTAAATGTATTTTTCATGTCTTTTTAGCCGTTTTGCCCCGCTTGCATCCCCCTGATGGAAGGGTTCCGGATCGATTTTGGTCTCGACAATTTTTTTATAAGTATTTGATAAGCTCTTGAAGAAATTCCCGTGATCAAATTTTTAGGAATCGCATAGTCGCTAGAGATAGAATTTTTTAAACGTATTTTTCATGTGTTTTTAGCCGTTTTGCCCCACTTGCATCCCCCGAAGGAAGGGTTCCGGATCTATTTTGGTCTCGGCAATTTTTTTATGAGTATTTGGTAAGCTCTTGAAGAAATTCCCGTGATAAAATTTTTAGGAATCGCGTAGTCGCTAGAGACAGAATTTTTTTTAAATGTATTTTTCATGTCTTTTTAGCCGTTTTGCCCCGCTTGCATCCCCCTGATGGAAGGGTTCCGGATCGATTTTGGTCTCGACAATTTTTTTATAAGTATTTGATAAGCTCTTGAAGAAATTCCCGTGATCAAATTTTTAGGAATCGCATAGTCGCTAGAGATAGAATTTTTTAAACGTATTTTTCATGTGTTTTTAGCCGTTTTGCCCCACTTGCATCCCCCTGAAGGAAGGGTTCCGGATCGATTTTGGTCTCGGCAATTTTTTTATAAGTATTTCGTTAGCTCTCGAAGAAATTTCCGTGATCAAATTTTTAGGAATCGCATAGTCGCCAGGGACAGAATTTTTTAAAGTTATTTTTCAGGTGTTTTTAGCCGTTTTGCCCCGCTTGCATCCCCCTGAAGTAAGGGTTCCGGATCGATTTTGGTCTCGGCAATTTTTTTATAAGTATTTCGTTAGCTGTAGAAGAAATTACCGTTATCAAATTTTTAGGAATCGCATAGTCGCTAGAGTCAGAATTTTTTATATGTATTTTTCATGTCTTTTTAGCCGTTTTGCCCCACTTGCATCCCCCGAAGGTATTGTTCCGGATCGATTTTGGTCTCGGCAATTTTTTTATAAGTATTTCGTTAGCTCTCGAAGAAATTCCCGTGATCAAATTTTTAGGAATCGCATAGTCGCTAGAGACAGAATTTTTGAAAGTTATTTTTCATGTGTTTTTAGCCGTTTTGCCCCACTTGCATCCCCCTGAAGGAAGGGTTCCGGATCGATTTTGGTCTCGGCAATTTTTTTATAAGTATTTCGTTAGCTCTCGAAGAACTTCCCGTGATCATATTTTTAGGAATCGCATAGTCGCCAGAGACAGAATTTTTTAAAGTTATTTTTCAGGTGTTTTTAGCCGTTTTGCCCCACTTGCATCCCCCTGAAGGAAGGGTTCCGGATCGATTTTGATCTCGGCAATTTTTTTATAATTATTTCGTTAGCTCTCGAAGAAATTTCCGTGATCAAGTTTTTAGGAATCGCATAGTCGCCAGGGACAGAATTTTTTAAATGTATTTTTCTCATGTGTTTTTAGCCGTTTTGCCCCGCTTGCATCCCCCTGATGGAAGGGTTCCGGATCGATTTTGGTCTCGGCAATTTTTTTATAAGTATTTCGTTAGCTCTAGAAGAAATTACCGTTATCAAATTTTTAGGAATCGCATAGTCGCTAGAGACAGAATTTTTGAAAGTTTTTTTTCATGTGTTTTTAGCCGTTTTGCCCCACTTGCATCCCCCTGAAGGAAGGGTTCCGGATCGATTTTGGTCTCGGCAATTTTTTTATAAGTATTTCGTTAGCTCTTGAAGAAATTTCCGTGATCAAATTTTTAGGAATCGCATAGTCGCCAGAGACAGAATTTTTTAAATGTATTTTTCATGTCTTTTTAGCCGTTTTGCCCCACTTTCATCCCCCTGAAGGAAGGGTTCCGGATCGATTTTGGTCTCGGCAATTTTTTTATAAGTATTTCGTTAGCTCTAGAAGAAATTACCGTTATCAAATTTTTAGGAATCGCAGAGTCGCTAGAGACAGAATTTTTTAAAGGTATTTTTGATGTGTTTTTAGCCGTTTTGCCCCACTTGCATCCCCCGGAGGAAGGGTTCCGGATCGATTTTGGTCTCGGCAATTTTTTTATAAGTATTTCGTTAGCTCTCGAAGAAATTCCCGTGATCAAATTTTTAGGAATCGCATAGTCGCTAGAGACAGAATTTTTTAAATGTATTTTTCTCATGTGTTTTTAGCCGTTTTGCCCCGCTTGCATCCCCCTGATGGAAGGGTTCCGGATCGATTTTGGTCTCGGCAATTTTTTTATAAGTATTTCGTTAGCTCTAGAAGAAATTACCGTTATCAAATTTTTAGGAATCGCATAGTCGCTAGAGACAGAATTTTTGAAAGTTATTTTTCATGTGTTTTTAGCCGTTTTGCCCCACTTGCATCCCCCTGAAGGAAGGGTTCCGGATCGATTTTGGTCTCGGCAATTTTTTTATAAGTATTTCGTTAGCTCTCGAAGAAATTTCCGTGATCAAATTTTTAGGAATCGCATAGTCGCCAGGGACAGAATTTTTTAAATGTATTTTTCATTTCTTTTTAGCCGTTTGTCCCACTTTCATCCCCCTGAAGGAAGGGTTCCGGATCGATTTTGGTCTCGGCAATTTTTTTATAAGTATTTCATTAGCTCTAGAAGAAATTACCGTTATCAAATTTTTAGGAATCGCATAGTCGCTAGAGGCAGAATTTTTTAAAGTTATTTTTCATGTGTTTTTAGCCGTTTTGCCCCACTTGCATCCCCCTGAAGGAAGGGTTCCGGATCGATTTTGGTCTCGACAATTTTTTTATAAGTATTTGATAAGCTCTTGAAGAAATTCCCGTGATCAAATTTTTAGGAATCGCATAGTCGCCAGAGATAGAATTTTTTAAACGTATTTTTCATGTGTTTTTAGCCGTTTTGCCCCACTTGCATCCCCCGAAGGAAGGGTTCCGGATCTATTTTGGTCTCGGCAATTTTTTTATGAGTATTTGGTAAGCTCTTGAAGAAATTCCCGTGATAAAATTTTTAGGAATCGCGTAGTCGCTAGAGATAGAATTTTTTAAAGGTATTTTTTGTGTTTTTAGCCGTTTTGCCCCACTTGCATCCCCCGGAGGAAGGGTTCCCGATCGATTTTGGTCTCGGCAATTTTTTTATTAGTATTTGGTAAGCTCTTGAAGAAATTCCCGTGTTAAAATTTTTAGGAAATTCATAAGCTGTTAAAATATAAATTTTTTTATCATGTATTGTCTTGTGAGGGTGGTTTGGGGGCTGATTTTGGGGGATGATCACTTCGGAAATAACTTATATCGCTGTTTCTATTGGTTTTATGCATATATCTAACAGATAATATAAAAAAAACCGATTTTGGGAATATTCGATTTTTCGTTCATGATGAACGTTCAGAACTTCAAACACATACATTTCTGCGTTTCTGCAAGGTTTTGGAAACTTTTGCAGAACTTTTCAGGAAACGTTTCAATGTTTCAAGAAATACGTTGCAGTAACGTTGCGGCAACTTTTCATGCTATCTGGGTTTCATTAAGTTTAACCCGTTAAATAATTGAAATTATTTAAATACAATTATTTTGCTATTTCATAACATCCCATCAACTTGCACAATTTTTTTAAGAATGCAGTTAATACTTTATAAATTATAACTTTATAACGAAGAATAAACCTTTTAAAAAATGGATGGTTATGATATAATAAATTAATATTAGAGTTTTAATTATTTAATATAATTGTATAGAACTGCACTGCAACTTGATAATTTCAAAGATGATATAACTCCTGATGTTAAATTAAATCACTATTTACGTTTCACAACAAGCACTATGGAAATTGATGCTGGACAAAATACTGCTCCTTTTATAGACATTACATCAGTGACCTCAAGAATTGTTGTGCCACTTTCTGGTGCTGGAATTTTTATTAAAAATGATGATAAAATTGGAAGTTTTCTATCTTTAAAATTATTGACATATGACTTGCAACAGTATATGATGAAAATATAATTTTTAGAAAATATATGATATTGAATTAACATTTGATTAAATTTTATTACCCTCATGTACATCAAATTTATAACAATAATGTACTCTGTAAAAATTATGCATTTTAAATGTTATTAAATGTTATTGAATGTTAAGGCGGTCTTACACCTAAAAATTTTGAAAAAATCAACTTTTTTTTATTGAATTTTTTAATTATATATGTTATTCTGAACCTAACAAAACTAGTTTGGATCAAAAATTAAAATAATTAAAAAACCGCTGCCAATTCATTGGCACGTAGCTTCCTCAATCGTAATTTGTTGATTCCTTTAATTAATTTTTATAACAAAATTTATAATTTTTTAAAAAATTTATTGCATAATTATAATTAAATTCATTTATGAATATTAAAAATTGTTCATTTTTAAATTTATTTATTCATTTATTATTTATTTATATCAAATTTATATAAATTTTGAGCTGATAAATAAAGTTATCATTTGAAATAGAAGTAAAATATCTATATTTTATAATAAAACAAATAGCTATCACGGTTGTTTTGTTATTAACAAAAACGTGTTTTTTTTATATTTCATAATTCATATTTTTTAAGAAAAAAAAAATTATCGCTATCATTGTTCTTTTCTTATTAACAAAAACGTGTTTTTTTTAAAAATTTCATAACTCACAAATAAATTATAATAATGCAGAATATAATGCATTCATAATGCATAATTCATAATTATAACAGATTATAATAGATATAATTTTTAAACATTTTTATTCATTTTGTTGGTTGGTTTTTAAAAATTAAAAAAAATCATCGAATTCCTACTCAATGACGTTTCCTCATTCCACACCACCTAGCAGTAGATATCACTGCGCGTTTTTTAAAAATAAAATATAAATCTTTTTTAATTTAGAGATTAAATTATTTTTTGTAACACATGAATGATTTTCTGCGTTTTCCTACATAAAAATATGTTCTAAAAAGTGAGTTTTTTTACCTATCGTGTAAAGAAATTCATTCTCTCCCTCTGCTCTAAAATTATGTAAAATCGCGAAAATGAATTTAGCCTTGCTTTTTAGGCTCAAAAGCGCATAAAATGGAGTTATGAGTTTTTAAAAAAAAACACGTTTTTGTTTTTGATGATAACTAAAGAACCGTGATAGATAGAAAATTAATTTTTTTTAGAAAATATAGGTATTTTAATTCTCTTTCGAATGCCACCCACCCCATTCAGATACATAGAGCCGTTCTCGAGAAATTACGATTTTTAAATATGTCAAAAAATTTTTAACCTCAAATATCTCTGAAATTTATGGACCAATGATTTTGCCGAAAGAACTCAACCGAGAACTATAAAAAATCTACCTCTAAAAGGAATTTTGAAGCCATTAAGTCAATTTTACTCTTGTAATCGTTGGACATACAAAACTGATTTTTTTCATTTTTCAATTTTTTACTCAAAATCTAGCCTACAGAATGTATTCAAATTTTAACAGATTATAGCTATTTATATTCTGTATTATCACGATTTTTCTCAAAAAAATTGACCGTTAAGTTTAGGAGTTATAAGCTTCTAAATAAAAAACACGTTTTTGTTAATAACAAGAGAACCGTGATAGCTAGAAACTTTTTTTTTTTGGAAAATATAGGTATTTTAATTCTCTTTCGAACGCTACCCATCAGGTTCGAATAACTCGATCCTATCATTAAAAAAAAATCAAAAAACAGTTTTGAGAAAATCGAAAATTTGAAAAAAAACAAAAACGGATCGCCCCAATCAAAAAACGGATTTTTGACCCGCCATCACGCAAAATAAAACAAAAAAAATGAGACCTGTCCGGTAAAAAACGACCGAGTAGAAGCTGAGATCCAGGCGTATACACACACACACACACACACACACACACACACACACACACACACACACACACACACACACACACACACACACACACACACATCCATACAGACATTTTTCAAAAACCATGTATTTTGATTCCTAACACCTCGGAACACAATTATAACATGTTTTTACAACAACTCGAAAATTTACTATCACAAAGCTTCCTCTAGGAAGAAGCAATATGGTTAAAAGAGCTTTCTATCTTCAAAATGACAAAAAAATTGATTTTTTTTTTTGCCTTTTTTTATGCTTTTACGCTTCTGATAGGAAAACGTTTACTTAAATGTGTTTTAAAATATCAAAACACATTATTTAAGCCATGCTAGTATAAGGATAACAAACTAATTAAATTTACATACGGGATTTATTGTAAAAATAAAATAAACCATATTGTGGAATTCGAAATCCAGTGAAATCGTCTTGTGACAATTTTGCACTTCTGTTCTAGTAAAGTGACCATTCCGTGACCAAAATTCGACAGCAATTTACTATATATGAATTGTTACAACCCGAGTCGGCGTCTTTTAGTCGAAAGGTATTTCTACAATGGTCGCCGCGTTGACCAATTAGATTGTGGAATTCGTTGCTCAATTAAGCGCTAAAGCGCATGGAGTTGCAGGAAAGTTGAAATAAAACTCGAACTCGAGAGAATAAACTTTAACTTGAATTTATTGAATTAATTCAGAACTTTGTTAATTTTGACAACCAATGAACTTTAGAACCGTGACTCTATACAATTCAATGACTATTTAAAGCTTCTGGGCGCAACATGCACAATGTGCAGCAGAGTACCAAAAATATTGATAACGACCCAAGCTCTAGCTACTAAGCGTCTCATGTGCTCGGTAGCGACTGACCCTGGCGGCTCGGGGCTCTTCTTTTATACCCCTAACGCGGACCTCAGGCCGTTGACAAGGATCCTAGGAGAAACGCTATTGGTCAGCAGCTTCAGGTTGGTAGTGGGAGGCAGTATGGTGTAGAGGCTGTAGGGCGCCAGGTTGCCTCAGAAGCCTTCCCCCACTCCCAAGTGGGGAGAGTGGCGATGGAGGGGCCCTAGACCAGAAAACAGGGTTGAGAGCGATGAGCAGCGGGTGACGGACCGCCTCCCTCCAATGGCGTGGGACGCCGCTAGTCTGTGATTGGCTGTTGACCACGGCTCGGGCCGTTAGGTTGTTACGCCACTGCGCCATAGTTCTGGGAATTGTTTGTCTCTCGAGCCAATTCACTGTTTCTCGGAATTGTTTGTGTTCACGTTGGGTGACCGTTGGCACTAATGGATTCTGAGAAGTGTTTACGCATTCCTGGCTTGTCCGTTAATCCTTTCCTTAGCCTAATGGATTCCAAGAAGTGTTTACGCATTCTTGGTTCGACCGTTGATGCATTCCTGAAATTCTTGACCTTGAAGTGGATTAAGTTTCCTCGAGCCCTTCGCTAATTGATTCTCGGAAGCGCTCACGTCTTTTATTTGTCCTTGAATTGTTTCTCGAGCTGCTGGCTGTCCTTGGGAATTTCTGTAACAGAGCTTCTTCATACCCGAGCGAGCTTCCCTAATTAATTATTATTACGCCTGCCGTAATTCTAATATGCGTGGATCTCATATCCCCCGCCTACTTGGGTTTAAAAATTATTTAAATAATCGTTTTGCTTATTTTTTTGTCTACATTACTCCCTTATATGCGTAAACCTCATATCCCCCGCCTACTTGGGTTTAAAAATTATTTAAATAATCGTTTTGCTTATTTTTTCATGTCTACATTACTCCTTTATATGCGTGGATCTCATATCCCCCGCCTACTTGGTTTCAAAATTATTTAAAAAATCGTTTTGCTTATTTTTTCGTGTTTACATTACTCCCTTATATGCGTCGACCTCATACCCCCGGCCTACTTGGGTTTAGAAATAATTTTAATAATCGTTTCGCTTAGTTTCGCATGTTTACGTAACTGCATTGTATGTGTGGACCTCGTGTCACTCGCCTGCTCGTGCGCTCGCAGTTTGAACCCGCGCGCTGCTCGAGCCACCAATCGGGGCAAGTCGCTACTGCGCAGACTCGTAACTGCCGTCTTCCTTCGGCGCACTGTGCGTAGGTGGTCTCGGCACCCTGCCTAGTTTACTAAGCTGAATAAAGACTCATTTTTGATAGTTAAATAATTGTTTTTATTTAACACCCACGAGGTGTAAGGTCTCCTACCCTTGCCTCGTTTTTGGCGACGGGATCACTCCTGATCCCCCTACTCCATTCCCGTCCCTCTTCAACACCTTCCACTAGTTGAGCCAGCGTGCCTGTGTACTGATATGCCTGTGCACATCCGTGAAAACTAGGTGTGGGGTTAGTGCTGTGACCTCTCACACCCAACGTAGAAGCCTCAGCGGTGGATAACGGTCCCAGCGACCGGCAGCGTGGGACTTTGCCTCTGCGAAGTTTATTTCCTTAGCCGCCTTTCCTTCGCCTTCGCCAAGGCTGTGCATTTTGCATTCCCAGATTGATGTCTGTGGTCGGCACCTAACGCCTCACACTAGGTGCACATTAGTTCATTCTTGTAGGTCGCGGCAAGGTGGTCCGTGATCCCGCATAGGAAGCACTGCTTTGTCGCAGTTGTGCGAGAGGTGCCCAAAGGCTAAGCATCTGGAAAACCTCGGAACTGAGATCTTTTCTCGTACTCTGGCTATAACCCAACCGATTTTTATCTTCCCGCTCTTGATGATGTGCAGTGCGTTCATACGTGGCATTATTACGATTGCCATCTGCATGCCCCTGCAAGCGCCTTCTGTACTTCGCTTTCGGTTGTGTCCATGTCCTTGTCTCTCACGTCGAGAAATACTTGTTGTGAGAGCTGCATGACTGTAGCTTCTGAACCAATCGCTGTTGCAACTGCTTCTTTTAGATGCATGGCGTTGCTACCCTTCTGCAGCTGCACTAATACGTTCCCAGTCTTGGTTTGCCTGATTTTATTGACATTTTTGGCGACTTGCCCCTTGTCCACCTTCTCTTTCATTAGCTTGAGAACACTGGCGAAAATCGCATTTGGGTCCTTTTTCCTAATCAGAATTGCATCTGGTTTCGCTTTCGTTCTCCCAGCATTCTTCTTCTCGTCCTTGCGCTGCTTCCTCCTGCTTCCCTTGGTGGCAACCTCCCAATCCATTTTAGCGTTAGGACTAACTCCTTGCGTCAGCGGTGTGGGCAGTTTAGGTTCACCCCTCCAATCCTTTGGGGCTGAGACTGCATGGTCGTTCCTCTGTCTTCTGTCCGCCTTTTAATAGTTGCTACGGGCGAGAACGAGCTTGTCTTTCTCTTTCCTTCTGGTACTGTAGTCTGTACCGAGACATCTGAGCACTGTGGGCGTCGGTCACTGTTCAGCAGTATTAGGTCGAAGCTCGACTTGATCTTGCCAGTTACTTTTTTGGCACTGGTTAGTCGTCGCCTCAAGGACATTAATTTCTGCAGATCTTCTTTGACGCACTTGTGGATGTTACGTACCTCACCAATCACTGCATCCATCTTGTCTAGATTCTCCTGAATCTTCCCCAGTAGCTCGTCTTCCTTCAACTCTGCTCCCTGGATGTGTTTTCAGATGTCGAGTACTCTGTCTTTTGCAGCTAGAGCTGCGCTTGTTGCTGCTCCTGTCGACGCGACCAAGTGTGCCACTGCGCCGATAGGATTTTGGTAGCCGTTTGGAGGAGGCTGAGGGCCCAAACCATTACCCCCAGAGTCTTTAGCGAGTGATTGGTCTCCTCCATATCCGAGTTGGAGACCTGCGGCGGCCATCAGATCGTCTATATCCCGATCGGAACCACCGCTGGAACATCCGTTTACCAGGTTACCCCCATGGATAATCGTTTCCGTGGACTTCTCATTTTCGGTTTTATTTCGGGGTTCCTTCCCGTAGCTAGTTTTAGTCTACCCCGGGTATTTTATTTCCCCGGTGTCCTTCATATCTGACAAGCTTTCCCCTATCCGCCGCCTGGGGAGGCACCTGATGCGAGACTAGCAACTCGGCACAGGACCTACCCTACTGAAAAAGTGCAGCTGATTATCAGCTGATAATCAGCTGATAATTAGGTGATAATCGTGCCAAAACGGCACCTGATTATCAGCTGATTTTCACATGAAAATTTATCGTTTAAAATTTATTTATTATTAATTATTGTTATTTGTTATTATAAAGTACTATCATGGTTCATTTACTTGAATCTACGATTAATTAATGTATTCGAAAAAATGTCGAAAAATGTAGATGCTGACCAAGAAGTTTTGAATTATTTGTTACAATTTAGAATTGTAGCATTACTAACAATAATTAATAATAATAATTATTAATAATAAATGAAAATATCAACATAATTTTCAGGTGCATATCAGCTGATAATCATTTGAGAATCGGGTAACTATAAGGTGACTGTCAGGTGATTATCATCTGATTATCAGCTGATTTTGACCTGAAAATCCTGTTGATATTTTCATTTATTATTAATTATTATTATCATTTATTATTGTTAATTTTAATTTTACATTCCTAAATTATGAGATATAATTCAAAACTTCTTTGCCACTGTGTACATTATTTTAAATAATGTTTTTGGTTGGTAAAGGCGCTTATGGTAGGATGTGAATCGTATGTGTGTCTTGAATCCGATGGCCAATTGTCTACCAGGAAAGGTTTAAATAAATGAGCACCATTTATTCTTAACCGACGTTTCGGACACTTTTGTCGTCCCTCTTCAGGTAATTACGTCAGGATGTAATGATAACGGGATACTGTCCATTTTGTCAATAGAGGAGGGCGGGGCACGTGTGACACCCTAACTTTGATTAAAAATAACAACTAAACCGTGTATTATTTCAAAATGTACAAAAACGGAATAATTAGATCAGAAAAAAATAAAATAAAATAAACTATTAACTTTTTTTTCATTTTCTTTTAATTATTGATAAAATACAGAAAAGAAATTCTGAAAAAAATGCTCTACGTGCCCCACCGGCGGGTGGATTGTGGCACCCGACGGGGCACGCATGGCACGGTTAAATTTAATATTTTACTATAGGTATTTTTCAATTCTTTTTTCCAGTAATTAATACTTTAATAATTATGCCATAA
The DNA here is from genome assembly GCA_036365515.1 of Torymus aiolomorphi. Lineage (NCBI taxonomy): Eukaryota > Metazoa > Arthropoda > Insecta > Hymenoptera > Torymidae > Torymus > Torymus aiolomorphi. The sequence continues at coordinate 39,791,810 of CM070876.1, read as the reverse complement.
TAAAATTTTCAAAAATCAAATAATTAATCAGTCTATTGAAAATTTAAAATTTTATTTTTATTAAGGAACATTACAATTTTTATTTTAAAATAAATTATTACATTTTAATAAATGATTTTATATTATAAATTCCTTCTTATAAAATATGATCACAACATAATACTTTTGTTTGATTAACAAATTATCATTATTATTACAATAAGTTTAAATTTAAAGATTTCGCATCATTTTCATCTATGTAGCATATTTGAACTACCTGACCATTGAAAAAGGCAGTCTAAGTATCTACAATTGATTCTTCAGGTATTAATTCTCTAAAGTAATTTTCATTATTTACGGAAGCTGAATTATTATTAACAATGGATAAATCAAGCTGATTTGTGTTTAAGTCTTCAAGTGGCTTTTTTCTACTCTAAATATAACTTAATACGCAGTCGAAATAATCGTTATTTACTTATTAATATAATAATTGAAACTAAAAACTACTTAAAAATAAATTATTGCACTGCGTAGTTGTTAACCCATCTTGCTCCGTTTTTGGTTTGTAGGTTTGTAGGTTACATCACTTCGCTCGGCGGCCGCCGCAGCGCACTGATACGCCCGAGTGTGCCACGCGTGCCCCGCCAGGGTGCCACGTCATGCCCCATTTTAATACCATTTTCATTTTTTAATTATATTATTTATAAAGATTTTCTGAAAATAACAAAAACAGGGCTTGGAAGATAAAATTTGAAACTATCAAATAGGTTTGGTCTCATTTAGAAAAAAAATCATTTTCTCGTTGCTCCAAGCGACTTAAAAATGAAGTCAACCTTGTTTCTAAGCACCGATTTTCAATCTTATTAAATTAAATGTTAAACATTATCTATAATCTCAAAAGTATAGAGGAAAATTCTAAAAGCATATCTAATTAGGTTTACGTAAAAATTACATTTTTTGCATTCATTAATATTAAAAATATGAGGGTGCCAAACTTACCTACCTGACACGTCATGCCCCGCCTTCCCCTACAAATTTTACATTGACAAAACGGACAGTATCCCGTTATCATTACATCCTGACGTAATTACCTGAAGAGGGACACGACAAAAGTGTCCGAAACGTCGGTTAAAAATAAATGGTACTCATTTATTTAAACCTTTCCTGGTAGACAATTGGCCATCGGATTCAAGACACACATTTAAATAATGTTAATTAATTAATCGTATAGATTCAAGTAAATGAATGATAATAATAATTTATAATAATAAATAATAATAATTAATAATAAATAAATTTTAAACGATAAATTTTCATGTGAAAATCAGCTGATAATCAGGTGCTGTTTTGGTACGATTATCATCTGATTATCAGCTGATTATCAGCTGATAATCAGCTGCACTTTTTCAGTAGGGTAGGTCCTGTGCCGAGTTGCTAGTCTCGCATCAGGCGACTCCCCAGGCGGCGGATAGGGGAAAGCTCATATGATAAATTATATGATATAACTTTTGTAATTATTGTTTAAATAAAAAAAGAAAAAAACACAACCTAATTTTTGTTTTCGTTCTCTATCACTATATGAAATAAACAGAAAACCGGTAGCCAACCTAATTGTACTAGTATTCAACGCAAACTCGCGCATGATCCTATAGTTTTCGTCACAAGCTCGCGAATTGTACCTACCAGTATTCGATGCATAGTCGTGAGTTATGTTAGTTTTCGTTGCAGTTTTGGAAAATGTGCTAGTCTTGGTAAAGACCCCATCAAACGTGCTAGTTTTCGTAAGGAGTGTCGATATGTACAAATTTGAATAACTTTCTGAATTTTCAATCGATTCCCATAAAAAAAACGCTGTCAATTCATTGGCAGTTATAGCTTCCTGAAACTAAAGTTATTTTGATACCACGGCGCCGATGGTGCAGAGCACGGGGCAGGGCACGGAGTAGAGCACGGCGCCTATTGTATTTTCTCGTCCAGTCAAATTGGCTCGAAAAAGGGTGATTTTCGAACAAAATTAATATTAGGATGCGACAACATTTTTCTTGTTCAGTGGGCCAATACAGAGCTACTGTAAAAAAAGAAACTCGCAACTCCTGGTGGAATTGTTTATATCATTGTTTAAAGGGTCAAAATATGGTTTTTTGCATTTTGCGAAAAAGCTAATGCTCGGATGAAGTTCAATGTATGGAAGAAGTTGTAGGAATTAAAAAGACCTACAAAACGAGCTCTTATTTATTAAGATTCGTCAATTATTTGCGTCGCAAATTGAATAAAACAATTAAATTTAAGTTTTTCGATCAGGAAAAATTGGTTTGGGTTCCTCAGTGAAGAACTTATTTTTATTAGATAAGTACTACAGGGATTAGAATAGCTATAAGGAACTTGACACTCTGTGTAAAAATTTTCATATTTTCTTTTCAGTCTATACAAAAGAAGGTTTGAAGTAATCCCGGATCTCATTATTGTGGCTATTTACATAAAGTTTTAGTTGAAAAGGAAAAAAAAGGAAAAAGAGGAAAATAAGTTAAACTCTTATTGGAGAGGGAAACTACATTTGTCTCATACCCTGTCGGAAAGTGTTGTCTTCCCACCCTGCTCTCACGGCCGAAAGTGCCACCTTCCCTCACGCCTAGAAACTGCGACGCGCATGCGCGTTTCTCTAATTTTCGGCCCGGCTGGCGCCGCCTGCGTGTTGCAGCCCTCGCTGCCGCTCGGGCCGCAAATCACCTGCAGGCGGCGCTAGTCGGCAGAAAATTAGAAACGTGCATAAGCCTCGCAGTTTTAGGAGTGAGGTTATGTGGCACTTGAGACCCTGAGATCAGGGTGAAAAGACAATAATATACTTTCCTCCAGGGAATACACGAGACAAAATAATATACGCAACACGAGACGGAAGTAGAACATCTCAACCCGCGTGTTTACCGCCCTCGCCTTCGGCTCGGGCGTTAATATCACACGCGGGTTGGGATGTCTTACTTCCGTCCCTTGGTGCGTAATGTACTATTTTTTGAAAATAGGAATAGCATTTCGGTATGGAGATTATAAATGAAATATGAAAGCTGACTTTGGAACAACAAATATCAATAGCACTGATAAAGAAAACATCAGCTATTTGCGATAATCATGTATCACCATAGAAAGGAAGAGTTAATTAATGAAAAATTTCCTGTGTATAAAAATTATGTGGAGTATCTGTGTCAGTGCATGGGATGTAAGATTTACTCAGATTGTCGGAGGTGCACCAAGCTCAAACACTCTCTTTGATAGAAACGGTAAATTGAGAAAACAACGTGCAAACATATTAGTGAACTATTTGGATTATATTATGCTCATAGACAACTTTAATTGTTCAGGTTCTTGTGATGAGTGATAAATGTATCACTCTTGCTATTATAGAAGAAGCGGATAAATAAGTGAATCCAAAATAGAGAAGACACACACAAAAAAATAATATAAATACCCACCATGTTGGTGATCCATGGATACAAGGGGGTGAACCTTGGTACATGGATTGTTGTACGCATGTGTGTGAGTGTGTGTGAAAATTATTTGAAATAACCGACGAAGAAAAGAAGAAAAAGGGAATTGATACAGAGTAGTACACATTTGGTACTCGTGAAAAACATTTGTGGCTCCCCATGTCAGTAAAATGTATGTTATTTTGATGAAAATTCTGTAAAGTGGAAAGCATAAAAATAAAAATATGTCTACTGTGTGTAGAGCCCATTATGTATGTGGTTTATTTAGGCTACAGCTTCTATCCATAGATATCCTCAACTTATTGCCCAAAGTTAGATTGCTAAGCATCGGACACACATGAACCCGTCACAAACTCTCCCCCCCGGATGGCGAGAATCAAATCATTACCCATTAAGGCCACCAAAGGACCACGCTCAAGCTTGTCAAAGCACACAACCCCTCGTAGCAAAGACAAGGAGAAACGCTGTTATTAAAACCTGTAAAATAAAAAAAAGGGGAGAGCAAGCTTGCTTTGTGACTAAATTTCCCTGTCCCAGAACGAGAAAGGGATAAGGCACCGTCAACCCAAACAGTGATGTGGAGGCTGTAGGTAAAAGAGACCGCTCGGGGAACCTGTGCTGGACAGCAAGCACCATTGTCCCCACTCTAACCTCTTTATGGAAAGGGAAATTCCCCACAAGAATTTCTCAAGATGCAAGACCCAAAAATGAATGGAGGGATCGATGGCAGACTTGTAACCATGTCATCGTCTCCCCTCCCATCACTATGTTGAAAGGCATAAGGATGGTTGTTGGATCTGGGAGAGATCCCGGTCAAAAATATCCAGTTGGGAAATCCAACTGGATTTTCCAAGAGGGAAATCCAGCTGGGGAAGAGTGGATTCCAGCTGGATTTTGGTGGATTTCCCGTCGGATTCCCAGTTGATGATACCAAATATTCCCACCCATTTTTAACTGGATATTTAAGTGGATTCCCACCTAGATATAACAGGATTCCTATGCATTATTAACTGGATTTCCATTGAATAGAAAAGCGAAAGTTAGATGGATTCCCATCTATATTAAACTGGATTTTTACATGGATTTCCGCCGTCACGCTGGGATTCCCATTTATTATTAAGTAGAATTTTGAGTGGATTCCCATTTAATAGAAATGCGAAAGTTAGGTGGATTCCCACCAACATTTAACTGGATTTTTACATGGATTTCCGCCTTCGCCCAGGAATTCCCATTTATTATAAGTGGATTTCCATTTAATCCAGTTAAAAATGGGTGGGAATATTTGATATCATCAACTGGGAATCCGACTGGAAATCCACCAAAATCCAGCTGGAATCCACTCTTCCCCAGCTGGATTTCCCTCTTGGAAAATCCAGTTGGATTTCCCAACTGGATATTTTTGACCGGGATGATCAGCAGAGAAGATCATTATCGTACCTCCCTCCCTTCTTTATGCTAATGGTCTATCCCATTTTCTTTTTTCTCCTCAATGGCACCAGAAATGATCAGATAACTATTAGTCGTAAGGGAGAATCATTAGAGCATGAATAGGTGCAAGTGACTCTAAAGTGAAAGCGTATTTACAAGAAGGAATAGTACATACCGTCAGTGATAAATGCCGTATGAGTTTTAATAACCTTTATATATCAATATATATATATATCAACCATATATATATATATATCAACCATATATCAAGATGGCGTCGGAAGGCGGGCTGCCTTCCGGAGAGCCTCCTGATAAAAATCTAGAATTAGTGTATAAATGCCACCCAAAAAGGAAAGTGTCATTTGTAGTTTGCACAGTGTGCGAAAAGGTGTACCATAAAAGTGATTATGAAAAGTGTAAAGACAAAAAATATATAAGTAATCTGTTAGTGATATGTCCAGACCACGTGGAGCTTAATATATCCTTAAAAATCAAGAAACTAAACTCTGTGAAGCAGCTAAAATATTAATTGCGCAAATTAAAAGTGAAAAGGAGGAACAAATAAAACATAAAATATTAAATGAAATATCTATTATCTCTGATAGTGTACATAAATCAGTAGATAATGAAAAACTACTAAACGTTACGATGCTAACTGAAAATGCTGAACTGGAAAATCAACATCAAATTGAAATTCAACTACTAAGACAATTAAATCAAGAACTAATGGAAAAAAACGACATATTGAAGCAATTAATAAAAAAGGATAAAAATGACCAGGAGATGGAAATAAAGCAACATAACCAAAAAACATATGCAGAAGTAGCAACTAACAAACTAGCAATTAAAAACAAAAGAATACCGAAAATAATTGTGAAAAATCTTAAAAAGGACATTAAAAATCCACATGACTTTAAGAAAAAGGTATGTGACGTTTTAATAAAAGAAAAAGATATACAGATGAAGCAACTAAAAGTAGTGAACGACAATGAAATTGAGATTAAAAGTATGAATGAAAAAAGTGTTAAAGTAACAATTGAATTACTCTCAAAAAAACTGTCTAACAATTATAAAACATTTATTGAAAAAATTGAATCCCCGAAGATGAAAATAGTTGGTGTAGACAACTATACTAATATGAATATAGAAGAGCTGGAAGAGGACTTAAATAAAAGAAATTTTATTGGATATCAAGATAAGTGTAAGATACTAAATATAGACAAAAATAAGATTACAAACAAGACAACCATAATAATTGAAGTTCCAAGAGAGCTATATAAACATATTAGTGACAATCAAAATAGAATCTTCATTGGATATCAAAGCTGTAAGGTATGGGATTTAATAAACATCAAGCCCTGCTTAAACTGTGGAAGATTTGGACATAATACATTGAAATGCAAAAACACTCTATGCTGCTTAAAATATGCAGGTCCGCATAAGACTTTGCAATGTGATAATAACTCATCCAACATTACATGTGTCAATTGTTTTTACAGCAACTCGAAATATAACACAAATTTCGAGGTTAAACATATGGCCAATGACACAGAGAAATGTACAATATTTAAGAATAAGCTCAATAGATATATAGATATGACTGATTATCCGATAAGGCCTACTATACCAAGATACTTAGGTAAAGTAGGAAACAGCAATCAAGCCGCTACGATGACCAGCTCGACTAGCGCAACTATGCTGACTTCGCCGTCTAGAGACAACTGGACTAGGGCAACTTTGCTACCTTCGCCGTTTAGAGCCAGCACCGCATCTCTAACACATACGACATCAAGGAAACAGCAAACTACATAATGGAGCAACACGTCGATCTCATTGAAGAATTGCTAAAAGAAGTAATACAAGAAGAAACGTCATTTCTTGATCTTAAAACTCTCAATAAAAATATAAATAAAAAAGATAGTTTGATATTACAGGTCAATATTAGAAGTCTAAATCACAATTATACGAAATTGAATATTCTTATTAAGAGCTTGAAGATCAAATCATATATAATTGTATGTACAGAAACATGGAATTTACCCAATCCTTACATTTTTGCAATACAGGGATATAAATTGTATTACAATAACGGTAACTTAAATCAAAATGATGGTGTCGTTATATATATAAAAGATTGTGTATCAGAAATTACTGAAACAATCGAAATTGGTAGACTCAAAGTATTAAACTCACGAATAAGTCTAAATAACAACAGTAATCTTGAAATTTCCGCATTATATCGATGTCATGATTTACCGCGCCTTGAATTTATTTTGAATGTAAAATCATTTATCAATAGCAAAAGAAATATAAAAAACCACCTGATTATTGGTGATTTTAACATCGATATTATGAAAGAAGATGAATATAGCTTAGAATTATTAGACAATATGATGGAAAAGGGTTTCTTCCCGGGTTTTATACATACAACTAGACCAAATGATAGTGGCGGAAGCGGTACATGCATTGACAACATGTACATAAAAGCTACATCTATAGACACTAAAACTTTTAAACTCTCGATTCCTTTTACTGATCATTATCCACTTTTCTTGAAACTGAATAAGCCACCAAAATTAAAACAAGAAAATATCCAGTATCACTATAATTACTATAAACTTTCAAGTATAGCTATTACAAAAAATTGGAATGTTATAGAGGCAATGCATTGTGAAATTTTAATAGGGATATAAATGAGTAATTAAGCCAATAAATACGATATAAATGAACATATATTAAGCCACATTAAATTAATATAGTTACATAAAACGGTACAGAGGCACACTTACATAATCTCACGTCGCTCATCTATACTAATCCCCTAAGGAATTCCACGAATTCTAATACGGGTCATCGACCTATTATTTCGCACACGTGCCCTCACTATTATTACAATTGAAACTAAAATATTGTGCTATATACAAAAACCACCATAATTATGAAATTTAACAATTGAAATCGCGCACGATCGGGAATGGATCGATTTGCCAATAACTACGCTCGCACTTATAATGAGTACTTAGCTTTCGATTTACGAAACGCAGCGGGGCTCCTCCGTCCGAAACCCTGCAGCAAACTCCTTCGTTTCTTCCAGTTCCCCAAGAAGTACGCTGTTTGACTTTCCTGGTGCAACTGGCCACTGTCGCAGCTTGGTTCTTATCGATGACGTTGAACTCGATGGAAGGCGACCCCAAAGAGGATCGAGTTGAGCAGGAGCTGTTGCCTTGTCGGTGGTCCCGGACGGAAAGAGAGCGAGTCCTTGTAGAGACCGCGCACTTGCCCAATTCGCGCAAACAATCAGCGTACCCTGTACTTATATAATCGGCCGCGTACAGGGGCCATCGCTCGCGCGAGAATTCAAATGCTCGGATGCTCGCAGTGACCCGTTACAGCATGATCCCGATGAAGCTACCGCATTCTTGATAACTGAAATACAAGACTGCTTAGAAAAGTCTAAAGAAGCACACAAAACAAAAAATAACAAGAGATATCCAAGGAAGGATTGGATATCTAAAGCAATAATGATCTCGTGTGAAAAGAAAGAACAACTATATATTAAAATGCGTAATGAACCAAATAATAATCTAATAAAATTAGAATATAAGAATTACACAAAGAGGCTGGACAAAGTTATTAATGAGGCAAAAATAAAACATGAAAGAAATTTAATTAAGAACAATATCAATAATACCAAGCAACTTTGGAAAAACATAAACAAAAAAATGGGAACCATCTTGAAAAAGAATAACACAATAAATAAGATTATTTTAAATAACAATTGCACAATAGAGGATCAGACGCAAATTGCCAATCATATGAATTCGTACTTCTGTAGAATTGGAAAAGATCTAACTAACACCATTGTAAAACCCCAGGGTAAGGATTTACAATTACCAGCAATGAACATAAATACAATTTACGTTAAACCGACTAATAACGAGGAAATTCTTCAAATAATTGATAATATGAAAATAAAAAATGGTGGGGTAGATAACATTACTACCAAAACACTAAAAATACTATCATATCAAATTGTTAATGCTCTAACACATATCTTTAATCTTCGTATTGAAAAATCAACATGGCCTCAAGCGCTTAAAACAGGTGAGGTAGTTCCTATTTTTAAATCGGGTAGTAAAATGGATACATCAAACTATAGACCGATATCTCTAATTTCTAACGTAGCAAAGATATTTGAAAAAATTGTATATGTTCGTTTACAATCATTTTTGGACAGTAATAATTTGTTAGCGCAGAATCAATTTGGATTTATAAAAAAGAAAGGTACCAAAGATGCTCTTAGTTACTTAATGAACATAATCTATAAGAAATTAGACAAAAGTAAACCAATAGCTTTTGCATTTTTAGATCTAGCAAAAGCTTTTGATACTGTCAACCATGCTATTCTTTTAGACAAATTATATAATTATGGAATAAGAGGTAAAGCGCATGCACTTATATCTAACTATCTTACAACGAAAGTACCCGAACTGTCAAATTCAAAAAAATTCCAAACCCATATTAAAAAGTAGACCTCCATGCGAGATTCACGAAACCATTTTTTTTATCGGCTGAGAAGCGCTTTATAAGGGTTAAAATCACCCCTAAAGTTTACCCCCAAGAAACGTTTTTTTGATATTTCTCGGCTTCTACTTAACTTTTTTTAACGAAACAAAATGGAAAGAGTTTCTTATTAAAAAGCCAAGAAATCCGTGGTAGTATGAACATTAAGGGTTGCATCCCTTATTTTTTAGAGGGTGAAATTGTGTTTTTTTAAGAATAATTTTTGTTGTGAGAATTCATAAAATAATTAAAAATAGGTCAAAACATTATTTTTACTAACTACAATAAATAACAGCTGCTGTTTTTGGGCATTCTTCGCGAAACAACCCCTTAAGAGGTGGTAAACCACCCCTAACACAAATGAATTAGGTATATTTTTTTGGCAATTATTTTTTTCCTTAAAATGGGTTCTTGAAGTCGTTCATCGGAATCCACAGTTAGATCCACAATAAAAATTTGAAAATAGTGAATTCAATATGGCGAAAAATTTTTTAGAAATATTTTAAATTCCACAAAAAATAGTATGTGGACCCCCTAGCGGAAATTATATTATGTAAATAAGTGTATAATAATGTAACAATGTTTTGTTATGTTATTCTATTATTTATTATTTTTTTATCATACACTTGTTTATCGTACGATAAACAAGTGTATGATAATGTAGTTGTTTGTAAAAAAGTGTAAGAAAACGTAACAAATTGTACTTTTCTACTGGATTTCGGACGCTTTTACATTTTACCACAGTTTATACCATTTTTTAATAATTTCTTACTTTTCCTTACATTTGTCTACGTTTTATTACTTTTTAATTTGTACTCTTAATTCAAATTTTATAGGCATTCTTACACTTTCGTACATCTTTTTACATTTTATTATATATTTGTACTTTTAATTACATCTTTTTACGTTTATATACAAATTTTGATACACATTTTACATCGTATCACATATTTGTACACTTTTTTCAAATAGTTCATAATTATACTTTTATAATAATTTATAATTGTACTTTTATTTAAATAAAGCTATAAATAAAATATTTTCAAAGATGTAAAGAAAAAATACTAAAACGTAATAAAATGTAAATTATTATGTATTAGAAATATAATTAATATATGTTACAAAATGTAAGTTACTGTATAAAAGTTTAAATTTTTACAAATTCTTACAGATTTTTACAATTTATTATCTTTTAATACAAATTCTTATACAATTCTACCAATTTCTAAGCAGCACAACGACCAATTTTAAATCCTACGGGTCAGCCAACAGCAGACGGCAAGCTAGCTAATTATTCTGACGATCATGGATTATATTTTTTACAATAATGATATTCATGAAAAAAATGTTGTAAACATAGCGATTTTTTACACCATGAACATGTTATAATCGCTCGTTTACCACAAATATCGCATGTAATAAAATTAGAATTGAAGCAAAATTTTTTTGGGTTTTCAATTTTTTCTGGCCTTTCATCGATGTAACCGGCGGTGTACCAAGCATATTTAAATAAATTTTGAAACCTGGGACTTGATAATTGATTATGTACTAATGAATGCATTTTGATTATATTATTTCTATCGTGTAAGTTGAGATCCTCATTTGTTAGAAATATCATATCCGAAAATGTTCGAACGAAGTTCTTCCACATTCGAAAACCGTAAATATCAAGCGGTTGAAGTTCACTTGTTGTTCTTTGTGGAATTTGTAGAATCGTTAAGGTTTTATGTTCCGGTTTTACTTTATAAATTATATCTAGGCAGTGACCTCTCCATGAATCAAGCAATAGGGTACTTGTTATGGTAGTTGATGGAAAATATACATCTTGCGCCCAAGTTTCAACATGTTCTTTAGTTAATTTACCTGATTTCGATGCCATTACATAAACATTTTCTGCTGCAAATAAATTTTTTCTGACTACAGTTCCAAACTCTCCCTTTGGTTCTTGCATGACTAAAAAGAAGGGTGATAGAAGTTTTCCTTCAGCAGATACAGTAGGTTGGATAGTATAAGAATGAGTTTTCGAATGCACTGATTGCACTATACTCTCTACACTTTTATCTCCTCTAAGATTGGGGGTTCGACCACTGTGTATTTCGTAATTAAAACCACTTTGGTCGGAGTTATAAACACGTTTTGCATCATATTTTATGATGGCATTTTTTACTCTATTGCGAAATTCCTGTTTTTGTGCTAACCATTCTTCTGAATCATCTATAGATTTTTTAGTAATAATTTTTGTTATTTTTCGAGAAACGATATTAAATCGCCGTTTAAATTCATTTAACCAATGTCTAGAAGCTTTAAATTCATTGAAGTTTAACTCTAATGCTTTTTCTTTTGCCATACGTCTTACATCAATGTCATGAATGGTTATTCTATTCGATCTGGCTACGTTAAATTTTTGTAAACAATATTCCTCAATTTTTTTCAATTTATCGATCCTACTTCCTCCTATTGACATTTGATCTCTCCATCTATACATCTGACGTGCTGTTTTTAATTTTTTGAATCGATTTTGGACTGTTTCAAATTTTAACTTGTTTTTACTACTTAACCAATACTCCACAGCTTGCTTTTTGTAGTCAAAATTAATACTCTCTGATTCGGTCCTACATTGATTTTCAGTTTCGGGTGTTATCATATCTTCTGCATCGATATCTTCATGTAAATCATCTGCAAGTATGTCATCGTAAGGTTCGTAGGTATCATCATAATATAGAAATTCTTCCGTTTCTTCGTAAATACTACGATCATTTATACTTGATATTATAATATTATACACTATATTAGCAACATTTCTTTCAGCGTCATTAACAGGTAATTTCTTTTCTTGATCTTGAAACATACTGTTTAAAATAAATAAAACATTCATCGCATTTACCAATTTCATATTTATGGAAAATATTTTCTTTCTTCTTTTAGATACGTTGAGTCGCAGTGTAAACCTGTAACAGTTTTAGTTATTATAGCCTATTTATAGCCATAACAGTATAGGAATGTACAATAGTATGAATGTACAGTAAGTGTAAAAAGTATTCAGACATCCAAAACTTTTGAGGAAAACATTTTACTAAATTCCTTTGTAAGTGCATGGGAATTCGTTATTGTTTGTCAATGTTTTGTCTACAAGATACACTATTTTATTAGCATTAAATAGTTGCTAAACGTTATTATTATAAATAAAGTACTACTTCTATTCACTCGTATGAATATTTTTTTACACTTAACTTAACTGATTAAATCGTCAGTATGTCATATTTTATATATTAGAATAACAGTAATGTAACAGTAATTCTAAAAATTAAAATCAAAACATAATTTTTACTATCATAAAATAATTCAATGCATGTATTAAGAGTAAAGTTTCACTATCAAAATATTTACAATTGGTACAATAAAGATTCTATAATAGATTTTTACTGAATTTGACTTTCTTAACTTCGGCCACTTGTTCAAAATTTATTGTATATTTTGACGAGTTTTATATTTAAAAATGCTGCATTTTATTTAACTTTTCAATATTATATCTATTATATCCTTCTGAGTATTAGAAATATTTTGAATAATTATGTAGAAGAAAGAAATTTCAATTATATGGTTACTTACGACTATTATTATTGTTGTTATCATTCAATTCAAATAGGATTTCGTACTCGTAAAATGTTTACTTGCCATTAAAAATATGATGCAAGTACCTCCAGACACTTATATTTTCAATTAATACCCATAAAATAATGTTGACATTGAATATTAATTTAACACGAGCGTAGAAAAACGTTCAGTAACGTATATGAGGCGTTTCGCCTCAACTCTCCCAGCGCGGCGCGCTAGCGTCAAATCATGCTATTTTCAAGTCGTGTTTACGATATCAATATGCATTTCAAAAAATTATGTGATAAGCGTTTCCGACGTATTTTTTCCTCAGCTTTCCAATGGCGTAGGTGGTTTTTCCGAAATTTTCCATTTTCCCCCCCAACAAGTATAAAACATACTATATCTCGAAAAGTATATTTTTAATATTTTTTTTACCCCCTAGATCGAAAGCTGAGCATTTTTTACGTCGGAAAGGATTTTTTTCAGAATTTGCTCGAATGTTTTCTTAGAGAAAGAGAACGCGAAAGAGCAGACGCAGCGTCTCCTTCGCGCGCGGTTTTCGGCGCGCTGTACACCGCGTGGACTAGATGCATTTCGCTCTCTAACAACCACTTAAAATTTTGATTTCCTTAATAATAGCAACAATAAACTAGTATTTATATTAATAATTCTTTTTTTTAAAGTAGATAATTTTATTTTGTTTTGTTTTACGGGTTTTTTAGGGAAGATTTGATATTCTGAACTCATTGACGTTTTTTTTAGTATTAATGTTGTTTTATTCATTGGAATAACGGCATGGTACTGTAAAGTTCCCGGTATAGATTTAATTTTACTTAACCTTGATTTTAGTTTCAAAACGGCTTTTTCATAGGTCTCTTTAGTGCTGTAAAAAACTTTAGTTTCTTTGCAATTACGTAAAGCCCAGTTGTAAAGGTCTTCTGGTGTTAAAATATGATTACTCGAAGAGAGTTGAAGACTTGCTCTTTTCGCCCCTCTTTTCAAATTTGCGCCTATACCATCGCACGCACCTTTACCGTGCGCTGTTGCATGAAAATGCCATTCAGCAGGAACACCAAAATCTTTTTGATGAAACAGAAGATTTTGGAAGGTAGACTTGTTCTTAAAATGCTGACCTGCTCCATCAGTTAAGTAATAAATTTTCTTGACTATGAAGTTACTTTTTAAATACAATATTATAATTTTTTGATATTCATAAACAGCAACAGTATCGTGATTTAGATTATCAGAAATTATAGCAATGCTTATATGTTTAAGATCTTGATTTTCGTTATAATATACCACTGTTGTAAAAACTGTTGCTTGATTATTGTTCCAGTGGAACGATTGTTTGAATTTTGCACTATAAACGCATAGTTTTCTGCAAAATCACAACAAACAAGGAATTCTCCTTTTTGAAGGTTTTTTTTCAAATCGCTTAAGAAAAGATATTGTTCTCTCGCAAAGAAGTCATGAGTTTTAAATTTTATTAATTTTTCTCCCAGTATGTTCATGAATTCATAAACATTTACAGTTGTAGATACTATTGTGCAACGATCTGTCTGAAGCCATGACTCATACTGTATTTGAAAAATATCATTTCTCTCAAAACATTCAAGCAAATGTTTCCGTAATACAGGCATATTGGGGCAATCTAAACAGTCTCCCAAGTAACATTTCGAACTAGCATTACTACATACGATTGCTTGGATGCAATCGTGGTAGTTTTTAAGAAATAGTCGAGTACCTTCAGTTAAACTCTGTAAATTAATAGCATTTAACATCAGCTTGATATTTTCGTGGTGTACACATACGCATACATTATGCGTACCACTGCTTCCCGCTAGAACACAATGCGGCGGCCTCAATTGAGTAAATTTAGTGAAGCCAATATTAACAGATTCATGCTCTTTTTAAATAAACAATAAATTTCACGTAAATTACCAAGTAGTAACCTTTTCTGTACATGTTCTCTTTTACCATTATCCTGCTTAACAGATATACAATCTTTTAATCCGGGCATTACACGACTAATATCGTCCCTCTCATAAAAACGTTTAACTGAATCTACACTTTCAACTGGAAATATTTTGCCCCTTTTCTTTTCAGGTTTTGAAAAATTCCACTTTCAGTTACTAACTTTTTCGCTTCTCGAGCTTCCCACTCAGTACAACCGAACTCTCTGATTAAGTCTCTGCGAGACCAAAAATCAGGAGCAAGCGTGAGTAGCTGAATTTTATCTTCCTTACCCGGTGATTCTAAAAATTTTTTTTTTAATTGGTTGAGAACTGCCACGCCTGCTTTATGATATTCATCAGTACATTCAATTTTAGCTTTTTTGGCATCGCATGAAGGTAAATCTAACTTATGTTTATAAAGTTGACGTTGACAGTTGGAACAAATTTTCGCGTTTTCTGGTACGAGGGGATACGCACTCCTAAATATTGAAGGAAAATTCGACAAATTTTTACGCACAGAGTGATTAATTTTATTAAAAGGATTTATGCATTTCAGCTTCAAAGCTGGATCCATTTCAGTAGCGAGAAAATAAATGCAATAAATAAACCAAAAATAAATTATGATTTAATCAGCAAACACACGAAGAACACAAATATAACGGAAACAGCGTTAAAATTCTTAAACAATTTCAAGGATAACAAAGATCGAAAATTCATCAGACTTATACAATTGGATACAACAAATTACTCTCGGGCAAAAATTTTCTATACGCAAGCCACCTATCGGGTAAAAAGTAAGTGAGAAGCGTTGCGTCTGCTATTTCAAATTGATTGTAATGTTTTTGCTTCCTCAAAGAGGAAGCTTTGTAACGGTGAAATTAAATTTAATTTCGTTCAAAGTTTTTGAAAAAACGGCTTGATATTTCGACTCCAAACTTTGACTGGATGATAGAACGTTAAAAAACACAGAAGAGAGTTCTCTTGATTTTTTGTGATTCGACGTATTTTATTTTTAATCAGCTTGAAACTGTGTGAATTGCTCGGTCGGTAATAGTACGAGTAAGGCATCCCCTTAATATCTCCGAAACTAATCAACCGATTTTCGTCGGGTAAAGCTTATTCGCTTCGTCTTGCGGCAAAAGGAAAGTACCCTGATGGATTTGGGATTTTATTGATTTTCTTTTGTTTTATAACCAAAAAACGATTTTGAATTTTTAGTTTTTTTGATTTTTTCGTATCTTATAGTAATTATTACATAAAATAATATACTTCTCTTAAAAGGTATTCAAATTACCTACATTTTCTTTTTTTAAAATTTAAAATTTAAAATATCTTCACTCTGTCATTTGTTATTAATGAAAACTTTTTTATATTTAAAAAATTAATATCTCAAAAAATAATTTATTTATCGACTTGAAATTTTAACTGTTACTTATTACACTTGTTGGTGGCAATATTGTGTTGCAATTTTAAGTGATTATCTATATGAATATATATTATACATTTATTTTCGAGAACTATCATTTTAATATTTTTATATAATGTAGTAAATTAAAATATCAAAACGTATTAATAGTGCCATTTTTAGCCCCTTCTTTTATCTCTTTTTAATCTCAATTTTTTTTAAACTTGGTGGTCTGTCAAAGCTTTTTTTAAATAGGTACGTAATATACTATTTTGCAAGAAACTGGTATAAGACGCATCGGTTCAAAGTATTATTGAAATTCTTTAGCATTCCTTTTTATGAAAAATGTATTTTCAGAATTTCAATTTTTAATTAGGAAACGATGAATTAGTTTGAGGAAGCTAAGTGCCAAAGAATTGGCAGCGGTTTTTTTTTTTTTGAGAAATAACCTATGAAAATGTCAATCGTGCATATAAATGAAATTCGAAGTGCAAAAAGATATTCCATAAAAAATTAAAAATGATAAATAAAAATAATAAGGTTACTAGAGAGCGAAATACATCTAGTCCACGCGCTGTACAGCGCGCCGCATACCGCGCACGAAGGAGACGCTGCGTCTGCTCTTTCGCGTTCTGTTTCTCTAAGAAAAACATTCGAGCAAATTTTGCAAAAAATCCTTTCCGACGTAAAAAATGCTCAGCTTTCGATCTAGATGATAAAAAAAATATTAAAAATATACTTTCCGAGATATAGTATGTTTTATACTTTTTGAGGGTGAAAATGGAAAATTTCGGAAAAACCACTTACACCATTGGAAAGCTGAGAAAAAAATACGTCGGAAACGCTTATCACATAATTTTTTGAAATTCATATTGATATCGTAAACACGACTTGAAAATAGCATGATTTGACGCTCGCGCGCCGCGCTGGGAGAGTTGAGGCGAAACGCCTCATATTTGTTTTCGACTGACCGATGTTTCACTTATTTATGAATAAAAGAGGAGGAATCGGGAGATAAGCCATATCAATGCAAGTGTATGTAATCTTGTATATTGCGCAATAACCATAAATTGCTATAATTATCATTATATTAAAAATTTTGTTCATATTAATTTATATTAATAAATCATAAATAAACTTTTCTTAAAACCTATCATAATTTCAACAAGCATGAAAATCTCTCCTAGCTGAAATTATAAAATATGAAAGAAAATAAGAAAATACTTATAAAATGGAATAAATTGTCGAAAAATGTAAGAAATCATACGATACTGGATTTCGGGCATATTTAACAAGTTGTTAAAGTTTCTTACATTTTCTTTCAATTCCTTACATTTTCTAAATATTTCCTTGTGTAGCTTATTTCTATGAAATTATAAGGAAGTATTTGTTAGAAAAATCTGTAAGAATTAATTTGTTAGAAAAATCTGTAAGAATTTGTAAAAATTTAAACTTTTATACAGTAACTTACATTTTGTAACATATATTAATTATATTTCTAATACATAATAATTTACATTTTATTACGTTTTAGTATTTTTTCTTTACATCTTTAAAATATTTTATTTATAGCTTTATTTAAATAAAAGTACAATTATAAATTATTATAAAAGTATAATTATGAACTATTTGAAAAAAGTGTACAAATATGTGATACGATGTAAAATGTGTATCAAAATTTGTATATAAACGTAAAAAGATGTAATTAAAAGTACAAATATATAATAAAATGTAAAAAGATGTACGAAAGTGTAAGAATACCTATAAAATTTGAATTAAGAGTACAAACTAAAAAGTAATAAAACGTAGACAAATGTAAGGAAAAGTAAAAAATTATTAAAAAATGGTATAAACTGTGGTAAAATATAAAAGCGTCCGAAATCCAGTAGAAAAGTACAATTTGTTACGTTTTCTTACACTTTTTTACAAACAACTACATTATCATACACTTGTTTATCGTCCGATAAACAAGTGTATGATAAAAAATAATAAATAATAGAATAACATAACAAAATATTGTTACATTATTATATACTTATTTACATAATATAATTTCCGCTAGGGGGTCCACATACTATTTTTCGTGGAATTTAAAATATTTCTAAAAAATTTTTCGCCATATTGAATTCACTATTTTCAAATTTTTATTGTGGATCTAACTGTGGATTCCGATTAACGACTTCAAGAACCCATTTTAAGGAAAAAAATAATTGCCAAAAAAATATACCTAATTCATTTGTGTTAGGGGTGGTTTACCACCTCTTAAGGGGTTGTTTCGCGAAGAATGCCCAAACACACCAACTGTTATTTATTGTAGTTGGCAAAAATAATGTTTTGACCTATTTTTAATTATTTTATGAATTCTCACAACAAAAATTATTCTTAAAAAAACACAATTTCACCCTCTAAAAAATAAGGGATGCCCTTAATGTTCATACTACCACGGATTTCTTGACTTTTTAATAAGAAACTCTTTCCATTTTGTTTCGTTAAAAAAAGTTAAGTAGAAGCCGAGATATATCAAAAAAACGTTTCTTGGGGGTAAACTTTAGGGGTGATTTTAACCCTTATAAAACGCTTCTCAGCCGATAAAAAAAATGGTTTCGTGAATCTCGCATGGAGGTCTACTTTTTAATATGGGTTTGGAATTTTTTTTAATTTGACAGTTCGGGTACTTTCCTTGTTAGTAACAGAAAACAAAAAGTAAGAATAGGAACAACTGAAAGCTATTATGAAACGATAACTACAGGTGTGCCGCAAGGTACTATACTAGGGCCACTCTTATTCATAATTTACGTAAGCGATTTACTAACAAACAGAACAGATAGTACCATCTCATATGCGGATGATACAGCTATTATTTCAACAGATGATAACTGGGAGAAAGTTAAGAATAAAATGAACAAGTACTTAGAAGATATAAATATCTGGCTAGCACTTAACAAACTATCACTAAATATAAAGAAAACTGTGTACATAATTTTTGGTAACTATTGTGATAGTGTTCCCGAAGATATGAACATACGCATACAGGGTACTAAATTAAGCAGGGTAGAATACTGTAAATATCTAGGTATAATTGTTGATTATAGGCTAAAGTGGGATAAACATATTGAATATATAATAAAAAAAACTAAATATATAATATATATACTGTACAAATTATCAACATATATGCAATCTGATACACTTAAGACAATATATTATGCATTTTTTCATAGTTTCATTAGCTATGGAAATATTGCATGGGGTGGTGCATATAAAAACAACTTAAAATTACTACAAAACATCCAAAATAGGATTTTAAAAATTATAAACAAAAATATTTTCAATCGAGACAACCCCTTGAATCTAAAACAAATTTTTGCTTACGAATGTGTAACGTATCATTATAATGAACTTAAGAATTTATACTTAATATCGACTAGCAAAACTAGAAATAAACTTATAATACCACCAAAGTGTTTGAAAACTGTTAGTGATAAAGATAACTATGTCAGAGCGATACAAGTATTTAATTGTCTTCCGAAATCTAATCCAAATCTTAAAGTTCTAGATATCGCAAAAAATTATAATAAGAAAAAGCTAAAAATTTGGATTAGTACTAATATATTCTAGAATTTAAACAAAAAAAAATAAAAAAATAAATAAAAATTTAACTTTCCAGTATGGGTGAGATAATCAATGTAGACCAAATATATTATTTATAGTGGAATCTTTGATTCCATGCCTAGTTTGTAAGTTACTTAAGTTTTTTTAGTTTTAAGTACACCGGACCTATGTACAGGTAGCTATGTCTATCTCTATAGGATGTTTGCTGCTTCAGACATATAACTATGTCCTAAAGTAAGCAATAACATGTAATACAACATGTACTACTCTGGTTTAAATAAATAAATTAAAGCCAAAATGGTGAACAAGATCAGGAGATATTACAAATAACTGATTAAAACCATGAGAGTAGAAAAAAAGGTAATAGTAAGAAGAAGAAAAAAACCTAAAAAAAAAGAATACATAATTTTTCCTTTTAGGAGTAGTTAAACACCTGTCCGCGGCGTATTTCCTCTTCGTGGGTGAAGAACACCAAGGAGCAGGCCGGACACTTGTAGATCTTCTCTAGTATGAAGGGGTTTTTTCCACAACGTCCTGGGCAGCTGGGGGTTTTCAGCTCGATGGTAAGCTCCACACAGTGCAAATATCTAAATTCCCAATTCGGCTGAATCTCCTGGTAGCACTCGACCCACCGCCAATCCGAGGTGCTGGGGTACTGGAGGTAGGTCAGGTGTATATAGGACGTTTTTTGAATGAGGAATCCCCTTCGGCTCAAGTCAGCAGTGTAGGCTTTTTTAAACTTTGCAGCCTCCTCCCTATTCTGGGGCCTTGATGGGAACCTAAAAACTGGTCTGCCCTGGTTTAGAGTGACTAGCGAAGGGCCTCCTTCAGCCTCAACAGCTCTCTGCTGTAAGGGCCTCAAAGGGTGTACCCAGTAGCGAATGCATCTCTTGTTGAGCCGATGCTTGCTGCAGTACATAAACGTTTCTTATTCTAGGAGACGAAATCTGCGGGAGAGACACCACGGAGAAGGCGGCCGTATCTATAAACGGAGGCCAAGAAGAACCACTGCGATCCTCCGCCATTGGCACCGCATTCTCGTCTCCGGATGCCTCGAGCCCGCCATTCGGAGTGTCCGGGCTGTCGGGTATAGCTGGTAACCCCTCAGACTCCTCTTCCTTGATTATTCCCTTATATTTCAGGGTTACACAAATCTTCTTCGGGCTTGGCTCCATGCTCTAGATCGAGAAAAGGAACACTCAGGTAAGCCGCTGCTTGATAAGAGGAAAAGAGAGGGAGTAGAAGAAGATTGAAAAAAGGAGAGAAATCGGAAGGAGATGTGGGTGGTGTCGTAGTTACCCTTATCGAGAGGGATTCCCTGTGCAGAAATCTCTTTGTGGAGATGAGTTGTGGGCTCTTTCTTATCTTAGAGTTACCTCCAGGCGCTGCGGTTCGCACCTCTCCAGAGTCAAGAGTGAAATGACGGAGCCGCGCCGCAGCGCGTAAAGAGCGGAGAAGAAACGAAAATGGAACTGGCAGCAATTTCCGCCTTCTCCCCTTCCCTCATCTATATATATATAAGTATCCGGAACGCAATGTTCTGGAATTTCCTGCGATTTTCTTAGGGTATCATCTACAATGGAAGCTGTTCCGTACTTAGTAAACGACGTTATAAACATTGTAGAATGAGCCTGACTAAAGAAATAATGAACCTATAGGAAACCTGACCCTAATGGATCCCAGAAGCCCGCGTTACGGATAGAACCTTTCCGGGACGTCCCAGAAGGACGCCAAAAGCCCAGAAGCCTGCGTTATGCGTATGAAATCGTCCCCGACAGTAACGTTGCAGATAAATATACATATATACACATGCGCACATGCACAATGGGAGGTCGAAATTCATTAAACTCCATACTAAGTGCGGGAGTGACGTAGTCGAAGGGTGTAACGAAGAGATGGGAATTATGGGAAACTTCCCCCCCCTTTTTCCATTCTAAAAAAACTTCCATATACGTATATATACATTCATACATACATATACTACAAACATAAAAGGGAATTAGGTAAAATGTTTATTTCTTATGTTGTAAAGAATCCCTGGTAGAACTGTTAAGCATAATATGGCCATAATATGCCGTATTTTATGACGGATGACCATTTTATGCCGCATATTATGCTCATAAATCCTGTCACCTGGCGGCATAATTATGACCATAATTATGCTGATAATTATGAGCATAATTATGCTGATAATTATGACCATAATTATGCTGATAATTATGACCATAATTATGCTGATAATTATGACCATAATTATGCTGATAATTATGACCATAATTATGCTGATAATTATGACCATAATTATGCTGATAATTATGACCATAATTATGCTGATAATTATGACCATAATTATGCTGATAATTATGACCATAATTATGCTGATAATTATGACCATAATTATGCTGAAGGGATAACGAGATTAGAGGGACTATAGTAAATAATTATGACCATAATTATGGGTATAATTATGCTGAAGGAGCAGGGGAGATATAGGGCTGCCCGTAAATGAAAATGTCCGAA
The DNA here is from genome assembly GCA_036365515.1 of Torymus aiolomorphi. Classification (NCBI taxonomy): domain Eukaryota; kingdom Metazoa; phylum Arthropoda; class Insecta; order Hymenoptera; family Torymidae; genus Torymus; species Torymus aiolomorphi. The sequence continues at coordinate 39,769,272 of CM070876.1, read as the reverse complement.
CGTTAGAAAGAGAGAAAATCGCGGGACGTATAGCTATCTCTCTCGTCACGCAAGCTGACGCTCACTTTCTGCGCGTACTGCGCACGCGCGAGTATAAGAGAGAGCTACGTCCCGCGATCTTCTCTCTCTATCTCTGCGACGGCCGGAGGCCTGACTTCCCTTATTATACTCTATCTATAATACCTCTGTGACTGTGAGACGAATAGCTGTAATATAACGAACTACCAGAACGGAGACTGTGTGTGTGTGTGTGTGTGTGTGTGTGTGTGTGTGTGTGTGTGTGTGTGTGTGTGTGTATATATAAGTGTGAGAGAACACTGGAAGAAAAACACAGCCCAGAAGGTTCGAAATTAAGGTTAGAATTGCCGAAGCGCTCGGTATGAACAGCCTGAGCGACGAGCGCGACGGAGTCACGTACCTTTGTATACGTTTGTCGATCGTTCAGCATCTCGTTCACCATAATTATGACGAATTCCCCCGTATTAATTATGATTAATTGTCTAGTCAGAATTATGACCATCGGCCACATCTTATGCTGAATATTCTTGCAGGGATCGTCAAATTTTAGTTTACAAATCGTTAAATTTGTATTAATATTTTTCATTATTAATAAAATGTTTATAGAAAAAATAAATCTTTTTTGTGAATAACGTATAATGTATTATTCTTGAAATTACACCTTAAAAAATATTTAAAAAAAATTTTTTTTAAATTGAATATTATATTTTTTAACACTCCGTGCGCAAAGCTCATTTTCGCATATGCTCTGATAAAAAGGTATGCGCTAAATTAAGCTCTTCACACGTCGTCAAAAAAATTGTGTTCAATACACGAGTGAGAAAGTAATTTTACCTTCGTTTCGCTCGGGCGCAAACGTCCACACGGGGATAAAACCACTTTTTTGCACTTGTATCAAAAATAACTATATCAATCTTTATATGGATAGAGCATTTTATAGCATGGTGTGACCTAAATCCGCGCTTCACGCCTATTCGTGCCTTAAGCAGTCCATTATTGTACCGTGCGGTAATGCCCGAGCGTAGCTAGCAGCGGATTTAGGTAAACGTGCTATAAAATATGTTACGACTCTAGTGCCTTCAGTGGCCCACTACACGACGTGAATTATCACCCTCGCTACACTTGGGCGCTAATTTCACGCCGTGCAATAATGGGCCACTTAAGGCTCTATTTTTCGATACTAGTACAATAAAAATGACTCTTGCGCGACAATCACACTCATGTGAGAAACATTTTTATCGCGTGTATCGAAGATTATTTTTTGACACTCCGTGTATGAAGTGCCATTTGTGCGCATGCTTGAAATATACACGTATAAAAGTGGCACTTTGTGCTCGGAGTGTCAAAAGCTACTATTATTGAATGGAAGTATATTTTATATACGTTGAAAACGTTTTTCCATAGTTTATATTTTGAGAAACCATCATCACGTATTAACGAGTTTTAGAAATGAGTCACCATAGTTTTTTCGTATGTTTTATAACTAAAGAAAACAGATTATATTGATTACGAAGATGTGCCCCCAAATTTTTAAAATCTTTGTCGATTCGTCGAAATTAAAAAGTTCTAGAGATATGCCCATTTATCATTTCTAAATCTGCTAACTGTTGGCAAATAGGAGTACTTATTTCGCAATCTACTGACGTAAAATGCGCGATATTATCTTTTCTCATTAGAAGTTGATCCCGGGAGTATTCGACGGAAGTTATGACTAAGACCTGATCTATTCTATTTGCGATAGGCGGAGTCAGGTCTATGTGGGGTTGTTTTTTGTGTATCGTATTTGTTAAGGATGGTGTTGTGTAGTCCATTGAGGACGGTGTTTTGTGTATCGGATTGTCCACATAGGACTGTGTATCGTTGTCCACGTAAGACTGTGTACCATTGTCTACATAAGACTGTGTATCGTTGTCCACATAAGACTGCGTGTCATTGCCTACATAAGACCGTATTGTCCACGTAAGACTGTGTGTCATTGTCTACATGAGACTGTGTGTTATTGTCCACGTAAGACTGTGTATCATTGTCCACATAAGACTGTGTGTCAGGAGATTCACTCGCGACAGCAGAAGACCGAATGTCATAGGTTTTTATTCCAAAAATTTCATTTTCTAATTCATTCCCAGAATCGTCGGATACACTGTTAAGATTATCTGTCATTAGTTCTTGGAGATCAACCTCCCCTTGATCCTTTGTCTGCGTCCTCTCAACCCTATTTTCGCCGGACAGGATTTCTTGATAGGAATTTTCCTGTAGGTCCCCGGCTCTATCATTCCCAACGTGCGTAGAAGTACTTCGCTCCAGGGACACATAGCCCCCGAGCTCCCCAGCACACGTGAGAGCTTCGGTTGTACTCCTCGTTCATGTTTATTTTTCCCGGTTTATGAACAATGTCGTAGTCATATTCCCTTAATAATATTTTCCAACGTCCCACCCTTCCAATAGGATCTCTTAATTTATTTAGCCATAATAGTGGTCTATGATCAGTTACTAGCGTAAATTTCCTGCCGTAGAGATACGGTCTAAACTGCTTCACTGCGTGCATTACAGCTAGTAATTATTTCTCTGTGGTTGTGTATCTTAGTTCTAGTTCCGCGCTAACTAGAGCTCTTGACGTGTAGGCAATTGGGAGATCCCTTCCTATCGGGTCCTGACTCAAGACACCACCCAAAGCATAATTGGACGCGTCGGTCGTTACAACAAATGGTTTATTGAAATCTGGATATTGCAGGACGGGGCTGAAATAGAGTGTTTGTTTCAGGGTGACGAAAGCATGTTCCTGCGTATTTCGTCATAAAAAGGGTTTATCCTTTTGCAACAGGGAATGAAGCGGCCTAGCAATCTTAGCAAAGTCAGGAATGAACCTGCGGTAATACCCAGCTAAACCTAGAAATTGCTTAATGTTTTTAGCATTTTTCGGGCGTGGAAATTTGAAAACGGCCTGGACTTTTCGGGAGTTGGGCTTCACTCCGTTTTCTGATATGATATAGCCCAAATAAATGACCTCCTTCCTAGGGAAAAAGCACTTATCGGGCTGCAGGGTGAGACCGGCAGTTCTTAGTCTCCCAAACAATTTCTTTGTCTTCCGGGTATGATCCTCTAAAGATTCAGCGTATAATACTATGTCACCTATATAGACGAATAACTCAATACCCTGCAACCCGCTCAGTACCTTATCCATGAGAGCCTGAAACGTGGCGGGGGAACACTTTAATCCCATAGGCATTCTTTTGTATTGTAAGTGATTAAATGGGGTTGAAAACGCGGTCTTAGGAGCATCTGAGGGATCAATTGGCACTTGATGAAATCCCGAAGCCAGATCGAGAGTTGAAAAATATTTACTTCTTCCTAATTGATCGAGAATTTCCATGGTTTTCTCATTTAGAGCCTGAAAATCTATAACTAAACGCCATCTTTTATTTCCCTGCTAATCAGATTTTTTGGGAACAATCCACAATGGAGAATTGTAAGGTGACTCGGATTCTTCTACTATGTCGTTATCGATTAATTCTTGAACCTGTTTCTGAACTATGTCTCTTAAGTGAGGCGCGTACCAGTATTGTTTTACATTAATGGGAATATCATCGGTAGTGGGAATTTTATGGGTAACTATAATAGTTTTACTTAACTTGTCCTTAGGCAAATGAAATTGGCAGGGAAATTCTGACACGTGCTTAACTATACTATCTCTTTCTTCCTGGTCAAGGTCTTTTAAATCGAGTAACTCTAAAATCTTATCTATTCTGAGCTGTAGTTCCGCCTCAGCCTTGTCTTTATCTGTTGTTCTAATAACGTGCATTGGCTTTAAAGTACTATCGTATCCCTCTAACTCAATCGGGGGTATAATAATGTTCGTATCCTCGGAAGTAGTGTCTATCGCGAACAATTTAACCTTTCCATTTTTATTGGTGACCAGACATTCCCCAATGAAAACCCCCAGCTCCGCATTTATCTTAGGTATATAATCTGTAGATCGGGTGGAATTCTGAACGGAGATTTGAATTAAGGATTTAGTTCTAGCAGGTGGGTAGTGAGTGTTATGATTAATAAAAGGGACTGGACCGCGTGCATCTTCGTAAAGGAGTACATCATCAGTAGGTAAACTAGGCCGGTTCTGCGACCCCCCACCACTCGCCCACCAGCCGCTCTGTGCAGCGCTCTGATAGTTGAGACGGGCAGATGAGGCTCCGCCCACTTTCGAGAAGCTTCTACCCTTACGTAATGACGTCATCAAATAAAAAAATTATCCGTATTTTATTGTAACGTTTTTCAAACCGCTCAAATTGTTATTTACTAGCGATCCCGGGCGTGCGGCGGCGGCGGCGGCAGCGCTTATAAGCTCATATATGAGCGGCCGAGAGTCTAGCCTCGGAGCACCTCCCGCTGAGCACACGTGTAAAATCTTAGCCGCGGGCGCGTGCCGCTGAAACCGAGCGTGACCCCTCTCATCACTTTTCAAGCTTTTCCGAGGGGTCGCTCAAGCGAGACAGAGCTAAAAATAGCCGTTAAACAGCTTGTTTTCAGAGAGACAACGCGGAGGAGGAGGAGGCGGAGGAGGTGGAAGAGGTAGAGAGCATAGGTAGAGATGCGACAGGAAAGAGAGAGATAGCGAGTGAGAACGAGTGAGAACGAGTGAGAGAGAACGAGTGAGAGAGCGCGAGAGAGCGAGAGAGAGTTTTCGAGGTGGCTTGCATGTGTGATATGACTCTAACTCAGTAAGTATATTTCGGCTATAGCATGCTGAACTGTAAACCCGGCTGACCCGACGCAACAGAATGTATAGTTTTTATCTCGAGTGTGCTTGATGCGTGAATAGGGTCGTATTTTTACGACGCTGACCCATGCACATACGTGCGTGTGCACGTTTGAGGAAGTGTTGTTCCTTTTTCACATCTGGAGTGCGTATATAGTGCCGCTAGTCTTTTCGATGCCCACCCTTTTTTTCATAAGATGTTTATTTTGAATCTCAGTAATGTTTCGAAGAAAACGTGCTCACGGGGTGGACGCTGAAGCAAACTCCGATGAGAAGCACACGGTGACGTCATCGCATGTTGTGCTCAAAAAGGTATCAGATTTCAACCGTTTCCTGTCACACAATTTCCATTTATTTCAGTTTAATATGTATAAAATCTCAGCATGTGTATTGCATAAAGTATGACTGGTAGGAGTTTATTAATGTTTATAAATAATTCACATACACGCAAAGCAGTTTTAAAGGTATATCCATGTCAATGGTTCCCATTGTTTTCAAAAGCTACCAAGAAAGAGAGAGAGAAGAGAGAGAGAGAGAGAAGAGAAGAGAGAGAGAAAGAGAGAGAGAGAGAGAGAGAGAGAGAGAGAGAGAGAGAGAGAGAGAGAGAGAGAGAGAGAGAGAGAGAGAGAGAGAGAGAGAGAGGGTGTTCGAGGTAGCTTGCATGTATGATGTGACTGTTACTCAAATTTAAAGTTGTAAAAAATAAGATGGAGGTAAATGAAAGGATTTGAAGAAGGGATTTTAGGAATATTAAGATTAACAAATTGTATTGCATTAAACGTTTATTTAAAAAATAAAAACTTGAAAACTAATACAATGTAATAATATAACATATGATTCTTACATTATAAAGTGACGGATAAGTTTGGTTCTCAAAAAATAAATAAGAAGACTTAAAACTAATACATGTTTAATGTTATTTTAAAATCGAGATAAAAAAATACTGTTACAACTATGAAACTGATGTATGCCTTATTTTTAATATGATATGAATTTTATAAGATATTTATTATAAAATAAAAAACTGATCATTTTAAAAAGAAAAAAAAAACTTAAAATTTAATATAGAGTAATACAATATATAATTCTTAAATTATAAAAGTGGCTGACAAGTTGAAAAATCGAGATTAAAAATACTGTTATAGGCATGAATGTGATTTGCGACAGTCCCTATAATCGCTTCTTATCTTTATCCCCTAGCGAGATATGGGTAAAGGAAAGTAATAGAGTTACGTAGAATATTCATGAAGTTTATTAAACATAATTTTTATAAGTTTCACGTAATATAGGATATTCATAAAATTTATTGAGCATAATTTTTACAAGTTTCGTGTAAGTTTTTCATATTATATTAGAATTAAGCGTACATTGTATACAATCTCTTCTTAAAGGTGGATCGCTCCAGCGATGACTTATTATCATGATAACATTTTATGAGCAATAGTATATTCTTATGTGCACAATTTGGCTTGTAAGCAAGTCTATGATGTGGACATAGTTGCTCCAACACATCAACCTTGAGTCTCTATAGTGATGGGCAGCGCATATACTCCATAGCATAAAAAAGGTGTTACTCTATGACATAAAAAGGTGTCACTCTATGACATAAAAAAGATGTCACTCTATGACATAAAAAAGGTGTCATTCTATGACATAAAAAAGACGTCACTCTATGACATAAAAAAAGGTGTTACTCTATAGCATAAAAAAGGTGTTACTCTATGACATAAAAAAGGTGTCACTCTATGACATAAAAAAGCTGTTACTCTATAACATAAAAAAGTGTTACTCTATGACATAAAATAGGTGTTACTCTATGACACAAAAAAGATGTTACTCTATAACATAAAAAAGATGTCACTCTATGACATAAAAAAGGTGTTACTCTATGACATAAAAAAGGTGTTACTCTATGACATAAAAAAGACGTCACTCTATGACATAAAAAAGGTGTTACTCTATAGCATAAAAAAGGTGTTACTCTATAGCATAAAAAAGGTGTTACTCTATACCATAAAAAAAGTGTTACTCTATGACATAAAGAAGTGTTACTCTATAGCATAAAAAAGGTGTTACTCTATAGCATAAAAAAGGTGTTACTCTATAGCATAAAAAGGTGTCACTCTATGACATAAAAAAGATGTCACTCTATGACATAAAAAAGGTGTCACTCTATGACATAAAAAAGACGTCACTCTATGACATAAAAAAAGGTGTTACTCTATAGCATAAAAAAGATGTTACTCTATGACATAAAAAAGGTGTCACTCTATGACATAAAAAAGCTGTTACTCTATAACATAAAAAAGTGTTACTCTATGACATAAAATAGGTATTACTCTATAGCATAAAAAGGTGTTATTCTATAGCATAAAAAAGGTGTTACTCTATGGCATAAAAGTATTAAAAGGGTTCACTATTATACAAAATGGGTACATTGAGACATATAAAAGGTGTCACTATAATAAAAAAGTATAAAAAGGCGCCATTCTAGAATATAAAAGTTGTCATTCTACGACTAATGTGTGTGTGTGTGTTTGTGTGTGTGTATGTGTGTGTGTGTGTGTGTGTGTTTGTGTTAAAAGTGTTGCTCTATGGCATAAAAGTATAAAAAGGATGTTGGCTGTATATTTATTCAGTTGATACTTAACTATTGAAGCATAAACATGGCAAACGCTCAGGATGTTATTAGCAAATTTCAGGATGCTATAGTACAAAAATCACAGTCTTTATTAGGTTTGACAAAGAGTGCTGAGTTTTTCAATACAGCTGATGATATGAAAACTTCTGAAATCAATCCATCTTATATGACACCTGGCCATAATAAAATTGCTAGCTCCAATAATTATAAATTTGCAAATCTAGTCAAAAAATTTGTAACGAAATTAAACGGAAATTCTAGGAGATATCTCGATAATATTTATAGCGTTTACAAGCGAGGAAATTTACTTATGATCGGAAATTCTCCAATAAAGTTTGAAGGTGACTTTGTTCACGTAAACGAGAGGAACTATCGTTTGTCTATAGGATTACTGCAGTTACTATTCAAAAAACTTCCAGATGAAAGTCTTATCAATTTGGATGATTTGGATAATTATCGTGTGATTCTTGAAGTTTCGAGCGCTCATAAAAAGCACTATTGCGTGAATGAGTCGATTCGGAAACTTAAGAGTAAGAAATTTTATAATTTTATTGCTCCAATGTTTGAAAAGTCATCTGTAAAAAATGGCTCGTCATTATCTCGAGAAGATAATGTTAACGAAGTTGGAAACGTAAAAGAGAAATGTAAAATGGTTAAGCAAACTAATTCAGTAGCAGCAAAAAAGGTGTTTGAACCAATAGTCAATCCTCTAAAGAAGCTCATAACTATTGATTCAGATACTGGCATTGATTCAGATCTTCCAACTTCTAATGATACCGATAATTATTACGAAGCTGATCATTTTGGTGAAGTTGCATCAGATTCTTCAACCAATGAATGTTCACCGAAAAGCTTTCGTGATCAAGGATCGCTGGAGCGCTCTGAAGGCAATAACTTTATTAGTTCGGGATATCAACGTGAAAAGTGGACTAGTGACGAAGAAGAAGAAGAAGAAGAAGAAGTTACAAATGTTACAACTGCCTATGAACTCGACGTCTGGGATGATCCTAACAAATTAGTTGATCGCTTTCGAATACTCATTGCTGAACAAAACATGGGAATAAGAGCTAAATATGATGAAATCCATTTTATTCTTAGCGAACTTCGCAATGCTAGTATCATAAATTAAAAGAAAAAAAAATGGATATATTGGCTAAGACAATGGTTAAATGGTTAGGATTTGACAATTCACGCAATAGTTGAATAAGCAAATCAGATGTGTAAAGGTTAAATAAATAAATAAACACAGAATAAAAATAATAGTTTTTCTTTATTTATTTCCCAATATTTTATTTATAATATGCATGTGTGTGTGTGTGTGTGTGTGTGTGTGTGTGTGTGTGTGTGTATTTGAAAATCGTGGTTTATGGCAACAACATTTTTTATGTCATAGAGTGACGTCTTTTTTATGTCATAGAGTAACGTCTTTTTTATGTTATAGAGTAACACCTTTTTTATGTCATAGAGTAACACCTTTTTTATGTCATAGAGTGACATCTTTTTTATGTTATAGAGTAACATCTTTTTTTTGTGTCATAGAGTAACACCTATTTTATGTCATAGAGTAACACTTTTTTGTTATAGAGTAACAGCTTTTTTATGTCATAGAGTGACACCTTTTTTATGTCATAGAGTAACACCTTTTTTATGCTATAGAGAAACACCTTTTTTATGTCATAGAGTGACGTCTTTTTTATGTCATACAGTAACACCTTTTTTATGTCATAGAGTGACGTCTTTTTTATGTCATAGAGTAACACCTTTTTTATGTCATAGAGTGACATCTTCTTTATGTTATAGAGTAACACCTTTTTTATGTCATAGAGTAACACCTTTTTTATGTCATAGAGTGACATCTTTTTTATGTCATAGAGTGACATCTTTTTTATGTTATAGAGTAACATCTGTTTTGTGTCATAGAGTACCACCTATTTTATGTCATAGAGTAACACTTTTTTATGTTATAGAGTAACATCTTTTTTGTGTCATAGAGTAACACCTATTTTATGTCATACAGTAACACTTTTTTATGTTATAGAGTAACAGCTTTTTTATGTCATAGAGTGACACCTTTTTTATGTCATAGAGTAACACCTTTTTTATGCTATAGAGTAACACCTTTTTTTATGACATAGAGTGACGTCTTTTTTATGTCATATAGTGACACCTTTTTTTTGTCATAGAGTAACACCTTTTTTATGTCATAGAGTGACATCTTTTTTATGTCATAGAGTGACACCGTTTTATGTCATAGAGTAACACCTTTTTTATGCTATGGAGTATATGCGCTGCCCATCACTATAGAGACTCAAGGTTGATGTGTTGGAGCAACTATGTCCACATCATACGAGGGTCATTTGACAAGTACCTAGCCTCACCGCCAGATGGTGCCACTATCGCACCAGAAATACACTACAGTGCAGTATCTTCCTGTAAACGGTTACAACGAAATTTCAGCCGGATCGGAGTTGTAGTTTATTTTTGAGAGCGTGTGAAAGCAAATGTAAGAGAAGAGAAGAGATTGTATACAATATACGCTTAATTCTAATATAATATGAAAAACTTACACGAAACTTGTAAAAATTATGCTCAATAAACTTTATGAATATCCTATATTACGTGAAACTTATAAAAATTATGTTTAATAAACTTCATGAATATTCTACGTAACTCTATTACTTTCTTTTACCCATATCTCGCTAGGGGATAAAGATAAGAAGCGATTATAGGAACTGTCGCAAATCACATTCATGCCTATAACAGTATTTTTAATCTCGATTTTTCAACTTGTCAGCCACTTTTATAATTTAAGAATTATATATTGTATTACTCTATATTAAATTTTAAGTTTTTCTTTCTTTTTAAAATGATCAGTTTTTTATTTTATAATAAATATCTTATAAAATTCATATCATATTAAAAATAAGGCATACATCAGTTTCATAGTTGTAACAGTATTTTTTTATCTCGATTTTAAAATAACATTAAACATGTATTAGTTTTAAGTCTTCTTATTTATTTTTTGAGAACCAAACTTATCCGTCACTTTATAATGTAAGAATCATATGTTATATTATTACATTGTATTAGTTTTCAAGTTTTTACTTTTAAATAAACGTTTAATGTAATACAATTTGTTAATCTTAATATTCCTAAAATCCCTTCTTCAAATCCTTTCATTTACCTCCATCTTATTTTTTACAACTTTAAATTTGAGTAACAGTCACATCATACATGCAAACTACCTCGAACCCCCCCCCCCCTCTCTCTCTCTCTCTCTCTCTCTCTCTCTCTCTCTCTTTCTCGGTAGCTTTTGGAAACAATGGGAACCATTGACATGGATATACCTTTAAAACTGCTTTGCGTGTATGTGAATTATTTATAAACATTAATAAACTCCTACCAGTCATACTTTATGCAATACACATGCTGAGATTTTATACATATTAAACTGAAATAAATGGAAATTGTGTGACAGGAAACGGTTGAAATCTGATACCTTTTTGAGCACAACATGCGATGACGTCACCGTGTGCTTCTCATCGAAGTTTGCTTCAGCGTCCACCCCGTGAGCACGTTTTCTTCGAAACATTACTGAGATTCAAAATAAACATCTTATGAAAAAAAGGGTGGGCATCGAAAAGACTAGCGGCACTATATACGCACTCCAGATGTGAAAAAGGAACAATACTTCCTCAAACGTGCACACGCACGTATGTGCATGGGTCAGCGTCGTAAAAATACGACCCTATTCACGCATCAAGCACACTCGAGATAAAAACTATACATCCTGTTGCGTCGGGTCAGCCGGGTTTACAGTTCAGCATGCTATAGCCGAAATATACTTACTGAGTTAGAGTCATATCACACATGCAGGCCACCTCGAAAACTCTCTCTCGCTCTCTCGCGTTCTCTCACTCGTTCTCTCTCACTCGTTCTCACTCGCTATCTCTCTCTTTCCTGTCGCATCTCTACCTATGCTCTCTACCTCTTCCACCTCCTCCGCCTCCTCCTCCTTCGCGTTGTCTCTCTGAAAACAAGCTGTTTAACGGCTATTTTTAGCTCTGTCTCGCTTGAGCGACCCCTCGGAAAAGCTTGAAAAGTGATGAGAGGGGTCACGCTCGGTTTCAGCGGCACGCGCCCGCGGCTAAGATTTTACACGTGTGCTCAGCGGGAGGTGCTCCGAGGCTAGACTCTCGGCCGCTCATATATGAGCTTATAAGCGCCGCCGCCGCCGCCGCCGCACGCCCGGGATCGCTAGTAAATAACAATTTGAGCGGTTTGAAAAACGTTACAATAAAATACGGATAATTTTTTTATTCGATGACGTCATTACGTAAGGGTAGAAGCTTCTCGAAAGTGGGCGGAGCCTCATCTGCCCGTCTCAACTATCAGAGCGCTGCACAGAGCGGCTGGTGGGCGAGTGGTGGGAGGTCGCAGAACCGGCCTAGTTTACCTACTATCATCATCAAAAGATAAAGTCGCTTTTTGCTCCTTTAAGAATTCCACGGCAAGAATTCTATTAGTCCTTATAGGAAAATCATCCGGCACAATATTAAGTCTACAGGGGATCCCATCGAGCTTTAACCTAACATATCCTTCCGTCAGAACCAGGCCTTCACTTATTCCAGCGAGTCGGTATAAGTTATCTTTATAAATGGGCATTTCGTCTTTTAGCAACCCGCGCTTAATAATATTAAGTTCTGATCCCGTATCAATAAGAAAGCGCGGCCTATTTATAGCTAGATCATTACTTTCGATCGCGACAAGGGGTGAATTTATCCCCTCGGTGGAACTGGTCGCAACGATAACAGCGCGGGTCGGGACACTTGATAATTTAGGTTTTGATGGTTCACCGTCGTGCCCGCCTGACGAACCGTATTCGAGTTTAAACGACGAGGATCGTTAACGGGAGCCTGATGTTGACGATAATTAGTGATAGGTAGATAATTTCTGTTGAGAGGATTGCCCATGCTTGGCTCAGAGTGGCTAATAGTTGATGAAACATTATTTCGTCTTCGCGTTCTACATAAGTCCTCGGTATGACCCTCGACTCGATAATAGGTACAGTAAAGACTTTTATCATCCTCTGCTGATAATTTCGCGAGATGTGGCCTATCTTACCGCATCTATAACATTTAGGTTTCTTTCTTTCCGTTTCATCCCTTGTTTCTGGTTCCGCGACGTGACAGTAAGACCGTTTCCTATTTTCGCCCGAGATTTCCCCATGCAAATCCCTTCGTTGCTGTACATATCTTTCGCAAGTGATGGCGGTGCTAATTGCCGCTTCGAGGGTGGAAAATTGTTTCCCTATCATTCGTGTCGCTATATCTGCTTCTAGACCTAAAGTAAAACATTCGATGGCCGTGTTCGTTGTTCCTTCGATCATACCACGAGCCACGACAGGATAAAAATTTTCGTCTATCAATTCCCGAGCCTTTTGCAGAATCCGAGTGACCCTTAATACATATTCAGCAACCTTTTCCTGTGGTTTCTGTCTTACTCGTACTAAATCAGTTTGAATTTGAAGCAAATTTTCCGTGGGCGCGAATACCTTTTTCAATTCTGATAGAAGCTGATTGAAATCGTCAAAACTTTTGAATTGTGAATAATCGTTAGCGTCGCCGGTAACTCGTGATTTCACTAATTTTAAAAAGAAACTTTGATCACTCGGGCTTACAAAACTCTCGGCTTCCCTACACTCCCTTATGAACCGATTTACAGAGATATTCTTCCCATTAAATTCGGGGAGTATACGCACTATCTCATTGATCTTTTTGTAACTGGCTAAAGAATCTGATCTAACGGATTTATTATTTATCGAATTATTATCGGAATTATCACGCGTAACTGAATCGTCCCTAATATTCTGTAACCTCGGGGCAGGATTAAGAGGCGGTCTAATCGTTGATAAGCTCGGTTCGGCGCGATTATTTATTATTAAATCTAATGCCTCTATAACGTCAGGTAAACTACTATTTCTATCCGTTGGCCTAGAATTCTCAGAAATCGACCACGAACCGGATACCTGTTCGCTATCTACCGACATTTTCTCTACAATAAATGCTCGCTCGCTCAGGTACTTAGCTTTCAATTATCGCTTGATGATCCGCTGATTCCAATGACCCTCGGCTGATGCTGAAGCCCGGGAAATGGTGCTGGGTGATATTAATTTTAATGCTGCTGACAATGTCTGCAATTTGGTGGTGTGGATAGGCAATGACCAGACCGCAGGTGACGTCGGGAACGAAGCTGGTAAGGGTGTGCTCTGGGGAGGGCTCGTTGTCCTCGATTTGACCTTGGAGCTGAGTTATCCGTTCCACTCTTGTATCCTGAATCGGGGGTGTTTTCTCTCAAATTCGATAGAGTTCTGTTATTGTCGTTCATGAAGTCCTTGATCCTTGATTGGTTGGGGATTTATCTCTCTTATTACTACCGTGGACGCAAATTCTCAATCAAGTGTTCCGGCATTCGCCCGTGTTCCAGGGGAAACCACAGCTCAAAAATCCTAGACGGAACACAATACTGGACTTCTTCCTCTTCTCCTTAGATACTTTTCCATGCAATCCTTTGAACTATCCCACCGCTGTCATCAAAATTTGTTACGACCCGAGTCGGGGTCTAGGAGCAGAAAGGTGCTTCTGTAATGGTCGCCGCGCTGACTAATAAGATTGTGAGTTCATTGTTCGATGAAGCGCTAAAGCGCAATAGGAATTGCGGTAACTTTGAAATGAAAACTCGAACTCGAAGATATAACTTTAACTCTGGAGTTTATTCAATTAAATAAAATACTTGTAGACTTTGACAAAATAGATAAACTTTCAACCGTGACTCTATACAATTCAAGGTAACGTCGAGTATAATTATAAATAGCGACTGACACTAGCACGTGATCAGGACGCTTGCACTAGTGCAACTGAACTACGGAGCTTCTCATGCGCTCGGTAGCGACTGAGCTTTGAGCTTGATTCCTCTCCATTTTATAGTCCGCGGGAAGACTAAGAAGTGGGAGTAAAGACCAATCAGAGTCGTTTCCCCTTCTCAGGTGGCTGTAGCCGCGCTGGAGAATTCTAGTTTTTCTGGTTTAATCTGGTTTTTTCTCGAGAGTGGGGGTGGCTCCGCTGGGGAAATCTGCCTTTATCTTCGAGAGTGGGGGTAGTTGGCTGGAAATATCTGGTTTTATCCGGTTTCTTCGTTTTCCCTTGATTTCGTCCTTCAAGGCTAATTATTCTAGAAATAGAGATTTCCCCGAATTTCCGTTGACGATTTCTCGGAAAAAATGCAGTAAACAACTCCTGAAATTAAAGATGATGAATATTTCCTAAAAAAAGGAAGAGCGTTTCCCTGAATTTCCGTTGATGATTTCTCGAAAAAAATACAGTAAACAACTCCTGGAATTAAAGATGATGAATATTTCCTAAAAAAAAGGAAGAGCGTTTCCGTGAGCGATTTATGATATCTTTAATCTTAATATTATTAAATTCTTAATTATTAACTCCTAAGCTAATTGTTATTGATCTATTCCTACCGGAATCGCGATCTGCTGATTATTTGTCTATTCATTATTTTATTATTTGGATAATCTTTTAATTAATTACACGGAGCTAATCAAATTATTTATGTTAGGAACGATTAGTTTATTATTGTATTTAGACGTAATTTAGTATTGTAGAGCGACCCCAAATATCGCGCTGCTCGTCTATGCGAACGCAGCTCATAAAGGAGAGTGTACATAAACGCTACGCGACGCTCCGGGACGCAACACAACACTACGGTTACTTGTAGAATTTGTTGCTGATTGGCTAATATACTTTTATCTCGTACACCACAAAGCTTATTAGCCAATCAGCAACAAATTCTAGAAGTAACCGTAGCGTTGCGTTGCGTCGCGGAGCGTCGCGTAGCGTTTATGCCCTAATCACATAACCGCGTACGATCGCGTACGTCTGCGTACAACCGCGTCCGACGTTAAGGAAGAATCTAGTGATTTTCGCTGTTGCCAACAGCGGCAATGTCAGTGCAATAACTAGTACTTTCGAGGAACAGACCTACGTATACGAAAGTCGGCTACTACACCAACGACAACAAACATAAACAAGCAAGCGTTACTCCGATCTACTGCACTTCGTGTGAGTAGGTCTGTTCCTCAAAAGTACTAGTTATTGCACTGACATTGCCGCTGTTGGCAACAGCGAAAATCACTAGATTCTTCCTTAACGTCGGACGCGGTTGTACGTAGACGTACGCGATCGTACGCGGTTATGTGATTAGGGCATTATGTACACTCTCCCTAACAGTACATACATACATACCTATATACGAGCTTACCGTCACAGTGAATTCGCATTGCATGCCGTATGGCGTATGCCGTATGCTGTATGCAGAAAAATAGTTGTTGTCCGATTCACTATCACAGTGAATCCACGTTGCATGCCGTATGCCGTATGCCGTATGCTGTATGCTGTATGCTGTATGCCTTCAGAAAAAAAGTTGCTGTCTGAAATCTATAGGATGTATAACTCTATGGTTATAAATCCTGTAGGAATTGTAACCATAGAGTTATAAATATTATAGATTTCGGACAACAACTATTTTTCTGACGGCATACAGCATACGGCATATGGCATACGGCATGCAATGTGGATTCACTGTCATGCGCAACATATACCTATATCTATAGTTTCACTTTTTTAAAAACATACAGATTTTAAAGGTTAGCTTTAATAACGGGACGCCGCCGTTTCAGACTAAAAACAACAAAAGGATTAAATCTGTATTATAATTAAAATAAGATCCCAGTAGATAAACAGAACTGTCCGTTATAGTGTATATATGTGCGTTTTTATTGCTGTTCTCATTTTACCTAGTAAATAGATATATAAGTAAATATTTAAAAAAATCTAGTCTAGTTAAGTTAAAAAAGACAAATTTGAAGTGACAGGTTGCTATTCTTTTTAGTACTTATAATATAGATTTGTAAATCCTGCTTTATATAATTGTGTACACATATATTTTTAATTTTTTATTATTGTTCTTAAGGATTAAAATTTAATAGAAGAGAGATCACGTTTATTATTTTTCATAATTTAATATCATTCTGCTGTTTTATTCTAAATAGTGTTGAGACAAAAAAAAGTCCTTGTCAAAATTGGCTATGGTATAATAGCAGTTACAAACTCTACATTATGGAAAGCAGCAAGTAAATCTGTTTTAAAATATAAGATTTCTTTTAGACAAATAACTTTTTAAATTCATTAGTTGTAGAATTCCTTTTTTTACAAATTAACAGTTATAACAAATTTTTTTTATAAATTTCATGCGTTAAGTAATGGAATTTGAAAATTTATATTTTGATGTAAATATAAAAAAAGTATTTATAAATGTAAACAAATGCAGCTAAATGTTGTAATTAACCATTTTTTACATACTTTTTATGCCAGAAATTTACACTTTTTTACATTTATATACATTTTTGATTTCCACCAGAGTTGTTTACGAAATTTTCAATACACAAAACTTTTTAAAAATAACTATTTTTTTAGATACTGAAGTAAGCAATTATTACTATAAAAATATGGATGGTCGACATATACGCAATCCTTATGAAGATTATTCAGAAGAAAAGCAAAAATCAGTTATTAACAGCAGTGGTAAAGATGTAAGTATGAAATTACTTTTTTTTTTTACAAATTTTTCAAATTTTATTAATAAAGTTAAATTGTTGTAGATCAATGATGAATTCAGGGAAAAATTGTCATCTGGTACCAAACTTCTATTACATAAACTAGAAAAAAACAAAGTTAATTGGTACAGTAGAGGAGATAAGTCTATTTATACTGGTTTACCTGGAATTGCTTATGCATTTTACCATTATGGGAAATATTTTGAAAATCAAACTTATATATCCGTATGTTTTGAGTATTATATATATGTGTGTGTGCGTGCGTGCGTGCGTGTGTGTGTGTGTGTGTAATTATTATAAGGTAGATTCATTTAATTTTTATTATATTAGTATACTAATGACATCTATGAATTTTAGAAAGCTCTGGAACTTATAGAGAAAAGCACTGATAATTTACGTGATAAAAAATATGTAACATTTTTAACTGGAAGTTCTGGGCCTCTTGCATTAGGAGCAGTAATGTATCATTTACACACAGACAAAGAAGAGTCAAAAAATATGATCTCCAAGTTAGTTTGATTACCTTAGGTATAAGTTTTGAATATTATTTTATTTTATAAATATATTCAAATTTTTTTATTTATTTTCTAGATTAAAATCTTTGTCATCTTACGTTACTGATGATGGTAGTGGAATACCAGATGAATTACTTTATGGCCGAGCTGGATACTTATACTCTCTCTTATTCGTCAACAAATACATATCTCCTGCACCCATAGAAGATGATCTTATTAAACAAGTGTAGTAATCACTTAATTATTTATTATATTTCTGCCACTGCATACACAAAAATAAAAAAAAATTTTAACAGGTGATTGCATCTATATTAAATTCTGGAAAAAGTTATGTAAAAGCTTGTGGTATTAAATCACCCTTAATGTACTCATGGCATGAATCTGAATACCTTGGTGGAGCTCATGGATTAGCTGGAATTCTTTATTTGTTACTTCAAGTAATATACTTATTAATACAAGATTATTTTTAAATCTTTTTGATTTTAAATTTTAAATAACATATTAATTTATAAGGCTCGAGAATACTTAACAGAAAAACAATTGAAATCTGAAGTAGAACCATCACTTTGTTGGCTAGAACAATTGAAATTTCCTTCAGGGAATTTCCCATCTTCTGTTGGAAAAAAGGATGATAAATTAGTTCACTGGTGCCATGGTGCTCCTTCCATGACAATGCTATTTTCTTTAGCTTATCAGGTAATATTAAAGGAATTATAATATTAAAGTATTAATATTATAATACCATCTAATTGTTTTTTAATATTCAAATGCAATTATTTTATTTTTAATTTAGGTTTTTAAAAAGGAAGAGTATTTGAATATAGCATTACAGTGCGGTGAAGTTGTCTGGCAACGAGGGCTTCTCAAAAAAGGTTGTGGAATTTGTCATGGAGTTGCTGGAAATGCTTATACATTTCTTACATTATTTCAGTTAACAAATGTAATGCTTTATACATTTGAGATGAATCAATTTTTT
This sequence comes from Torymus aiolomorphi, assembly GCA_036365515.1. NCBI lineage: Eukaryota > Metazoa > Arthropoda > Insecta > Hymenoptera > Torymidae > Torymus > Torymus aiolomorphi. Next base: position 39,750,687 of record CM070876.1, on the reverse strand, counting down.
GGAAAATTACAATTTATTTAGAAATAAACATACCAATAACTTTTTTCAGGAATCTAAACATCTATACAGAGCTTGTAAATTTGCAGAATGGTGTTTAGATTACGATTCCCATCAGTTAAAACCTGCTGACAGACCATTTTCCCTTTTCGAAGGTACATGACCGCATTTTTATTTAGTTGAATTTTTGTAAATTTCTTGAGTTCATAAATTTATCTATTATTTTATTTACAAAAGTTTGATATTTTAGGTTTATCAGGAACAATTTATTTTCTTGTTGACATGCAAAAACCAAATGAAGCGAAATTTCCAGGCTACACATTATAAAATAAAAGGAGAAGTTATTGAAAACAATAATAAAATTGTGATTTTTATATATCTTATTACTTTTAACTTATTCATATTTATAATATAATATTAATAATTAGTTTTAAGGCTACACATACACGCATGTACACACTCAATTTTTAAATAATGATATGATAAATATTTATTACCCAAATATCTTTTTAATTCGAGGATGAATAAAAGTAAACATTTTATAAAATATTCTACTTAATTATTACTACACAAAGATAATTATCGTTTTCAATTCATCCCCTCGTTTAAAAAAAAGGATCTAAACGGATTGAAGTGAATTGTAACGGATTACAACGTTTGGCTTGTTCCAACCCGTTTCAAACCATAACAGTTAATCAAAATGTAGTATTCAATCCGTTTTAATACGTTGTAATCTGTATCATTAATTGTATGAAACTGGCGTGGAATCTGGATATATCTCTCTATATTATATAGTCGTAAGCGTTATTTGTGTCACGCAGACCCCCATCGCCCCCCCCCTCAGACCCCCCTCAAAATAACGTAAAATTGTGATTTTTTTACGTTATTTTAAGAATGACAGAGCCCCCCCTCGACCCCCCTCAGCCCCCCTCGTGACCCCCCTCAGACCCCCCACTCATTTAAATGTTCACTTAAAAGTTTACTTTTTTCATGAATATTATATAAAATTAATAATTTATATTTTTCATATGTTTTATTAATAGGGTATTTTTCATATTTTTTATGGATGATAGTATATACAGATGTAACGCTTAAGAGTAGTTCTTAATTCTTAATTTCTGAAACGAAAGAATAGATTATTGAGAAAACTACATTAATTATATTCAAGTAATCAAAAATTAACATTATTATTTAATGGTAATCTTGATTCAGGTCATTATGATATATTAGAATATTCTAATGATAATATAAAATCAGAAATTATAAAATTTAAAAAAATACACGTAAACGAAAAATGGATTTTCAGAGATACTTCAATTTGTAATAAAAAATTCAAATTAACGATTGATTCCAATTGTAATAAACGTAAAAAAAAAATTAAAGAATTAGACAGCTCATCTTAAGCGAAATGAAATATAAATGTTCTTTTTGTTCAGCAGTATTTTGGAACGAAGAAAAAAAAATCATCATCATTGTCAAAATGGTAACGTAGTACTTTCACCATTAAGTAACTATGATGCAAAATTAAAACATTTATTATTAAATGATCAAATTTTCAGATATCTAATTCGATATTACAACAATCTTTTTGGTTTTGCTACATTTAATGCTAATATTAAATATGAAAAAAAGAAAGCCATTTACAACTTAAAAATTCAAGGTCAAATTTGTCATACAACACCAAATACATTGATACCCGTTAATAATAAAGAACCATGTTGTGGACAACTTTATATATATGATAATGTAACAGCCATTGAGAAAAGATTGAGTAAAAACGAAAATTTAAGTAAAGATGAACATTTAAAATTATTAACTGAAGTGTTAAATAATAATCCATATGCTAAAAAATATAAACATTTACATGAAATATCAAATTTTAATAATATGTCAAATTATAAAATGCATTTCATTCGTAAAAATAATAATCAAAAACATCGTTATAATGCACTTTTAACATCAGAATGTGGAGCTATAATAGTTTCACAAAACGAAATACCAGGAAATTATGATATATGTATTTATCCAAAACATGTTTCTAATAATTAAGAAATCACTTATTTAAACAAATTATCACATCATGTTGATCCAATGGTTTTTCCGTTGTTATTTCCATCTGGAGATTTAGGTTGGAGTATTGGATATTTAAAAAAACCAAATGCAAAATCAAATGAAAATCTTACTGCATTACAATACTATTTGTACCGATTAGCATATAGACCAAACTGTAAAATTTTTAATCCATTATTATACGGTGGTAGATTAACTCAACAATTTTTTTACATTATATTATTGTAGAAAATAATAGAATGAATTATTTTAGAAGTGATAAAAAAAATTTACGTGTAGAATGTTATCAAGGCTTATTAGACCACGTAATAAATAGTGCTGCAAACATTTCATCAAATTTTAAGAGTAAAGAAAAACTCGGAAATCTTTTTATATAATTACCAGCTACGTATATAGGTAGTCCAAGGTATATGCAGCAACACTATCAGGATGCTATGGCTATAATGAGAAACACAGGAAGACCTGATTTATTTATAATAGTTACATGTAATCCTAAATGGAAAGAATTGAAAGAAATTTTAATAAAATTTCCACGAAACACTACTCCAAATGGCATTCCCAATATTACTGTTCGGTTATTTCATGTAAAATTAACGTTATTAATTGATGATATAAATAAACATAAAATATTTGGTAATGTTATATCATATATTTATACCATAGAATTTCAAAAACGATGCCTTCCTCATGCACATATTCTTGTAACATTACACCCTAACAATAAATTACTATCTCCTGAAAAAATTGATAAATATATATCTGCAGAAATTCCATCTATAAATGATGACGAAGAACTACATAAATTAGTTATTAAACATATGCTTCATGGCCCTCATACTAATAATTCACCATGTTTTGTCAAAAATAAACCAATATGTAAAAAAAAATTTCCAAAACCATTCACTAATTTTACAAAATTTCAAAAAAATGGTTATCCAGAATATAGGAGAAAAAATAACGTTTCAGAAAACTTAACATACAAAATTAGAAATAACCAAAAACCAGTTCCCATAGACAATTCTATGGTTGTACCATATAATAATTTTTTATTAAAAAAATATAAATGTCATATAAATGTTGAGTATTGTGCTTCGATTCAAAGTATAAAGTATATTTTTAATTATATTCATAAATGTTGTGACAAAGCACTTTGTAAATTAAAAAAAATAAATATAGATAATGAAACAGATCTACATGATGAAATTACTCAATTTATAGATGGTAGGTATTTGAGTTCAATGGAAGCAGCATGGAGATTACAAGAATTTCCTTTATGTGGTAGAAGTCACACCGTAATACGTTTAGCAATTCATACCGAAAATAAACAAAATATAATTTTCGAAGAAAATAAAGAAGAAAAAGCTTTAGATAACTGGAAAACTACATTAACTTCGTGGTTTGAATTAAATAAAAAAGATAAAAATGCAAAAAATATTAAATACGTTAATATACCAAAATATTATATTTTTAAGAATAAATCTTGGATAAAACGTCAACGAAACCTGAAACATTTTGCTATAGGACGTTTAAATGTAGTATCTCCAAGAGATATTGAAAGATTTCATTTAAAATTAATTTTAAATCGTGTTAAAGGCGCAACATCTTTTGAAGAATTACGTACATTTGAAAATAAAACATATAAAATACTTACAAAGAATTACCCTGGTAGAAAATAGACCAACTTCGTTGGCCAACATGTTAATCAAATGGGAGCATTTCTACTTAAGAATAACATTAAAATTTAATTAAAACTATTTAAAACTATCATTATATTTTAAAACATCTACAATATAATATTTTCACCTGTATAAATAGTTATTTTTCGTCGATAATAGCAACATAATCATGGTGTGACGTTTTTAATTTCAAAATTGACCAACGGTTCGCCAACCGATGGCTAGCATTTCTACCAGGGAAACAGCAATACAAATGGGTCTAATTGAAGATGATTTACAGATTGATAAAATTTTTGAAGAAGCTTGTAATATAATGTTACCTGTTCAATTGCGTAAATTTTTTTACTTGGTTCTTAATAACAGATAACATTAATGGTAATACTATTTGGACAAAATTTAATAAATATTTTACAGAAGATTTTGACAATAATAAAAATAACCGGGTTCTTCATCATATAAACGAAATTTTAAAAGTTGAAGAAATGTCTTGTAAAGATTTTGGGTTACCTGAACCTGACGAAATTTTCGATACAAATAATGAAAATAATAAAGAAAATATTTTATTCTGTAAACAAATTTTTACACAAATATTAAATAATGAACATAAAATTAACTTTATTAATGGTCCTGGAGGTTCAGGTAAAACGTTTTTATATAAAACTTTAATTTATTATTTTTTGTCAATAGAACAAAAAATTATATCAATGGCTTGGACTGGTATAGCATCTATACTATTACCAAAAGGTATGACCAGTCATAAAACTTTTAAATTACCTTTAGATTTAAACAATATTGAAAGTGCATTTTTAAAATTTGAATCAGATAAAAAAAAATTTCGTGAAGTTTTTGCGATTATTTGGGATGAAGCTTCAATGATTCCACGTAAAGGTTTAGAAATTGTTGATAAAACTTTACAAGATGTTTGTAATAATAATCTACCATTTGGAGGAAAATTATTAATTTTAGGAGGTGATTTTAGGCAAATTCTCCCAGTTGTTAAAAATGGTTGTAGAAGCACAATAATTCAAGAAACAATAAAATATTCAAATCTTTGGTCATTATTTAATATAATGTATTTGAAAAAAAATATCCGTTCAAAAGATATCATGTTTGCTTCATTTTTATTAGATATTGGAGAAGGTAAATTTAATTCATTTGTTGTACCTGATAGTTTTAAAACAAACGATGTTTGTTTTAAAATATATGAAAATATAAATTGTAGTATATCAATAAATAGTGTTATATTAACATCACATAATGAAGATGCAAATATTTTAAATAATAAAATTTTAAAAATATTATATACTGAAGAAAATACGTATTATAGTTTAGATTATGCTACACATAAAGATGTAGATTTATCTGATGATAACATCCATATTAATTACCTGATTGAAACTTTAAACAATATACGTGAAGGACTAGTACCACATAAATTAAAACTTAAAATAAATACTATTGTAATGTTAATAAGAAATTTAAGTATTAACGATGGATTATGTAATGGAATACGATTAAAAATTACTAAATTATTTAAATACAACATAGAAGCAGAAATAATAACAGGTGAAAAATCTGGAAATATAATTTTTATCCCTCGGATTACATTAAACACTGGCAATTCTTCATCATTACCGTTTATTTTATATAGAAAACAATTTCCTTTAATATTAGCATTTACTATGACTATTAATAAATCACAAGGTCAAAGTTTTGATAGTGTTGGAATACATATTAGAAGACCTTTATTTTATCATGGTCAATTATATGTAGCATTATCAAGATGTAGAAACCCAGATAAAATTTTTATTGAAAATAATTCAGAAAATAAAGAAGAAATTATAAATATCGTTTGGAAAGAAATTTTTGATAATTAATTTTTTTTTTTTAATTACATAAAATTAATTAAAAACAATATAACTATTATAAAAAATATATTACTATTAGAGAATAAAAAAAAAATGTCTTTACCTTTAACTAAAGAAATAATTTAAGTCTGAGACATTCTTTATTTTCACCCATAATGTGTGTGTGTGTGTGTGTGTGTGTGTGTGTGTGTGTGTGTGTGTGTGTGTGTGTGTGTGTGTGTGTGTGTGTGTGTGTGTATATACTTAACAGAAAATACAAAATATATATATATATATATATATACTTAACAGAAAATACAAAATTTGCGATCAGGTTAAAGTAATACTTTCAGTCACTAGACAAACAAAAATCATTAAATTGAAAGTATTTAATTTACAAACATTTTTCATTTTAGAACATGTCGGCTACATATAACGAAAGTAAATTATAAATGACAGCAATATATTTTTTCATTATTCAATAATAATAATAAATACATAATAAATTATTAGTTTTAGACTATTTAGAATATGAACAAAATGTTATGGAATACATGACTAATTTAGAATCAGATCAAATTATTGAAAAAGATAAATTAAGGAAACTAAATCATCAGTCAAAACAAACAAGAAAACAACAGAACAATAAAAATACAAAACGCAAAATTGGAAAAGTTAAAGTTGAAAAAATTTTAGAAAGATTTAAAAATCTTTCTTTATAATAATTAAAAGTTTGTTTTTTAGGTAAATTTTTATATAATTATTAATTAATTAATTTTTTAAATTAATTTTTAGTTAATTAAAACAATAATATTTTTTCTTTCATTTAGGACAATGGAATATATAAATAACGTTTGTAAAATTTTAAATAGTCAATCAAAAAATATTAAAAAGAAAAAAAAATTTTAATTATTATCAGGTAATTTTCAAATCATTTAATTATTAAATTTAATTTTACAAAATATGTATTATATTATAAAAAAATATACTTTTATTGTAACAATTTTCATGTTTTCTAAAATTTTATAGTGACAAAGACAGTGGATTAGGGCTACTTGGGACACCACTTAAAAATAAAACGCATCTTTCTATTTACCTCCAAAGTGATGTGGAAAAAATAGAATAAAATATAGACGATTTCCAGCAGGGCTATGTCGTGGTTTATCGTGATTTAGTTTTTGTTATTTGTTATAAGCGAATTAGTCTGTTTCTGTCAGTTTTTTCTGTTTACTATATTGTAGCGCGAAGTTTTTATTTTCAATTGACTCTGAGACATATTGCTACGCATAGTTTTAAAATGAATCGATTGAAACGGATTTAAAACTTAAAGGCATCGGATTGAAATGGAATTGAAACTTAAAGGCACCAGTTCGAAATGGATTTAAAAGTATTGCTTGATTATTCAAGAAAATGATATTAAAACAGATTTCAAATATTAAAAATTTTTACATTATTATACAGTATTGAAACGGATTAAAAAGTTTTTAATTATTAAATCTTACTGGATTAAAAAAACGGATTGAAACGGATTAGTTCATTTTTTTAGTTTCAATCCGTTTAGATTTTCTTTTTTTAACGAGGGTCATAAATGATCTTTTCAAAGGCTATATTTATTTTATAATTAAATTTAAATTCAAAATTTGACATGTTTACGTAATTTACTAAATCAAAATGATTAGTGTGATTTGGTGTGGGATCTTTCTTAGATTATATGTCAAGAGTACAATTTGCTTGTATTATTCTGTTAAAAATATTTATTAAAACTTGGAAAACAGTCATTTTATTTAAATAATTATAATACATTTTTAGTAACTTTAGATTAATTACAAAATTTTTCTTATGCACACGTGGAATTTGAAAAACTTGGTATTAGAAAGTTTCCGAATTGACCTAATATCATTAAGTATGTAGTTACTGAACTAATAATCTGTTAAGAAAATGTATATTTAAAACAACTGAAATTGATTGAAAAAGTATACAAGTACATAAAATTAAAATTTACCCCTTGAATTAAAGTTAAGTCAAGCTTAATAAATCCATATGTTTCAAATACTATTGCATTTTTTATCATTTGCATATGGAAATCTCGAATCTGAAATTTAAAAAATTTAGTTAAATAAATATCTTAAACAATATTTTAACGGTAGGCAACGTGCACCTTACCTCTATCTGAGTTTCTTCATTATTTATAGATTCATCGTAAAATTCAGATATTAAATCACCCGTTGCTATGGACTAAAAATATACAATAATGTAATAATTATATAAAATAGGCAATTTATGCAACATAAACTACGGGTAGCTCGAAATTTCTATTAAAAATAATCAATAAAATATTTTAATAAAATATTGACGTTTAAAAACGAAGAAATTTTCAGATTTATTGAGTATGTGAAAAGAGTTTGACTTATTTACTTACTTCATTTGATACTTCACTGCAACATGAGCTAAAAGCATGTATTTTACTGAAATAATAAATCAGCCATATGCCGACATTGAAAATGATTCTACGAAAATTCAATTCGTTGATATTTGTATTAAAAAAAAGAATATAAACGTGATATAAACTTCCTGTTATAACTGATATGGAAGTAATAACTGACAGAAGAATATGTAAAGCAAAAGTATTATCAGCTTCTTGACATATTTTCACTAATTCCAAATGAGTTTTTCTATAAAATAAAACATTCATTCAGTTTGAGATAATTAAAATTATTACAGTAATTTTGAAAGTCTAATGATATTTGAATAGATTTTAGCTTTTTTAAAACTATGCAAGAGCATGTTAAATGATATTCTATTTTCTTAAAAACTTTTATCAAATTAAAATTTTGTATTACTTTCAGGAAGTAAATTTTTTACATAATTAGGATAGTACTATATCTACCGAAGTCGTAAAATGGAATTTTATATTCAAGGTGTAACGTACACTGTATTTTGATATAGAGGAGAGTGGGAAGAAGGGGAAGGGGATGAAATTGGAGTTCTTTTCCATTATATTTTACGAACTATTATATAAAAAATGCCTTTTAGTAGATAACGTTTAAATAAAAAATTGTTTCCGGTTTAAGATTCTTTCAAGTTGAAACCTGATCACTTCATATAGAAATATATTATCAAGACGCTACTGTGAAAATGGTGTCTGCATTCTAGCTGGATTCAAGATGATTCCCAACAGAATCTAGATGGAATCGATCTGGATATAGATGGATATTTTTTACTGTCAAAAATATGATTACATTTCTATAAAGTACTTTAATTCTGTGTGCACTAGGGTAAGTGTGCCAGTTACTGTGCCCTTTAAGGCGATGTCGGTAGTATTTAATCAATTACTATTTTTTTTTCAATTTTTAATCATCTTAAGACCTTTATATGATAATTATATATTCTGCGAGCAGAATAAGCACCTTTTTAATACAATATTACGTAAGGAATATTAAATAATTAATAAAATAACAGCATAAGCCTTTGCATCAGTTACTGTATCATTAATTTAGTTACTGTGTGTCAGTTAGTGTACATTGTTTTAATTACTGTGTGTCATTTAGTGTACATTGGTTTAATTACTGTGTATCAGTTAGTGTACATTGTTTTAATTACTGTGTGTCACTTAGTGTACAGTGTTTTAATTACTGTGCCTTAGATTCTGAACACTGTATTTAATCCTGTGTCTTTTTTTCTCACTCATCTGCATCTGCATAAACTATATAAAATATATTTAAACATGAAATTTGTTTTTTTTTTCTATTATATTTAGTAGACTCCCTGCTGGAAATCATCCATTTCTCTCCCGTTGCTATGATTTACTACGTATAGAAGTACTTATTATAGAAGAAAATAAAATAAAGATGGGAATAAAATATATTATTTTTAAATATATTAAAAACTGTGTTATTTGCTCTGTGGGTAAGCAACGAACGTCGAAGTTGACTTGCACAGGCGACGAAGCATGAGAAAGTAAGGTTAGCGTAGCCTACCGCGAGGGGGCACAGTAACTAAATATATTCATGAAAACTTGTCCAATTACTGTGCACAGTAATAGAAACATGCCGAAAATTCGTTTTAGTTACTGGATTATATTAAATTAAACAATAATATTAATCAAAATTACTTTTTTATTGTTCTTTTGTCAACTAGATGGGTTTTATAAACATTAAGTGTATTTTTTTATTCTGAAAAATGTTATTTTTATAGTTTTTCAATCACTTTTGTATAGGCATATTCTTAAGCATTTCGATAAGAAAATCATAGAAATCGCGATGAGAAATTTAATAAATTATTTGAAATATATTATAAGAATAATTAAGTCATTCTATAGGTTTAACAATAAAAAGCATGAATTGAACTGTATATAAAAATTTAGATATTTATGATTAAATATGGTTATACTCTACTATAAATGAAAATGATTTAAGGGCACAGTAACTGAAGCGGGCACAGTAACTGGCACACTTACCCTATATCTGGTAAAAGCTGTCATTTTTTAATAAGTCTTTTTAAACATAAAATTATCCTTAAAAAAGCAATTAACTTTAGGATTTTAAAGTATTTTTTAAATAATTAAAGCAATAATTTTTTGTAAAATATTTTTATGTAAAACTTTATTTTCTCTTCAAATATCTCAATATTTAGTTTATAAACAACGCGAAAATCTATTCAAAATACATGAAACTCTCAAATTATTTATTTATTAAAAACTACGGTATTTAACTTTGCAGTACGTATTATATAGACAGTGTCCACTGTGACGTTTTCACTATCATTAGTTTTTGAATCCACATCATCGTTTAGATACTTTTTAATTATTCGTGTATGCTGTGGATTGTCAAATGTACTAGACAACAAGCCACTTAACATATGATTAAGTTTTCTAAATTTATTCTTAACACATCTAAAATAAGTAAAAGCAGACAAATTTAATAAAAAATCTATAAATGTGTAGTGTAAATGATACTTAAGTTACTTACTAAAAAAGTGTTAGGACGAAATGGACAGTATAGTAGGCCATATTGTAGACCATATTGCTTTGACAAAATGAAATTATGGATATATTTCTAATACTATTTTTGGAAAATGTTGCTTTTTCATGTAAAGCTTGAGAAGACGAGCTATCGTTTGCTTTTTATATTCTAAACTCGGAGAATTTTATCGGCATATTTTACTTAATTGCTTAACTTTAGATTATCATAATTTTAGAAACAGTTGATATTTTGTTATTGTTCATAACACAAATGATAGTTTGTTTCTGTTATTTTTCTTGTTTCTTAAATTTCTTATTAAAAATATCGATAACTGGACTTTGTCAAAACGTTAAGATTTACTATTGCGACTTTCTTCATATTTTGAGATTTAAAAATACATGTATCAAAGAAGCCTGACACTTTCCTAGTTAGTAATAGTTTAAATTCCTTAAAAAATGACTTACTTTATTGTATTAATAAAAGTCGTGTCTACGATGAACATAATAATCACGGGATAATTCAAAACAAATAAAGCTATTAATTCAATTCTTTTAAAACAACTTCTTAAAAACATACTAAGTGTATTGATTGTTAAAACAGCAGCAACTATAACAAATGGTCCTATGTATTTTCCTATTTGTGTTCTGAGTTTTTTCTTGTAATTTTTTGGAATTCCTATGCTTTCCAATAATTGGTCTACTATAACATTTCGTTCGACTATCATATGTAATCCCTTGAAGGAACAAAACAATTTTTAGTATTCTTATTAGTAACTATGTACCTACAAATCATTGATATAATCTTAAGACAATATAAATAGGGGAAGCTCTAGAGTATTTTCGTTTTTAAGGGGGCTAGACACCTTTTTTCTCTGAAATAAGAAGTCACATTTTAATACTTAAATGTAAACTAATTATTTCATACTTTTTACATATAAAAGTGGGTATATTTATCTTACCTTAAAACTTTCTCCGATGGGCCTTTTATATGGTCCAGAACCATAGTCATCGATGAAACAAGTTTTTTCACTATCCGTAAGCTTTGAAATTTTCCTGTGGATGGATTGACTTCAGATTTGAACTAAATTACTCCTGAATAGTATAATTCTCATGTGAGTGTAGGGATTTTTGATCTAATGAGAAAAAAAAAATTGTGCTGTTTTTCAAGAGTTTTTTTTTAATTTTTTTAAATTTTTTATATTTTTTCATAATTTTTCTGATGTAAAAATTTTTTCCGACATTTAATCCTAAATCCCTACACTCATATGAGAATTATACTATTCAGGAGTAATTTAGTTCAAATCTGGAATCAATCCATCCACAGGAAAATTTCAAAGCTTACGGTTAGTGAAAAAACTTGTTTCATTGATGACTATGGTTCTGGAAATATACCCACTTTTATATGTAAAAAGTATGAAATAATTAGTTTACATTTATGTATTAAAATGTGACTTCTTATTTCAGAGAAAAAAGGTGTCTAGCCCCCTTAATAAATTCAACTACCACTTGTACAGAGGCTATATACTTATTTACTTATTTCAACTCCGTTAACAATGTACACTATATTTCTAAATTATTACAAAATAATAAAGATTTGCTTGTTCTTTCATTCGAATCAATATTAATAAACATTGCAGTTTTTAAATATTTACCTTACTACGTTGCCATCCTAAGCCGACAGTGCAGATTGTAAGAATGACATGACAATAAAATAATATTCTTATAATTTGTCGATTAATTTCAAATTCATTCGTCATCTGAATAAGGTAAGGGTATGCATAGACAGCAAGAGAAACGTACGTAATTAGTAAAATTGTAGTATAAGTAAAACTAACAACTCGATGCTGAGTTCCTAAAGGGTATTCAATTATGCCCATACCGAAGATCCAATTCGATATAAGCATAGGCATGGCTGGCCTTGGTACCCCTTTCTTCAATTTAAGCATTTTTCTTTTAATATTTTAATGGAAGTAATTTTAATTTAAGAGTCCTTCTTTAAGTTTTTATTTCAGCAAAAAATTAATTTAATATCATTTTGAATACTTCTCTCGCGCACACTTTGAACTTGAAAAAATAAACCGTTTACTTTAATAATTGTAATAGCGACTTAACATTTTTTTATAGAACATAATGACAACATTTTGTTAGAATTTATTTTTCATGATAATAGAAATTCATTTGACATTTTCAGATTTTTAGACTATCAATATTAAAAATTATACTTTTTCACTTTATTCGACGGAGCAGCAAGTGAATACATTCAACAAGATATTAGGACTGCGGAAAAACTTTTTAATAATGAGCTTTCGTAAGAGCTTGCGTGCGCACGATATAAGCTTTCATAATAAGTAGTGGGTGTGAAAGAGGGACTGCACCCACTAAGATAATTTACACTCCGTGAGCCTAATCGATGAAGTTAAGTGTGTAAGTTCACTAATACATCATGCGCCATGAACATGATAATTATCTTTATTCAGCATATCCTGGTAGAAATTGTCTCTATCGGGAATGGCCAGGAAAATAATAAATAGCTAGTAAAAATAGGTAATTTCTGTCACAACCTTAAAATGTTTTTACTCAATTTTCTCTGTAATTTGATCATATATTTAAAAACAAATTAATATTTAAAAAAGATAGCTAACGAAAATGTAAACACGAATTATTGGTATTTAATTCGTTTATAATACTGTTTCAGGGGATACATACGAAAACAATGATTTTTCCGTTTGTTTCTGTCTCTCTCACTCCTTGCCATTACAGCAAGCCTTTTATTAGCCATTTCCTGACTATAAAAACTGGCTAACTTTAATATCTTTTAAATACTCATAAGTAAGCTAATGTAAATTTGTGAAAAAACTTATTCTATTATTCTATCTATTAAATAACGAATATGATCGGAAAAATCGTTTCATTGATAGATAGAAATGGCGAAGAAAAGTGTCTAGTTTTTAACGATTATTGGGGAAACTAGCTATTTATTAGGTAAATAATGGAATCGATTTCCATCAGGGTATCAGTATTTTGTATAATATTTTCGAAAATTTTAGCTATACATGTATATTATATTTCATCGCCTCGTTCTCGAGATTACAAAATGTAGTAGTCCTTCCGCGCCGCGAGATGTCACAACGTTCAGAGTATAAATTGAAAATCCAGCTATACTTCCCACCCCGCTACGCTCTCCCGCTTCCCGCTTCATTATTCTTCGTTGTGCGCGAGAGGTAACACGTGTCGAGAAGCTCTCCCGGTGAACTGAGAATCTCTGTGGTAATTTGGACATGGGAAAGCGCAAGAGAGAAAGGATTGAGGCCTTGCAGAACAAATTTAGAAGACTACAGGAGGAGATGATTTTGCTACAGAACGAAGTCAGACATCGAGGACCCAGACCCGATACCCGATGGAGCTAACGGTTCAGACTCGGAGGATGAAGGCTCGACAATCGAGGAAGGTAGGTTATTCATAGGCGTTTGTTGGCGCGCGTTTCGACGGCGCAACAATACACGAGAGAATTCTCGGAAGAGATTTTAGACACATGCGCTCGCACGACGCATGGTGTAAGATCTGTGACCTTTGATACAGGTGCGCTCGCATGACGCATAATGTTACTTTTTGATCTTCATTATAGATACGCTCGCACGACGTATTTATTTTGAGAAATCATATACGCTCGCATGACGTATATATAATGTCCTTTTTTGACCTCATTGACACATGCGCTCGCAAGACGCATAGTTTTTTGTTTTAGTTTTTGATACGTTCGCACGACGTACTTACTTTGAGAAAGCATATATGCTCTCAGGACTTTTCTATAACGTCCCCTTTTTTGACCTCCATTGCATATGCGCTCGCAGGACGCATAGTGTTCGTTTTAGACTTTTGATACGCTCGCTCGACGTATTTATTTTGAGAAAACATATATGCTCGCAGGACTTATATGTCAAGATCTAATTGGTTGGTATTGCTATTCCAGATATCAAAGAAAACGTAGATACAGAAATTAAAGATTCTGCTGAGTCCTCACCCAAGGGCGTAGAGGAAAACGAAAAAACAGAGAACCTTGATCCAGATATAGAGGCAATCTTAGGAGAAGACCCTCTACTATCTCAAGCATTAAATGCTAAGTTACACACACGCATTCATAATCTCTGGAAATATTGGTTTGCAAATGGAATAACTAAAGTGGATAGAGACGAACTGTTGAAAAGATATAAAACTTAATCCAGAAATAGAGTTAAAACTGCCTAAACACTCTAAAGCCAGAGACGTCTATATGTGCAAGAGACAACAGATGGCGGGTTCTGCACTAACATCAATTGGTTGGGTAATCACAAAACTCATAGAAGAGAAAGAGAGTGTAGATAAACTCTTCTTGATAGACAGATTGAACGATGCTACAAAACTTCTGGTAGACATGATGAATAGTCAGACAAAATCGAGGATTGCCTTGCTTGTAGCCGGAGTAGACAAAGACACTAAGACCATTTTAGAAAAAACGTCACCCGATGAGTTTCTTTTTGGCAAGAATTTGTCGGATAGAATAAAGGAAGCAAAAAGCTTGGATAAGGTTGCCAGCACCTTAAGGGGAAATACTTTTCAAAATAATCGCAGACCCTTACGCCAGAATTTAAACTCCATGGGCCTGCCGGGAAGACACTTCCCCTATCAGGCAGGCAACCGGATACCAGTACAACACCAACCAGGCCCACAAAGACCTCGTCTTGTCTTCAGGTACAGGTCGAATCAACCTGTCAATCAACAGGCCAATCAAATCCCTCATCAGCAGGGACAGAGGCCCAGGCAACATCAGGGGACCAAGTAGATGTAAGTAAAGTAGCAGGTAGACTCAGGCTCTTTAAAGAAGATTGGAAAAATCTAACTACCGATAGATTTGTCTTGAATTGTATTGAGGGATATAATTTAAGTCTTGTAAAGAAAATAAAACAATAACAAACTCCTAGGGTTAATATTGTAAAATCAGATGGGATAAAAATAAAAGAGGCCATTGATTCTCTTATTAGTAAAGACGCTATCGAGCCTTGCAATTATCATAAAGATCAATTTTTATCAAGTTACTTCCTGGTTCCCAAACCAGATGGGTCATATAGATTTATAATAAATCTAAAAAAGTTGAACAAATTTATTAAAACTAGACATTTTAAATTAGAGGACATTAGAACAGCTACAAAACTAATTTCTCCGGGTTCATACATGTGCACTATCGATTTAAAGGATGCATATTATTTGGTTCCAATAGCTAAAAAAAGTCGTAAATATCTAAGATTTCAATTTAATGAAAAACTCTTTCAATTTATGTGTTTGCCATTCGGCCTAAATGTTAGCCCATATATATATATATATATATATATATTTATATATATATATATATATATATATATATATATATAACTTTTTGTTTAGGTAATTCAATACAAAAGTTTTCTGAATTTAGAACAAAACCTAAATATTTACATTTATTCAAGGGAATGAGGTTACTTTTCTTTATGTTAATTAAAAAACCCAGTGACTCTAGAAATCTCATTACGAATAATGTATTTTTTCTAGTATTTGCGTAATCACTGCCAATAATCAAAATATCATCTAAGTATATGACTAGTGTAATGCCTTTCGATCTTAGAAAATTTACAACAGGTTTTAATAATTTAGTATATATATATATATATATATATATATATATATATATATATATATATATATATATATATATATATATATATATATATATATATATATATATATATATATATATATATATATATATATATATATATACTAAATTATTAAAACCTGTTGTAAATTTTCTAAGATCGAAAGGCATTACACTAGTCATATACTTAGATGATATTTTGATTATTGGCAGTGATTACGCAAATACTAGAAAAAATACATTATTCGTAATGAGATTTCTAGAGTCACTGGGTTTTTTAATTAACATAAAGAAAAGTAACCTCATTCCCTTGAATAAATGTAAATATTTAGGTTTTGTTCTAAATTCAGAAAACTTTTGTATTGAATTACCTAAACAAAAAGTTTCGAAATTAAGAAAACTGATTAGACTATTTTGCAATAAGAAAGTATGTACGATTAAAGAATTTTCTCAGATGATAGGCAAACTTATAGCATCAATCCCAGCTGTAGAATGTGGGCTTTTATATACTAGGTCTCTTGAAAGAGAAAAGATTTTTGCATTATTATCTAATAACCTCAATTACGATAATAAGATGGTTATTCCAAAGACAATCTTTCCAGATTTGAATTGGTGGTTTAGAAGTTTACCGTTTGCAAAAAGTTATATAAAGACTTCCGAATTCAATTTAGAGATTTATTCGGACGCGTCAAACACAGGTTGGGGAGCAACAGATGGCTTTAATAATGTATACGGTTTTTGGTCGGTTAGTCAAAAAGCTCTCCATATTAATTACAAAAAACTTTTAGCAGTCGAATTCGGTTTACATTCACTTGCGAAACACCTTTCTAACTGTCAAATACTATTAAGGATTGACAACACTACAGCGATCTCGTACATAAATAGGATGGGGGGTGTGAGACTCTGCAAATACCATAGTTTAGCAAAAAAGATCTGGAACTGGGCAGAAGATAGACAAATATTTTTAGTTGCATCATATATTCAGTCAAAACAAAATGTACAAGCAGATATGCCTTCTAGAATAAGAAATGAGGATATTGAATGGGAACTAAATAATACGGTTTTTGAGCACATTACAAGGACATTTGGTATGCCAGAAATAGATCTCTTTGCATCGTACTTTAACAAAAAATGTAAACATTTTTTCTCTTGGAAACCAGACCCAGAAGCTCTACAGGTCGATACATTCACAGTAAAATGGTCTAATCTAAGGTTCTATGCATTTCCCCCCCTTTTCACTAATTTTGAAAATGCTTGCAAAGATAAAATACGAAAAAGCAACAGGAATCGTTATTGTACCGCAATGGCCTAGTCAATCTTGGTATCCGCTACTTTTAGAATTGTTGATATACAAACCATTAATATTTGAACCAAACATAAATTTATTGTTATCTTCATGTAGGAAGAAGGTACATCATCAAGCAGATCATCTACATTTAATGGCATGCTTAGTATCGGGGAAGCATTTGCAAAAAGAGACGTTCCAGGAAAAGCCATAAAGATAATGCTAGCATCCTTGGCCCCTGGTACAGCTAAGCAATATGAATCGGCCTTACGACAGTGGTGGATATTCTGTAAAGATAATCATTTAGACTTTTATTCGCCGACAACCAATAGTGTCTTAAAGTTTTTAACCCTTTGTTTTAATAATAATGCTTCTTATGGAACTTTAAATACTCTCAGATCAGCAATTTCACTGATTTCACAGAATAAGATAGGAGATGACGTACTAATTACTAGGTTTATGAAGGGTGTTTTTAAAATAAAACCGACTAAGCCAAAATATGCGTTTACCTGGGATGTTTCTATAGTGTTAAATTATTTGCAAACTGTGTACCCTCTAGAGGGATTAAGCCTAAAGAGATTATCTGAAAAAATGATTATGTTACTTGCGTTAAGTACGGCCCATAGGGCTCAGATATTGGCTTCTATAAAAATAGACAATATTAGGGTTACAGATAGGGCTATAGAAATAAGAATTCCAGATAGAATTAAAACATCGGGACCTGGTAGGTCCCAACCTGTCTTAATTCTACCACAGTTTGATGATCCTAAACTATGTGTAAGAACAGTATTATTAAGGTATTTGGATGTAACCAAAGAGTTAAGGAATAATCATAAGAACCTATTTATTGCTATGAAAAGCCCACACAAAGCTATAGGATCACAATCAGTAAGCAGGTGGATTAAAAATGTCTTAAGAGATAGTGGTATCGACACTAGCATTTTTACAGCGCATTCAACAAGACACTCAGCTACCTCAACGGCGCTAGCTAAGGGTATAGATTTAAGTACTATAAGACGAACAGCAGGCTGGTCCGAAAATTCGAGGACTTTCGCATTATTTTATAACCGTCCTATTGTAAGCAATACTTCTGATTTCGCCAAAGCAGTTGTAAAAGCGTAGACTCGCTACATGTACAAATTATATATTTTTTAAATGTATCCTTGTATATCTTGTGTTCAATAAAATTTATTCTTTTAACATAATGGCTCGACTTAAAATTACTACGCTCTAAACAGCTACATTTTGTAATCTCGAGAACGAGGCGATGAAATATAATTGAACGATCAAACGAACTTACCTGTAAGTGAAGTTCGATCGCAATTATATGAAGAAGCCTCGTTCGAAGAGATTACAACCCCACCCTAGAAAAATTTTGAAAAAATTTTTTAATATACCCCTAATCCCTGTAATCTAAGCAATTTTAAAACTCGTCTTAAACGCTAAAATATGAAGCGGGAAGCGGGAGAGCGTAGCGGGGTGGGAAGTATAGCTAGATTTTCAATTTATACTCTGAACGTTGTGACATCTCGCGGCGCGGAAGGACTACTACATTTTGTAATCTCTTCGAACGAGGCTTCTTCATATAATTGGGATCGAACTTCACTTACAAGTAAGTTCGTTTGATTGTTCAATTTTTATTTATATTATAAAAAAATTAATACCACGTATAATAAATAAAACTAAAGAGCTGCGGTAGCTCATGGATAAGAGCCCGGCTTCCCATCCGGGAGACACGGGTTCGATTCCCGGCATTCTTAGTCGAGCGCTCGTCCAGAGCGCACGCATCTGCATAGCGCTTCACGAGTTCCCGCTCGCTCGGCAACTACACTCGTGCAAATACCTATAGTCGGGGATCTAAATTCCTTGATAATTGTTCAATAACAGTGTAAACATTAGTGCTATCCTTTTCTTATTATTATAAAACATTACCATGTGCTACTCAGTTCTGGTGAATCAACAAAGTGTAAGTTTTGTGCGGTCTTTCCACAAAATCTAGCTTCACAGAGCGGCCTCGGATTCTACACTCGTCCGGCAACATGGCTTACTCATTGCCACCAGACAATCAAAAAAGTGCTCTAAGTGAAAATAGTGCTCTCACTAATGAAAATGACATTAAGGAGGTGCCCCCTAACCTACAGTGGCCACCTCTAAAAAAAATACCGAACTCTCTAGCATTAGAGAAGCTATACAACAACGCTCTTAAGGAGGCGCATCGATACAAATCGCCTATTGCACCTAATTTATCATCGACAAAAAAAAAGATTTACATTCATTACTAGCGAATCTCCTTCTCACACACAAGACGAGCTCACCAAGGACAATGATTGGCAATTCCCAAAAAGATCTACAGCTATCACAAGAAAACGGCAATATCTATACCGACAATCGCTATTCTACACTGCTTTGCCGCAAGCCTCGGAGATGGATGTCAGCGGCGCCGAGTATTACGAGGAAGAGATGACAACTCAACAAACAACTGAAGGACGAAACACACCGGTCGCTCCCTATACAGGCACGTTACTTACCATAAACAAAGCGAGCGCCAGCACTTGCGCCACCGCGACACGAGGCGCGACTCATTGTCAGTCCCCCGAACATAATGTAAACAACACACGCGGTAAAGTCCCTCCTATACATGTAAGTAGCATTCCGCTCAAACAGCTAATATCGACGGCATCGACGCTGCAATCGAAACTAGGAAAAAATGAGTTTATGGTTAAACAAACCAGCGAAGGTACTGCAGTAGTATACACATTTAACCTTGAAATCTTTGATAAAGGTAAAACATGCCTAGTGGATAATAAAGCCCAATTTTTCACCTACACACCGAAACCTCTTATAAATAAAAATTTAATACTAAAAGGCATTCATGGCGATTATATTGGCTCTGAAATCTTGACCGAACTCAAGAATATAAACTTACATAATGTTAAGATCACAAAAGTAACTAAAATATCATTTAACAAAACTAATCCAAATACGTCGAATTTCTTGGTCCAGCTCAGCCATGATAGCAACACAAATGCCCTTCTTAGTATGAAAAATTTACTTTATCAAAAAATTCGATGGGAACCTCTATGGAAAAAAGAAATCTTCCAATGCAGAAAATGCCAACGCCTAGGTCACTCAAGCATCAATTGTTACCTTAGCTACCGCTGTGTGAAATGTAATTGTGGATCAAACGAATTTGCAAGTGAAGTTCGATCTTAATTATCCTTCGTTCCTTGTTCTTCAGAGATTAGTAGGTAGTACTACCGCCTTTGGCCTCCGGATGTCGCCACGTTTAGAGTAAGAAAGAAAAACGCGCCGCGCTCTCCCGCCCTCGCTCGCGCTCTTCATTCTAGTTGAGATAAGCCAAGACTAAAAAACCTTGGAAGGGTTGATCATCAAATCTTGGGACGGAACGTAATCTCTTCGAACAAGGAACTTGGATAATTAAGATCGAACTTCACTTGCAAGTTCGTTTGATCCACAATTATCCTTCGTTCTTTGTTCTTCAGAGATTACCAGGTAGTGATGTTTAGAGTACATCTATTTCCAATAAACCATTTTTTATTTGAATTATAAAATAGTTATAATCTATTGAACACAAATACTTAAATCAAATAAGGAAGAAACCACTGAAACATCGATCATTATACATTATTACAGACTTTATCTGCAAAATTTTCACTTACATCAATGAATTGTTGATTATAAAATCTAGAAAAAGCTCTTGAATTCTTGAACAGCAACCAGCCGCTTTCTTAATTACATTTACATCTAAACCATTTTTAAATGCTTTGGAGGTTGCAGCATGCTTTGACGAGTAAGCTGAAAAGTGCTCCCCAATATTACACATTTTTAGCACTGCTTTCAGCCATCTACTGACTGTCTGAGTTGATACCGCTTTATGCGGCTTTCTTAAAGATAAAATCAAGTTTTCTACATTGCCTCTTAGATCTTTTGTTACATTAATATACCTAATTAAAGTATTTGTACAAAAACATTGGGCCTGGTTACAAAAAACGGTAATAAAGCATAAGGTTGATTCGCTCCAGGACGAGATGTTTTGACAATTTCATTTATCCTAATTTCTACACTTGATGAGTTAATCTTAATTCCCTCTAGCGTTATCAAAACCACATTTTGTAACCTAAATCCCGTACACAGCATCAATATCATAACTAACTTTGACGTTAACTTTTCTAACGACAGACTTTCCAAAGGAACCCACTGCTCAAGCTCTTCAAGAACTATGATGTCTACATCCCAAGTATTTGCATATCTTGGTCTCAGAGGTCTAAGCCTAAAAAATTCCTTGAATAACTTATTCAACACTAAGTTGTCCGATAAATCTTTGTTACAAAGTAATAATAACGCAGCTCGCATAGAGTTCAATGATCCATATTGCGCACCTCTATGAAATTGTTCAGTCAAAAACTTTGTAATTACATTTAACTCTAAATTCAAAAATGCTAAACCATTTTCTTCGCAAAATAAACGCCACTTATTTAACGTTGAATTATATTCTCGTCTCGTGAGACGTTTGACCTGAGCTTCGCTCAGGTGTAAACGTCACACGAGACCAGAATCTCTTTCCCTCACATGTATCGTACAGAACTTTTTGATGCGACGTGTGGAAAGTTCGATTTCGAGCACACGCTTTTTGCCGAGTGTACGGGAAATCGAACTTTGCGCACGGGAGTGTCGAAATATGTAGTGATTTTCAGCTAAAGATTGTAACAATATGTCAATTGATGCACTGTCTAACTTCTGTCTTTTATAATATTCCCGGATGTACATCCTTTAGTCAAAACTAGTTGTCTGGATAACGGATGCTCTATCGACCTACAAGGAGATAATAATAAACCATTAGAATCCTCAAATTTGATCGGTTTTGAAACGAGCATTCTCATAAAATTCGGATACCATGACTGTGTACACCAGTCTGGCACCACCAAAATTCCCGTAGTTCTATCCTCGTAAACTTTTCTTAAAATTCTATTGATCAATGAGAATGGCGGAAATACATACCAAAAAAAATTTGCCCAGCATATAGTAAACGCGTTTATCACAAAAGCTTCCAGGTCTCTCTACCACGAACAAAATTTCTCACATTTTCTATTTATCCTGATCGCAAACAAATCTATGGTTGGATTGCCAAATTCCTCCGTAATACTTCTATGTGCAAAGTTTGCGAGTTTCCACTCCGTATTAATATTTGAAATTCTAGATTCTTGATCCGCCGGATTTTCTTTTGATGCCACATATTCAGCAAAAATCCAAATCTCACGCTCTATACACCATTCCCAAATCCTCCTTGTAATTTCATTTAGATATGGAAATTTTATACCTCTCATCTTGTTGATGTAAGCAAGTGCAACTACGTTGTCAATACGCAAAAGAATTTGGCAATTTCGATCATTCCTAGCAAACGATTTTAACCCTAGAAAGGCAGCTAACAATTTTAAAAAATTTATATGCTCTTTCATCTTCACCCCAAAATCCATGTACTTCATTGTCTTCACAGGTAGCACCCCATCCAGACAATGAAGCGTCACAGAAAATTACTTTATCAAATTTAAAATTTCTAATTTTATTATAACTTAACATGATATTGTCATACCACCAACTCAAGTCTCTCAAAGCCAAATCTGAAAATCTTATCAACTTATTTTTATCTCAAAGAACAATTGGCCCTTGTAAATATTTTAAATATTCTAACTCCTTATAAAATAACCAACCATATCTAACAGCAGGACAGGCTGATACTAAAATTCCTATTAAACTTAACAACTATTTATATTTACATGACTTTTTGTTTAACATACACTCTACTGTGTCTTTCATCTTAATCTTTTTTCTTTTATTAATTCTATGCCCATATCTTTGGAATTAATAAGAAAGCCTAAATGTTTACAACACATATTAGGAATAAGTTGCGATTTTTCAGAATTAACTACGAACTCCAAGCTAGTTAACAAATTTTTTACATAATACATGTTACTCAAACATTTTTCCTTAGATCTTCCAAAGATCAAAAAATCATCCAAATAGTTTGTAACTCTCATCCCTTTTGTACGCAAAAAGGCTAATACAGGTTTCAATATTTTGCTGTATACATAAGGGCTAGTACATAAACCAAATGACAAACAGGTAAACTCGTACAACATCCCATTAAATAATAGCCACAGGAATATGAAAGTATGCATCCTTTAAGTCAATACTACATAAAAAATCATTTTCCTCCAGGATATTAATTAAAGTACGAATATCTTCCATTTTGAAATGGATTGTCGGTATAAACTGATTAAACTTTTTTAAATTCAAAATGAATCGATAGCTACCATTTGGCTTAGGCACTAGAAAGTAACTTGAAATAAATTGTTCTTTATTATAACTGGCTTTCTTAATAACCCCAATTCTTTGTAATCTCATTATCTCAAAATTCAAAAATTTTAGTTCGTTATCGTAAAAATTAACTAACTTCAAGGATCCTTTTTAAAACACTTTGTTTCCCAAAGGTATTCTATAACCCTTAATTGTATTCAGAATAAAATTATCATTTGTCATTTTAATCCAATTACTAAAAAACAATTTCAATTTACCAGCAATTACCTCCTCTTCAGACTCTACTGTTGCAACTGCTGAGGTTGATGATTCTGCTGCTTGAACGGTTTGCGTTGAAATGGTTGAGTTTGTACAAACTGGCGTTGTTGGAACGGTTTCTTGCCGCCTACCGACTTGTAGTTGACGTAATTTTTTCCTCTTCAGTTCTCCTGCGGTACGTCCATCCTTGCAGATGAACCTTTCCAGTTTATTGTATTATTTGGTTTTACTGGCTTTTTAATTAAATCCTTTCCGACTCGTTCCACGAGCTTAAAATTGTGTATGAGATCTTTGATATTATTTCCAAATAAGTACTCTGTTGGTTCTGCTTTGTCCAGCGCCAATTTCACCTTTTTGTCAAAAGCTGGAGTTATAAACACTTTTCTAGCCTTAAACCATGAATGAAATATATCCGCTTGAATTTTAACCGCATCAGACAAATATTGTAAAATCAAATCTCGGTCCAATAGTTCATGTTTATCATTGAGAACCATACTCAAGACCACGGCGATCAATGACAATCCCGAGCCAGTCATATTCTGATACGTATAAAAGTATCTGTCTCTTCTAATAGCCTCGTCCTTCAAGTTTAACTTAATTTCCTCATTAAATGTAGGCGCACTCATATTAATATCGTTGTGCTTTTTAGGAACAAACTTCAAAATCTCGGCTTTTTCCTCCTTTGGAATGTCATCCTTCAGCCAAACTCTCAATCTGTCAGCAACATCTTCAATTAAGTCAGCTTCCCCAATTTTATCCTGATCTGGGTGACTACCCATAAAAACCGCTGATTCATTGATAGACGAATTTTCATTTGATATCTGCTCTTTAACCTCAATCACAGACTGTATTTCTTTCCCATCAACCTGACCGTCTTCACTCGACGAAGAGTCTAACAAAAGAAAAAAGGGGGGAAAGAAAAAGTTAATTCTCATACTCAAACAAGCCGATGTATAACTCTGCTCCGCAGACGTTCGGTAAAAATTAATATTTACACGACCTTGACTAGGCAAAAGGTTCCCGCGCTTTGTTAGTACATCGCCTCAACTCGTACCTCCGCTTACACGAGAGCTTGGTTGAGCATACTCAGCACATGACTCGGTTTAGACTCGAGCTCGGCTGCACATTGTACATATTTACGTCACAACTCGTATCTCCGCTACAACAAGAGCTTAGTTGAACAACCTCAGCACACGTCTCGGCTATCGCACGAGCTCGGCTGGGCTTTCAACATGTGCCAAGATTTGAAAAATTCCACTCGTGTTACCTGAACTTTCCGCACCGGCATCTGCTTGCAAGACGTTTATTCTCTTCTTACAATCATCCATCATAATCTAGATACTATTTACTTCTTGCTCTGCTTCCGCACGCTTACGCTTTCTGTTGGATTGCCTGTTCTCCTTGTCCGCCATCTTATGTGCAGCACGAACCTCCAACATGTCCTTTCGTCGCGGCGCCTAAGAAAGTAATGAAGAGCGCGAGCGAGAGCGAGAGAGCGCGGCGCGTTTTTTTTTCTTACTCTAAACGTGGCGACATCTGGAAGCCAAAGGCGGTAGTACCTCCTAGTAATCTCTGAAGAACAAGGAACGAAGGATAATATAAATCATGAACCAGGCAAATGCTTAATAGCAAAAGACTCTGCAGAAAAAAGACCTGTACTGCGTTAATTGTAAAAAACATGGCCACCCAGCATCGTATCGTGGCTGCCCATTTATTACCTATTCAGACGCTATTAGAAAAGAGACAAGATTTCAAAAACAACATAGAAATGATAATCGAATTAATATTATTAATGATAACGTAGCCTATACAAAGGAAAAAACAGTAAATAATATTCAATCAACAATCACCAATCAGGCAACAATCACCCTATAAACTGTAACTCTCCTAATCTTATCTCTATTTTAGAAAATTTCAAAAGCCAAATAATTGAAAGCTTCAGCTCTCAAATGCAATCATTACATAATAAAATCGAGCAAAATAGTTGAAGGATATTGAAATTATATAACATACTCGAAATTTATGGATAATATAAATATCATAGATTCTCATGATAAAGATAAAGATAGCAGAGATTTTACATCCTGTCTCAAAATTGCATCCATTAACGTAAATTCCATCGTATCCCTAAACAAACGCTACGACTTATGCGAATTAACTAACAACCACAAATTCGATATTGTACTAATCTGCGAAACGAAGCTCAACAACAGATACAAAATAAAGTTTTCCAACTATAACATCATTCGTACCGACAGAGCTATTAACTCTAAAGGCGGCGGAACAGTCATTCTCATAAAAAATACAATCCCCTATGAAATTATTTACGCCATCATCGAAATCCAATAAAATCTTAGAATACACCATTATTATGATTAAACTTCTATCTAAAAGCTATTTATCATTGCCGTCTATGCTAATAATCAATAGACAACATGAAATTTATAAATGAACTGTACTATATTTTTAACAAATTAAATCTTATTGATGTCAATAATCTCTATGTAATAGCCGTCGATTTCAACGCGCGCCATACTTTCTGGGGCGGCAGTATTGGCGAAAAGGTATAATGTTTAAAAATTGGCTTGATAATGAAGGCATTGTATACAGATTTCTCGCAAACCCTCCATCTTTCGCTACCGTTCCCCGCGCCAACTCCTTTCTAGATTTATGCCTACTCGACAGTAGACTCAAAATCAATAATCTAAATAACGGCAAAATCCGAACATTAGATTGCAACAGTAACTGCGCTCTGTCTTTTACTATTAATCTCTCTGATATTGATATTATAAATAACATTGACCCGAACAATTCATATAGATTTATCTTCAAGAAAACAAAATGGAACAAATTTAGCAAAAAACTACATAAAATCCATAATGAAGAAATACCCCACAACCGAAACCTTTCCATCCACGAAATAAATGACTATCAAGTATAGAGCGCTCTATACAAAAAGCAATAGACGAAACGGTTCCTAGATACAGCCTTAATAATAACATCCTTAATTACATTAGCGACAAAATTAAAAAACTCCATAGATACAAATTTTTTTAGTAACTAACCTCAACAATCACTATAAACAAGCATATCCGCCTACATCACATAGCATCCCGTTTCTTAAAAGCATCATAAATAAAATCAACGTAGTCCTCAAAAACGAATATAAACCTACCTACACTAAATACTGGAAAATGCAAATAGCCACTATTGATCATAGAAACTCAAACCAATTTTTTCCAAAGATTAATAGATATTTCATAATGAAAGACCAATTAAAAATTGATAGCTTGTCAATAGATATAAACGATGATATTATTGAAAAAAATGGCTGTAATATCACAGAGCTTAGACTAGACCAAAATAAATACATAATAGAAACCCCAACATAGATTCTCAATGCAATACGCACCTTTTATGAAAAAATTAACTCACCAACTTATTTTAATGCTAACACCGATCTAAAAGTAAAAGTAGATAAAAAAGTCAATGAACTAATAAACAACTGCAAACTCGATACCTCACCAATAACAATATTTTCGGACACTAGCACCCATCCGAAAATCATAAAAAACTCAATAACATTTTTCAATACCGCTGAAGTACTCTACCTATTCAAAAACCTGCCTAATAAATGCTCATCCGGACTAGATAATATTCCCCCGATAATCCTAAAACACCTACCAATCGAAATAATAAAACAGTACACAATCATTTTTAACAATTGCTTAAACCACTATTACCCTGTGATGTATTTCTACAATTAATAATTGAGGGAACGCGTGGAATAAGGGGCTAAGTCGACTTAGACCCTTTTTCCGCCCATCGGTTAAATGAGACCTACAGATCATTACCTATCACCATGCAAAATATTACACGCCAAAAATTTTTAGAAAAGATTTTAGAAAAATGTTTATATTAATGTTATTATTTTTGTTTTGACATTTAATTTGTGAAATAAAATTATATTTGCATTTTTGACTGATTAATCCTTGACTTACGAGGGTCATTTGACAAGTACCTAGCCTCACCGCCAGATGGTGCCACTATCGCACCAGAAATACACTACAGTGCAGTATCTTCCTGTAAACGGTTACAGACGAAATTTCAGCCGGATTGGAGTTGTAGTTTATTTTTGAGAGCGTGTGAAAGCAAATGTGTCCGTTGATTTTTGAAAAAATGGAGAAAGAACAATATCGGTCGGTGATTCGATTCTTGTTTTTGGAAGGGAAATCGCGCAGTGAAATTAAAGAACGCTTGGATGCAGTGTATGGGGATGCTTCTCCTTTGATGGCGACCGTTAAATTTGGTATAACGAGTTTCAACGTGGTCGTACGTCGGTTTTTGATGATCCACGCCCAGGTGCTCCGAAAACAGCCACTACGGAGGAGAACGTGACAAAAATACACGATATCGTTTTGTCAGACCGCCGATTAAAGGTGCACGAGATAGCTGCGATAGTAGGCATCTCAGAAGAACGCGTGTGGCATATCCTACATGACATTTTAGGCATGAGGAAGCTGTCAGCAAGGTGGATGCCGCGTTTGCTGACTGCAGACAACAAGCGCATCCGTGTGACCAGTTCAGAGCAGTGTTTGGAGCTGTTTAATCGCAATCCAAAAGAGTTTTTGCGTCGTTACGTGACCGTCGACGAAACATGGATTCACTACTACACTCCAGAGACCAAGGAGCAGTCAAAACAGTGGACCTTACCCGGTGAACCTGCTCCGAAGAAGGCGGAGACGGTCCCGTCGGCCGGAAAGGTGATGGCCACTGTTTTCTGGGATTCTCAAGGTGTGATTTTTATTGACTATCTGGAGAAGGGCAAAACGGTCACAGGACAGTACTACGCCGAACTATTAAGCCGATTTGATGCCGTGTTAGAAGAAAAACGGCCCCATTTGTCTAAAAAGAAAGTGCTTTTCCACCACGATAATGCACCGGCTCACACTTCTGCACTCGCCACGGCTAAATTGGTCGAATTACGCTACGAACTGCTGCCCCATCCACCGTATTCTCCAGATTTGGCTCCGTGCGACTTTTTTTTGTTTCCGAACCTAAAAAATTCGCTCGCCGGGAAGAGATTCCATTCCAATAACGAAATAATCGCCGCCACGGAGGCCTATTTTGCAAACCAAGAGAAAACATTTTTTTCAACGGGGTTAAAAAAATTGGAACACCGCTGGACCAAGTGTATTCAACTAAAAGGAGACTACATTGAAAAATAAATTTTATTTTTTGTAAAATTTTGGTGTTTTCATTTGTAGGCTAGGTACTTATCAAATGACCCTCGTATATATCTATATATCACATAGCAAGACATCAGGCAAATAAAAAAATAAACTACTCACTTCCGAATCCTACCTTTAAATACTCCACTACAATCCCAAATAGAGATCATTGCGATTCCTACAAATTTTCGGAAAAATACTGGTGGATACCAGTAGATAAAAACAAAGCAGACGAGATCCGGAAAAGAGTCAAAAGAAAACATTAGTTCCACGATCACATGTACATATGTTGTAAACAACAAGCGAGATAAATATTGCACATACGTTCATAACAATTATAATAAACTGTTCAATATTTATACTTTTCTCCTGTCGCTACACGGAATGTGGAGCGACCGTAACTCCGGGAAACCTGTAGTACGCTGAATACAAACCACAGCGCGACAGAACTCAAGAGTGAGCATGCAGAACCTCCAGAATTCTCGGATACACCGTAACTCGACGTTGGACATGTGAGAGCTCCAACTACGAGATCAGTGTACATGCAGCCGGGCGAGGATATAAGGCAGGCACTCCCCTCCTCTAGCGCACGTGACCGCCGGGCAGCCAATCAGCACGCGCCTCATACCCTCCTCAGGGTACACCGCACTGAACTGCGAGGTTGGAGCTCTCACATGTCCAAGACCGAGTTACGGTATATCCGAGAAACTCGGAGGTTCTGTATGCCGAATCCAGAGCGGCGCGTACTCCAGTTTATAGTTTAAATAAATCCGAGGCTTTACTTTCAAAAACACCGAGACTTTTTGACATTAGAGTAGTCCAATAGTGGAATTGTCTCATTACCACTTTTCTTTCCGTGTACAGATATGTCGGTCTTTTTTATGTACTTTTTTACCGCAGCTTAAATCACTATAATCGTAAGGCACACAGACGAATTTGTCACCGCCTACCACTGTTTGTCAAATTATAACCTAATACACTACCATACTACCATACTGTCCACGTGCGCGTGCTCTGAGAGCCTTGTACCTGACCTAAATCTTAAGCATATTATTGTAAGGTTTTTTTTATATTATGTTATTTGCACCTGTAAACCCTATGTTTATACCAATGAGCAAATAAACATCTTTTTAAAAAAAAATGGTTCGATTTCCGGCCGGGTACCTCTGACTTTTTTTCGGATGAAAAAATTGATCATGTGCCTCAGTAAGACCGCGGCTCGCAGCCGGCCTATTAATGAACTTTCTGGTCGCATGGCAGAGTGAACATCCAAGTAACAAAAATAGGCAGTTGTTTAAAACTTGGCAACCGCTCTGCCGTACCGACAGAGAACATTAATGGTGGTTAAGCCAGGGCAGGGGAGGATAATCTAAGCTTGTTTTCTCTAACATACTCAACTTTGACTCCTCTGCCCGCTGTTTCTGGTGTGGGTTTTCCCTCGTGGCATTGAGACTTTCCCACACCACAGGAGGCGTGTGCAAACGCGAACCCTGGGCGAATGCAGGAATAGTGCGGGATATAGGGAAGGGTGTTAGGATCAAACGCACCCACGCCAAGGCGATGGGGGCGTTCCGTAGAAACCCTGCATAGTGGTATACGGGTAGGAATATGGAATAAAAAATTAAAAAAAAAAACTATGAAGTTTTATGGTATGGAATCTATTTTTAGTGCTTACGATTTCGATTTTAAATGTGCAATTTTATTTTATAGTTATTTTTATTATTAACTGTCAATGAAAAATTCATATCTTTAGTAAAGTTTTTATTATATTTGTAAAATTAGAATATTTGAAAATTACAGAATAATAATATTTATCATGTCATCAACGCAATTTAATTCTATAATTATAAATTTTACTTAAAATTAAATTGAATCCAATAATTTTTGTAGTATTTTCTTCAATCTTGATGTTTAATTGTTGTAGTAAGTACTACTGAAACTTTTGGTGGTAGAATAACATCTGAAACGTTTACTATCGAGCTGTAAAAAATTAAAAGTAACATAAATGAATATCATATTAATTAATTATTTACGAAACAAAATGAGTTGAAACACTCACCCCCATTTGATTCCCGAATTAACACTGGATACAACAACGGTAGCATTGACTGCTTCTGGTAATAAATTCATAACATTCACATTCTGTTGTGCTTTATTTGAGAAATTAATCAACAGAATAACGCCTTGGTTATGGTGTCGACGTACGACAGCCAAAACAGTGTTATTATTTAATATTTCAATGTTCAGTGTTCCGTTCCTCAATGCTGATGACGTATTTCTTAATTTCGTTAATGTCTGATATAATTTATAGCGCGATTCTGGTTGAGATTTTTGTTTTTTCAAATTTAATTCTTTATAGTTGTCATTAACTGGTAGCCATGTTATCGATGCATTACTGAAGCCTATGTGGAAAATTAAAATCAAAACAAATTTAATAAATGTAGGACAATAAATATAAATTTTAAGGAAACCTGATGAAATTATGATGAAATATGATATACATGATTATTATCATGTATATCTATTACATGATAATAATCTTATCGAAAGTGCTTATCATAAAATTGCTATTGATGTAAAAATCGCCTTTAAATCTATTTCCAAATAGATCGATTTAATACCTTCAGTATTAACTTGGTATTTAATAAAGATCTACCTGCATTTTTCGAGTCATCCCACTGGAAGGGTGTTCGGTTAGGGTCACGAGTGTGTTCTCTGTAATGATCAGGGTCAGTGTTGCAAGCCTGTGGATCCTGAGTTGCTTCCCACGTAATGTCGAGCTTATCTTCCATGCCAATTTCTTCACCATAATATGTGATTGCAATTCCAGGAAGGATCATCGCTAAGAATATCATCTGATCAGATCTACCAGGATATCTTGTGGCGATTCTGCTGTTATCATGATTACCCAACTAATTGTAAATCGAATTAAATAGATATAGCTATTAAGTCTATTTTTTTTAAATTTCTTTTTTATATGAATTATTTCTTTCACAGTAATCTTAGTTTTTTCAGCAATTCAATATACGTACCACCCAATTTGCTTGACCATTCGGCGGTACCCGAACCATCCAGTTTTCAATTACCCTTTTAAAATCACTGGGCTTAGAACTGTTCTTGACATCCGTAATAAAATAAAAATTGAAAGGTATATTAACTCCATAATGGTAAAATTTGGTTGTATTGTCTAGATTTGTATATGCCTCAGTCATTAAAACCTAGTAAAATTTTGTAAATTAAAATTAAATTTCATATTAAAATATTTATTATAAAATTTATCAGGATAATGGATTTAAAAGATGTCCAACCTTTTCATCTTCATTATGAGCATCCGACCATTCATCCACTAATTTTCTCCAGCTGTTAATCAAGTCATACGATCGTGGATCGTCTTTTGTATAAATGTGCTTAAGATAACGGTCATCTCGATTAGTTACTCCAGGTATGTGAGTTAAAGGCTCATCTGGCATACCTTCTCTTTCGTAAATATGGGGAACAGCATCAATACGGAACCCGTCTACACCTTTGCTAAGCCAAAATCTCAGAACTTCCTGAATAATAGTATTATGCATTAATGTAATCAATCTTATTTGCTGTTACTTATATATGTAGAATATCAAACAAATTTCCTTCCAGAGCTTTATTTTAATTATTATAATACTTACTTCCATTTCTTGGCGGACATTAGGATTAGAGTAGTTAAGTTCTGGCTGTCTGTATTCAAACTGATGGAAATACCATAAATCCCGTGAAGGAACGTACGTCCAGGCTGGCCCACTAAAAAGGCTAATCCAATTATTTGGAGGCTCCGAGTTATTTGATCGACCCCTGCGCCATGTGTAATAATCTTTGTATTTTCCAATTCCTTTTCGGCTTTGAATAAACCAATAGTGTTGATCTGATGTGTGATTTGGCACGAAATCCATGACCACCTAGAAAAGTAATACTAGCTTATAACATTTTCTAAACTTTCTATACTGCAGTATCCCATGAAACTTATGAAGTCCTTCGAATTGATGAAAATAACAATTCACTTCACATTTGAACATCTTACTTTTATTCCAAGTTTTCGGGCTTTTGCTGTCAATTCTTTAAAATCCTCTAAACTTCCATAGGCTTCAGCAATATCACGGAAATCCGAAATGTCATAGCCGAAGTCAACCATCGGACTGGAATTAATTGGCGATAGCCAAATGCCATTTATTCCAGATTCGAGAAAATATTCAAGCCTGTTTGTTATTCCTATTTTAAAAAAATTTTCTTCAATTAAATAAATAAACTACTCGAAAACTTCAACGTTTGATAATAATATTTAGTTTATTTTATAATGAATTTTTTATTTTTTTCCTTTTAATTCTAATTAATTATACACTTCTTTAACTTTGAAAATAATCTAATTGAAGGCCAAGATAAATAAACTCTTGTTTGAACGTATATACCTTTTAAATCACCTATCCCATCACCATTACCGTCCATAAAACTTCTCGGATATACTTGATAAAATACCGTATTTTTCCACCATCCTCTATTTCTTATTTCGCCGGCTGTAAAACCGACACTGAGAAGTAAAACAATTGTAGAGAAACACTGTGAAGAATACATTTTCAAATATTACACAATTGCGCTAGCATCGCTTCTTAAATAGGAAATCGGGTTCTCATCTTTTGTAATAAATGATACAAAAATCAACAATTCTAGCGTAACTGTATGTCATTTATTGACTTCTTTCAATGACTCAAATGTGTGTATTTAATTCGACATTCAAGTGTAATACAGTGTTGCTTCGCTCTGACTTTAACTTTGTCGGTTATTTCAAGAATACGTATTATAAATCATTATTAATTTAACTCATAACAAAATTAATTCAAAATGAGAAATTACTGTGAAAAAAATCATTTATGAGGTACAAATTATACGTTCCGTCGGTATTATTATCAATTTTTAATTTAAAAAATTTTAAAATATCCTTTACGCAAATTCAACAATAGTACAGTATATTGTGCACGAAGGTCAGAAAATGGGATTTTCTAGACCGATTGTGGAACAGTCGAAGGCGAGTGCGTTTTGCGAGCCGAAGACGAGTACTGTACGAGGTCAAAAAGCCCACTAGCCCTTGGTGCACTATATTTTTTGGGACACATGTAATTTTATGGGGAACAAGCTTAATTTCTACGATTTTATGCAGTTTTAGAGCAGCGGGCGGAAAAGTGAAGCTTTCCGCCCGCTGGGAAAAATAGTAACTTTTTCCCCGTCGGTCAGAATAAAGCACTTTCAGTTCGTTCTTTAAGCCGAAAAACCGCTAAAATCGTGCATGTTTCACAAAAAATATACTTAAACAGGTTCAACGCTAAAATCAGATTATCAAATCAACTGTTTTAGTTTTATTTTTACTGTAGTTATATATTTATGCATTCTATTTGTATATGAACGAAATACTTTTGTTTTTGAATTCTATATGCAAAGTAGGCACGCATTAGCTATAAAAATTGTATTAATACTGTAGTTTTTTTATTGGCACTGAAAAATATTTGTTGAAAAATATGGGAACGAGATGCTGAGTCTATTAATTATTTGATTATTGATATCACGTGATATCCATCACATACCGAAGGGACGGGTTATTCGGGCTACTTAAAATTTTTTTACTAAGAAAAAAAGGAAAAAACGATAAAATATGTTGGTGTAGTTATGCAATTAAAAATTCAATGCCAAATTCCAATCTTGCTTAAATACAGAATGTTAAATAAATTTAGTCAAAAAATTATAACATGTGATAAAAGAAAACCAGGAAAACTCTTTAGATTAATAAATATTATTATAAATTAACATCTGTTGAGTGACATAATAGATTAGATAATAAACACAATCAATTATCGGAACAATGAGTAATAATTACACTTACGTTCATTTGCACATAATTTACTGTGAATTCTAATGCAAGAAAATGGTTTTTAATGTATGTAAAGAATAATCCAAATTATAGCTCTTAACATTAAGGCGATACTTGTATCATTGTAACTTTCTTATATTCAATCAGTAAGAGATGTAGTTTGAATTAAAATAATATTGTAAAATATAGGTTTTTATTCCAGAGATTGTTTATTGTATCCTGGTTATTAATAATTTGAATTACATTGCTGAGTTGTACATAATATTTTATAGGAAAATATATAGTAATTATATAAGAGAACCCTGATAAGGAGAGGCTAAATGGCCTTTTACAACAATTTTGCTGCACTCGTATGTGAGAAAGAGTTATGTTAAAAAAGTTTTTGAAGACAAATACGTCAAATTCAAATCATTTCAATTCAAATTAGCTCCTTAAATTCCAATAAAGTACATAAAGCACTAACAAGGAGAGTGTACAACCTTTGGAAAACGGATTTCAACAGGGCTTTGACAGGCGACTTCTGGTACCTTAAAATGAAGCCCAATATCGATAATTAATTATCATGTTTTTTTTCTCCAAATATGAGCTACCTAATCTTAAATTTGCGTTATTTTGTTAAAAAAAGGTCTTTTCTATATTTACTGTAATTTATTTGTGTATAATAAAAAGATTATAAAGGTAGATGAGAAGGTCTTTAATTCAAGCTGTATTTAGTTAAAAAAATATTAATTCCTCAGAAAGTTATAAGCAGTCAAAAATAGCGTAAAAAAAGGTTGAAAATTCCCTCTTTTTACACGAAGTTATGAGAGTGATATTTTCAACTATTTTTTATGCTATTTTTAATTACTTATAATATCTTGAGGATTATTTAACTAAACAAAGCTATTCTTTATGCTTTTTCTGTCTACTTTACGCATCGTAACATAAATATTTGCAAAGCTACAGTCAATAGAAGTCCTGTTCAAATCCGTTTCCCAGAGGTTGTGCACTCTAAGTAGTAATATGTATTTATGGGTTTATCCACCTGCAGCCTATTTAGCCCAGCAGGTGACCTATACCTTTTTCCATGCTCGCTTTTAAAATCCGTATCTTTTGGAGAATCCACACGATCACCCTACCCTTACCCCTTACCCCACACCCGTACCCTGTAGGATCTTCTTATAGAGCTGAACATAGTAGTATAGCTAGGGGATTTCTGGAGCCCCCCACCACCTCACCCATCCACGACCCCCCTCCCCCACCCCACCCCTCGTCTATAGGGCAGGATGTCACAAACCTTCTAGAATATTCGAGAGACAGGCCCCGCAGTGACTTCATCGAGCCTTCTCGAAGATTGCACAATAGCCCTCAAACATTTTAAAAATGCGCAATTGTGCGACCCTGCAGAAGGTGTCAAATTACTGATAAACAATTTTTATCCTGATTGACGTCATTAAATATTACTAATCGCGGTTGCCTCACGGGCAGCCCCCATCCCTCTGTCGAATGTTCGATGATGTATCATGAGATAACGTCGCATAATGAATAAGCGCGGATGACCCCTGAGTTTTTCGACTGCGCGCTGGCCGATCAGAGCTGCCGTATACAACTCTCTCTCTCTCTCTCTCTCTCGTGGATCGGATCAATCGGGGGCTGCTGTGTGCATTACGAGCATACTGCATGAGATCAAATGTCATCGAGCGAGTGTAGCGGCACAAGCCGTATGACTCATTACCATTCTGAAAGAAGTACATGTTATTGCTTCGACGATTCTTGACGGTGTGAGTGTGTATTCGGCACAGGGATCATTAAACGGAAATCGTTAAAATTCCTTCACTTGTGCCCCCGCTTTGCGATGTCATATTGCTGTAATTTGACACCTCCTGCGAGGTCATCGATGATGCATATTGTGCGCGCTCGCGTTTTGAATGCAGGGGCATGCAGCACACCGGTGCGAGCCTGCTTTCGTCGTAGTGATCATAGCGAACTACCTTCTTATTAGCTTGAGCGATTCCAAACTGATTGTCTGGTGGGTAATCTGAAGTATCAAAGTTTTGCATATCACGTTTCATTACCTCATATATATCTATGTCACGTATTTCATACAATAAGCTATCAGTGTCAGTATAAAGTAATTTACATTTGTCAGCAAGAAGCTTTTTCATATAATTATAATGAAAATTGTATACTAAAGTCTTTGATAAATCAAGGACACAGAGCCCAATATATATTGGTTTATTTAAATAAACATCAGTCTTTTCGAGTTGTATGATTGCAAGATTTTCATCAAGGATAGTGCTGTACTGCTATGAAAGTTTGGTTGTGCAATGAGAGCTTGAGCATCATACCGCCGGTACCATCTCTTTACAATTTTAATATCCACTCGCTTTCTAACGTTCTCCATAGTTTTACCAAAAACTGCATTATTCATTAACGTGTATAAATTTTTCTCGAATTCATTTTTAGCCTTTGCTCTCATATTAGTATTCAAATCTATGTAACTATTAAGCCAGGGTTTTTGATTAAATTGTAAAACTCTATGAATTCGAATGAGTTTTAACCCATTACATAAAGCTTGCTTTAAATTACGATAATGAAGTACATATCTTTCTTTGGGATCTAATGTAGTCATAAGCTTTGATTGTGACGAATCATGAGGTTTTTTGTGTTCGCAACATAGAGGTAAATCTTGATGCTCATCATGAAGCTGTTCTGGATACTCTAAATCTACCTCAAGTATGTAACCCACCGGAGAATTATCTTCTATATCCATAAAATCTGTTTTATTGATATCAACCCTTTTCATCCATTTGAAATCACCATATGGTAGGTATTGTTGCATCGTCCAACCATATAAGTTGTTTACATCATAATACATTAAATACTTGGTATTTTTATGTTCTTTAGAACCGTCACCCATGTATTTATTATTAGCATGGGCATAGCGGTTGCAACACCGACTGATGCCACCACTTATTCCACGCTCTATAAACATTATTTTATCTATGTCAGTAAACAATTCTAGTTCTATGTTCGTATATTTCAGCATGACATCCCATGTTAAATCAGGGGCTGTGTAATAATGAGCAGGATCCAAACTATATGCCTCGAGACAGCTATTTCGAAAATTATCAAACACTTCTGTGAGAAGTAGCACATCAGTTTTTAAGTAGAGATCAGAATATTGACCTAAAATATGAGAAAATATGAAATCATTTAAATTACTTATCTATATAAAAATAAATTAAAATAAGTAACCTAAATTTGAAGTACTGAATTCTCTCCATACACATTTAGCATGCTCATAATCTTCATCAGATATATTGCTGTTATTTAAGCGGCTATAAAAATCTTCTTTCGATGGCAGTTCTGTAACATTCAATTTTTCTTCCGAGTCCAGATAATCATATGGAAAAACACCTTTTCTACGCAAAAGCTGAAACTTTTCATCAGTTAGCGGCTCGTTCTTAGAAAATTCTGCTTTTAGAATATCCGTCTGCTCGAGATAAGAAGATAATTTATCGAGTGATGCTGCCATAAATCGAAACGAATCGATAAATTTAAACTTAGTGTCACTGCTATCAATAGTATGTTTGGTGAATAAAATAAAACATTCCTTGTTGAGTGATAAGAGATTTGTTTGTCCTGGGAAACGTTTAGTAATGTCTCTAATTAAGAAGTGTGAATCATATCCAGTGAGGTTATGAAAAATAACTGGGATTGTTCGAGAATCTTTGTAATTTAAATTACACTCTTCATGAGCAGGACCTCGATATCTGAAATATTATATTATATTAATATACATTATAACTAAATGTTTAATAATAAATAATTAAGTATTTACCTGCCAGTAAAGTGGCAATGGTCTTGAACATGTTTCTCCCCTGAAGATTTCTCGCAAATGTGACAAAGTGTTGCTTTTTGAAAAGATGATTCTTCCTCTAGTGTCAATGTGTCCATAGGCATGGGACAGCAAAAAACAGTCACAACATTTTCAACTATGTTTTGTAATTCGCGAACAAACCATTCAGCTGGATTATGTCCTCTGTAACTGCGATAGTGTGATAAAGTCTCATCATAACTGCATTTGAAATAGTACCCAATACTAAATGGTTCATGCTCTTGATAAGCACGGTCGTCTTCTATAGATTTTAAAAGAGACTCAAAATCAGCATAAATGACAAATGGCACTTTTTCCTTATTGTTAAAGTTTTTGAACTTTAAAAATTTATTTTTTGATGTTGGCAAACAAACTTTACATGTATTTATTTGGAAACAGTCCTGCTTGTGTAATTTTAATCGAAATTCAGAATAGAAATAATGTAACCATCGATTACAAAGATACTTTTTAACTTTCTTTTTTGAAAGTTGAGTCGATATCAAACGTGATAAGTCTTTTATCCATACGTAATGGTATGTAATTGTGGAAAAATCGAAGTCTTCCTCAGCCTCTTCTCCCGGCTCTTCATTTACATAATAATTTTGTAATAGAAGAAGGTTT
Organism: Torymus aiolomorphi; assembly: GCA_036365515.1. Lineage (NCBI taxonomy): Eukaryota > Metazoa > Arthropoda > Insecta > Hymenoptera > Torymidae > Torymus > Torymus aiolomorphi. Next base: position 39,710,992 of record CM070876.1, on the reverse strand, counting down.
ACGTGACGATCTTTCTCGCATGACGTCATATGCAGCGGTACAGTTTTAAATCTTCCATTACTTTTTTTCAATACATAAACATTCACTGAAATGTTATTTTGTTTTTCGAACGTTGGAATCTGTTTTGGCTTGACAGGAAATTTAATACCTTTAAAATTGAGTTCATTTTCATAATTTTTATACGATGCTACTCTATCAGAGCTATATTTCGGAGGGTGCAGCGTTAAAAGTATAGCTCACTTAAAACATTCATCATCGAAATTCTTTACATTGACACATGCGTGCTTTTTCTGTACTTCTGAAGGTAAACTAATGTAGGAGCTCCTTGTATTGGACTATATCTATTTATATTTACAGTTAAATTAAGTATTGCACGCAGTGTCCAGCCAGAATCTTGTTCTTGAAATTCTTCCATATCCCTTTGAATTGGTTCTTGAATATTTTCTTTAAACCACTGCTTTATATTAGCTGTGTGTAAAATAGGTTTAGCCTTGGTATTGAAATACTTTATTTCTACTATCTCTTTCTCAACTTTCGAGATGACATATTCAGCTGCAAGAAGTGCATAAACTTTGACATTATCTTCTCTTTTAAGACTATTTTTCACTCTAGTTTCAAATAAAAATCGAGAATCTTTCATAAATGTAAAAATGTCTACATTTTTCATATTGGTTATCATCCCAGATCTAAGGTGATAATTAAACACACACTCTAAATCATCCCATTTTACTCTGTCACTTCGTTTTTCATGATTTCCTACACCCTTACCACTTTTCAATAAGCATTGCAACTTTATCTGCACTCCTTTTAAAATTGCTATGGTTGATAAAAACTTTCCCTTTTCTGGAACAGTTATTTCAGATTTATGTAAGCACAATCTCAATAATCTTAAATTTTTATAACCCAATTTTATCCATTTCGTCACTTCTTCGGTGTTGTTTTTTCTCTGTTAGAAGCCGATAGGCTTGGAACATAATGCTCACAACCTTTTGACAATCGTATGCAGACATACTGATCGCTTTGAGATTCCGTTTTAGACTGAACCGCAGCCCTTCACTCTTACCGTATTTATAGGGCATGTGTGATTAATAAATAATAATAATAACAGTATGAAGAATCTAATTCACATGAGTCTTAATGTATATGCTTAATGTATGTTTTATTAAAATATGTTGACGAGAAGTGGTTGTAATTTTATACTCTTTCGGTATGCCGCTGTCGGGTGTGTTATAAAGTTTATACTTCAACGCATGGAATGTAATAACGATAAACTCATGGCAATGCTTTTCTTAGAATCCGATACAGATATTTAACGTAAGAATTGTGTTCAATGTTTTTAGGCGTAAACAGTAACATTATTTAAGTATCTTGTTTAATATAAAGAAACTGCGCAGAAATTGTATAAGAAAACAATCGAGAAATTTCGGGTACATAATGTTTATACTACCGTAACCTTCAACACATGGAATGCAACAACAGCGAATACCCACACTCATAGCAATACCTATAGAATACCATATTGATATTTCACATAAGAATTGCGTTCAATCTATAGTATACATGATGTATAAATAAGTGATTGTAATTTGATACTCTTTCGGTACGCTGTGAAAAAATGTTACAAAGCTAGATCATCAAATGAAATGCGTTACGTATGACGAATCGGTAGAAAGAATTAATTGTAATCTAATTCGCACGAGTCAGAATGCATGCTACGTAAATCTGTTGACTGCAAGTGGTTATCATTCGATACCCTTTCAGTATACCGCTTTCGGAATTCTGACTTAATTTTATAAGACAAAGGAGACAGTACACAAGGAGATTGCTATTGAAATAATTCCAAGTTCAAGAACCGTAGCTACAAGAAAAAATCTGATTTTTGCCCATATCTTGTAAACGGTTCAAGATATCGAAAAAATAATCAAATTTTTGGTTCCTCATGAGACGTGATTATCGGTCCATCTACCCATTGACATTGTCAAATAAAATTTTTATTAACAAATTAATAATCCTTAATTTTATAAGACGAAACGAAAGAGAGTGGATAAGGAGAGCGCAATTGATATACTATCCATTTCCAAGAATCGCGCAGTGCGAATATTGGAACAATAAGGAGGTGCGATAGATAACGCATGTACGTTTGTTAGAACTGCGCATCAAGGTTCTTTTAGCTCTATAGCGTTATACTCACACAGCATACTACGCGCATTATTCCGAATGGAGATTTCGGTATATGACCGGATTAATGGGGATGGGGGTTCTAGAAGTTCACAGTTGACGGTGGGTGTGACGTCACACGTTTGTGCATATTTAATAATTTTAAGTTCTATCAGTAAGACGAAAGAGAGTAGCTAAGGAGATCACAATTGAAATAATCCAAGAATCGGAGCGATATGATACGTGCCCGAATATCGGATCAAAGAAGAGACCGCTATGGTAAAGAGTCATGCCGCTTGTCTCGCTATGATCACTACGACGAAAGCAGGCTCGCACCGGTGTGCTGCATGCCCCTGCACTCAAAACACGAGCGCGTGCAATATGCATCATCGATGACCTCGCAGGAGGTGTCAAATTACAGCAATATGACATCGCAAAGCGGGGGTACAAGTGAAGGAATTTTAACGATTTCCGTTTAATGATCCCTGTGCCGAATACACACTCACACCGTCAAGAATCGTCGAAGCAATAAGATGTACTTCTTTCAGGATGGTAATGAGTCATACGGCTTGTGCCGCTACACTCGCTCGATGACATTTGATCTCATGCAGTATGCTCGTAATGCACACAGCAGCCCCCGATTGATCCGATCCACGAAAGAGAGAGAGAGAGAGAGAGAGAGAGTTGTATACGACAGCTCTGATCGGCCAGCGCGCAGTCGAAAAACTCATGGGTTCTCCGCGCTTATTCATTATGCGACGTTATCTCATGATACATCATCGAACATTCGGCAGATGATGGGGGCTGCCCGTGAGGCAACCGCGATTAGTAATATTTAATGACGTCAATCGGGATAAAAATTGTTTATCAGTAATTTGACACCTTCTGCAGGGTCGCACAATTGCGCATTTTTAAAATGTTTGAGGGCTATTGTGCAATCTTCGAGAAGGCTCGATGAAGTCACGGCGGGGCCTGCCTCTCGAATGTTCTAGAAGGTTTGTGACGTCCTGCCCCATAGACGAGGGGTGGGGGAGGGGGGTCGTGGATGGGTGAGGTGGTGGGGGGCTCCAGAAACCCCCTAGCTTTACTACTCTACACTCATCGGAGGGAATCCGCTATGGAATCTACGGAATCCGCTTCTCTCGTTCACTATCGAACTCTCCGATAAGCATTGAGTAGTAAAGATTGTGAACTCAATAAGATGATCCGACGGACTAGGGGTACGGGGGTAGGGGTAGGGTGATCTTGTGGATTCTCTCTTTATTTCAGATCGGACCCATTAGTTAGATCTCTATGTTTGTCGGAGTCGGCGAGAAACTGCGGGTTTGCTGCGTTCGCTTCATCATCACTCGGTGTTCAAATATGTTTTGGATATTTATGTCACCTTTCGTAGGTTTAGTCACTAAAAACATATTCTAAGGGTCCTGACAGCTAAAAAGGCATAGAGCATAGCACGGCACAGCACACAAGATTAGCATTGGTCAGTATATCTATAGATTCTACATTGAGAAAAATTTTTTGGAATAATTATGAGATAATTGGTTAAAATTACTATACTGTACGCGCAATCTGACCACAGACTAGTAAAAGTGACCTATTTATTAGATTTCTAATAATTTTGACAGTTTGACTAAGAAAAACTACAAGAAAAGTATTGTAAAATTTAACATAAAAAAGTTGCAAAAATTATTAGGCAGTATAGTAAAAATCACAAGTCATAAATTTTACCAGGCAACTGGCAAATATTCTTAGACTTTATAAGAATTTTTCCTATAGAGCTGACAGAATTTACAAGACAGTATAGTAATTTTTACGATATATACAGTATATGTGCAGCGCTGCGCATGCGCGCTATAAACAAAACACGGAGGGCATGCGCGCTTAACTCGTTATAACCTGCAATGATATAGCCCTAACAACTAGTTTAAAACGATATAATTTCAGTATAAATAACTTTAATTAACACTCGTATAATTTATTAATTAATTAATTCAAATAATTCTCTATGTATTCATTACAAGATTATTTTAAAAATACGTGAAGAACGAATTCACTTTAAGAGTGTCAGTATAATGTACCATATGTAGACGATTCGGATTATCAACACGTAAGTGTACGCAGTGGCGCGGTCGGTAAGAAGTTCGCCTTTCAACTAGGAGACCCAGGTTCGATCCCCCCCCCCCCCCGGAGGTTTTTTTCATCATAATATTTATTTAAAATTTATTTCTTGATATTTATTCATAATGCGTTCTCTTGTGGGAAAGTATATAACAATTGGCTAAAAATAATTTTTTTCTGTATTTTTCGGACATTTACAAAAATTACTATACTGGCTAATAAAAATTACTAGATGGACAGTCTGTAGTCGGATTCTAAAACTAATATAGTAAAATTTCTCTAAGTTCTTTGTAAATATTCCAAAACTCTTCTCTCAGTGTATAGATATGAAGAACAAGATCTTGTGTATTGTGTTTAGAGATATATAGATATACTAACCAATGCTAATCTTGTATGCTATGTTGTGTTGTGCTCTGTGCTTTTTTAGTTGTCATGACCCTATGACATCTAACCAACACTTTGTTAAAAGCAAAAAATCACCTAAACGACTTCCGAAGGTGCATAGGTTTCCCGCGGTCACCCATCCAACTTCGGTTGCCTAAGTGCCGGTTGTTCCTTCTAAGTAATAAAAAAACCGCTGCCAATTCATTGGCCCGTAGCTTCCTCAACCGTAATTTGTTGATTCCTTTAATTAATTTTTAATAACAAAATTTATAATTTTTTAAAAAATTTATTGCATAATTATAATTAAATTCATTTATGAATATTAAAAATAGTTAATTTTTAAATTTATTTATTTATTTATTATTTATTTATATCAAATTTATATAAATTTTGAGCTGATAAAGTTATCATTTGAAATAGAAGTAAAATATCTATATTTTATAATAAAACAAATAGCTATCACGGTTGTTTTGTTATTAATAAAAACGTGTTTTTTTTTATATTATATTTCATAATTCATATTTTTTAAGAAAAAAAAAATTTATAGCTATCATTGTTCTTTTGTTATTAACAAAAACGTGTTTTTTAAAAAAAGTTCATAACTCATAAATAAATTATAATAATGCAGAATATAATGCATTCATAATGCATAATTCATAATTATAACAGATTATAATAGATATAATTTTTAAACATTTTAATTAATTTTGTTACACATCATTAGAGTTATGATTTAAAAAAAACACGTTTTTATTTTTGATGATAACTAAAGAACCGTGATAGATAGAAACTTTTTTTTTTTAGAAAATATAGGTATTTTAATTCTCTTTCGAATGCCACCCACCCCATTCAGATACATAGAGCTGTTCTCGAGAAATTACGATTTTAAAAAAATGTCAAAAAATTTTTAACCTCAAATATCTCTGAAATTTATGGACCAATCATTTTACCCAAAGAACTCGACCGAGAACTATAAAAAATCTACCTCTAAAAGGAATTTTGAAGCCATTAAGTCAATTTTACTCTTGTAATCGTTGGACATACAAAACTGATTTTTTTCATTTTTCAATTTTTTACTCAAAATCTAGCCTACAGAATGTATTCAAATTTTAACAGATTATTTTAGCTATTTATATTCTGTATTATCATGATTTTTCTCAAAAAAATTGACCGTTAAGTTTAGGAGTTATAAGCTTCTAAAAAAAAAACACGTTTTTGTTAATAACAAAAGAACCGTGATAGCTAGAAACTTTTTTTTTTTAGAAAATATAGGTATTTTAATTCTCTTTCGAACGCTACCCATCAGATTCGAATAACTCGATCCTATCATTAAAAAAAATCAAATACAGTTTTGAGAAAATCGAAAATTTGAAAAAAAACAAAAGCGCATCGCCCCAATCAAAAAACGGATTTTTGACCCGCCATCACGCAAAAAAAAACAAAAAAAATGAGACCTGTCCGGTCAAAATCGACCGAGTAGAAGCTGAGATCCAGGCGTACACACACACACACACACACACACACACACACACACACACACACACACACACACACACGCACGCACGCACGCACGCACGCACACACGCACACAAACACACACACACATCCATACAGACATTTTTCAAAAACCATGTATTTTGATTCCTAACACCTCGGAACACAATTATAACATGTTTTACAACAACTCAAAAATTTACTATCACAAAGCTTCCTCTAGGAGGAAGCAAAAGCATTAAAAACAGAGAGATCACGAGAGGTTTTCGGCTAGATCCCTGCAATGGGACATTGTGTTTTTTAGATCTAACACCACGTTTCTAGTTTTAAATCTATGTACAATTAGTAATCTTTGATAGTTTAATTTAAATACCAACATGATCATTTAGTACATATAATAAATACAATGTTTAGTGATAAGTACACGGAGAGAAATTTTGTAGTGAAAATTACAAATATTCGAGACAAAATTACCAGTTTCTATGGTAATGGATGGACAGACTGACAATTTCAAACTTTTTACCAAAGTGCCTTAGTAACATTTTTTTTTAGTTAATTTAAATTAAAAAAATTAACTTTTTTATCCATATTGATGGATATATAGTATTTTAATATAGAAATAGAAACAGAAACAAGGATGAAAAAACATTAAACTGAAAAAAAATTTATACGGAAGCGGGATTCGATCCGACGATCTTTGGGTTGAGAGTCCGACGTTCTACCGACTGCGCCACGGAAGCTGTTACCAACAGTCATTTGAATCGCCGTTATTACTTACTGAAAATATGTGTATTGTTTTTATTTTAACGTCGCGCACGCCTCTAGTATCAATCTTCTGAAACACAATAATGCGCAGTGCGCATGCGCGAGTACACAAATACCAGGTTATTTGGTAAAATTTATCAGTTTTCTGAGTAAAAATTCTTAGGCTACCTTGTAAAAGTGACTAGATCTCAATTTTTACCAGTGTGTCTGGTAATTTTTATTCCGATAATTTGGTATTTTTTTTAAGTGATTATGGTAGTTTTTCCTGGGAAACTTATAAATTGTATTAGAAACCTGGGAATATCACGGCTTTTGACAGTCTATCCATGCGCTACCAAGGCACCTTGGTAATTTTTACTCTAAAATTTCTCTCCGTGTAAAAAATATACGCAAACCCAAATACCTATGAAAATTATCATTATAATATTCACGCGCTTCGCAAACCTCGCACATAATGTACATCAAATACAACCACAATATTTTTCTTCAAAAATAAAGGTTTAAGTAATACATCTAATAGTTTAATTGTTGCATTTAATATTTACCTTAATTTTAGTAGAAAATTCAAAGCTTATACGATGGCTGAAATTTACCAATGAAAGAAATTTATCTTTTTCTTCATTTTATAGAGATGACCATAATGATTCCAATTTTCTTCAAGAAGCATCTGAATCGGCACGAGTAAATATTTATCGTAAATAAATATTCACAACCCGTTTTAACTGCACTCTCATTACAATAGGCAAGTTGATATGCATAACATTTTTTATAAATTTCCATCATCACGAAAAATGTAATACCTCATTGTATAATAATATTTTTTAGCGTATATACGTACATATAATTTATACATGCACATACATTAATTTACACACAAGATTTGGCGAATCGAAAATTTTTGTTATATCTGTGTTGTTGTATTTATGAATATTAAATAAAAAAAAGTTTTGTTTTAATATCTTCCACAACTATTGTATTTACTATTTTTGTGTAAAGTCAAATCCTGTCAAGTTATAATCGAAAACCGACTACTTAACATTTTTAGCTGTTTTTCACTATTTTATTGAAAAATATTGCTTGTAACAAAAAATGTTCAATTTAAAAAAGATGTCTTTTAATTAGTTGCTCACGCTTCCACGTTTTTGAGCTGATTTTTCTGAAAATAGGATCATCACGTATCTACAATAAGACAAAAATCTGGTACAATTTCTGTCAGATCTGACCAAATTTCGTTCAAATAATAGAACTTGGTCCACGTACGTACAGGCATTTGTACATGCCAGGAAATGCTGAAAATGGACATTTTGAGCGGAAAACAGTTTTTATACATAATGGTATTGGATAAGATGTAAATTAAATACTTTATAAGTCTTGTGAACAGCGGTCATGACTAAAAATGAGGCTTATTGGCCCTCCTCTTTTTCTATTATACAAAATAGCTGATACAACTGTAAAAGCAACTCATGCTAGTATCAAACTTTATTGAAATATCGAATTACCTTGAAAGCAGGCAATGAAAAAACCACCGATATGACATGAAATGTAGCTATAGGAAGAAACACTTTATTATTTTCTCAATAACATAATATTTTTTATTAATATAGATCATCTTTATACAATTTATACAATGTCTTTAGATTTTCTCTGTACAACATTTGTCTTTGGAATTCCCGTTTAAATTTTTAATCCCGCCATAATGATCTTCGATTTCGTTAAGCGACTTACCCTCCGTCTCCGGAATAAGAAAGTAATACGTTATGAGTGCGACAACATTCATCACTGTAAAGTACAAAAAGATACCTGGTAAAGTAATCACGTCTACGATGTAAAGAAAAGCCTTGCTCATCAAAGATTGCATGACCGAGCTTATCGAGTTCCCGAACGATGAACCAATGTAACGAACCGAGACTGGAAATATTTCGCTATTCAGCATCTGCACGACTGTTTCCACTCCCAATGAGTTAATAAAAATCGCGGCTATCATAGCGACCGGCGAAATCCAAAAATACCCATTCGAAGTCACCTGTTGTTGTTGGATGAGAAAACCAACCGTGGAAATGAGAAAGTAGCAGCAGCCAGCAACAATCAACGATAGAAATATCAGTCTCCTCTTGCCAGTGAAGCGGATGCTCAAAACCGTGACTATGGATCCAACAACACGAGTTCCTCCCATCACCGCCGTAGCTATGTGTTCGTCAATCGGTGCATTCATTTCCCTAAATATTACCATTGAATATGTCTGTATGGCGGACAAGCCACTGAAGAAATGAATGATGTAAATGAGGGTGATTGAACATAAGGGTAAGTAGAATGATCTATGGAAGAAGGGTTCGAGCCATTTCTTAAAAAACGTTCTCTTGGTGCTTTTCACGCTCTCCTCCATATCCGGATTCGCAGACAAACTTGATGATTTCTCAACCGTTTCTATTAAGGAAAAATATTCAGATCTTACATGGCTTGGATGCACCCAACCACGCAGCCAAGAAAGAGACATTTCAGCTTCTTCGAATCTTCCTTTGTCTAAAATGTGCAGAATGTGTTATATATTTTAAAATACGTTGAAGAAAAATGTATAAATCAAGACAAGAAAGAGCTTACGTGCAAGCCAAATAGGACTTTCCGGTATCAGAAGAATCATAAAGACGCTAAGAATGGGAAAGATAGTGTTAATAACAGCCATCTTTCTCCAGTAAACTACGCTGCTCAGGAGCAACGAGAAGAACATACCCAGGGCCGATGCCACGTGATTAGTTGCGAGAAACGAGCCTCTCAAATGAGTTTCACTAATTTCAGTAATGTAGCTGCTGCTCGGAGTCTTTTGAGCGCCGTTTACCAATGAATAGAGAACTCGACCAGCTATAATCATCGTCGCCGTGGTAGCCTTGTGGTAGATTAACCACGAAACAATAAAAAATATTGACGATAACATCATCACAAAACGACATCCCATATACTGAGAGACAAAGCCGTTGATTATGGAGCCTATTGGCACCAAGAAATTCAAACTGGCTGTAACAATTTAAAAAAAAATGGTTATATGCTAACGTATAAGATATATCTTTATCGTATATAATATAATAAGTAATTAAAATGAAATTAATAATTATTATTACAAATTGCGTCTAATATTTTATACAAATTTAATTGAAATCGGCCTCTTTATTCAGTAAATGTAATTAGAAAAACGTTAAGGAAATTGTATCAAAAGATTTTGATATTAGGATTACAATGACTATAATCTAATGGGATGAATTTAATACAGTTACGAAATTGGAAACTGAAGTATAGTAGTTCGAAAGATAAATGAACTCTTAAGTTATTATGATCAAAAGAATACATTTCACTTACCCATCCAAGTTAATTGATTAAGAGTAATGTCTATTTCTGCATCAACTTTATGTAATTCCGCTATAATAATAATATGAAATCCAACAAATGTACCGGTAGTAAATTTCAAACAATCTGCTGTTAGGACTCCGCAGCATTGTGATGCTATTCTTTTAAAATTTGAAGCTGCTGCAAACTCTTGAGTTATTTCTTCTTCTTGATCTTTACATATGCTGCCTGCTCTGCAATAAGCGATTTAAATACTAAACTTCTATATTGTGAAGAAATTCAAATTTCATATATACATGATTTATACATATTTTTAAGTCTATAGACTATTTAATTCGGCATGGTGTGGTTTGTGCACATAAGAATTATGCACATATTTATTGTGCACACTTTAGCATTGGTGTATATCTATATCTATGTGTATACTCCAATGCTAAAGTGTGCACAATAAATATGTGCATAATTCTTATATGCACAAACCACACCATGCCTTTAATTCCTGTCAGTTATAGACTATTTACATAGTACTCTGAACACTCTGCGTTATATTCCGATTTCGAGTAAAAAAAATTGGTAAATAACAGAAAAAATGACCACAAACCACAAATATTTAAATGAGATTTCATGTAATCATTATTCTCTAATCGGTCTTATAATTAAAACAAATAAAGAAACTATTCTTTTATTCATTTTGCTAAATTGCACAATTTTTTAATTTTATCAGTACAACTAATTACCTTATCATGACAATATTTTTGCTAAAGCTAATTTTTGTTCCGAATGAGAATGTTTTTATAAAAAAGATTTAAGATCATTTTAATCGATTGATATTTATAAATAATTATATTTCTTTATTAAGTTTTAAATTATATAACAAACAATATTAGAGAATCAGATTATTTATATTAAACCTTGACCAGTATAAGGTAAGAGCAAAACTAAAGGATTAACGTATTTTGAGTTAAAATTCGTTTCGTGATATTATTATGTAACCACAAAATTATGATAATTTTATTTTCAATTGTATATTTCTATAGTCACAAATTTATAAGTATAACATAAAACATAAGTATATTAAGACAATAGATAATTTTTTTTACAGATAATAAGGTAACTCGAGGCAATTCGACCACCTTAAGAAGCGGAAAATTTGCTGTATAATATGCTACTGCAAGCATGTTTAGAAAATACTGTTAGACATGAAAATATAGTGCATCTTCTACGAAGAAAAAATTGAGAGCGTCCTAGGAGTGATATTGACTTCACACGAAGCTAAATTGTAAAAAGAGTGTTTTGACTATGCTCCGTCATCTTTAGTTATAAATTAGGTCAATTTCATCCAAAAAAATTGTTTTCATTTTTTTTTCAAGGCATAATCGACAAAAATGTATATAAATATACTTCAAAATAGAATTCAACTTCCATTCGGATTAATTCTCTTATAAATAAGTGAAAATGATTCGAGAAATTTTGAAATAATTTATAAGCCATATTTTTCACATTTTTTAGATATACACATAATTAAGCTCTTTCATAAAGTGAGGATGAGGAAATGTGTATGTACCCGAATTAGATCTATAGACGAATTACCCAAGTTACCTATATAAAAAAATGAGTTAATTAAAATAAATGTATTTACTAATATCATAATTTATTTTTGAGAATTTGTATTTTATATTATATATGAAAAATTATATTAACGAAATAGAACGGTAAGAGTACTAGAGAATTACATTACTTAATTATTATTGAAATAACTGGTAATAAACCATCAAGTATATCACACGGTGTGAAACGGCAGATCACTTGTTTCAATTCGAAATATGTTGACGAAAAGGTAATAAAAATAAATAGCATCGTATCAAAATACGAGTTTACTTGCTTATTTTAGATTGACCCTTTAGTCAAATCTCTGTGTCTCGGACACAGCAAAATTTCGAGAAACTGAGGATTTGTTACGATAGTCTTATTATCATTCGATGGCCGAACATTTTGTTTGGGTATTAAAATTACATTACATGGTAGTGTTGGCTTAACATCACCTATCCAACACTTTGTTAAAAGCGAAAAATCACCTAACCGATCGCCGCGGTTGCACAGGATTGCCGCGGTGACCATCGCCCATTCAAGTATACTATCCGCGCCCAGCGCTGCCTAACTTCGATGATCGGCCAAGGTGCCGATCAGCCCCACCAAAGTGTCGGTTTCAATTTTATGTGGTATAGTCTTCTATTGCATTTTAGTAAAGTCAGTATCGTATAAAAAAATGTTTATGGTTGGAAATATGAAATCAATGTTCTGTTACTAAAATCAATTCTTTAATTTTTGAGATTTCGAAAAATCGAATAAAATAAATGCTTTTGATATTCCTTTAATAGATTAAAGGAATATCGAAAGCATTACAGATTTCTATGCATCTAATTTTGTTTATAGAATTTTCAGTTTATAGAAATTATTGCAACTATCCACAGTTTGCAATTAAATTAAATATGCTGAAATAATCAGTCAAGAAAGTTAATAAATAAGGAAGTGACAAGATTTTCTATACTATAATTTAATCAAAAATATAAACAAGAGAATATTTAAAAGGTAAAAAATTATAAGATTTTTAGAAATCTAATAGGTCAATTCCACAATGCGAGAATTACAAATTTAATTTTAATGACTCAGGGATATATTCTTTATTAAATTCTTATCTATCTAGATGTATCTTATCACCGATGACTTTAAAGATATATTACGATACCCGATAAAATACTACTAATATCTATAACTGGATTCCATGAAAATACGCAAACGTTAATAATTTTCTATTTTTATTGTTAAAGGATATACCTGATACATAAAAAATATAATTTAAAAATACATAATAAAAATACTTTGAAAGGATATTTACTTAGTTAATGAGTAACATAGTTGAATTCTAACTGTGCATACTTGTATAAATTCATAAATAAAAAAACTAAATGAAATTACTACAAGTAATTCGAATTTAATATTATGATGATTTATTACGTGTAATAATAAGTAGTTTCTTAGATTTTCAAACAAGAGGAAATGTAGACAATATATAAAAAGATTGTTGCTAGATTTATCATTGTTTCTTAACGGAGAATGTATTTCAATCAACGAAATGTAAATAATAATTAGGAATGATATATTTTTAATGTCTTATTATACTACTCATTGTATTACATTTTATCAATAACAAATTAATGTTCTTCAACTACAAGTAAGATTGAAATAATTGATAAAAGTAAGCTTTGTGTTTAATTACGAGCATTGACGTACAGGAAGTTTTATACTTTCAGAATATAATTTCAATTGTAATAATTCAAATGCGTAATACGAACGTAAATAATAGCTATTCTACTCACCATAATTCTTCACCGTATTATACTTCATCGTAAATATATATATATAGAGTCTATTATAAATCAAGCAAGAAGCATATAAAGTCTAGTGCATTCAAATACTGCATTGAAAATGATTATGTAAAATTTATTTATATGTAAGTAGTAAAATGATTTCAATTATATTATACAACTTGTTCTTCCGTAAAGACCGTATTCAGTTACACGCTCTTGCGTTGTCGAGAGTCTACCCAAGAATGGAACACTTTATCAAACGTATACAAAATAATGCTTTGATACAGGTGGGAGTGTGTTTTTATTTCTTTAGCCACGTAACGCAAGCGTCCATTTATTTTTTTATCGAGCTAAATTGCGTATGCAGACTCATACACACCACACACTTTCACGCGTACGCACATCCACAGCTGCATAATAAATAAATAAATATAAATAAATGAAAATCTTTCTCACAGTGCTCTTTAAATAGCGTAGACATTATAAAAGCGTCACTTTGAGGTATAGTTTCTTCAAGGATATCTTAAATAAACGTACGGCATGTAGGACGATTGAATAAATATGCCCGGTTTATATATTACTTCTAGACGACAACTAACATAAGCGAGTTTTAGCTACCTAACTTATTTCGTTAATAATATTAGCTAGCCTAAACTAGCTAATAACTACAAAAGTGCCGATATTAACTCAACAATTTTCTACCAGGGTCATATTTATCTTTATTACCTTCTATTATATTAAAGTATTCTTATTCTTCTAACAATTTTTTTCAGTAAGTGGACTATCTTCCTAATGTGTGGAAAACCTTATGGGACACATTGTGAGAAACGTTTTGGGAAATTGTTTCGGACGCATTTTATAACGCTTTTCAGAACAATACTATGAAACACATTAATATATTTCATGAGACACTTTTTTGTTTAATATGGTAGTTCTTATATTTTATATTTCCTATCTTTAAAAAATGATAGATTTGTTATGATATCAATTTATTTGTGATTGGATTGGAAGCAGTAATGGGTTGTTATAGGTTACGAAAACAAAAATAGTGCAAAGTTTTGCTAAAAATTACGCTTAGAGAAAACCAGTATATTAAAGATATAAAAAAGTGCGTGCGTGCGTGCGTATTTGTGTGTGTGAAATCGTTTACAAATAAGATCAAATCGAGGGAGAGTTAGCGACCATGGTAAATGGCGCTTATTTCAATATTATTTACTTATGTAATATATTTTTCCTAAGTCCGTGTGCAGAGCTGGATGTTCCGTATCTATTTTGCGTGTGCAAATTGCCACTTTTGCGACGCTAACTTAATGAATATGAGCAATTCTACAGAAAACATCAAACAATTAATATAGACCACCCTAAATCTAAAAAGAACAGTGAAGACTGTAAATTTGGTGGCAAGCTTTTTTGTAAATAGTAACATTATTTTTTTTAAATTACTTATAATTGCACTCCTTCAAACATAAATCATTTTTTAAGCGAGAGTCGCACATACATTAAAAAATGAAACTAGAGAATACGAGCTTTGTTAGAAAATTGCTAAAAATTGTTAGAAAAAATATGTGTATAAGAGATTAAACGGCGTTTCGGCCTCGGTATTACCTGATGGACTCATCAGGAATAGCCACACAGACCTTTATTTGATGCCAAGATGATAAATAACTATGTTTTATTTCAAGACCCAAAAGAAACGACTAGCTCATGAGAGGATATTTTGGCTCATCCGTCGTC
Organism: Torymus aiolomorphi; assembly: GCA_036365515.1. NCBI lineage: Eukaryota > Metazoa > Arthropoda > Insecta > Hymenoptera > Torymidae > Torymus > Torymus aiolomorphi. The sequence goes on along the minus strand of CM070876.1, from coordinate 39,695,636 downwards.
CATTTAAAATATACCAATTAAACATTATACTACGAGCCTCTAAACTTCTTATAAAAATAAAATCGAAGAGACTGCTGCTGATGAAAAAAATCTTTCAGAACTGATAAGAAAACAAGAGTTGATGGTTGATGGAGCCGTTGCTGTCGTCAATACCTAAAGTGAATCCAATTCTCTGTAAGTGTGATCGAAATTACACTTTATCAAAGACCCTCAGGAGTTTACTTGAAGTTATTCCTCCATACAATTAAGAAATACAAGGTATTAAACCAAATGGAGTAGCACCATAATGTTTTTTTATCAAGTATTCCACAAAGCAATTCTCCATTACAAACAACAACTTCAGCTTCAGACATAGTTTTAGGATTTTTAAATTCAATACCACATTTCAAAGGTCGTGGTTTTTGCGTTTGCTATTATTTAGGTTGGAGTTCCGCTCGGACCGCCAAGCGCGCCACATGCCTGTCACAAGTTCGACTGTTCAACGGAATTCAACTGGTTTTATCATATATATCAAATTCTTTTCACTTATTCATGAACTCCTCTAACCTCTTTTTCTAATATATCTATCATTTATTTCTCTCTAAGCTCCGGCCTCACTTTCCCGCCTACTTCTAATAACCCGCATGCACTTATGAAACCCCATAAATCTAAAAATAAGCATCATATTGATAATTATAAAGCAAAAATAAAAGACAAATCTTCTCGAAGATTCTCTAGCTAAATCTATCCTTCATTCCTCTCGTTCAGACTCAGAATCAGAATTGTTAGTCCTCCAATGACGAGCACCGCAAACCTATGCATGTCGATCTAAAAGATATCTTTGAAAAAAATACACAACACTCCCAAAACACGAATGACTCTCCCTCAGAACCTTAATAACCCCTTCCTAACCGCCCCCACTAACGCAAATAATCCTGCTGCTTCTAACACTGCTGCTAATTACTCGGACTTTACATGAATCTCAGCTGACGCTCTCTGCCCACTACATAACAAGCACCCCTCTCTCATAGCCAACAACTCGGCCCATTCAGACACCTCTAATCAATCTCTCTTCATCCAATCAGGAACTGGATACAAAAGGGCTTGATCACAAAATTCAAATTCAGACACGGAACAAGACTCTAACTTATAATGAAATCTTTATGCCTGGACCACATGACGGCATATGACACAGCAACTGCCTCCGGCTTACCTCCTCAAATTCCTCCTAGGAAAACTACGCTCATCAGCAGCCCGTCAGCGAACCTTCGAACGTACCCAATGTCTAACGCTGGATCTTATGTGGTTTTTATTAAACCTCTTTGCATCGAATCCACTACAGGTAAACTAAACCCAACATCCCGTTTAATAGCACCCATGTACAAGAATACCATCCTATCCATCAAATCCTCCGGCTCAAACAAGGTAACAGTCACTCTAAACAATCCCACTCCTGCCAACAAATTATCCACCGACCCAATTTATTCTACTAAAGAATAACCTCAAAACCTCCATCCCTAATCATCGCCTCAACAGACAAGGTATTATCAGAGACGTCCCTCTCAAAATCTCTGAAAATCTCATGCTTAATCACTGTTAGAATATATGGTACATCTAATATTGCATGAGCGTAACGAATATTTGTCGCCGCGTCTACCGAGTATGAGAGTAGACGCGCACATGTACGCCTCCCCACTCCTCTGTAGGTAAGGTAAAATGCCCAGTACTTGGACAAAACGAAAAATCCGACCTATACTTGGACAACGGCAATGAATTACTTTTATTGATAGATATGAGAAGATATGATGACAATGTCGATTTATTAGCCTTGATTACAGTAATAACAATCTATTGACATCGAAATCCTTTTAATTAAGTTATTAAATTTATTTGTATACAAAGTATAAAGTTTTGAAGGTTATGTTTTCGAAGCGTGCAAAGCTGAACATTGTCCAACTTTAGGCAACTGTCAATTGCCATAAGGCAGTAGTTGGACACATACAATATCATTGTCCAAGTACTGGTTTAAAATCATGTCCAAGTATTGGTATTAGCTCGATTAGGGTGTCCAACTATAGCAATTTTATACACGTATTTTGAACTTACTTTTTTAATATAAAAAGGCAAGCAATTATCTTTGTATTTGGATAAATTGATAAAATAGAGCGCGAATTTATAATTAGATAAAAAAAGTTTTAACGAATTTCGATTATTGATTTTGAAAACACCGTTTGTTTAAAATGTTCTCAAAAAGTGTCCAAGTACTGGGCATTTTACCTTATGTACTGCCACGGGAGATGTGAGAACCGCTAACACATGTCGAGTTAGGAGGACTGACTCAGACCCGCATTAAGCATGAACGTGTTTTGTATCACTAGGTTAAGTTACTTAATCGTGTACTTCATATAATTTTAAGTAAAAAAGGTCCTTACACTTACGAGTAAAAAATTTACGAGTAAAAACTTGGTAAATTTTTAGAAATACGGCATTTTTTAGCATTTTTCGTTCGTTAAATATTAGCATTAAAAATTAATTAAAGGCATAAGTAAATTAAGTTTGAGGAAGCCATGTGCCAATGAATTGGCAGCGTTTTTTTTTCATGATCATCAAGTATTTAGTTACAATTAATAATTATAAACAATTAGAAAAAATCAATTTTATTAATCTAAAAAAAATATAATCGCATTCTTTAACCCAATTTAATTAAAAAATACTCCTACATGTTTTAATGTACGATAGTTTTCGAGTTAAAAATTATCAAAGTTACAAAAAATGACCTATTCCTGAAAATTTAAAAATTTTTTACTCGGATACTATTGATCATGCATAAAAATGTGTAAGGACCTTTTTTACTTTGAATGATTCAAAGAATACGATTAAATTTTGTTAGATTCATACCGTCAATTTTTCTTTAATTGTTTAAAAAATTGTTTATAACTAAATACCTGACCATCGTACGACAATCCACCCGAAAAATTTATATTAATTAGACAAGAGAAATTTGCATATTAAGACAAAGCCATGCCAAACTCACCCCGCCCGTCTGCCAATGTTACCCCGCTACTAAAATACGCGGGACGCTGTTGACAGCTCAGAATTTTACAGCATGGAAAAATAACAAATGTTTTCATGATTTTATGAACTGCGGTATTCGATTATAGAAGAATTTATTTATGAATAATAATTATGAAATCTTATTTCTATTAGGGAGAATGTACATAAGCGCTGCGCTACGCTGAGCTACGCTGCGCTGCGCTACGCTGTCGCATTGATTACTTGTAGGCCTCGTCGCTGATTGTCTACAATCAGCAACGTTGTCTACAAGTAATCAATGCGACAGCGTAGCGCAGCTCAGCGTAGCGCAGCGCTTATGTACATTCTCCCTTAAATAACTTTTTGTTTAATCGGGTTCAAAGTTTTTCTGTCAGTGCTGCCCCGCTCTTCCCTATGCGTACTACCGCGGGAGATGCGAGCGCCGTTAAGACATGCCGAGTTTAGAGGACTGACTCAGACCCACGTCAAGCATGAGCGTGTTTTGTATCACTAGGTTAAGTTACTTTCAATAATCTACTTTTATAATAGTCCTCCATTATTATTATTACTCCAAGCATTACCCATTCCTCAACAATCATAACCAATCCCCGTTCCCCATCTCAAATATAAAAAGACTTACTCGCAAATCCACTTCCAATGAATCTGAACCTACCGACATCCCCACCAAGTCTGTTCAAATTATCTTTGAAAGTCACTTCAAAGCCCTTCAAAGTCACTTAAAGTTTTCGAAGCCCTTGCTATCACTATCAAGCTTAACGACTACCCCTTAACAATAGCCGCAGTCTACAGACCCCCTCTAACACCTTTCCCTCACTTCACTGGCATTATGCCCTCAATTACTTCAACTTTAATATTATCTTCATACCCTAGTGGAAATATTATTTGTTCAAAACTGTTTAAAACTGTTTAAAACTATTCATAACTGTTCAAATGTAAATAACTGTTTAACCCATTAATGCCCAATTCTACTAAAATTCCACATTAACTTTGTCTGCTGAAAAATGCGATTAATCAATCGATCTCTTATACCACAAGTACTTTTCCAACTATTTTCACGTATGCTCTTTCAGAATCTGAGGTCAAAAATTGAAAATAATTTATTTAAATATACGTTTTTTTAGAATTAAAAGTAAAAATGTTATTTTTGCGTCATTTTTTTCAATAAAATCAAGATTTCTTTTTAGGTTGCCATACTCTAGGTTGCCTAAAAACTATGAAAATGGTGGAATTTTTAACTAAACTTTAAAATCCCGTTGAGTATTTTTCAAAAGCTACAATGGCCGATTCAAAATGGCGGCTTCTATAATGTTGTATAATAAAAAACTTCGTTATTTTTTTACTGGCAAGGGATCAACTCTAAAAAAAAATTTTATAGAACAAAAAGTGCTTAGAATTAATCAAAAAATACGTGTGAATTTTCACAATATTTTCTGACACATTTTTGGATTTTTCAAAAAATTGCAAAATCCAAAAATTCAAAAACGTCTCAAAAAATTTTACAAAAATTTATACGTATTCTTTGGCTAATTCTAAGCGTTTTTTGTTCCATAACATTTTTTTATAAAGTTGATCCTTTCCCTGTAAATTCCAGAGTTCTGAATCGAAATATAATATAGATATGGCAGTGTTAAGATTTGGCCATTTTTTATAAAAAAATCGTTTTTTATTATCAACTACTTGCGATACTGTCTAAACGCCATGAGCCAGTAGCTTTCAAGCCAGTAAACCACTGTTTCCAATTCTCACCACGTGGAGGTTACGTTTTGAAGAATCATCTTGTACATTTTTTTGTGTTTTTGTAAATTTTTACCTTTTTTTGTATTTTTTAAAATTTTTACATTTTTTGTACTTTTTAGAACAAACCAAAGAAAGAAGATTTTCAGAATATTTTACGGTTTTGTCAAGAGTGGCTGACTAAATGATGGTTTATATAATTTGGTATAATAGAATACTCCGTAATGTTTTACATGAAAAGGATCAACTTTATAAAAAAATTTTATGGAACAAAAAATGCTTAGAATTAGCCAAAGAATACGTATAAATTTTTATAAAATTTTTTGAGACGTTTTTGAATTTTTGGATTTTGCAATTTTTTGAAAAATCCAAAAATGTGTCAGAACATTTTGTGAAAATTCACACGTATTTTTTGGTTAATTTTAAGCACTTTTTGTTCTATAAAATTTTTTCTTAGAGTTGAGCCCTTGCCAGCAAAAAAATAACGAAGTTATTTATTATACAACATTATAGAAGCCGCCATTTTGAATCGACCATCGTAGCTTTTGAAAAATACTCATAGGAATTTTAAAGCTTAGATAAAAATTCCACCATTTTCATAGTTTTTAGCCAACCTAAAGTATGGCAACCTAAAAAGAAATCTTGATTTTATTGAAAAAAAATGACGCAAAAATAACATTTTTACTTTTAATTCTAAAAAAACGTATATTTAAATAAATTATTTTCAATTTTTCACCTCAGATTCTGAAAGAGCATACGTGAAAATAGTTGGAAAGGTACTTTTGGTATAAAAGATCGATTGATTAATCGCATTTTTAAGCAAAGTTAATGTGGAATTTTAGTGGAATTAGGCATTAATGGGTTAAAACTGTTTAAAACTGTTTAAATGTAGGTATTTTTGGATGTTTAAAACAGTTTTGAACAATTTTGAACAGATGTAAACATTTTTAAACTGTTTTGAATAGTTTTAAACAGTTTTTAACGGTTTTGAACTTTTGTGTGAAAATAGTATTAATCAATAAGAATTTGTTTGGGACAATTTAAAACAGTTTTGAACAGTTATGAACATTTTAAACAGTTTTAAACGGATTTGAACAATTTTCAATAGTTTCAAACAGTTTTGATTTTTTTAAAAATAGTATTAATAGTATTAATAATTAAGAATTTCAATTGTTGAAAACTGTTTAAAATCATTTAAAACTGATCAAAACTGTGTAAAACCATTTCAAACTGTTCAAAACTGTTTAAAATCGTTCATAACTGTTCAAAACTGTTTTAAACTGCTCTAAACAAATTCTTGTTGATTAATACTATTTTCATACAAAAGTTCAAACCTGTTTAAAAGTGTTCAAAACAGTTTAAAACTGTTCAAAATTGTTCAAAACAGTTTAAAACTGTTTAAATCTGTTTAAAACTGTTCAAAACTGTTCAAAACTGTTTTAAACGTCCAAAAATACGTACTTTTGAACAATTTTAAACAGTTTTAAACAAATATTCCCACTAGGGTAGGTAGTGATTTCAACTGGCACAACGCAGCTTGGGGCAGTATAACCACACTGACCCCATAGGCGATTCACTCTATAACATCTTCTTCAAAAATAATCTTCTTTTGCTAAATGACGGCTTACATACCTTCATAAATAGATCCCACCCAGACAATCCCTCCTGTTTCGACCTCTCTTTCATCTCGCTCCCTCTCTTTCCCCTATGTTTATGACTCGTCGAAGACCACAACTATACTCAAGTGACCACTACCCCATCACCATAAACATCGGGATTCCCTCCTCCTTTCAACCACAACTCTCTCTCTGACACAACCTAAAAAACTGGAAACAGTCTCACTGGGCCACCTTTCACAACCGCCTCAATGGTATCTCCCTTGACTGCTTCTCTCCAACAGATGCTAACCACGATCTTTAGACTCACATCACATCTTCTATCTCGTCAACAATCGACGACATATAACTTGCCTCTCGAGGAAACAAATCCTCCGACCACCCACCCCCGAACCGTAAACCACCTAAACCACCCTCTACTCCCCCCAACCCCCTAGTGGAACGACGACTGTCAAGAAGCAAGCCTTCAAAGAAAATACACTTTAAAAACTTCCGTCAAAACCCCAATGTTATTAAAGAACTCAAACTCGCAGAAAATCACGCACCAAGCTAATATTCAGAAAAGCCAAAAAAGAATCCTTCACTTAATTCTCTCTCTCTCTCTCTCTCTCTCTCAAATTTGGAATACAATTAAACGCTTCCTCCACAGAGTCCTTGCAGCCCCCGCAGCCCCCAACAACTTGACTAACATACACAGTATAGAAATGACCACCTCCCTCTGCCCCGTCCTGCACAAACTACAACTTCTCCTCCACCTTTTTCTCCTCCCCCGAAAATAACAGTTTTTTCTCCAAACCATTTTCCCTCTTTGAAGTAAAGGAAGCAATAAAAACGAACATCTCCAAAATCTACTCAGCCCCAGGCCTCGATAAAATAGACAACAAAATCATTTCCAATCTACCTGACCGAATAATCGACGCTCTTCTAACTTCCTTCAACTCTATCTTTACGAACGACACATTCCCCAAATCCTGGAAGGAATGTGTTATTCATCTCATCCTAAAAGAGCCTCTAACAAATTTAGTCTCATCTCCCTCGCTCATCATTTCTCGAAATCTTCGAAAGATTAGTACACTCTCGTCTCATATGGTGGTACGTGGCTAACATGAACTCGATACTTCCCACCTCTCAACTCGGTTTCCGTAAAGCCAGATCCTGTCAAGATAATCTCCCAATCATAACATCCGAAATCAACTCTAGTTTCGCTAAAGGTATCTACACAGTAGTTCTTTTCCTCGACACCAAAAGTGCCTTTGACGACATTGATCCCGATACCCTCATCCATACCCACAGAGATCTAGGCCTCCCCCAATCGGTCTGCTTATTTTTCCACAACCTCACCTCCGAAAGATCCCTATTCTTTAATAGCAACGGAAAAAGTCAAGGTCCCTACCTCACTCGCAAAGGCGTTCCCCAAGGCTGTCCCCAGCCCAACTCTCTATAACCTCGGAACTCCCAAACTCCAATCACACTGAACTAACTGCCAATGTCTTATCGGTCCGGACGATATAGCCATTTTCGTTTCCTCTCCAGACCTCAACTACTGTGTCCAGACTCTCCAGCACAATCTAGACAAAATCAATGACTACCAAAAATCTCCCGGTCTCATCATCTTCACCTATAAAACCAAACTCGTCATTATCACACATAGAAACACATACACCTCAAACTGCACAGTTAACCTTAATGAATGTACCGTTCCTACATCTTCCTCCGCCAAATTCTTAAACCTCACTTTCGACCGAAAACTCACCTAGACAGATCACCGAAACTCCCTTATAAAGAAAACTATTGCCAGCATCAACATCATAAAATCACCCCGCTCCACCTGGTGGGGTGCCCACCCACGCTCTCTCACCCTCATTTGTAAAGCTCTAGTAACCAGCAGTATAGACTACGGCCTCTCCTGAATTCCCTCCTCTTCCGAGAAATTCTTCAAATTTCTAGACGTAGCCCAACGTCGGGCTGTTAGACTTATTATCGGCCTTCATAACTCGACCCCTAACCGCGTCGTATATGCAGAATCACACGAACCCTCCACCCCCCAAAAAATATTAGACAATTTCTATGGCTATATGCAGCAGCGTCACCACCTCGGAGCCAAACTATCAAGAAGAATTCGAGATTTATTGCGTTAGATCTTTTATAGATGGATTATAGATGGAATAGTATAATAATTTAACCCGAAAAACCATCCCTTACAACCTATAACCTCCTATTAAAAGTTTTGAACCTCTCTTCTATCTTATATGCTTACTTTTGAAAGTAATGTTAATGTTTTAACATTTTACAGGTAAACTTTAGTTTTTAGAATATTATTCGGTAATCGTCCGATGACTTCATTCAATTTTGGAAAGCACATTTACATGAACCAGATTATAAAGGCAAACCGATCCTTCTGATTAGCAATTTGGACTTCAAAGGGACTTACGTGATGAATTTTCAGGCGATCTGCCCATGAATTTGAGAAAAACAAGCCAGATGAGAAAAACTAGTATATCACGGTTAATTTCATATACAAAATTTAGAAATAGAACTTAACATAAATTTGGTAGAAATTCGATATTTTAACATTTTTCTGCATTTATTATTTTAGTCAGTCTAGTACGTTAAAATTATGCAACTTAATAATAAAAAAACTTACTTATATGGAGATCAACGATATTGTTAAGTATAGTATATTATGCACCAAGGGAATAAAGTGGGCTGTGTGCTCCCTGCGCGAGAGTTGTCGCCTGAGCGAAGCGAGGGCGACAAACGCGCAGGTTCACACAACCCACTATATTCACGAGTGCAATATACGATTTTTTAAAACAACTATCATAACGTTCGTACTCGTTTACCGCCGAAAAGAGAAAAAAGGCTGCATATTGATTCCCTAACCTTACTCTCGTTTCCAGCGCAACGCACTGTTTGTGCCCGAGCCGAAGGCTTTTACTTTATTCCCTTATGCGGGAATAAAGTTACATAGTTTAATCTTTTATATTTATGGTAAATTTGGTTAAAAGTAACAAAATTATAACAGATAAATACAAAATAACTTTTCAAATCTGTAAAATGGCAACAATGGAGATGGGAATAAAGTACTATGTATATAACACGGGACTAAAGTCAATGATTCCCTTGGGGGGTGATCACTGCCCTTGCTTCGCTACGCTCCCTGGGACAGTGAACTCACCCGCGGAAACAATCTGCGACTTTAGTCCCTTGTTACATAATGTACTAGTATGTCCCTAATTTGAGGGAAATAATAAACTTTATTCCCATCTCAACAAACATGGCCTCACTGAAAAGTGGTACCAAAATTAGACTTGTTTCCCTGCTCCTTTTAACTAATTTTCCCTTTTCCCGCGTGAGATTTAGCACTAAATGCGTTTTTTTCTTATGCGGGATTTGCTCTTTTTTACGCTTTATGCGTATATGTTAAATTACGTTATGTAAAATTTTCGAGAAAACCAGTTGTATTATTTTCAAAAATGTTTTTTAGAACATAATATAGGACGTTACACAGGAAAATAAAATGGTTACTAACTGTAATTTATTGTAATTACGGAGATGAAAATGTATTAGAAAAACGAAAAAATGAATAAAGTATAGACATGTGTTTATTTATTTTTAGATATTGTACAATAACGCGTATCTGTGCTACTTCTTTGATATTTAATTGATATCTTTAGAAACGTCGAAGCATGACTTTTGACGCTTTGACGAGCAGGATGTTCATTTTATATATATATTTATTTATAATATATAATAAATTTTTTTACTTAACATATAGCAAGTGGCGGCTCTTTCATTCTCCGCCCAAAATTAAATGTCATAACATACGACAGACACACTGGCCGCATTATATAGTAACTATAGCATAATTTAATCCTTTCAGTGATATTAATATATCAGATGATTTTTCTAAATTTCCAAACATCAAGTATAGAAATTTAAAAAGGTATTAAAACTTTCATATTGCCTCATTTTTAAAGATCTTCTTGTATTATTAAAGTCAAGATCACACATATTTTTGGCGTATATAATTTTGATAGCGGCATTAAAATAATAAGAATTTATTTAATACTAAATGGCTGATGTAAAACTATGTTGCACTAAAAGGATTAAACTTAGTTTCTTTTTCGCAGAACACTTAATTCTGACTTTTCCTTTAAATTTTTTATTTTTTTAACTTTATATCTGAAAAAATTCCTGGATAAAATATAGAAATAACTCTTAATTGTTAAAATAATTTATTAATAACTTCTCTTTAAAGCTCGTATAACTAACATATCTATAAAAACAACTGCATTATACTTTAGATATAGAAAGGAGGTTACTAATAATTATTTTTTGGCAAATGCCAGACAGTCTGTCGTTCAGCAAACATTTAATTGTGAACATTCTCTCATCATAAATTCATTTATATCATGTACACGTACGAAGTAATAATAAATTACACATCACATTCAGAAAGAAGCGATGGCCCCTTGTGCGCTCGATAGGCCTCGCGAAGATTTCGTTTTCGATGTGTCGTTTTAGTATAGTTTTTTTATTTTATTTTTCGAGTCCTTGTGCGCCTGTTCACAAACTAGGACATTAATAACGTGTGTACAAAGCGCAACTTTTTTCATCTAATTGGTGTTTCTTCTTTCATTTTTATTTATTAATATAATTTATTTTCATAATAGGATTGCAACGAACTATATAGGAGCCTGGCTTGCATTAACAACGAAAAAAAAAATAAAAATACGAAATTGCAATATATAGATTCTCTTCTTTCTTTCATCATTCAACAAGGCAAAGTAAAGTTAGCCAGCAGGTACAAGAGAGAGCTTTTAAACATTGAGTTTTCGATATGCAATATTTATAATACTCTACGAATAACATCGAGCTTGCTTAAAAATTAGGGCCGCACTGTCCTATCAGGTGTTTGGTGAAGCTAATCACAGTTGGAATTCATCGTCATCGACGTTTTCAGTTAACGTTTTACAAAAACTAAAAAGCGAGTCTTAAGCGGTTATTATATGTAAGAAAAATTAATGTTATGAAATGGCAAGCCAACGAAAGACGATTTTTCGTTGAGAGTTAAAGACATTTTCGATTCTCCGCTTGACAATCCGCTTAAGATCAGTAGAACTAAAGAGAGAATCTCAGTTCTGTATTAATATAAATAACAGTATCCTAAATATTCTTAAATGTTTACAACAATACCTTATTGCATTCTGCACTTAGGTCTTTAATCAATCTAATCAATGGGTGTATAACCTTGTACAGCCATTACTCGCTGTTCTTTCATTTCGTCTTAACATGACTAAAAATATATACAAATCTTTTTTACGGAACATAAAGTGTCTTTCTCTTTACAAATTTAAATTCCACAATTTTCATCCGACAGAATATAGCCTTTGGTGTAAGAGAAAGAATTTTCCCGCTTCAGTCATCTATACGAAGATTCTAAAAAAGGCGCAAGTCTAAGCAGTCTGTCAGATATCCTTTTTATGTTCCAAATCAATAAAGACTGTGCCTTTGGCGCTCTCTACACACTGCGGAATAGGACAAGAGTGGTCTCTGGTCTTCTTTTGTACTCTGAGATAAATTATCGATATTTATACATAAGTTCATATATATAATCATCGTTTGGTGTTTTTTTTTTCACTTTGAGCGCGGCGTCTCATCGGTAACAAAAAATATTTTTGACGCGAAATGTCGAAAATAACTTCGTGAACTCAATCAACAACATAGTTAGTGTTGTACGAGATCACCTTTGCTTTCTTGAATTTTCATTTTAACGAGATGTGGACGGTACTGGATTTATTTGACTGGACATATAGCAGCAGTAGCAAGGAGCTAGAATATCTGAGGCCCTGAGTTACAAAAATAATATTGTAATAGATTCATATGTTTTTCAACTTATATAATGAATTAGTAAAATAAAATAAATTGTCAGATCTATACCTCAATTGAGCTTCTTGTCTGTGGCCTAGATGCCCCTGATTTTGTAATCTACTGCTATGACTACCAGTCTGTTGGGGCAATCGCTAGGGTTGTGAACTCCCGCTACTAATGCTCGAGGCCGCCTGGCTTATATCCGATTTTTCAACTCGTCTTTCAACAGGATGGCTAAACAAGTAATAATAACAATATTAAATAGTTATTATTATTAATATTAGAATACGTTGAAACAGCTTACTTTAAAAATGGCATAAGACTTACTCTTTCCGATCGAAAGATGAAGATGAACTGCTTTCTTCCGACAGATTGCGAGCCTTTACGCCTGCCAACGAACTTGTTTTCGACGAATCTGATGTACTTTCAATCGAACGTTTTGCTGGATCATTTGAAACTTCACTACTATGACCCGCACTTTCGCATTCTTCCACCGGCAAACAGGTTTCAACCATTGCCTCTAAGCAGTTGACAAATAGTTCAGCACTTTCAGCAGTTCGATTACACTGAAAATTAATTCACATACATAACTACGGCCATTTCTAGCCTGGAACTAATTTTTATTAAGTATTTTCACATATCTCAGAATTACCTTTGTAAATGGTCCAGCAAACCTCCAGAGTCCACCAAAGCCACAACTTTGCAAATAATGAAGTTGTTGTTGACTTGTATCTTCACAAGCAATCATATTTTGAATAATAGCTTGTACTGAACTAAGTATTGCCTGATCATGACAAGATGATAGAACATTATTGATTTTGGCATCCAATAAGTTATGACTGTAAAAAAATTTCATTATACTATATTGTGATTTGTGGTTTAATGATATAATTGAATTTGAGATAAGTTTTTCTTAAATTAGAATATACATAAAATTTGAATACATGTTTTGAACTTACATGACCGGAAAGACCTTAGGAAATACCACCGACGCTTCAGCGAGATACTCATATAGGATCCTGGTCTCATTTTCATCCGTTGAATATTTAACAAGCGTTGCCAAAACTGTTAAAACTAAAGTTTGCGTCGAGAAATCTGTCAAAACGTCGGGGTCTAACAGAACGTTGTTTTCGTTGCTTACACTAACGCGGGTACTGCGATTCTGTATAAAGTAACATTCAATGTAGAATAAATTTTGAATTTTAAAATAAATGTAAGAACAAAAAGTATTGCGACAAATTTTTTTTCCAAATATATTTTTAAAACTTTTTATAAGCAATGAACGAAAAAAAATTTATTTACTATTATTTTACTATTATAATTTATAATATGTATATATAAAAATAATAACTTTATTTATACTACTTTTGAAAATATTCAACTCATAGAACTAATAAAGTGAAAAAGTAATATTATAATTATTATTTGTAATGTAAAAAAATGATGTTTAATACCTTAGCCTCCAGTTCGTCATTGGCCTTGGACTCCTTGGTTGAAGGCATGGAGAAAGATCTCTGTGTTTTAAATGAAATTCGTCCAGTCTTGTTAGTGATAGAATTTTGATTTTTTTTTTGCGTTGAATCGTGACATCAGGCAGATTACACACAGCACGATCAAGGTGTGGGCGTTAGTGACATTTTATAGGATTACGATCCAGGCAGAAAAAGTAGCAGGCACAGACACCAATTGAATCGATCACACATAGAAACAAATCAATTTTTGCTCTTTGACAACAATGTCACGACACATTTAAGTAATACTACTTTTTTTCAATCGGCTTAGTTTTGTCAACGTTCATGATAAAATAATGTATATACACTTTTGAAATTTTAATAAATTTAAAAAATATTAATTACTATTAATTATTGTAATTCATTTTAGGAAATAATATAAAAATATAAAAAAATATATACATTATTTTAAAACGAAAAAGCAGATTGATACAGTTAATTAGATTGACCAACTACTAAACAGAAAACATTAATCACACGTATAACGTGAAAAATTAGAAGAAAGCATGAATTTTTTCATACCTGATGATGATGTGGGGGATAATGTTTTTGCTGTCTTGCTTGTCTTATTGCAGTCTGATCAAGAAGATCCCATGATTTTTGTCTGCGGTTCGCTGGATTATTTGTGCTTCCAGGTTCATCCTAAAACGTAAATTTAAATATTAAAACAATGGTTTAATGAAAAATAAGTTAATTGAAAATATTTACCATGCAGTGAACATCAAGTGTATCTAACAAATCTGAACTCCCAGATTCTCCAATGCTACGATTTAATGAATGCCGAATGTGGCATCGGCTTCGAACCTCCTCAGTCACAGATACTAATGCTAACAAAATTCATTTATCAAATAAAGTTTTTACGTTAAGTACAATTTTAAGAATATTAATTGTAATGAAATAATGTGTATATTTCATAAAAGGAAACGTTAAACAAATAGTTAAACACTTTTGTTGAAAGTGTTACGAAACAGTTACTTACCGGCGAGGTAGGCCACGCTTTCAGGAGTGACCTCAAATTTGTCCCTTCTATGGGGCTTAGCTACAATACCAAGTAGCATCGTTAGAACCCGTGTAGTTCGTGTGACCGTTGTCGGTGTAGGATGACGATAGCCTTTAAGTAGATGACCGACAAGGGCAAAATGGAAGTTGGACTTGAAGGACAGACCGACTGCGTGATCGAGCTGTTTAAAATGCCACTCAAGAGGTTCGCGAGTCGATATCATCACGCGCTCGAGAGTTTTATCGTCGAAGGTGCCTTGCGAATCTAACGTGTGCAAATTCTGTTCAAGCAAAGCCAAACCCGATGCATAAAGAGACACCTCGTCCAATTGTAGAACGGAGGTTGCTACCCAGAAAAGATAACGATGAATCGGTGATTCCTGTGAAACAATCATTTTTATTACAACATTTTTTAAATGTTAAATGAATAATTAATAACTAAATCTAAAAGCTATCAGATCCGAAGCGTAGGATAGAAACTAACCGGCCGTAAGAGAGGCTGCAAACGCGTGAGACACATAACGATGCTCTCCAGGAGTGTGATATCATTGAAACTTTCTAAAGCCTTGACAAGTATTCGCAGTAACTGTTTTATTTCCTGATCAGTGATACTTTTACTGATGCAGCCAAAAACAATGAGAGCACGTGGCTGTAGAGCTGGATTATAACAAAAGGCGAAGCTCTTTGCCAAGGACGTCCAGGTTCTCAACCAATCGCACTTCGGTATGTCACGCATACAAGCTTCCATAATTTCTAGTAGAGCATCAGTTATAACTTCCAAGCTTGTCAGAGAAAGTCTTTCTCGATCTTGAGTAGTGCAAACGCTGCGCTCGTTGCCAAACCATTTATCATTTGAATGTCGATAACTTGATCTAAATATTATAAAAAGATGATTTAGTATTAACAATCTTATTTTGGCACACTGTCATATAAGATCTATACTTATCAGAAAAATGTTCGCTCACCTAAAGGCAGTGACTGCTGCTGACTTGACCTTACTGATTCCAAAAAGCAGATAGAATTTCGGTAAGGAAAATTCATCTAGACTCATCCTGAGTACTCTGTAAGTATCTTCGGAGAATGATGGAGAACTACAGGTGCACAGCGAGTGAATTATATTGATGACCAGACCATGAGTCGACGCTCTCATACTTAAGCTTCCAGAACACACAAGAAAGGTAACCGTGTGAAACAAGTAAGGTAAATGTTTGCCCACGTCTAAGCAATTATTGAAAGACAGCATGAGCAGATAGCGTGCTAGTATTGCAATGTCATCCCACATCATGTGTTGTTCGAGCAACGGCGTTGGCGACGTGCAAGTCTTGTCGACGACACGACATAATCGACCAATGACCTTCTTTGCAACCAGTTGAACATTACCAGAAGCCAACGCCACTGCTGTATCTGCCATTATTTCAACCATGGGAGAGCCAAGTCCATAACGAACGCTTCGATGAATAAAGTTATCCAGTACCGTATCGATTAGATCCGGTAATCTCCCTATTAAATTCGTAATTAATAAGTCAACATTGCTATATTAAAAAAATTGATATATAAATTGCTTTTTTGCTTACCTATGGTACTCCAAATTTTCGCTTGAATGCTCGGGTACATTTCAACCTCCTCAATCGTTAATGTGATAAGTTTCTCTAGAATCTCGGTAACTTTTTTCTGACGTTTACTATCATCGTTTGGCTTATAGAAGCGTACGAGGTTGTTTAACCAAGGTGTCATGTATTCGAGACAGAGATGTTTTAATTCAATCGTCGAAACGCGAAAACCTTGGATGCACTCTTCGAGAAATTCGAGAGTTAGGTGTGGATCATTCGCTGCAAGTGTTTCGCTCAAGTGCTTGATGAAAATGGTGTTGTTCGAGGGGATACACAAGCCCGACGTCTCGAGAAGCTGGCCCTCAATGTTGAGATGAAAGGTCGCTGTTAAGGCGCAAAGTTGGTTGTAGGCCGCTGTGCGAAGATTGGGATCCGAACTGCCCAAGTTTAAAAGTGCCATATTAAGAAGAGTACCGGGAACATCCTTAGGTCGGATCTTAGGGTGTACTGACATCGAGTCAGGCTGTGAGAGTTCCCATCTATGCAGAATTAAGAGCGTTATTAGTTTTAATTGCATCGTCATTTTTACTATTCATAAATTAAATAAAGAGAACTCACCTGCTGCGAATATGAATAATTGATTGAACGATACTATCACAGTCATTGTGTATAAAAGAAAGTGGGCCAGCCTCATTTGAAATAGTAAGCGTAAATTGATTATCATCGACGAGACACACTTCTTCGATCTCGGAGGCATAATAAACGTCATTTAGCAGTACCGAGTGCGATAGAACTTTACACTTTTCGGCAGAAGTGATCTGAATCGCGGTGAGTCCAACTTTTATGGAGACCTTCGTGTCCTTGTGAGATAGCTTTAGCGCGCTTGTAAAAACCTTGAGATCCTCATCAAGCGACAGGGTGGCACCCGGTAGCTTTTGTTGCTCGACGTCGATCAAGTCGTTAAGCTTACCGGGACTATCGATAAACACCACTTTGCGATTTCCCTTGAGCGGTGCGAGTATACGGTCATGATATTTGGTGTACTCGCGAACCCAGCTATTGCAGTTGTAGATGTAGGCTGCGTGGATGTTGTCGTAAGCAACCTCTGGCAGAACGTAGAACCACTTTTGCAAAAATTCCGTACGGAAGCGGTTGTCCGAACACGTGTGCGTAAAGTCGATGACAAGCTCAAATGGCGAGTGGCAAAACGGTTTGAGAGTCAAGATCACATGGTAAATAAGAAGATCACCGTTTGTTTCGCCAATTCTGAAAAAAAAATGTTAATTTATACATTTATATCTTTTTTTTCAATATCAATCATTTTTCCTTAAAACATCTTTAGTTGAGTGTAAGAAAAAATGTTGAAACTTACTTGTATCTTCTAGCAATATAATAGAAAACTGGATAGCCTTGCTTGCTTGTTCCAGCTTGATAAAAAATGTTGAGATTTTTTATACTTTTAAACTCTTCTTTTTCGTGCATATTATGCTTCACCATGATTTCTTCAAAATTTGTGGATGACATATCGATACTAGACCATCTCGCGTAAGAAGATGAAAACAGTAAACTGCAAAAATACGACTCATTAAAAACGCATATTTCAAGTAAAAAATTCAAACACAAGAAATAAACAGAAAATAGAAACAATTTGAATACAACAGAAATTATATTTTCAATATAAAATAATGATAAACATAAATGTCTGATACATTAAATATTACATAACATACATTTCCCAAAAAATGTATTTTAAATGTCACAAAGACTCAGCATTACATTTAGTAAAATAACAGGCGCTTATTTGATCTTCAAGTTTCTCAATATACGTTGGATATAAAAACATTTTTCAATACACTATCGGTACAAGGCTAAAATATTTATGTTATAATATATGTTATGAAATAACAAAAATAAAAGACAAACAATGAACAATCATAAAGGAGTTCACTTTAAAAACCTGCTCTTATTAAAAAAAAAATACATTAATGTTCATTAACATTAAAATCTTTTTTATTTCTATAAATATGAGTAAAAATCTTAATCATATATTTTCATACGTTTCTTAAACAAATCTTATAATTTATTACTTAATTTAAGACGAGAACTATTAATTTTATATTTAAGTTTTCGTGAATGATTTTTAAATCATCCGAAATTGAAAGCTTTTAAACCATTGTATGGATATATAAACGCCAACATAGTCAATTAATTTGAGATGAGACAAACTCTGAAACTGAGCTCCTTGTATAATTGTAAAGTATAATTTTTCATGATTAGAGCGCTCCATCCCCCACAGGAGAAAATGCCTTCTTCTTACTGTGAATCAACAGGTTTGTGCTCGGGCGGACCAAGATAAGCCAATAAAGTGGCCATCTTATCGAAGGGTCTTCTGCCTACAGCCTTATGATCACGGCTGCTGCTAAGATAGTCTCCAATTCTCTCCTGGTGATTCCATAATAATCGGTGCAACGCTAGTACATTGGCGTCTGAAACGAAAGACATAGGATGGCTGGCCTGGTCAACTGTTTCGCAGTCTGATGCTATCTGTATGAAAAATCTTCTGGCTATTTCAAAATGTACACGGAGAAAATCATTAAAAGGAAGCATATGTTGTTCCTTGCTAAATTCTACATGATTTGCAATATTCTGTAAGATTTTCGACATGAGCATCAAGCCTCTTTTCACTTGGGGAGGCACAGGCTTGTTAACGATTCCCATTTCTTGAGGCGAGACAATGGCTGGGTTGATGAAACGCAAGAAGATGACGGTTCCGACCGCACCAATGTTATTTTGAGGACACTGAGGAAAACGCTTACTCAGTACTTGATACAGGCAGTGACACATGGAACGCAGTTGAGGTGGAAATCTGTAAAGAATAATGAAGAAATCATAAATATATAAGTGATAAACTATGCAAATATTAATAACTTACCTCTCAGCAGAAGATACGATTGCATCAAAAACTCTTTGGGTTAGAGCAATCAAATTTCTGCCATTCTGTTCAATATTCTCGTTTGCATCTATTCTCGCGCTATCAACTTCAAAGCTAGTAGCTGGATCACTTATTAAAGGTGTTATTAGTGGCTCTAACAAACTTTGCAAATAACTGGCACCATAGATTTTGAAACAAAAAGCCATGATTTTGCTGCCAAGACTGTTGCCACGGAACAATGTCTGCATGCAATCGGAAACTTCAACTTCGCGATAAAACATATTCCATAGCAGAGGTGACAGCAGATGCTTAGCGTCGAAGAGAGTAACAAAGACGCGCGCTAGTTCATCCATTTGGTTAGTTGTAACTACGTTTGCCAAGGCCATGGCAATGGGCAACTCGCCTTTATCACTAATCATCGTAACGAGTTGAACAAGTTGCTCAAAACGATCAGCAAGAACAGTTTCAGCGAGGGTGTCAAACTCAGTGCCTTGCTGGAGTATCTTTGTTAGAACTTCCATAAATGCTGCTCTTGTTTGTAGGTCTCTGTTATATCCAAGATCTACAATTAAATACAAAATCAGTACCAATAATTTTAAGTGATTCTTTGTACATTTAATACTACTTTTTTAACTAAAAATTATTTTACAAGTTGGTAAGTACACTCTCTAATATAAGTATAATATTTATAAAGTGATTACATACAAAATTCAAGAAGTTATTTTAAAATGATAAATTGTTATCGTTTGTTTTTTTAATTTGAATTGTATTTACCTAATGAGTGCATAAGCCCACTATCAATATTAGCGCTTAGTAAATTGCTCATGGCTTGAATGGTAGCATTTCTCAGAGTAGAGACTTTGCCAGATGTTAAACGTTGCCTTGAAACAACTTCCTTTTCCTCAGCGACAGCATCGTTACATTCATTGAGCAAATTCATAAAGAGCGTAAAATATTTAAGGAAGAGCTGAGACTTGGCCTCCATTAAATCGCCTCGATCAGATTCTTCCGGTTGTAAGGGCAAACCACGTAGTAAAGCTCCAACTGCCTCCATAGAAGCTTGATCCAGTTCCCTTAAATACAAATGATGTATGACGATGTATTTGCAGTAATGTTGAAGTTCCACAATAATATTTTTTTATAGTTATATTAAAGAATAAATATACAAGTGAAATAGAACAGCTGTTTTAATACTTCAATACAAAATACACAAAAACATTTTCAAGAAAAATCTTATTACCTTGTTAGGATTCCAACATCTGTAGTTCCAGGAGCCGCAATAGGATGTGCTGTTCCCATTACCCAGTCAGTTAGATATTCGACAAGTTTATTTCGAAATTTCATTTCTTGCCTAAATGCTAAATCATCTCGGCGTTTCATCATTACTTCTACCAACTGACATAATTTGGTTTTTATGTGCATGGAATGTACACTCATATCAAGATGACGCACATATCGTACAATAGCTAATGTCATGCCTTCGATACTTGTGACGCCTAAGTACTCAGAGGGTTGATCGGTTTTAGAATCTAGAACGTTTTTCATAATAAAAATAATGTGTTCAATGAATTGCGTGTTGGATTCTGCAACCAAAACATGACCCTGCTGATCAAAAAACTTGTCGACAATGCTCTTTATTTGATCAAATAATATCGGGTATAACGCAGGGCTCATTTCATGACCAACGAGTTCCTTTACATGTTTTTGTATCTATAAAATGAACATATTATGTAGCATTCTACGATTAATTATTTCTGTAATAGTATTCTAGAATTGAAATTTTCTTTTACCTGTGGTCCAAATTTCTCGTTGTTACAGATAAGTAAGCGTAATAAATTATACACGAACTGCGTAACAGGACAATATTGGACTTCTTGACTCGAACAACTTGATAAGCAAGATATATTGTCGGCTTGTGCGTGTTGCTGCTGTTTTGTCGAGCCTTTTTTCGGCTCTGGATTTGTAGGCAGGCCTAAGAGAGGTCTGCTAGGTGACCTTCGTTGAAGGCAAACACCTCCAAGAGCGCAAAGGAAGCCTGTCATGTTGGCCCATTCATTAATTTGATCCTCAAGTTCGTGTTCTGAGTTTTGATGCGAAGCCCGACGTTTTCCTGCACTTCGATGAAACGATTCAACCTGTCCGTCCTCAGCCTTCGACTTGGGATAGTTTGTCAGCTGACGGCAAGTTTGATCCCAGTTACGAAATGTTTCTTCCCACGCCTAAAAAAAATCCATCAGTCAAGTTTTCACAGTCAGATATTTCGTGATAAATTCAACAACGATACTATTTTATGTATTTAGTCTGTTACGTGTGAGCCTATCTCGTGGGCTTTACAAGTCTAATTTTAATAAAATGTTACTTACTGGTTGAACGCCATTGATGCAGTGTTCTATCTTCCGCAAAAGGGCCATTATTCGTTTTTGTAAGGCTGCGCGACCTAAAGATGCAAAAACTAGTTATAAATAGATTTACAATTAAATATGATTTACAGCTACTGAAATATAAAAACAAAAACAAACACAGAGAACAGGATTCCATGTAGAGCTGGGTAATGCTAACAATACATAAATATTTTTAAATGTGTTTTTTTTTTAAGACGAGTCAATGAGTTATTTATAATCTAAAACCTCTATAATCTACTTTGTTAATGATACGTTTAAAATAAAATTTATTAACGAATTCGCGAATGTTGCTTTGAAAACTCAATGTCGTTTTTATTGGTAGAAATTGAACATTTGTATTATCTAAATTACATAAAAAAAAGTAAGTATTTTACAAGTGATGAATTGTTCACAGCAGCTAAACTCTCCCAGCTCTACTATATCACATATTTCCTAATTGCAACAAACTCACCGTGATTATTCTCATGATAACAAATCCTACTCTCTCCGCTGGCTGTTGTAAAATAGAATCTTCAGACTTGCATCTCTTTTAGAGGATGTTAAGTAAGGTATCAAGAAGTAAAAAGATTTGACTCTTAGACGCAACTCACCAGTGGTTAAAACCGTAGAAGCTTGTGCTAGTTCGACGTACAAGTGATAATTCGGCAATAAACATGTGACAGCCACCTCGTCACTGCCGCAACGTATTTCAGCCTCTTCACATAGTAGCGAGAAACAGGACATGGCGACTAAAACTGCCTCCATATCGATGCTCCATAGGTACATAAAGAAGACGACCTAAAATTTTATAAATATTGTTAACAAATTAAAGATTAAATAAACTTAAGAATTTTAATAGTAATCTACAACGAACTTCGAGTTTAATGTGTGCTTGTTTGCAAATGGCAATCTGGCTACCAACGTTGGCGTAGTCTTTGTTCTGCGAAAGGAAGACATTTCTACATATGAGTATCTCACGCAGCCATTTTAGAATATCCGTGTAGTTGACGATTTGGTGCTGGATAAGTTTTTGCGATATGGAGAAAAGAACCTGCGAGCTGACGTCCCAAAACGTATTAATAGGCGCTTCTGGATTCCACGCTTTAATTTTATCAGGGTGATGGAGTACCAAAAGAGCTTCCATAGCCTCGTGCGCAATGTCTGGCATGGTCAGTTGATGTACTAAAGAAACCAAACCGTTGATTAATTCCAACGTGGAACTTTGGATTTCATGGCCTGCTTTTCCTTGATTCTATAGAAGTAAATAATAAGTTAAAACTTGAATTTGATGCAAACGAATTTTATATTTGTCGAAACATGTAAACGAGAATTTTACATACATTTAACATAAGCATCGGATCAGCATGTATTAGTCGGACCATATAAAGTAAAAGATTTCTATAACTCGCAAGCTCTTCTCCTCGGTCCTTAAATTTATTCTGCTCCTTGCCCTTTAACGTTAGGCTTTGTATCATACGTAATGGAGTGTGGGATATGTAGCTTTGGGTGACCTTGTTTAACGTATCCGTAAACATATTTCGAAGTTCGACGCTTCGCGAGTAGACGAGGTCAATTTGTGGCCACCATGGCAGTCTGGGCTGAGTGACTATTCTGAAAAAAGTCAAACGGGCCTTGTTGTAGATAAGCAGATTTGGCGTTCTCTTTGTGCCTGACTGCACAATGAAAAAAATATCTGAACAAGAAGTAAAAATGAATGTAATACGAAAACGAACCTGTACAAAGAGCTGATGAGAACAAACTGATAGGTGGAGGCTGAGTTTAAATTTAGACAGACTTTGAAGATTTCGTTACTGTGAGGTTTGATGCGAAAGCAGCTGACGAAACAGTCAATCATGAGGTCCATGTCCATGCTCTGGCCTCTGGAAAAAGGTTTGTTGGGGTTGAAGAGTAGCGCTATCAGGTCGCTCATGACGTGCTGCACGAGGGTGAATATGACGTTGTTAGGATCGAGATTGCTGACGTAGGTCGAGGCCTTGCAGAGCTTGACGCAGGTGACGGCCGCCGCCTCGACGAACTGGCGATTAGAGCCCCCGTGCATCACCAAGCCCTTCTTCACGCTGTCGATGAAGGACTTTTTCTTCTTGTGCTCGGGCGAGCATGGCGCCCCGCTGTCTGCATTCACAATTTCTTCCAGGACCTTTGGCGAGAGGATCAGCAGCATTATCTGCAGCGGCCAGACTGCTGCGGCGCGGCCCTTCTTGTTCTCCGCGAACGAGTCGAGGATATCGAAGAGCTCGCCGCACGCCTTCACCAGCTCATCGTTCGGCTTCTTTTGGATATCGGCGAACTCCTGGGGATACGTGTCCATCCAATTCCATACGGCTTTCTCCAGCGAGGCCATCAGCACAAAGTGCGCCGACTTCTTCAGCTGGCGAAATTTCTGGACAGTTTCTGTAAAATTCAACATCCGGCTTTACATCTCATTTCTCCGCTCAATATTCGCTTTACAATGAGATCTTTGCATGACGGGTGAATGATAAAAATAGTAATGACCTGTTAACAGTTTAGTGAGCCTCTCCACATCGACATTAATATGCTGGATAAGCTCTATATCGCTGTAATCCGGGTTCTCCTCGATGCAAACTGAGAGCTCCTGGAGTCGAGCGGATATGCGATTGAAGACGGCGTTGAAGAAATTTAAACTGAGAGCGAAAAGGACCTTGCTTGCTAAGTTTTTTAGATGAGCGTTTTGCGGGCTGTCGTTCGGTATATCTAGAAGAAACCAATGATTATCAAACAACCAGAGCAGCAGCAGCAACAACTACAGCAACAACAGCAGCAGCAACAACAACAGAAAATAACAACAACAACAACAACTACGACAACAGCGAGACAAAAGAGGGAGCAACTGAAAGAACCGATTCGAAGCTCGTATAGGGACAATGAAATGAGCGTGACATGCTGTGAGCTAAAAGATTCACCCACCGATGAACTGGCAGATCTCGCGCAGCAGAAGTTTGACGTTCATGGCTTCGTCGTACTTGGTCGTGTCCTTGGGCTGATTGGCAAGGCAGCGCTCGAGGGTGTCGAGGACGATGATGATGGACTCGTAGCAGTGCCGGTCCTGATCGCTAGAGTGAAAGGAGCGCTGCCCGCTTACGCCTACCGGCACCAGCTCGTTCACGTGCTTCAGAATGTTCGTCAGGCCGGATATCACCAGGGAGAAGCGATAGCGCGATATCTGGATCAGGCACTTCTTGTTCTTCTCCTCGTTCAGCCGGGAGTGCGTCGTCTGAGGCCCGGCTCGGCATGGTAGCTGCACCAAACATAAGTTAAATTATGAGCATTACATGTTAATCTAAAAGTAAAACTATAACTGATGATCAATGCCTTTTTATTGCGCTTTAATCGTATAGATCAAACAATAATACAGTTCTCACGCTTCAATTTCATGCGGCATTGGCAAAGCAGGTATTCGCTATTTCTAATAACGACATTTTTTCCTGACCACATAAATTCCAACAATTTGTAAAACCTTTTTAAATCATAAAATAGCGTCACTGTACAAATCGAGGATTTGCTCAGTTTCATCCTTACAATGGTTTTATCCGAAATACATCAAAAGAAATCATTTTTTGATAATAGTCAGATGTTATCTTATTAAGCGTAACAACTTGCCGTGCAGTCACGCACAGGTATATTTACTGTATGTAATAAACTTTACTGGTGCAGACATAGATTATAATTAAAAACATTCTACCTGTATTATAACTAAAACGAAATATTTATGAAAGTAAAATAAAAAGGCATTTACCACCTGACAGTATTTTATTATAAATTTGTTATAGTGTGAATTCGTGAAATAATTAAATCAAAATATTACATACACATATATTTAAATTCAAGCAATCGAATAATAAAATAAGAATATAATGTCAATTCCGTGTTAAATATTGTAAATGAAGACTCGTCATCAAAAGGAAAATCGATACACTATAACGTGACCTGAATAAGGACGACGATGAAAACGAGGGCGCATTCATAAATCGTTAATTAAATATATTATACACGTTCGTATTATAATATTTTAAAAACATAACGCGGAATACAATTTCTTTGAAAAATCATTGATCGAATTTCTACACCTGCTCAGCGACCCAGTTATTTTAGCTTTCTACATCATGTATTATGAGTATAAATATACATCAATGCGGAACACATCGAATGGCTTTAGATTAAAAATTTCAGAGCATCGTATCTTTTTTCACAAGTATAGATACATAATGTTAAAAATATAGTCCAACCTTGAGCTATAGGCATTACAGGTCTATTAAGATAAATCCCAGATAAATGATCATCGATCCGCGGTTCCGTAAAATATTTGCGCTCGAAAAGTAAGGATCCTCGGGGCGAACGAAGACGAGGACCTTGTCCGTGAACTCGATCGCTCTCTTGCGCGCTCTGATGCTGCTGCTCTCGGCTCTTTTTATCAATCGAGCGCGCCAGTTCTCTATGAAACGGCCGGCCCCAGTCATCGCCCGCGCTCGCCTCGCCCGAGCCCGTCATCCTCATTCATGCAGCACGGCGACGCGCGCCTGCGCGACTTTATCTGGAGCGCGCCGATTCCACCCGACGAGAGGGTGCGGACCGAGAGAGGGTAGGACATTGCTTGCGCTTGTACGGAGCATGACCTGCCAATTTTTATTGTAAAAATATTTTTAACCTACTTTAATCCTCTCTCTCTCTCTCTCTTTCTCTCTCTCTCTCTCTCTCTCTCTCTCTCTCTCTCTCTCTCTCTCTCTCCTTAATGTCTTACAGATTCAACGCGAATTAAAGGCTACTTACTTCATGATCTCGCAATGCATACATTTCATTATAATTTTTGCATAAAGCTCTCGTTTGTCGCGAATATATGAAATATTGACGGTAAATAAATAACCCAAGCTTCACTATTACGTCGATCAATAGGGTATTGAAATGTGTATATGAAACAAAACTTCCGTTGGCGAACTTTGTTGACCTACATTTCCAGAAGTGAGCAACCAGTTGAATATTTGTTGCATAATAGAGAAGAAAAAAATTGTCAGTTGTTGTTGAAAATAGTTGAAAATAATAGGACGAACATTAGGGCTGCACGGATAAAAAGTTATAGAAAATAATTTGAAGAATATGCGGGGCGCGCGCGCTGTAGCCACGCAGCGCTGGAAGGCTGTTTGCGCGCGTTGCGGGGGAGGATCGGGCAAAATGGGTCAATGGAGGAAAGCCCTCGGCCGGCCCGTCGGCGCGTGCGCGAGCGCGGTCGCCGCGCCTGCATGTCGAGCGCGAAAAGGGGATGCAGGGGTTGGGCGAAGGTCAAGTGAGCTCTTTATATGAATGAATGCGCGGCCCGGGAAGAGAGAGAGAGACCCCAATAACGTCCTTCCCTGCGCCTCTCTCTCTCTGCTGTTGTTGCTATCGCGGATGCACTATTCCCTTGTGCTGCGCTACTGCTTTTTTTTTACTTTCGCGCGCTTTTCGCTTTAATATTTTTATTATGCTCTAGTTTTTATTTTTTTCTTTGTTTTAGCTTTTTTTCGAACTAATTTCCGAATATTCCATTTTTTTATACATGTATGTAGACTTTACGTATAACTTATGTTTTTGCAAGTCGATGGCTGCTGGTAATTTATAATTATGTATAGCAATTAGTTTTGTATGGATTTCTATTTTATTGTTTATCATGGTTCAAAAGATACTCTTATTTATTAGATACAATTTTTTACTTTGTTTTTAATCTATTTTTTATTTTTTTCAGAAATAAAAAACAATTTCATCTTGTCAAAATTGTCAAAATATGTAAGGAAAAATTTGATACCTATCATGTTGCAATTATTATTAAAACTACTCAATATTTCAAATAACCCAATTCAAGCCTATAAGAATTTTTCACTTTTATCATCTTTTCTTCTATTTTATATCAATGCATCGCCTGAAACAGCCTCGACAAACGCGTTAGAGCTAAAAGGTGACTCGACGGGATATTAAGTAAGCAGCCCTGGGAGTTTTTCTTCAACTAGGAGAAAGATCGTCATCTTAAAAGAAAAATGAAGGAAATTTTTTGACGTGGCGCGGTTCACATGATAACAAACGATAAGCACAGGCCAAGAGTGAGAGGCCGAGGGTGGGTGGGTGGGTGTGTGTGTGTGTGTGTGTGTGTGTGTGTGTGTGTGTGTGTGTGTGTGTGTGTGTGTGTGTGTGTGTGTGTGTGTGTGTGTGTGTGTGTATAACGAACTATTAGTGCAGCGGTAGTAAATTTTTATAAAGTGCCTGAGAAAAGTACCAAAACTATGGAGTTAAGATGTTTACCAATATTAATATTAAGAAATACTCGCCTTTAACAATTTTCTAAGTTCTTCATTTAGAACTGAGTGAAACTTTTTACAGTTCGAAAATGTCTACTGTTTGTCTTATTATATTTTTATAATCATGCAAATCTATGTGCAACTTAATCCTTAACTTTATTTTTTATTTATATTATATCTAAAAAAATCTGAAAAATACAGTATTTACGACATGAATTTGGACAAAAGTAATTAAATTTAATTTTAGGATAATTACACGTATCGTAGTTTTGTATAATAATAATAATAATAAGTAAATTATATGATATGAAATAAAAGAATATATAATACTCATGCAAAAAACAGGATTAGTCTATTCAGTTTAATGAACAATTATTATTAACATACTCTAAAGATTATGATTGATAAATTTTTATAATTTTTTTTAGGTTGAACAAATAATACCCCGATAGATATTATTAATAAAAAATATATGAGCAAGTCTACAGAAATCATCAAACTGGGTATAAAAAATAAATAAAATTTTTTTGTAGGGCACTTATAAGTACCAGACCAATTTTTTTTTCTAATTCTCTGGACCATTGATTTGAATATCAAAAAAAGTCGTAAAGATCAAAAAGAATCGTGAATCTGGAGGCAAGCTTTATTGCGAACAATAACTTTATTTCGAAAAAATTCTTAAAAATAACCTTCCTTAAAACATAAATCGTTTTGCCATGAAGAGTCGCACATACATTTCAAGAAAAAAAAAAAAATCAAACTAGAGAATGCGAGCTTTCATTTGCTTTTTACATTTTGGATGAAAAATGTTGATTTCTTTAAAAGTTACATGAGTTCAAAGATGCGAGTATAAAATACATTATTTTTTGAAAATACATCAAAAATTGGCAAAAACCGTGATTCCTTTGCATTTTCATAGTATTTTGTGTATTTGTCGCTCATCTTTGAACTCATGTAACTTTTGGAGGAATCAACATTTTTTCATCCGGTAAAAAGCAAATGAAAGTTCGCATGCTCTAGTTTTATTTTCTGTTTCTGAAATTTATGAGCGACTCTCCCTGACAAAATGATTTATGTTTTCTAGGAAGTCATTTTTGAGCATTTTTTAGAAATAAAGTTATTATCCGAAAACCTTGCCACCCAATTAACCATGTACCCGATTTTTGGTACAAAATGGACCAAAAACCGGGTCTGGTAGGTGGGCTCCTCAAAATAAATTTTTTTTTTATCCAGTTGTTTGATGATTTCTATAAAATTGCTATAGTATAGGTGTTTTATAGTCTCACTAAAATATTTTTTTGTACCGATAAATGAAATGAATAAACAATATTTTATAATAATTCACAGGCGTCGAGTAATCTTAGTACCAAGGCGAAATATTATTTAATAAAGTAAAGTTAATAAAATTATGTACCTATCATACTGAATGTAATATTTGAAAATATTTTATACAGATAATGTTTTACCTTTTTACAAGGAAAAATTTCTTAAAAATTATACAATAATTATTTGTAGCAGAAAATACAAAAAACTATTTGCACAGGATTCTTTAGAACGATTTTGAAATTTAAAAAATGAAACGATTAATCGATAAAAATCGTATTTACGGCATTTTCATTGAAAATCAATATTTAAACTTTACTATTGAAAGTAAAACCCGATACTGACAAACAATGCCAAAGGATATTTTTTTAATATCTAATAATTTCCGGGGATCTAAAACCAGCACCGTTGGAATAAAATGTGAAAGAGAAGAATGTATAAAAGCGAAACCCGCCCTTTCCTCAATTTTTCGAGCGCGAAAAGAATTTTTCAAGAAAAGTTAATAAAAGTTCGTTAGCATGCAGAAGTTTTCGTGAAAAGTATGAAAAATTCCCTATCTCGGCTACGGGTTGGCGCTGGGGCAGCGTCAGCCGAGAGCGGTGAATGAATAGAGCCGCTGGCCCGATGCATTCACAAACAGCGGAACTTTGAACTTTCCGAAAAGCGAGCGCAGCCCACTTGCCTCGGGCGTCGGTAGCCGTGATACGGTAAGTATATGAGCATCTGCGCGCACACGCACCTCGCGAGGTAAGTACGTCCTCTCCTCGACGGGGCGATCGCTCGCTCGCGCTTCAGGAAAACGGAAAAAGCGCGTACCGAGCAGTGTAGTTGTATAGCTACGGCTCGAGAATCGACGGTCCATGGAAATAAAAACAAACAAACGCGGTGGGGCCGAGCGGCGAGGGCGGAACTAGCACCGCGCGCTTGTGTGTGTGTGTGTGCTGGATATATGTATTATATGTACGCGTACCTGGTCCTCGAATCTGGCGATCAGCGAATTGGCCCACTCGCTGGGCTTCTGAGTGCCCATCGCCGCCGAGCCCGCGGCTGTAGTCCTCCGGCGCCGTGTTCCTCCTCGGCGCTCTACGTCGACGCTGTGTCGCGGCTGCTGCTGCTAGCGCGCGTGGGGCGGGACTCTCTTGCTTTCTCTCGCGCTCGCTCTCTCCCTCTCTCTCTCTCTCCGGCGCGCGCGCGCGCGCGAAAGAGGATCCGTGTGTGTGCGCGCGACGTCCTTGGAGGCGGGGTTAGGCAGGCCCGAGCGGCTTCTTGCCGCCGGATGGTGGCCTCGTCGTGCTACAGCTCGTCGCGCATCTCGAGCCCGTCCTCATCGTTGTCGGTGGTGGCAGCGCCCAGCGGAACTCCTCACTTGCTTCTCGTCGACGACGCCGCTAGCTCGGGCGCCCGCGACTCACAGGAACTTTTCGGAGCTGCTGCTGCTTCTTGCGGATGCGCGCGACCGAGCGCACAATCGTGCTGCTCTCACTCTGTGTGGGAGAGGCACGGGAGTGAGCGAGGGAGAAAGAGCGATCCTCCTCTCTCTACTCGCGCGCCTCTTTCTTTCTTGTCTTTTCCGTCTTTCTCTCGCCCGTGGTACCGCGCGAGCCTGCTGAAAAGAGACGGAACGAGTTAGCGGAGAAAGAGGGCTGATGCTGCTGCTGCTGCTGCTTTATGACGCTCCGACACTGCACGCGCGCACCCGCGCGTCTCAATGGGAGCTAGATCTATGAATGCACGCGCTCTGCACCTCTCTCTCTCTCTCTCTCTCCCCTTCTCTCGAGACGCGGCTCTGCTGTGTCATGAGCTTCGGCCGATCATTACGTTTTTTAGGCTTTTTCTAGAGTCTCAACGAATATCGTGCCCTTGATGCTTTTCGGAGCGCAGCAAGCTTCTGCTCCGAAATCTTATGGGCTAGCTGCACTTGCTTTAAAACGACTCTTCATATTTACAACAGTCATCTAGGTATCTGGTAATAATAACTGTGTGACTGACGAAGAGAAAATTAATTTCTATAAAAATAAAGATCGTCTATGAGGAAAATAAAAATAATTTATAGGCAAACTAAAAAAAAATGAAAAAAATTATCTTTGTGACTGTTTAAGTAAAATTGAAATAATTAGACGAGTAATGTTATTTCTTTGATTAAACGAAATAGATCTGTGTTATGGATACTGAATATTTCTAGGTCAAAGACAAAGTACAAAATCGCTTTGAAAAGTTGCAACCAAGTGGAGCCTTAGCAAGTGTTGGCATTTAACGGCACACTTATATCATTACACGGCATCGCGCGTTTGAGGTTAGAAAGAGTCTCGAAGAGGTGCAGCAGCAACAAGATCGAGCGAACGACTCCGATACAACAACAACAGATCGTCGGGATCACGCTCAAGGCAAAAAGGTGTATCAGAGTGGCTCTGCTCCTCTACTTATCGCGCTCCCCCTCTCTACCTGTGCGTGCACGAAATATGTGCCACTGTTCTCTCCCTGCCAGGATGCAATGTGTGCGACAGCCGCACTCTTCCGCGTAGCAGACGGTGAATGGGTGTGCCGCGTGCGAAGGAGGTTGGGAAGGACGACGCTATTCCTCGCGCTGGGCTCTCTGCAGCGGAGCCGCGACGAGGACGGGAACTCGCGCGCGCACACCACGGCTACGACTGATCAGAACGCCGCCATTTACGAACGTCGACTGACTTCGCCGTCGCGCGGATCTGTGAAAGAAAGTTAGACGAAGACTGAGCGGGCGAGTGAGCGAGCGAGAGAGAGAGAGAGAGAGAGAGAGAGAGAGAGAGAGAGAGAGAGAGAGAGAGAGAGAGAGAGAGAGAGAGAGAGAGAGAGAGAGAGAGAGAGAGCGAGTGGTTAATGAAAAGAGCGACCCGCGGTGAGCTCTCGAGTGGGAAGATGGGAGGTCCGGTGCGAAGCAAAGGAGATGTGTCAACGGGGTGAGTGAGAGCCGAGAAAAGAAAGGATGAAAGATAGGGGATAGAAAAGGGCGACTTTATGGCTAGGTGTAAGAAGAAAGCAAAAGAAAGTGCTATAGAGCGGTGCTATAGTATGGGCAAGGGAAGCGCATGCGCTCCCGCGAGCCGCGCCATTCATAAATAGCTTGGTCGAGCTCTGAATTATTGTCGGTCGATATGACCTTTTTGCACGCTCTTTCCGTCTCTTTCTATAGCCCGCCTTCAATATATACCGCAGTTGCTGCGCCTACACATGGATTTTCGTAGTAGCTCTTTTTCGCTCTCATTCCAGCCCTTTTTAGGCCTCCGTGATGTCAAGCTCCCTCCTCGTCGCCGCTTGCCTTCTCCGTCATCGTCGTCGTCATTCAAACGCGCGGCTAACTCGAGTGCGCGTTCTATTTGTGCGGGGGAGAGGGGGCCGACTCTACATGCACATACCAGCTATACATACATACAGCCACTTTTTCGTACACAGCTGTTGCACGCGTGAAACTGTCCTTCGTCTTTGTTGATTCCTTAGATTTGGTTAATGGAGCAGCAGCGGCGGCGGTGATGGTGGGGAGCGCTTGATGACTGACTTTTTATTTTTCATTGATTTTACGCCACTCGAAGCATTTCATTCATCGCAATATCTTCCACGCGTTGCTGTTATATCAATCGGAAATCAGCTTGATAAGCTGATAGATATCTTTATATTATCGTTATTTTCGTGATGTTACATTATCCAAGACTTACTTATTTGAATTGTTGTGCCAATAGCCTTTACATTACACAAACTCGTTTTCATAAATTTGTATAAACATAAAAAATTCATAATTATTTTTTATTTAACTAATACATTTTGAGGGAGAATGATTAATTATCCGATAATTATACACGATTATGTTGTGGTAATAAATAAAATACGTCGTATGCCATGAAAATATTTTAATAATCATTAATCAATGTAAATTAGAATTAACAACAAATCTCTTTTTGTAACAGGTGTTTTATATCATTATCACAATCCATATTTCGCATCAAACAGTTCACTACACGCTAAGTAATAAAAATATACCCTTTAGTTATATAGAAAATCTTAAAAAATATTCATTTGACTATATTTTAAAATAAGCAATAGCAAAAATATCTTACAATAAATAGAAAGACATGACACAAGTGAGATTTCAACAACTACATATACACCAACGATATAATTTCAAAATGAATAAATATATAAAAGGATAATCAATTTAGAATGTACACTATATACTAGCTTATGCAATCCATTTAAGATAACTTCTTTTGTCTCTGGTATATTGCAAGATATTATTATAGATCAAAAACCTATAAGACTAGACTAGTGAAATTTCGTTTTAAATTCAATATCAAAATAAAATATATTTTTAAATTAAAACTACACGCGAATGTTCAATTATTTTTCGATTTCCTATCAGTTATAACATATCACAATAACATGGGTAAAATAAATTCTATTATTCTCCTAAACGTAATAACAAACTTCTATAACAATATATGCCTCAGAAATCGAGTAAGTAAATATCTTCGCTCTCAATCATTTTGTAAACTTTTTCTCTAATTCAGCTATTGTTGCTTCAAAGACGTCGTTGTCTCGTTGACGATGTTTGTTAATGCACCTTAGGCTCTTTGCATCCAAATCCAATACTCGGACGCTCACTAAAAATGTTTGATCTTTCGAAAGATCGATTCGATGTGTAGAATTAATATTTGCTGGTAATTTCCTGTAAATAAACATGTTCTAATATATCTCAAACAATATATTGATATTATTCTAGAATATCTATTTAAAAGTAATTTTAACAGAGAAATTTGTTAGAACTTTAAAATTTAGTATAATATTTTGAAAAATTCCTCGTTTACAGTCGCAGATCATGAAATAAAGATTTTACGATAGTAAGATAAAGAGGGCGACAGTGACCGCGCAGCCGTTAGTCGGTAAGGAAGGATTTTACTATTTGGAATTTCAATATAAGGTATAGTCGTAAATGTGCAAACTTTTCTTACTTATCCACTTCTTGAAAAGCCATTAATATCGAACAATCTTTCGCCGTACAAAAAAGTAAGTAGTTCCTCAGAATATTTAAACAATCCTGCGGTGTAATATTTTTCCGTAAATTTTCTTTGATGACTTCGTTGCTTATCGACTTCTCTTTTTTATTACTAACTTCACATTTTCTACTCCTGCAAGATACTGAATTAAATTTCAGATCTGACGTTCCATTCTGAATAGAATCCAGTAGTTGCTTTTTTCTTGGAAGTTCTACATCATCATCGCTGTCAATCTGTATATAGACATTACATAGATTATTAGTTGTAATATTATGTTACAAGAACATTTTTATAATATATTGCTTATGTATATTATAAAATTAAATTAAAGCTAATCTCCTAAGGGATGCTCAATTGTGTATAATGCATGTTAAAAACGTAAATATAAAGATTATCAGTATGTTAACCGCGAAACGATAATTTGCATATATAATACAAAGATAATATTAACATCGATAAAGGTATTAATAATTTAAAATTTTAAATCAAATTTTCTCTAACTTTGAATAAGGATTTCATTTGACTTTGTAAAATTTGTACCACGTTTTTACCATGAAATCATTGTTAATCGTTTAATTTATAATGAATTAATTAGACGCGAAAAAGCTAGCTCGATAAAATAATGAGAGAATGAATATAATTATATATCAAAGAAAAGTAAATTTTATTATTATATGTTACTCAAAGTTTGTTTTATAAGAAAGTATTTTTCCTGATATCAATTTTAATGCATTGTAAGGAAATATTTTTGGGGATTAAGTTTAGACGGACTAGAGAAAATATATAAAGAATAACCATTTTAAATTTGTCGATTCACGCCTAAAAAAGGCAGAACACAGAAACAAAGAAAATTTTTTGGCATCGCGAATGGGTTTAACCCGAATTTTCCGAAAAGCCACTATCTGCCTCGTTGCAGAAGAAAAAGAGTGAAATTTGTGGAAAAGGGTAAAGCCGGAACCCAGAAATAGAAGAGAAGTATATAAGGGCAAGAGTCAGCACCTCTCGCTGCACGGAAGCCTCGGTAGCGGCGTCCAGTAGATCCGCGTAAATGAGCTCGTCGGTGAGGAGCGTGGCGAAGTTGGCGTGGATCCAAGCGACGGCGTCGGCGCCGCAGCGGTGCACCCTCTGCATCCGGAGAATCCGCTCGAGGACCGAGCCAACCGGCGGCCCCTCGCCCGAATCCGACAGCAGCTCGCATTCCTGTCGATCAAGCCGGACAGCACTTTACGTTCCTCCGTCTTTCTTTTCCTCATCTCCCTCTGTTTACACGCCACCGACGAGCTTTCCGGCATTGTGGAAATTTTCGCGCTAAAATTGTACGAGCCCCCGCCATCTTGGATTAATGCGGTTACCCAACAATTCCGAAATGCACGAACGCCTCAGCAATTCGGGCTATAGACTCGCGCGTCTACTATTTTTACTATCATTTTCCGATAATTGTAAAATTGTTTATTGCACCGGAACCTGCGCTGGAAAAAATTTAACGAAGGTTGTACTTCACAATAACGTTAAGCATTCGAACCGTTTTTTACCATATGGTGATATAAAAATAACCCAATAGTATGCGAGAACGTCATGTGGAAAGGAAAGCGAATGAGTTAACTGACTGTATGTGCAGTTGACGCGACGAATGTTAAATTAAGGTCATCAGCGAGCTGTACGACCGTTTTTATCTCGTCAGCCATAAGCATACACACTTCAAACTGTACTCGCGATAGTTGAAAAACACAACGGTGCACTCGTTTGCCTCTGAACAAAGTTGCAACTCGATTATTTACTCCGCCTTTCCTGCCTCGCTGATTTACACTCGTGTCTATGACACACAACAACTACAAGTTGACTTACCTCGTTAGCGCGTCGCAGCAGAGTCTTGACTCGCTCGACTCGCTCGGGTTGAAGCCGGGACGGCGGTGCAATGTCCTCGGCAGCGAGTTCCGGGCGTTCGGGTAGCTGGCGCTCGGCAGCGTCGAACGGCCGCGTCAGGGCGCAGCGCACGAGCTCGAGGAAGCCCCCGAGGCCCGAGTTCTCATTGGGCATCCAGCTGGCGAGAACGCGCTGCAACGTTTCCTCCGAG
Organism: Torymus aiolomorphi; assembly: GCA_036365515.1. Lineage (NCBI taxonomy): Eukaryota > Metazoa > Arthropoda > Insecta > Hymenoptera > Torymidae > Torymus > Torymus aiolomorphi. The sequence continues at coordinate 39,659,286 of CM070876.1, read as the reverse complement.
CAGAGCTTGTCGTCGTACGCGATCTCGCCGTCTTTGAAGATCTTGAGGTTGTTCTGGGGAGAGCGCAGCAACGCGTCCAAGGCACGATTCATGCGTACCGCCTGGCCGGAGAAGAGGTCGAAGGGACAGTAGGAGCTTGGCTCGCTCGTGCTCCCTTTTCTCGTCTGGAAAAGTTTGCAGTTTTCATTGAGGGAATTGAACACGAAAGTTGTGTGTAAAAAGTGAATCTTACAAAATATACTTGACACTTTGTAAAAGGCCAGATAATTTTTTCTCCAGTTTCACAAACTTTGTCGAGCAACAGTCACACAGAACATTAAATTTCACGTTATACAATCAGGGATATAACGGTAATTTTCATTGTGAGTATCGAGTTTCCATATGTAAATTTCACCAACAATAAGAGTATTATACTGACCAGACAGTTCACGGTATAATGAATTTTACTTTGAAAGTGTTTTGTGTCATGTGTATGCGTGCATACATATACCCAGCTCGTACGCATACGTCCTGTTTCACGGCTCGCAGATGGCGTGCGGATGTTCTTTGTTGGGGGAGCGTATGGGCGCGCGCAGAAGCGTTTCACCGCTCTTTTTTTTATATAATTTTGCGTCATTTTGAAAAGAAAGTTTCTGAGTGTCTTTTTAACATGATATAACAAATATTTAAACTGTCCTCTTGTCGAGTTACTTGTTGTTATGAAGTTGGAAAGACCCTTGCTCTATATATGTATATTCTTGTATGCAAATTTAAAATATATATAACGTTGAAATATTGATACCTTGCGAACATCGTGGCATAATTTTATGTATGGCAAAGTCTTTTATTTCTTCAGATATTTAAAAGACAAGAGGTTGATTTTTATTATCTGTGACGTCAAACGGGAATTAAACATTTTCTTATTTCATTTAGTTTCACAAACTACTAACTCATTCTTGTTTCTACAGCCAGCCTCTTTTGTTGTACAATTAAATCGATTTGAGTGTATATTAAATATTTACTTCGACCACATTTAAGTAAAAGATGGACTATGTTTCAAAACAATATTCAAATTTATCATGAAGAAAAAAAAATTGAACATCTTGTACATTTAATGGATCACATTAAGAATGTTTCGACTAACCTTGTAAAACTGCGTTAGGCAATAAGGACATTTCTGAAATTGTCTATCAGTCTTGCAAAGGAAGCCCTGTTTCGGTTTGATTTCCACGCAGAAAGTGGGTTTGCTCGAAAATCCGGAGAGGTTTTCTGGTAGAAACGTGTAGTCTGGAAACTTGGTAGCATAAACTCCCACAATATCCTTGTTTCGGCGATTTTCTAAAACAGAAAAATGCAAATAATTTTTATTCGAAACTTGATTTATCAGTATATCGTGCTAGTGGGATATAATTCTTAAATAAATGAAGTTTTTAATAATACACCTATACTACGGAAAAATAACGAGCGTTTTCCCAACTATCGGAACAGGTGTATACAAGTAGTTTTGAATAGTTTTGAAAAAATTAATTATAGTTTGGTAAAAATGACCATACTGTCTCGTAAAACCACAACAGACTGTAAAAACCCAAAAAATTACCACACTTTATAAGAAATTTTACCAGAAATATAGGAAAATTTACTGTATAATATGGTAATTTGTTGGATCTTTACAGTCTGTGGTAGCTTTACGCTCTCAGTGGATGAATGATCGTTGGGTTTTGTCGACTGTTCTCCCGTAAAAATCTCTCGAAAAATCTCGAAATCAAAAGTTGTCTTGTCCAAGCGCGAGTGCAACTCTATAATCTCCATCGGGATGCGTGTCTCGGGCAGAGACGTATTATAGTCGTCACGCACCCAAACACAAGCAGGCGCACAAAGACGCGCAGTCCCTTTAAAGACCCAAGCCCCTCTCGAGCTATCTATAGCTATATAGCAGGCAGCGTTTGGCCCTTGCTCCATTCACTTATCTCCACGCGAGTCGAGGCCTGTGGCGTCGCAGTCGCGGCTCGTCTTCCTCCTCCAAGCATAAATATAACAAGAAAAACAGAGCCGCGCGCGGAGGCGAGCCAAGCTGAGGTTCCCATGGTGAGAACGAGCAGAGGAAGAAGAGACAGAAGGCGAAGACGAGCAAGAAGAAGAAGAAGAAGCCTTAGAGTCGGTGCGCGCAGTAAGGCGAGGCAAAGAGGAGGGAGAGAGAGAGAGAGAGAGAGAGAGAGAGAGAGAGAGAGAGAGAGAGAGAGAGAGAGAGAGAGAGAGAGAGAGAGAGAGAGAGAGGAATTTCGGAGAGCGTTCAGCTGGCGAGGCCCAGCTTGATCCGGTTCGAGGTGAAATCCGCTGGGCCGTGAACGTGGGCGCGCACCTTGTGATGCGTACACTTACACGAGCCTGCGGAGCGCGTGCGGGCTATCCTCGAGAGTCGAAAGGCCAGGTGGAACGCGGATGAGAGGGAGAGAGCCAAGCTACCTTTACGGGCAAACGAAGGGTTCGCTTCCAAAAGGAGAGGCCAAGGTGGTTCTTCCTCCGTCTCCTTTTTTCCCCTTCGCTCACGTGTATACAAACACACACACACATACACGAGCTCCGCAATTTGGCTAGTATAATGAACCGCTCTGCTGTCGTGGCCCCGGGGCACAAGGCTACTGCCGTGGAGCCGAGAGATCTCCCAAACTGATGGATTTTTGAAAATCTCAGGAGGCGCGCGAGGAGCGGAATGGTAAATGTGGTCCGTCATTCCCGAGCTCTCTCTCTCTCTCTCTCTCTCTCTCTCTCTCTCTCTCTCTCCGCGTGTTTACGCCCCGGAGTGCGCAGCCGACGCCACCGCCACGAAAATGAAGAGGATATAGCTGCCCCGCTCTTTGAAGACGCGCCACATGACGACGATTGAAGCACCGGGGAGGGGCAATTTCCTGGCTTCCAATGCGTCTCAAAAGAGCTGGATGATGAAGAAAATTATATACCAAATTCCTCGGATTTCAGTCATAACGATGATTGGCATTTCAAGAAGCAAATTATGGAAAATTGTTGCTGTATATATTTTATTTTTTGTATTTCAAAAAAGTGTTCGCTATGGTGGATGAGCTGCATAATGATTCTGTGTATTTTATTACAAAAAGTTATTACGCTGCACATTAGTCATTAAATTTTCAGTAGAATGAAGAGTATACGACCTTACGTTTGATACTCCAGCTGAAAAAAAAGGATTGCAATATGAGATATCTGCAATCTACTTGCTGCAATCTATACACACACAAACTTCCAAAGTGAAAGTTTTACTTCCAAGATAATAATTTATCTGATGTTTGCTTAATCATATATGCATAGATTTGTGTATAGAGCTAACGAGAATACAGGCAAATACAAAGAAAAATAATAATTATATACACAGCTATGCAATATAATAAAAATAGTTTCTCTATATTAGTCAACGGAAGTTCGGCATATCTGATAACTTGCTTGATGGCACGACGAGCAACAACTGCAACTCTCTCAATGCAGCTCGTAGTAAAAAGCAATCGAATCGAATTGCAGCTTAGTTGCGGCCGAGTAGGGCGCGGCGGGAAAAGAAAAAGAGAGAGAGAGAGCGATTTTAAAAGTGCATTCAGCAGAAACGGGCGCGGGTTTCGCAGGAAGGATATTTACGCGGGGTGCTGAAAAATCGCGCTCTTCCTTTGCACGCTCTCCCACAATATATAAACCTTATATACCTATATACACACAGGCGCTACAAAAGGCTCCATCGACCGGCACAACCTGTGCCTACACACGTCCACCTCGCACTGTACACACGCGCGCTGAAAGAAAGAGAAAGAGGAACGGGATACTCGATCGGGGCCCGCATTGCATGGGGGAGATCGATGTCTCTTCGGTGCAGCTCTCTTTCTCTTCCTGGGTCTGAGAGAGCTGCACAGCAGCGGTCAGGTTGCCTGATTTTCGAGGCTTTCCATGTACGTGTTATGTGTCTGCCGTGTGCGTGTATTGTGTGCTGGTGTGCAAGTGGGACGGGCATGGGAGACGCGCAGCAGACCGAGGCCTATAGGCTCGTAAGTGCGCCTCTGCACACCCCCGGCGCGGCTTTCCGCTCTGCTGCCACCAGAGCGGAGCACTTTTCTTTTTGACCCCGTCTATCGGGCTGCGGAAGCGGGGAATGCCTTTTTTCAATCCTGGCGGCTGGTTCGTTCTGTTTTTTTGTGTTTTTTTTCCTCGTTCTGGTGTAAACTGCTTTTTTTAATACGAGTAAAAGAAAATAGAACCTTTCGGACTGACCATAGCACCTTCAGTTGTCATTACACATTGTTGCATGAGGGTCTATAGTATCTTCCGAGTAACGAAAGCTCTAAAATTTTCTGCATAAATTCGTAGCATGATATAAATTTATTCAAAAGTATAGCATTGAATGTGACTATTTTATATAAATATATCAATTTTTGAAAGAATAAAAGAAGTTTTTTGCAAATAAAAGCATAACCTGGTGTTTGAACTTGGCGAAAAATACAAAATCTGTTAAGATGGTACGAACGCCAAAATTGACTTTAAATATAAATACTTTTTTCAACTACTTTTTCGAATATTATAATATGAGTAATGATGTAATTGGTAAAAAGTGTAAAAAGTAATGAAAAACATCAGTTTAAAGCAAATTCAATTATTGTTAAACAAAATATCGCCATCTAAAAAGAATTAACAAAACAGTCGTCAATTTTGAAGAGCTGATTTTGTTTCATTTGCAATTTTAGAGAAAGGTACCGATATGAAAATTCAAAAATTATCAATACCAGCAGAACTATATCAGATTGCTTATGAGAATTTATAAGTTTTTGATGAATAAATGGACGTACCTTCACCGTGTTTGGTTGAACAATCTGATACCTAGATACGTTCCCCTGAAATTGCAAATGGAACAAAATGAGCCCATCAAAATTGAAGTCAGATGAAAAATAAAACAATTACAGTGTTTTGTAAATTCTTTTTTGATGGCGATATCTTGTTTAACAAAAATTGAATTTAGTTTAAAAATATGTTTTTCATTACTTAAACTACACTTCTCTCCAATTACAACATCACTCATATTATAATATATCAAAAAATATAGTTAAAAAAATGTTTATATTTAACGTCAATTCTGGCGTTCGAACCTCCTTAAGCTCTTCTTATAAGTTCACCACGAAAATTTTCCATGATTTATACGTACAGGCCCATCTTATTTCAATATATATCCACTTATTTCGGTGAATCCACAATACTTTTAACTATAGGCAAGTATCTGTTTTTCAAGTAAGTTATTGCTGCTATTAGCTAATTGCCCTGCGAAGCACAGAAACTAGACTGGATCTAAAATCTTCAATGTAAACTAGAAAACAAGTCCTGTAATCGATACAAGTGTGCAACGCAGAGCCCAGCCTGGAGATGTACAAAACTGTCTAAAAAGGTGCCATTTTGAAAAGTGTACCTTTTTAGACAGTTATTTGTACATCCCCAAGTTGCGTCTTGAGTTGCATACTCATATCGATTACAGGAGTTGTTTTCTAGTTTACATTGAAGATTTTAGATCCAGTTTAGTTTCTGTGCTTCCCAGGGCAAGCTAATAGCAGCAATAAATGATTTGAAAAACAAATACCATTTCTATAGTTATAAAGTGCCTTGCTAAGCTAAGAAAATCCATGATCACGGGAAAAAATGTAAAACATTTGAAATTTTAATTATATTTGGAATGATAATAGGTTCCCGGAAGTTAACAGTTTAACCAAGAATTTGGAGAATTGAATGTAATAGTTTTGTTTGAAAGCAACAAGTAAACTATGTGGCGCCAGTAGATTTCACATCGAAAACGGTGACTTTCGATTGCGCGTGGGTTCCCCCAAACAGCTCAGTATATATAATCAACAGTAAAAAGAGAAAACTTCCGCGACTATACGTATTTCGTACCTACATATACACATACGAAATTGAAACAGCGAAAGAAGAAAAACGACGCCAGCAACAAATGAGGCGCGCACGAAACGTAATTTCGCAAAGGAAGAAGCGGTGGCGCCGGTATTTCTCCCTCTTCGGCCGGGCCGGTCCTCTTATCCGGCAGCATCCAAGAGGAAAAGGCTTCCCTTATCTCTCGCGCACACTTTCCGCGTCGCCATGCTTTTTTTCCAAAGAAGAGGATAGAAAAAAGCCCGCGCGCCCGTCCATTTGCCAGCAGCGCGCCTCTGGAGAGCGATGCATCCTTTCTCTCTGGCACGGCCTGCCCCGTGGCGCATGTACACGTGCAGCTATGTGTAGCGCCGGCGAGATAACGCGCCGGATAAATCGATAAACACGGCGTGTGCGCAGTATCGTGCGCGCGCGCACCATAAGAGAGAAAGAGAGCGCGATTATCGCCCCAGCGCAAAAGGGGGAGAGAGAGAGAGAGAGAGAGGAGCCCTGCCTCGCGTTCTGCACTCTTCTGACCATCGGCCCGTAACGATCGCGCGAGCGAGCCAGCCAGCGCTCTTCCTCTTGCCCTCGCGCGGCGGCTGCAGCAGCAACACGCCAACTTCGTCGCGGGCTTTTCACCCGTGTGCACTGGGATGCATAATTGCAGGCTCGTTATAATCTGCACTTTTTCAATCTCATAAACTCCAACTTCTTGCCAAGGCGCGCCAAAGTCCCGCGGTGATGCATATTTAAATAATCCACACAATTGCGTTTGCTTATTAGAAAAGTTAATCTAATGCTTCAATTTTACAAAGTTCAAGATAGATACTGCAAATTTTCACAGAGTTTTAAAACACTAAAATGCCATATTACTGCACTATGGGTTAGTTAGACTTATTCATGTTTTATAATATCAGCCTTTTTCAGTCTAAAAAGGTAAAGCTTTTCGCTTTAATATATAGAGCAGAACCATGTTAAAAATAATTTTGTTATTATCGATGCGAAAATTCTAAACGTAAAATGTAATGGACAATATAATGCATTTAAATATTACTCCTTAATTTGGAATAACATAGATTTTTTACTGGTTAAAGTATGCCTGAAAAATAAAAAAGTTTGTTCAAAAATAAATAAAAATTATATTGGAAAAATTGTTTACGCAAATGATGCTTTCATATCGCAACCGTATAAAAATAAAGGCAAGTTATGAACGTTCATCCCACCTTTATATCATTCAACATTTGGCGATACTTTATTATTTTTGAATTCTGCCGATTGGATCAGCGGCCGTCATCGATAAAATCTCGATGGTACTTTGCCAGAAACACATCGAATACTTTACGATGAGGATAGAGAATTATGAGGAATTTAATGTGGGATGAAAGTAAGCTGTTCGCGCAATACTTCGTTTATGATACTTGTGAATGCATAATATTATTATCGCTCTTCGCTTAATTAAATATCGTAAAATCGTTCTTAAACATTCAAGTACCTTATTTATTCAAGTACTTTATTTTTTCTTATATAAAAATACATATTGATAATCAAATGGTATCTACCGAATCATTTGTTAAAATCTCAACCATTAATTAAATTTTGCTTCCTCCTAGAGGAAGCTTTGTAATAGTAAAATTTTAAGTTTCGTTTAATCTCTCTAGAAACATGATTAGAAATGTTAGAATTTCGAATCAGTGAGTGCGTGCGTGCGTGCGTGCGTGCGTGTGTGTGTACGTATACCGCTTTATCTCCGGATCTACGCGATCGATTTTAACCGGGTGGATCTTATTTTTTTTGTTTTTTTATTCCAAATTCGGGAAGAAAATAATTTTTTATGATTCACTGATGCGTTTTTGTTTTATGTCGAATTTTTGATTTTTGAAAAATTTATTTTTGAATTTTTTTAATGATCGGATTTAAAAATTTAAATCTAATGGGTAGCATTCGAAAGAGCATAAAAAACCCTATATTAAAAAAAAAATAATTTCTCCAGCTATCACGGTTCTTTTGTTATTAACAAAAATGTGTTTTTTTTTTTTAAAGAAGCTTATAACTTCCAAACTAAACGGTCAATTTTTTCGAGAAAAATCATGAAAATGCAGAATATAAATAGCTATAATCTGTGAAAATTTGAATTAATTCTGTTAGTTTTTGAGAAACAAATTGAAAAATGAAAAAAATGAGTTTCGTATATCCAACGATTACTGGAGTAAAATTGACTTAATTGCTTCAAAATTCCTTGTAGAAGTAGATTTTCGATAGTTTTCGGCTGAGTTCTTTGGGCAAAATGATTGGTCCATAAATTTTAGAGATATTTGAGGTTAAGTTTTTTTTAAATTTTTTTTCCAAATTGTAATTTCTCGGGAACGGCTTGATGAATCAGCTACAGATTTATAGAAAATTTTGTTTGTGATATAGATATTATGTATCTGAATTTTTATCAAGATCGTACGATTACTTTTTGAGATATTTGATATTCAAAATTTTCGTATTTTACAAAGTTATTTTCGTTGTTGCGTGATAACTAGAGAAAAATGGTTATAATTTCTTTGAAATTTAGTGGAGACGCAGAGTTTGTACGTTATTTATTATATGTTCTCTTAAGGTAAAAAATTCGTTTATACCACTCTAACCTCAAAATCACAACTTTGATATGATTTTTCGGCACTCGTGGTATAAAATACCGTTCGAAACTAGTGCGTAAGTCGATTATTTAGGTGGTGTGGCTTTTTCGCTCTCGCTTCGCTCGTGCAAAAAGTCACACCAGCTAAATAATCGACTTCCCCACCCGTGTCGAAATGTACTATTATGAATTTCAGAGATATTTGAGGTTAAAACTGTTTTAGCCCTCTTTTCAAATCGTAATTTTTCGAAAACGGCTTTATACTAGAAAATGGAACTGACGCGTGCTACGCGTGCGTGTTGCTTACTTGCTTTTGTTTTTTATTGAGATTAATTTACAGCGCGCTTCATCGATACATGCATGAAATTAGATCGATACGCTGACGAATTAGAGGGCGAGAAATACGTTTAACAATACTTTTGATTGCACTTCGATATTAAACGCGTTCTCTTTTTTATAAATGGAAACATGAAATTTATAGACAATTTTGTGTGTGGTATAGGTAATATATTTGTCAAATTTCATCAAGAAACATTATCTATTATACAGAATATTGAAGTACAATAATTTGGAGATAATTGAAATGTAGAAAAGGGGTAGTTGCGCTCCAGGTAGGTAGGTTATTTTGTATTATTAATATCTTAACATAGTACTTTCGTGTTGGCATATTATCAGTGGCAGCTTATAAAGGATTTCAAGAATAAGAAATAATGTGTAATTTTTGTAAATACTAATAAAGTTGTAAATTATTGAAAAAACATGTAGAATGAATATATACATACTTTATATTTGAACTATATATTATACATATGTGCAAATCCTCAGACTACAGTACACAACTGCCACATAAGGTTTTTTCAGTTCTTTGGGGGTCCCCCAACATGAAAATACTCGTGAACACTCATTATCCGTTGCCAAGCTTTTTTGCCGACGAAATCAATTTTTCTTATGGAAATTTAACATGGGAAAAATGAAGGAAAAGTAGTCATTGATGATTAACCAATAGCAAACTATTGAAGAGGCCAAACCAAATTCCACAAAAAAGCGATTAAAGTTGAAGAATAGAGCTTTAATTTGAGATGAGAATCGTTAAAATCGGTCGATTCTGTGCCAAGCTACGTGAATTTGAAAATGGCGAAAAATGACAAAAATTTGAAGAATTACGTGGGTTTGAAAAAAAATCGCTCAATTTCGTCATTATTCGCCATTTTCAAATTCACGTAGCTTTGCACAGAATCGACTGATTTTAACGATTCTCATCTTAAATTAAAGCTCTATTCTTCAACGTTAATCTCTTTTTTGTGAAATTTGGTTTTGAGAAATTATTAGTAAATTAAAATAACATAAAAAAAATATTATCATAAAAGTAATTTAATTGAAATTTACGGGGTGCAATATACCTAATCATTACCAACAGTGTAAATTGTATATAATTTCGTAGCTGAAGTTGATGACTACTAAATTCTTGAACCTTAAAAGCTAATTTTGTTGATATGAGTACTCGATTCCTCTTTTGAATGCTAATACAATAAACAACCAATTTCAGCAATTATATAATGAGGAGACCCACTTTTTCTTCTTCTTAAAATGATCAAAATAGTATGTCGTCGGGTAAGGGCCCAGCAAGAAATATTTTTTTTTTGTAAATAAATTAAACGAATTACTTAAATGAAAGTTTTTATATAAGTATAACAATAAAAAGTAAACCCACGCAAAAAAGAAAAAAGATTAAGTGGCCAATATATTGCTCAGAGTATAAGTAAGATGTGGCAATCATACGAGCCATACATTGGATATACGGGCAATATGAGGGCTATATGTCGCGCCGGCGCCGGAGCCATGTATTGGCCATACTATTTTCCGTATAACGTTCACAATGTGGCCCATATGTCTTATTCTTGGAGCTACATATAAATAAGAATTTATATAACAATTATATGGGGAATACTATGGCCAATATTTCGCTCCGGGGCCGGAGAGACATATGGCCGATGTATTGGTCAGTAAAAATTAATGTATAGAAGCAAAAAACTATGTGCTAATATTTGCATAGTTATTCATATATTTGCCTAATTGTATCCATTACTTACTTTGTACACACATTTTTACAGTACGTAACATTTGTCTTCATGGCATGCCAAATCGACAACTATTGCAAAAAATATATATCTTACTTTTGTATATTATTTAAAATTCGATTGTGCGTAAAACGTGTTAAAAACTATATTGGTAACCTCAGGTTTCTTCTAAATAATATATATTTTTATTTTGTTAGTAAAAAAATGGACAACGGAGTTTTCGTTATCATAACTTTTTTTTTAACGAATTTCCCATTTTTCACCACCTTTCATTCATTCTCTTCCGGCAGCAATTCGAACTGGAGTTCCCGCTTCGACCGCGTAACGCATCCCGTACACAAGCGCGTACACACACACATATACACTATGTCTATAGTACATACGTATGAAGTATGGCCTCTGCGACGAGGGAGGAAAAAAGGAAGGAGGAAAATCGAGCTTCCAGGACGCGTGCGTATAGGCGAGCGCGTCTAGGGTATCGCGATGCACGCCACTTGTTGCTCGCTCTCGCGCATCGAGAGCTAAATACGCATAGGCTCCCTTCGATGCTGCCGGATGCAGGTGTGTGCGTATGCGCGCCTGTTTGTATATACATATATATATTAGCATACCGTGTATGCAACAGACAGCGCTTCGTAAATTGCTTAATCTCCTTTCATCGGCGCTTTTATTTTTATTCTTGCGCGATTTAGCTCATCCCCTGTGCCCCCTGTTATTTTATTGGAATCGACTTTTCTGCTTATTGGTCCAAACTTGCAACTGCCTTTGTTACTCGCATTTCGAGAGTGTATCTTCAATTTCTTAGATCAATATAATTTGGCTGGCAATATGGACACGACTTGGTTTCTTTTTACAAAATGTCATTTCTTTTTTAATTAAAAACTGGATTCTATACTTAATCGCAATGTTGAAATTAAGCTTTTACGGTAGTCAGTTTGATGCGAGAATTCAAACACGTTTTTTACCGACAAACTCGTAAAACCGGAGCATCCAGATACGCAATTCACCACGGGGCTAAGATATTTAGTAACTTAAAACACCTGCCACATCCTGATTGAAAGCTGCGATCCGATCATCCATTCGGCGCACCTTGTGAGAAAGACTTTACGGGCTTCTTTCTACATATTGGTGGAAACTTTGGGTTACTAATCTTTTAATCACTGATTTTATCTGATAAAAACATTGACTAAAGGAAATTAATATATTGCTTCAGTGTTTAGGGCGTGACCCTTATATTATGCAATACCCTAAAAATTGTACATTTTCTGTAAAAAACTCTTCTTAGATCTTTAAAAAGAATTCTTTAAAGTACATGTAAAAAAAGGCATTTTAAATCCTAAAATTCTGTATTATTATATCTTTATATTTACGTGTAATATTTAAAAAAAAATTTCATCAAATTAATATTCTTAATATTAATATTCTTAAATAATATTTATTAATAATAAGAGGTACACTGGGCAGAATGATAAAGAAGCAAAAATTTATCTCTGAAAGTCCTCGACCACTGAAGAGTTCATTTTTGCTTGACAAGTGCGGTAAGTTTTCTGCCTCTCGGCTCTCCGCATATAAAAGAATTCAAAATCCGCCAGCAAAATCGCGCGCTAATGACTGCGCATCTGCATGAACCGAGCGGTGTAGCGTCGACGGCGGCGGTTGCGCGGCTGCCCCATGAAAATTAAAACGCGAAATAACACACAAGTTAAAAAGGGCAAAGAAGCGAGGATACACCCGTCGCCAGCGACGACACGGTTTACATACATATACATGCGCGCGCGATCCTCGCTGTTTTCGCGTGCTAAGGATTCGAGAAAGGGCCGGAGGCGGTGCCCGGCGGAAGCGCGCCTGGCTGGCCGTCTCGACGCTTATGTACATATACCAGTTGCAAGTGCCTGCGCGGCCTTCCATTTTTACGCCCGCGGCGCACTGTCATCCTAAGCTGCTTTATGCTCTCGACTCTTGCGCTTCGACGCACGCGCGATCTTTGAAGGAGGGCTTATACGCGCTTGTATTTCAATTAGGTCATTAATCGTAATGCAATGCCTGGCTCCTTCGCCATCTCAAGTCCTCAGCAGAGCAGGAGAAATGTAGGTTGCCTGCCAGAACCCTTCGCACTTCAAAGGATTCCTTTGTTCGCGGAACTGGCTTCGACAGCAGATTAGTCTTCATTGTACACGTATTTCATTTATTAAATTGCAAAAATATTTTATGGAGCTTATTACTATCATTTTATGTTATCAATATTATTTATAAATAGTAGCATTAATACATTTTATGTATTTTTTATGCTAAATAGAACTAATGGAAACCAAAAATTGTGTTAAACTATCGCGAAAATTGCAGTGAGCAGATCTACAATCGCATGTCATATTCCCTCGAGTATCTCAAATTGACTTCTGTATTATGTATTTCGTGACTTTATTGTAAATACTACATTTCATTTACACAGTATATCACTAAATCTTCCAATCTACGTGAATTCGGTTCTGTACTATAATTGCTTTCTGGTTCGAAAAAAAAGAATCTTTTTAGTCGTTAGGAGATAAATGAGTCGAAATTTTTGAAGTAATTATGCAAATAAATGCTCATCTTTTTATATTCTAGTAAAATAGAGAATAATTTGTAAGTCTGGTAATCCGATGATGTCTTAAAACCTATTTGATAAATATTAGTATTCACTTTTGATTGAGAAGCGGCATTTCAATTGAAATATTTTCTGTTTTTTTACTTACCATTTCAGTATTTCACATAAAAAACCTAACAATACTAAGATTTGTCTGAGAAATTAAAAAAAAAAACTTTTAAATGGCTTAAAATATTTTTTTAATTGTCGAACCATGAAAATTTACCCTCAGGAAGGTACATTATCTCTGAAGTGAATTCTGAATTTTATTCTCTCGAATTTCACATAATAATTGTATTTTAATTATAACCGCTAGCATAATTAATTATATTATGATGCAGTAATTAATTTGAATATTGAGAAAAATAAATTAATGAACTATTGAATGCTTTTATGACCTTATATTCCCTCTCCTCTCTGCACTGAGAGAAATGTTGTAGTAAAATTTATTATAAACATAAGAAAAATTACTATATTTTGTAGGAACGGAGGGACAAATCGAAATTATAACAATTTTTGCTATGCAACATAGTAATTTTTATGAATGACCTTAAATTTCAAAAAATTAAATTTTTTCTCGTTCTTCCTGTTTTCAGAACTATTTTCAAACTCTAATCATACAATATTTAATGTGAAAATAAATTAAAATGAGAAATAAAAACATTTTTTTTACGAGCGTTGGGATCGAACCTGCAACCTTCACCGCGGCAATCGCACGCGCTAGCCACTTGCCCAAATAGAATTCTTGAGTGTAAAATTTTGGACCTTGTACATGCCAAACCATCGATTTCAAGAAAATTTCAGATAATATTAAATAATGACAATAAATAACTTTGATAACACAAAGAAACTTATCATTAATGTGCATAATATAAAAATAAAATAAATGAAGTAAAGTTTTGAATGTTTTGTAAACTTAAAAGCAAGACAAAGTGAAATTCCCCTAGAAACATAACCTCAATCAGACACGTGGGTGCCTTGATCTGCGCAGAAAGTACTAATGTTGTAGCAATTTTTACGATGTTGGATAGCAAACTTTCTTATGGCCTGTAGCAATTTTTGAATGTAGCACTTTTTACTATGTTTATAGTAATTTTTAATACGCTACAAAATAAAATTTATACGCTACAAAATAAAATTTATACGCTACAAAATAAAATTTAAACGCTACAAAATAAAATATATATTCTATTCTAATAAAAATTAAAAGCATATATTTTAAATTTTATTATATCACAGTTTTTGCTATGTGTATAGCAATTTTTCTTTTATTTTATAATACTTTCTAATCAACAACTGTCATAAAAATTACAAGAAATTTTGTAATTATTCATACAATTATAATAAAAATGCAGCATAAAGTGTATTTGTCTCACCCTTCCTATACTTTATAGTAATTTTTATTACAGTTATAATAAAATTTACTACAACATTTTTCTCAGTGTGTGCATAGTGTTATTGAAAAAGGAGATTATTTTGCAAATAAATAAATAATTACTATTTGGTAAACGTTACTACCGCAATAATAAAGAAAAACTAAATAATGCGTTGGTAACAATAAAAATGAAAAAGAAATGATTACATATATATAAATTTGTTACGCACTGTATTATATATAAGTTATATGCCCGTCAAACAGTGCGTAATATTTTAGCACCGAACTACTTTTTATTACGTATGCTATCCCTTATACAAATACTCTACAAGTAATTATGGTTAATTTGACTAACGATGAATTTTGTAAAATATAATAAAAGCTTTATTTCAACACGTGTATGAAAAAGGCCCTTTCCTGCATAGAAAAGTGAATGGAAAATCGAGCATTTCGAGCGTGTATTGAGATCTCCCGCAGTAGCGGGAGGAAGAGAACTTAGTCTCCTGTTATGACGACTCGATATACCCGATCTCCCATTCACTTTTCATGCAAAAAAGGTCCTATTTATGCACTTATTAAAAGAAGTACTATGTGTAACAAGGGAGCAATTAACTTTTTCAGACTCGGATGATGATTTTGAGCACTCGTGCATCAATCATCATCCTTGCTAGAAAAAGTCAACTTTCGTCCCTAGTTGCACAATGTACTAATTTTGTAACACATGCACGATTTTCGCGGTTTCTTGGGCTAAAAAGCGGGCAGAGAGTGCTTCTTTTCAGACTAGCTGGCGGGAATGGCTCATTCCCGCCTGCTGCTCTAAGGCTGCGTAAGATCGGAGAAATTAAGCTTGATGTCCCATAAAATTACACGTGTCACAAACAAATATGGTATACACTAAGGGCTAGTGGTCTTTTTGATCTCGTGTGTTTGCAGCACTTATCTTCGGCTTGCAAAACGAACTCGACTTTGGCTCATATCGCAAAGTCCACTCCGTCTGAAAAAACCCACTTTGTGTCTGTATCACAGAAAATTTAACATACCTGCATATAAAGCCTATTATTGTCGCGTAGTACAGTTAATGTATTTTAAATGTACTGCAAATTCACTAATTCTACGGTGCAGCAGTTTTCACTAAGGTGTAAAAATGTCGATAAGTACGAAGTACAAGTCATTTAGTATATTATTCACAGAAAAAATAAAAGTTGTAAACAAGAAAATAAAATGATATAGCCAGTGCGAAAAATATTCGTCTGATCCCCATAACTTTAACTCGTAGCTCTAAAATTTTTAAAGTTCCCAATCAACTCGACCGCTATACAATTCAATGGGCGTTTCCCATCCGCTCATTTATCACCCATTTCTCCCGGGTGAATTTTGAAAAAAAAGCTCGACCAACGTTGTTGCCTCTTCTATCATTTTTCAAAGCTCACCTTGCCAGCGCTCTTTTTCCTCATCCGACGTGCACTCTTTTCCTGGAGCACGAAGAAAAACGATCGTACTCGCGCGTTTTTTTCCTTTATTTCCTTGTCTCCAGCTCTGCCTGCGGCTTGATGCTGCTGCTGCTATGCAGACAACTTCGCGAATCCGTGCCCGCCCGTATTATCTCATAATAATGCTTCGAGTATATTGGCTCGTGCTAAAGTAGTACCTTTCTAATTACGCACGAATGAACTTACGTGCTGTCAGCATGAGCCAGCGAGTGAGCGCGCACACTGCATTTTTCACGTCTAGGATAATTTTTCATTTTCCTCCCCAACGATTACTATATATACTCTATTACTTAGGCTCAGCTGTGCGAACCGAGCTTTTTGATCAGCCGTAAAGGTGAAGAAACTGCTGCTTTTGTCCCCCGGTCGAACCTTTTCCATTCCTTTTCCCTAACAATGTGTGGGAGTGGGAGTGAATACTTTTGGAGCTTCAACCTCTGGCCTGCCGACCGGGTCTCCTTGTCAGTGTTTCGACATCGTTCGCCAAGGCGCCGTGAAATCGTTTAGCAATTTGCGCGTGCTGCTGACTTGCTGACTGTCGCAATCGCAACTAAATCTATTGCTATGTACGTAGAACGCATAACGCAAGATTTGAATAGATTTCTTACTGTAATTTTTTCATCATTAATTTCGCATAATTTTTGTAGAAAAGTACAATATCATTCTCATTTCTGAATTTCAAAATGCTTTTTTTGAACAACGAAATGCAAGAATAATATAAGCCATTCATAGGGACATTAAATTGGTATTATGCTTTTGCAATATAACGAATAAAACTACTGTAATGCTATTCAGAAATGCGTTATAAGTAGAATATAACTTTTTACGACGATGCCCTATGCACGGGTTTCATGAATAATTCGCATAATTTTGTAATTACGCGCATCGATGATATATGAAAGCGCGGCATCACGAAGCCACAAGTTTTACATCCTTCCCAATTTTCAATAAATTGATACTTTCGAAAAAATAAATCGTTTATTTTTCTACATATAAAAAGCAATGACGAAACAAACTAGCAGGCTTAACTAGAATAAGAAGAGGGAGCAAGTATCTTCTGTTATAATAAAATAATCGATTTTTCACATCTTTTCTTTCTTAAATATAATAAGTACAATCGAATTTCATACATGTAGTGTCTTCATACCCCTACCGAACTTTACATTTAGTTTTGGTTTCATTTCCCTTTTCCAAACACGTGCGAATATTAGCGTTGGCAAACAAAGGAACTTTAGATAGTCAAACAAAATATACACAAAGGTATAGTATGAGTCTGCACGTATACATGTGTTTCAAGTTTTGATTTAGATGAGCTAAGCTTTGCATGTAATATTTTAAAATTTTTTATCAAAGTATAAGTTTTCAAACCCACACGGAAAACATTTTTGATAAATCATTCAACGAATGACAGTAGCTCCACTTTCCGCTAGTTTCGTCTACTTACTCCACGAGTTTCGGAGGCTCAGTCGCTGGAATGCTTCTCTGACCAAAACCAAACACCATTGCAGGCTATGTTATCATGTCATATTTTACTGATTTCGAAGACTAGCGAAAACGACTGGTAAGTAATTCTCAGTTGTTTCGGTAAACGAACATTCGTCTACGGAAGAGTCTCCGAAAGTATTTTCCTTGTATATTGAGATAAATAAAATGCATTAACCATGCGCAGTATACGTTTATATAAATATATCACTGGATAGAATGTTCAAGTAAATTAGTCCGCCATGAAAAGTATACACATACTTCATTGTTCATCTGTAATGGTGATAACTAAAGTTACTTTAGTACGGCAATAAAAAGTTTCTAATGTCGATTAGAAAACGAGAAACTTTTGATTACTAACTCAGGGTGCAATTAAATATAATGATAGCAGAAGTTTTTAACCATAAATAGAAGATAAAGCTGAATAACAGCAATATTATTCTGTTAATGTAAAAATGTTAAATAGTAGAAGAATATCGTTGAAAATAGTATACCGTTAAATGAAAATAAAAATGAAAGTAATGGATCGACAGTAGCTGAAGTGATTGATGCAAATTTTCATGGACAATAAAGAAAGATATATAATTAAAGAGAACTGGTTTGTTGCAAAGAACGCTTACCGGATGTTTCGTATTTATCTCTCAGAGACTTGGCTTTAACAGTTACTATATAGTCAAAAAGAAGAGACTTGCGCAAAACATTATAGCTGCAATTTTACAATTACAATTCTACATTATATTATAGTAGAATGAAAATTTCAAAAGTAAATATATTGTTATATAGAGTTTATTTATATAACTTATATCTTTCTTTGAGGTTTATAATGTTAAAAATATCTGCGAGGCTGAGAAGAATTAAAATTTTAAATAGATCTAATGATTTTTTTACGATACGAAAAATGATTATAGACAAAATTATTAATCACTGCTTTGTAAATCTTCATCAAAGTTAATTATATTTTGCTTCCTCATAGAGGAAGCTTTGTAACGGTGAAAAAAATTTTTGAAACAAAAAATTTTCAAAAAGGCGATATATGTCGATATTTATTGATTTTGAGAAAATTCTTTTCGTGGATGTGTGTGTGTGTGTGTGTGTGTGTGTGTGTGTGTGTGGGTGGGTGCGTGTGTGTGTGTGAACTCTTTATATCTCGGAAACGAATCGACCGATTTTTGTCAGACAAAGCCTATTCTCTTCGTCTCACAAAAAAACTTGGTACTCCGATGGATTTGAATTTTTATTCTTTTGTTTTTTTTATAACCAAAAAACGATTTTGAATTTTTAGTTTTTTTGATTTTTTTATATCTTACAGCCATTATTACATAATATAATGAACTTTTCTTGAAAGGTATTTAAATTAGCTATATTTTCGTTTTTTAATATTTAAATTATCTTTACTCTGTCATTTGTTATTAAGGAAAACGCTCTTATATTTCATTAATTAATTTCTCAAAAAATATTTTATTTAACCACTCATTACACTCATGCAAGACTATATTTGGTTAAAATTTCAAGAGATTATCTTCATTTGTTTTTTAGAAAAAAATGATTTAAAAAAAATTCGCGTTTTCGTTGTCGCACGATAACAAGAGTAAAAATTATCCAATCGTTCTGAAATTTGGAACAGATGTAGCTTTTATATATCGTCAGATCGAGTTCGTTACGCAAAAAAAATCTGTACATTACGACCAAAGATATTTCAGGTTAAAAATTTTGTTTAAAAATTTTCGAATATCAACAACGTATTCCAATAGACAAATTTCACAATTCATGAATAAAAATATGTCGATCCCTGCTAACATTGTGGATGTTTCCGTTATCGATGCCAAACATTTTTTAATAAAGACGCAAGTTTTTTTTAAATAACTTCTTTATCAAAAGAAATAAAGATAATCTCTTCAAAATTTAACTAAATATTGTAATAAATAATTGTAATAATTGGTTAAAATTTCAAATTGATCAAATATTCTCTGAGATGTCAGTATTAAAAAAATTAAAAAAATTTTTAATCTTGAATATCTGGTCGTGATGATCATTTTTTTTGTGTTTTTTGTGGGCAATGAATTTTTTTTTTTTTTTTTTGTAAAACATAGAATTGTATAATAATAATTGCTTTTTAATGATAAAAAATAGAAAGAGTAAAAATAAAAAGTCTAAAAAGTCACAAACCATTTAACATAGTCTCACCGTACAAAATAAAGTATTAAATTTTAAATATTGGAATTAAAAATTAATTAAAGGAATCAGTAAATTAAGTTTGAGGAAGCTACGTGTCAATGAATTGGCAGCGGTTTTTTTGTTTTCGTAGAGTATGAATAAAATGTTTGATTTGAATTATATAAGGATGTTTAACTCATTTTTTCTCATAAATTGCTGAAAGTGGTACATGTAGTAGCTTGAATGCATGATATGCAATTATCTGTGTGAAACACAAGAGTCCAGGCGGTATATTTTACGTCTGTATAAGGACGAGTACATTCTTGCACATTTCGAAAATAATTTTCGAAGCGTTGGCAAAGCGTATTGGCAGTCTTGAAACAACATTCCTAGTCCGCGCCGAGCAAAGCGACTCCGGGACGTTGAGAGTACGCGCTGGAACGTAATGGCGTCTATAAAAATGCCTCTAAACCGTCAGCCCGGCGATCTCTCCGGCGTTGTACAGCAGCATGACGAGGCAATAAAATGGCAATCTCGAACCTCGCCCTTCTCCCTGCCCAGCGGCCCGTAAAAAGACAACGTTCGAGGCGCGCACGCACCTCCACAGCTCTACGCGCACGATATAATAATCCTCGTCTGTCGTACACGGTGCTCGGAAAAGTCGAAAGCCGCCGCAGTGCAGGCTTTTCTGCGCAAAAAGAAGATGAGCGAGCGCCGCGAGTCTTTGTTCACGTTTAAGGGCTCGCGGGCCTACCGCTTTATATAGGTATATATACGACACGCGCTGTCGCCAACGCCAAGCCTGACGGGGCCACAGCGTCGCGTCCCGCAGCTGTGTCAGTCTTTCTACAAAAAGCAGCAGTAGGCGGAGAGAAAGGGAACGCCAGCAGAGTCAGAAGAGAATAACGGGGATTATAGGAATACAGGAAAGAGCGAGATAACCATACTGCATGGGAAAAGTGTATATATATATACGGCTCGAGTTCTTTGTTTCAACTTTTTCGTTGTCCAACAGATGCGTTTCTGCAGCCAGTTAATAAATATTGTGTTACTGTAATTTCTATGCATACTACTCTCCCAAACATGGCAAACGATTGCTAATTTTTTATTTAAAAATTTACACTCTTTTCACTATTACTTAACAGTATTCAACATTTTTTATTTACTATTTTATGTTACTGTTCTGCCGCTGTAATTTAAAATATGGAAATATTTTTAATGAGCCAAAATATTTTGTCAAGTTAACATTAGACTAGCGTTAATTGGACGTTCAGCTCTTTCTGGCTTTCTTTCGAGCTTTGAGATTACCTCGCAAAAATTCTAGATACCTTGCCAAAATACTTGAAAACCGAACGAATCTCGATCGCTTAATTTATATGAAGGAATCACTTCGAAGAAAATCGAACCCAACATTTAGGATGCTGCAAAATTTATTGCCTATTGCAATTACAATATACTTTGCGACAGTTGTTTTTGATAGTTACATCGACTCGTAAAAAACGATGCAGGGTACATGGAATTCTCGTTACATAACGTACCTTCTTATACGGGCGCATAAAAATATAAAATATTTTTCTCTCTACCTTTCTTATTTTTAAAAGTGTATAACGTATATAAAAATATTGTGTAACAACAACAATTTATGTAAAACATCAAACCACACGCTCGCATTATATTAAAAATTATGCATTGTTTGTTAATGGTTAAATTTTATTTTATTTTTAGTTTTATTTTCATTGTAATCATATTTTATTTTATTCTATATATTGAACACGGTACTTTTATTTTTCAATCATATCTAAAAAGAAAGACCGGAGTAGCTCTGAAAATATTATTAAGTTAACAAAAATGCATAACCAATGCGTGGATGACATAACAGTAAACCTGTTAAAAAGTAGTATGATAATAGACATAAAATAATAATTTTCATTCATAAAGAAAAATCTTATATAACTGAATTGAACACTGAATAACGATATGTTCGATTTCAAACAATACACTTTATAGAATAATGATCGTTACGAACGGTTCACGTTAAATGGCAATACGTAAGAAGAAGAGGCAGATATTTGAAATGCTCTATTGTTCGTACAAATCGAGTAATAATAGAATGATTTCTTATTCAAAGATACAAATAAAAAGAAGTACATATTGTTTTCTATAACTTATTGTTTAGCATTTCATAAGGGCAGAATGACGTGCTTTAATATCATCTTCCAACCAAATGAGTATTACTACAAAAATCTTTTATATAGATTCGTAGATATATAAGTATCATCTTATACTAAAAAAATTAAAAGTTTCATTGATATAATCTTAAATTGCTATAAAAATTATTGCCGTAATGCATTGTACAAATTCATACATAAAATTTGTCGGTATGTATATGTGTTTGTATGTTTTTTTAAATTATTGTATCGTTATCCTCTCTTTACAATAAGTTAACGAACAGGGAATGACAAAGAAAAATGAAAAATATGAAAATGTTGGAATATATATCATTTCTTATAGGCTTCGACATTTGTTCAAACTTTTATTTAGCCTAAACCTTAATATTTTTTAATTTTTTTTAGTAATTTTTCAGATTAAAAAGTTTCAAATTTGAAAAATATGTATTTTTTCAAATATGCACAATTTGAGTGAACTATAAATGAAGTGGTCGCAGTAGCTATAAAAAGAAAGCCCTCGAGCTCTTTTTCGAGTATTGCAAGTTTTAGACAAAGTCTCCGGAGCCACCAAGGTTTTTTCTTATGTATTTTGACCCCCTCAATCTGACTTTGCAATGTGCTTTGCATTAAAGTTGTACAGATTCGAATTCTGGGGGTCAAATACATAAGAAAAACGAACTGTTTTACTCAGATTAAAATGCTTGCTTTGAAGTAAGTACTTGGCTTGTAATACCAGAGCTAATACTAGGCAAAGGTTTGCGATGAAAAAAAAAAACATTCCGCAATTACAATGACACTGTTGAAATTTAAGAAACTTCGTTGAAAAGAAATGATATAGATCCGCGAGTACGCAAAAAGGATTATCGCGAGTAAAAATTGGAATGAGGCGAGGGGGTTGAAGGTGAATACGAAAGAGAAAAAACGAAGTAAGCAAGCAATCGAAGCACGGCAAAGTGCATTACACAGCGAGTTCTTACCGGGACGCGTCGGGCGTATCTTCTCGGACAATCTGGCAATTTCCGTCGGGTCGCAGCGCAGAATCTCGGGTACGCAGACGTAGCAGCCGAGGAAGCCGGAAATGACGGCCCTGATGAAGTCGACTTCGCGGCGGGCACGACGGGCGTCCTTCTCCTCCTCCTCCTCCGGCGGCGACGAGGAACCGCCGCCAGCAGTGTCTGATTTCCTCAGGCGAATCACTGAGCGCTCCTGCCACCCAAAAAGAAAATTACTCTCGTTACGCGACTTGTCTGTCAAGCCAGTCTTATATCAGTGTGTATTATTAGTAACTAACTGATCAAGGATTAATGAAAGGAAATTTCGTATTGCAGCTAAGACTCTTAACTTGATAACATTCTTTATTGGGATTTATAATATATTTCACAATATTATTAACAGGTCTGAGGCTCAATATTTTTTTTTCAGAGTGCTACTGCTTAAATTGCTCCACTAAATTTCACAATTCATGTAAAGTCGTGCAATATATTTTGAATTTTAGCATAATTCAATTAAAAATGATCTATTGTTTTTCATATTGACTTACGCTATAATGGGTTTATATTGCTGTAAATACAATAACATTATTGAATCATAAGCTAAAAAAAAAGATTTTTCATTACTTTTTTTCACATCAAGCACCATTCACTTCAATTAAATACTTACTCTGCTGTAAAATCGCTTAGTATTGCGTCATTATTTTGAAATAATAGGGCTTCCTTTCACTTAATAAAATATTTTTATTGTATGAATAGATATTACAACCAATATCTTTTGAAACTGTTAGCGTTTCCATTTTCATGTCTCTAATTAAAATCTAAAAATACTATTTTGTTATAACCCAAAAAAAGTTAATGTAGTTTTCCATAAAGTAAAAAAATGTTTAAATTTGTTCAAATTTGAATTTGAAATTTTGATTCAAATTTCAATTTCAAATTTCAATTTTTTAAATTTGTTCAAAAGAAGCTCTATCAAAAAATAGCTGTGAATACATTCAATTTAAAATAACGTAGCTATCAAATAGAAAAAAATATTTACACGTGGAAAATTTTATTCATCAAAAACGTGGTATTATTAAAAAAATTAATGCCTCTGCTATTTTTACCTAAGATTTGTGTATGCAAAGTATATACATAGGGGTATGAGTTCCTATTAGTGTGCCATTAAGATTTTTTCTCTATCCCTTGGGCGAAAGTAGGCAGTTCCGCCGTTCGCTTAAGCTAGAAGAAGTAGCACTTTTACCCATTGCTGAAACGGCTAAAACAGTTGCCGCGCGCAAGTCGCGGAAGTGTGCGACTTCGGCGCGGAACTGTCTCGCATCGGAGCGTGCAGGGCGCAGGCGCTCTCAAGAAGGATGGTCACTATACCCACCGATAAATAGCGCGTCGCGCTCTCACAATTAGGCTGCTATCCCATCATGCGTTCCGAAAAATTAGATGGAACCATTTAAGCCCGTGAAAGCGAGAGAGACATTCACGGAAGAAACCTCTCTCTCGCACTCACGAGCTTAAATGATTCCGTTGAATTTTTCGGAGCACCATGAGGCATTTGGCAAAAAATGATATGGTAAAGAATTCTTTGTCAATACTTGAAGAATCAGCACCGAAGGGACATTTGAGATCGAATAAAGTGGTCCATAAGAATTCTTTAGGATTACTTTCATGAAACACGTTCTTAAATTAGTCTTAAAGAATTCATTAATAATTCGTTTTGTTCATTGGGACACGTGTATGTAACAATCTGCTTGTTCAACTCGCTAACGCTCGTGCTGCAAATGTTGGGCGGACATGGAACACACATGAACGTGCACAACGGGAAAGAGCAGACAAGCAGACCAGGCGAATCATCTAATCTCCAAGCACTGCGTGCAGTGGCCACGAGAACGCTGCGATGCTACCATACCGGCCTTACGGCGAAAGTAAAAACATGGGCGCGCGATGCAACTGTCAGCTGGAAGGTTATAGCAATGGTGATTTCAACTTATTTCGTTAAATAGTAAACGTACTTTCACCCTGGGGTAAAGAAAAATACTATTTCTTACACGGGGGGAAAATGGAACTCTACGTGCGGAAGTTCTATTTTCTCCCTTGTAAGAAAATCTACTATTTTTTTAATCATACACGAAATACTAAACGATACGATTTTTATTCTACTAACTTATCTTAATCAATAGCTTAAACCTTTCTTTTTTTAAAGGTATTTTTAGTTTTGTGTATATATATAACACGTACAAGTGGGTTAAGTCGTTATTCCTGGAAGCCACCGACATATACTTTCATATCTAGATTTTCACGTGAATAACTCTCGACGTACCTTTATAGAAGCAACAAACCCTGTGTGAGAAGCGACCGCCAAATTCAAAGTAAAATAAGATTAGGTTCGCAATTACTAATGAGCGCATAAAGGCACGTAACACAAGTCTTAAAACTTGTCCCTATTAGTGGATGTGGATTTGCTTAAAATATAAAATCAGCTTAAATGAGAATCAGTTGAGAAACAGTTTATTTTCTGTGAATCGTTTTAATAAGCTATTTATTAACTTATGAAAAGTAGTAATTTCTGAGTGCTTTTCATGATCGAAGTCAATTAAACTGCTAAAATTGAAAAACAACTTTTTAAAAAACGAATTACTAGCGATTTGATGTTTTTAAATATAAAAATGTATTTTTTTTTAATGAATAAATTTTTTAATTTTATTAAAAAAAATATTTCATGTAATTACTTTAACATACTTTCTTGCATGATTTTAATAGAAAAGCACACAAATAGAAATTCATACTACCCTGGTAGAAAATTAATCATAAGTTGGCCAGAATATGCCTAAGCCATATGCTGGTTAAGCATATTCTGGCCAACTTATGGTTAATTTTCACGTGTTTGAAATTCCGAACGTTCATAATGAACGAAATATTAACTTAAAGTTTCTAATTCTGGTTAGAATTCCCCGGAGTGTGGTTTACTGGTGACTGCAAGAGTGAGAAGTAAAGAAATACAATTATTATCCGATTTTAAATGTATTAAGTAGCCAAATTCGGCTAAATTTGAAAATGGCAAAAATCTTTCGTTCACTATGAACGTTCGAAATGTCAAACACCTTAGTTTTCTACCAGGGTAACTACACTCAAAATAATTATATATAGATAAAAATATAAGGAAATGAAATTTGAATTATAGATAAATTATTACAATATAAAAACAAAAAGAAAGATTACGACGTATCATCGCTAAAATTGAATATAGAAAGAGTTTATTTTTTTATACTAATTTATCAATTGTTGAATATTTACGAAACATCCCACGAAGCCTAAGTTTCTATTTGAAATAAGTTACTGTCATTGTAATATGTATTACTTGTTACTGGGAGAGTGTATTATAACCTGCAGATCAGAGATTTTGCTCAAACTTTAGGATATATTTTCGGGCGTAAAAATATGAAGAAAGCCGCAGTAGTGGACCATAACGCAGTAAAAAATTTGAGTTATGGGTATTTTTAGTCTTGCTTTAAGAAAATCTTGAAAAAAGTCTCTTCATAAAACAATAATCAATCAATCTATAAAAATTGCATATAAAATTTTAACTATAGAAAATGAAAATGAAAAAACAGAGCTTTCATACACATTTTTCAAAATTAAAAATATTAATTTTTGCCAAAGCTATGGTAGTTTAAATATGAGCAAAGAAACTGCACCAAAATATGAGCGAGCATATCTTCGCAAGTTTTTAGCGTATTTTCTGTGATTAACTTTAAACAACCATAGCTTTGCCAAAAATCAATATTTTTGAACTCTGAAAAAATTGGATGACAACTCTCTTATTATAGTTTCATTTTCTATTTTTAAATTTATATATGCAATTTTTTTAGATTTATCGATTATTATTGGTTGAAAAAGGGTCCCTTCTTCAAAATTTTCTTAAAACAAGACCAAAAATTTCCATAACTCATTGACGTTTCATTGAAAACTGACATAGTATACGATCCAATTAAAACTTGTATAATACTCGCTGTACGGAAATAAAACTAAAAGGCACAATTGAAATTAGTGTCAGTTGGTCTCTTGCACGTTACACTTAGCTGTGGCAGTAAAAAAAGTAGGAGCTACATTACATTAAAAAAGTCGTCGACCCGTTTCACTTGGATTTTCAGCGTAAGTGCGACGCGAGTCGCTGTATTATATGTCGCTAAATACGGCGCAGAATCGGCCGGATGAATCCTTGCGTATAATTACAATGGGCATTGCGCGACGCTGCCCTTATGTAAGTCCGGTGGCGCTCGGATCCCTACCTACTGTGCAGGTTACGAAGGGCTTTCTCTTTCCCTCTCACTCGTTCGTAATTAACACGAGCCTGAGAGGGAGAGAAACAGCGCACGTGCGGGTGTGCGTGATGCCGTGTGTCCCGAGGGCACGTGACACGGGGAACCCGGGCAGACACGCGAACGTGCCGAGGAACGTGCTCTCTCTCTCTCTCTCTCTCTCTCTCTCTCTCTCTCTCTCTCTCTCTCTCTCTCTCTCTCTCCCTCCCTCGCTCCAGCGCAGCTACGAGATATCGATTCGTGTGCTGCGGAGTGAGCTTTTGCGCACAACACCGACGACGATGACGGCGGCGGCGGCGACGGAGCGGACGGAAGTCGTCGGGCGGCGCGCGCGAGAAAACATCGATTCTTCTCTCTCTCTCTCTCTCTCTCTCTCTCTCTCTCTCTCTCTCTCTCTCTCTCTCTCTCTCTCTCTCTCTCTCTCCCTCTCTCTTTCTCTGCACACTCGCAGAGATCTATACGCTTTGCCGAGGGATGTTCTACGTCCCAACGAAGGGCTGGCTCGTTCACTGCGCAGAATTCCACGTAGACGAGATCCCTTTCTGCTTCTCTCTTTGATGGGAGTTATAAAATAGAAATGCGTTAGACTCTTGACAAATTAAATCTATTTTATTTTATTCTTATTATAGTAGTACATATATATCTTGCTTTAAAAATAACGTACCAACATTTCGGTTGTACCAACAACGGTTTTTCCACACTGTTTTGAGAAGGAGAAAAGGATGTTTTTTCACTGAAAATGACTAAGATTGATTTTACTACAGTCGGGAAAGAGGATATTTTCCGTGAAGGTGAACTTTAACTATCAAGAATAGAGTCTGGTAGAAATGTGAAATGTAGTTCGATATTTTTGTGAAAAATCGCTGCCAGTTCATTGGCACGTAGCTTCGTCCAAATTAATACTCGTTCCTATTATAGCATATATTTAAATATAAAATATGTTTATTCATTATACTTTTTTTTCAATGATTTAATAATTCATTAATATTTAAAAAATTGCATATTTTTTTTTTTATTATTGAAATTATTTGTTATTTGACACTTATTTTATTTAAAAAAAAAAGTAATATTTTAAAATATAAGATTAAAAAATTGCTATCTACCCTGAGATCAACTTACTCACATTTTTAAAATCATATATAATAACTCCATTTTTTACATTACAAATATATTATTATTCAATAATTGTGTATCTTTATTATAAATAATTGTGTGCATATTATAAAAATTGAAATTATATTTCTAATTTTGATTTTTTTAATGGCCCGTTATAATTTTCGTCATCCTCTTCTTTTATTTTCAATAAAATATCGTTGATTGTTGATTTTATCATTTCTTACACAATCTTAATAAAAAAAGCAAATAAAATATTTTGTAAACACAAATATCAGTGGCAGCTAATAATAGTATATTACGCACCAAGGGAGGAAAAAACTTGGACAGTCCACAGCTCGTGTAAATTGCCACCCGAGCCGAAGGCGAACACGAGCTGTGGGCTGGCCAATTTTACTCCCGTGGAGCGTATACTATTTTTTTGCCTAACGAGGCCGAAAATACAACCTTCGCGATCGGGCGCCGGGAGCGAAAGTGGCACTTTCGGCCCGCTAGGCAAAAAAAAACATTTACATAACTTTGTAAAGGCAAAATGAGTGTATATATAATTATGCCTGTGAACCATAAACGTTTAAACTTTAAAATTTGTATCTCAAAATTGAGTGAGGGTAATTCTTACTATATTCACTTCTTAAATCGCATTTATTCGAAAAATTAGTTCAAACTCAAATATAATTTAAGGTAGTTCACCAGGAAATTGATTTTCTTTAAATTTTCTTAAAAATTAGTGTACACCCGACAGAAGTTGATTCTTTACGAACGTGCCTAGTTAATTTTAAAATCCTGCAATCTCATTGGACGATTCCAATTTAGGGTTAATGTTTACACAATAGTATACAACTACAAATGAGGAGTTTCCACCATACATAATATGTTTATAGCACAATTTTTCAGATATTGTTATTTTTATGACGGCATTGTCCGGTCAACTACGTTAAATTTAATTATCCCTTGCGGTCAGTTTTACCCCAGTAAAATTTTAAATTTACTCACATTCTCAAAAAATGAAAAATTACAACAATTTTACCCCAGTTATTTACACCCGAGGGAAGTTGATTCTTTCCGAACGTGCCTAGTCAATTTTAAAATCCTGCAATCTCATTGGACGATTCCAATTTACTTTTTCAATGATTTAATAACGCAGACCCACAAAAAAAGAAAAGGTTCTGTACTTTACATCGGACTATCTTATCTCGGTGTATTTTGGCCCCCTAAGTATGAATCCAAGGTCAGAATTCGTCCACCACGTCTGAATTTGGAGATATCATTAGGTATAAGATTTTTGAGATATCTTAAAAAACAAAGTAAAAACAATTTTTTTGTTAATCTTTTCTACAAAACAATGTAGTATTGTTTGCGCCCTTCAAGACCAACTTCACACCATCCCTCTACAATTTTTTTTCTCGGAGATCTGAATATGTAAATTTCAAGATAGAAATAAAGAATTTGATTTTAAGAGATAAGGTAAAGTACCCAGTATCGGGACAAAAACAGCATAGGGAAAAGTTCAAATGCATATTTCAAAATGAATAAGTAAAATTTCTTAAATCTCTTCTTTAAATTTCTTAAAACTAATTAGTTTTGGATCCTTTATATTATTTTACACCAAAGGAAACTCATTTTCATACTTTTTTTTATTAAATAAATAAGTTCAAAGTTACACTCAAGATGCTGCTATGATGCGAGACAGCATAGGGTAAAATATGTTGAATGTGTACCCAATAACGGGACAAACTTAAGAATCAATGCCGGGACATATACTTTTAAATGTGTCCCGCTATCGGGATGTGGTAAAGAAGGTGTAGGCAAGTCGGGTCATGAGTTCGTCCATTTAAACATAACCTCCAAAACTTTCCCACTGCATTATAATAAATCAAATACTTAAATAAACGTGATATCAACTGGACTAGATAGATAATAGCTAAAATAATGCTAATCAACTAATTTCTTTTTCATAATTATAAGTAATGGTAGCATTTTTTGCTGTTCCGTTATGGGGGCAGATTTTTAGTTTGTCCCGGCACTGGGTACTTTACCTTATGTGCGAGTTTACAAAATTCAGATATTTAGATCTCGGAGAAAAAAAATTGTAGAGGGATGGTGTAAAGTGGAACGATCTTGATGAAAATTGCACATATATTATCTATATCACATACAAAATTGTCTATAAATTTGGAGCTGATTCGTCGAACCGTTCTCGAGAAATTACGATTTGAAGAAAAAGTTAAAAAAATTAAAATCTACCTCTACAAGGAATTTCAAAGCGATTAAATCAATTTTACTTTTTTCAATTTTTTTCTCAAAAACTAGTCGACAGAATGGATTCAAATTTTTACAGATTATAGCTATTTATATTCTGCATTGTCATGATTTTTTTCAAAAATTGGTCGTTTATTTTTGGAGTTATAAGCTTTAAAAAAAAAAAAAAAACACGTCTTTGTTAATAACAAAAGAACCGCAATAGCTAATGTATTTTTTTTAATACAGGTTTTTTATGCTCTTTCGAATGCTATATGTCCGATTCAAATATCTCAATGTTATCATTACAAAAAACGCAATAATAAATTTTGCGAAAATCGAAAATTCGAAATAAAACAAAAACGGCGAATCAAAAAGAGGATTTTCTTCCCCCATTCACACAAAAAAAAAAAAAAAAAAAGAGATAATAGCCAGATGCTGGAAAAAATAATAATAAAACAACAATATCATATTTCCTTTTTTCATTTAAAAATCTGACAAATAATTTGAATAGTTATGATTTTTGTTTGAAAAGTTCATTATTGGTTTGTGACGATCGATGAAACCAGGAAAAGTAAATTAACCAGATTTTTAGAATATTTTGCTAAGAACAAAACATAAAAAAATACGTATCGTACATAATGTTTGTATAAAGGATAGAAAGGAGAACGTGTTCTCATTGCCATGATGTACTACTTAACCTACCAATTCAACTTTTCTTAATTTCTTATTTGTTTGCTTCCCCGTTATAGCAGAGATCGTTTCTTGCGACTAAGTATCCATATTCCTTATAAAAATATGAAATTCATGAAAACTCCTTGAAAAATCAATATCTTCAAAGCCTGAGCGATTCATAGCTAGAAAAAGTAATTAATTTAAATTAGTTAAAGGTTAACCAAAAATTAGCTATAGTTTTTATCTAGACTGTAGTTAAAGCTATGCAATCGGTTACTTTGGTATTACCGAAGGGAAGCGCATCGATCCCACTACAAGAACTCACACCACCAGCAAGAGTAAAAACCGTCCCCTTTCGGCCGCGCCCATAGCCAGAGAGAAACGGAAAAGTAATAATTTCATCGAACCTCCTACCAAAGCCCCTAAAATCCAAATAAGCGCGTGCGCGCGCGGCTTGCGCCACGCCGATCAATCAGCCTTCTTTCTCACACACGTACGCGAAAGCACTTGGTCGACGTCGTCGTCGTCGTAGACGTTCATCAAGAGCGAGCCGGCTTTGCACGCGCGATAGTTCCGCTGTATACCTATGAGTGTATGCGACTATATAGCCGTGGCCTGCCCCCCTACCCCCCCCCCCCCCTCTCGCTGGCCTCGGAAAACTCGCGCGAGGGGTCAACGGCCAATGGTTAATGATCCCCCACCTCGCAGTGCAGCTCCTCTCGCTTTCCCCCTTTCGCCTCCCGCCTCCTCTCTATCTCTATTCGCAAAAGAAAGACAGATAGACTAGAGCCGCGGGGCCACGTCGATTTTCTATATACTGCACTGGCCTTTTTCGCGTCGCGCTCGCCTCTAGGCAACTCGGGCAGCGCTTTCCCAGCGAGCAGCGCCTTTTTCCAACTTTATCAATTATCAATTTCCCCCTCCCCCGCCGCCGCCGCCCCTCTTCGCCGCGATAGCGACCGCCTCGTAGGCTATATACGACTTCGCGAGGATGTGGGTTGACTTTGATCGCCCACTCGAGCACGCGGACGAGGTGAGCGTTACGCGCCGAGTGGAGCGCGAGCGCCGCTGAGAGGAGTTCAACTTTCCAGACGGCTATCGTCAGGCTATTATAAGCCATTATCATTCCCTCGTTCACGGGAGAGAGCAAAAAAACAGCAGACAGAATTTCATTCTTCGATAATACGGTTATTTTTTTTTCTCTCATTCCGCGCTCACGATCCGCTTTTGACTGTGGAAACTGTTCCAATGAATGTTCATCGCGAGTTAGCAACGTTGCCTTTTATATTCCTGCGAGGGGGGACAAACTTTTTGGGCGGAGTCTGAAATGCGCGCCGAACGCTGGGAAAACGCTATACTCTAACGTTGGTTTTAATAAAAAAACTTCGGGAGAGCTATTTTGAAAGGCTGGTGAAAACTAATCCTAAATTTTTTTCCAATACTCATTTTGCGCCCCCCTCCCAAAAAAAGTCTTGAGATAGAACAAAAATGGGAAATGGAAAAACGTTACAAATTTTGAAGAAAAAAATGAAAATGAAACTATCCAAAGCAAATTTATCCTGTTTGCCGTATTTATAAGTACAAGTAAAATTTTAGAATCGATTAATCAATACTCCGTGAGTTGGTATATTTGAAATGCTAGTCACTGAAATTCAAGCGCAAACCGTTAGGTATTATATCGGACTGAACTACTGGCCCGATGCTTCGCTGATTCTACGATCTCTTTGATATTTTATGATTTTCACAGGCTGACATACATGCGTAATATTTCAAAATGGCGTTAGTAACAACACTTTAATTATTTTACATTTATAGCGGAGATGTTAAAAATAAGTTTACGATGCGTTAAAGTAATTGCCACAATGCCCCGAGAGCTTTAAATCCTCGACACACTACGGATCGTTGCAGACTTATTCGCTCGCTCACGCTTGCGCATTCCTGGTGATTCATTCGATTTTTAACTAAAATTATCGTCGGATCGTTTTTCGTAGAAAAGCGAAGAAAATAAATTACGTTCTCCCAGGATAGTCGTCGGCGACGCTCATACTTTATCTGATTCATCTGGCCAAGGGAGTTAATCGCGCTCGCGGATATCACGGCGAGGCATCGACAAACATGTGCACGCTTCGATCGAATTTTCGTTCTGCCTCCCTATAGTGAAAAATCGTACTAAATCCTTTCGCGAATTCTGTCTCTCTTGGATCCGGCTGCTGAAAAAATAGGAGAATTTTCGCGCTGATAGGAGGCTCGACTGGAAGCGAACAGCATTAGCTCGCCGACATTATATGTATATAAAATAAAATTGCTGTGGGACTGGCTCTCTCTCGCTCCCGATCCCCCGCACTCGCGTTTGTTTGAGAATCAGATAAAGAGCAGCGCGCAGGCGCGCTTGTGTCCCTGTGTGCATAAAAGCACTTCCGTGTGCTTATGTATTTTTACCCCCGAATGAATAAACGGTTTTACGTGCATGCGTGCTTATAATCGAGACATCGATTTTTATCGACTATATGTGCACAAGGATTTAATACGGTTCGATTTTCCTTGCTCCGTATTCCCAGTACTTTTCCATCTTTTTGTAATACGTTCTTTTTTGCCATTTTTACGCGACTATGTAACAAGAATGAAAAATCTTCAACTCTCGTTATTAATGGTGAAAATCAGTTATTTTGAGCGAGACTGAAACTGGAAAATCAATAATACATGCATTTATTCTGCATCCGTTTCATTTTGAAAGTTTATAAAATTATCACCAAGCAAAAATTTGTTAAAGCAATTAGTAATTTAAAATTATTTATTTTTGATTGGTCATAATGTATATTATGCTCGAAAACTCTGAATTTTCATATTTTTATAAACGCACTACGATTAGAAATGTGTTTGATTGACATTTTATAGTGTATTGAATTAATTAAATCACATATAGATATTTGAATTTTATGAAGCATTGATAATTCCAATTACGCAATCTGTTATTATGAAACGCTTTTGTTAAACTTTAATGGGTTCAATGGCCGCTTAATATCTGTCAGTTAAAAAATTTAACAATGATGATGAAATACTTTGCCATCAAACAAATATTATCCTTCTTTTATTACATGATGTGCAATATATACAAGATTTGATTTTTATTTTTACTTGAAAGATGTATGTATATTTGATCTTCAACGATTCTGCAGAAATCTATATAGAGTAGACCTCTACCTACGAAGCCTGCACTGAAATTCAAGTACTTCTTTGAACAACAATGAAAGCTACAAGGCGCTAGTATGGTTTGCGGCGAATTCTCATTCCGCAAAGGAAACGAGAAAGAGAGAAGTATAAAGAGGAAAAGGCTCTTCCGCCACGATAATATTTATTGACCGATAAATTTTCAAGTCCAGAGCGGGAGGCACAGTTTTATAAAGCTCGTTAAAAACGTGGCGGCGAGATAGCGCCGCGACGCGTCTATATAGGGAGGTGCGCACCGCGAAGGAAAGCAAAATAGAAAGGAGTGCGGGATCAGCGCAGCTGTGTGCTCTCGCTCGTGCATGAAACCGACGGGAGATCGAGCTGACCCCTCTGCATTTATCTCCCTCGCGCTCGGATAATTAGCGCGGGCAAGCCGCACGGCTTCTCCCCCGTACCGTTATGATAACCCGCGCAGGCGAAACGAGCTGGTATAGAGTCGAGGCCTAACCTGCGCGCTACATTCGATCGGTTAGCCACCGCCGGCACCGTCGACGCCGCTCCTTCGATTTTTGCGAGTTGCGCGCGAGCTATAAGCTTCCCGATCGCGACTATACGACGTTGCCGCATGATTGACTGCACGCGCTCTCGTGGGCTCGATCGATCTCACTCTGGACGAAGGCGTAGCTATATAAGCGCGTAATGCCACGGCTTATGGATTTATGCGCCTGTAAATTTTCGCGGCTCCTGAGCTGCCACCGCAGTCGGACTGTTTTTCTTACTGATGTTTCGTAATTGCAAATACAGTTAGACGAAGGAGCAATTCTGAGCTGTACGGCTCTCTGAAAACCTGAAAACCTGTCTCTGAAGACCTTCTTGTCTACAAGTCTTGTATGTCACAAATGCAGTCATAAATGTATTTCCATTAAAAAAAAGATCGACTGTTTTTTTCTTTTTAATTGGATTTATAGAATTAAATGTGTAATTTATGTTAATAAATATTATGCCAATTTGCAGAAAGCTTTCTTTCAATTAATTAAAAATTAAAATGTATTTCAAACGGAATTGCAAGATGTGTTTTTCAATGTATTGTATACTCATTGAAAAAGTGGATGAGAAAATTAATCATCAGATATTAAAACTGTTGATGTCAATCAGAATAGGGGCTAATTTGAACACATTTTATTTAAGAGTTCGCTAATATTGAGTAAAATTTATTTTGCAATTGTGCGTATACTGAGTTTACGATTTAAATTTTAAAATGTTGGTTCACATTTTCGTCAATCACATTTTTATATTGTCTTGATGTCTAACTTGCGCGTTCCGTGTTTTCATCGACGTTTAAGTTGAGAAAAGAGTTGTGTTTACATACAATATTTTTTTAATTTATATACTTAAAGAAGTAGCTAGCTACAAAAGTGTCCTAGCTCTTCATACCGCTAAGAAATCATAATAGATTTTTTTAACTCTGCCGCGGTTCAGAGTTTAAACGTGTATGAAAAAAGGAAGCGCGTGAGTTACAATCTTTTTCAGCGCTCGGCCGACTTATTTAGAGGACCTTTTCACGGGATCGATTGAGTATAACCTTATTCTTCCCATCCGATGATTTATATTATATTGCTTCCTCATAGAGAAAGCTTTGTAACGGCGAAACAAATTTTTGAGACAAAAAATGTTCAAAAATATGTTTTAAGGAGATTATATGTCGGTATATATTTATCAATTTTAAGAAAATTTTTGTTCGTGTCTGTGTGTGGGTGGGTGAGTGTGTGTGTATGTGTGTATGTAAACTCTTCATATCTTAAAAACAAATTCTCTTCGTCTCTAGAAAAAAAAGGTATCCTGACTAATTTCAGGTTTGATCGATTTCCTTTTGTGTTATAACCTAAAAACGATTTTGAATTTTTAATTTTTTGGATTTTTATGTGTTACAGTCTATATTATAGTATATTACGATACGTGTGACTTAAGTGGCCCATTATTAGGCAGAGTATCGTATACTATTTTATAGCTCGTGTGACATAAATCCGCCATATTCTTATTTTATTTATTTGTGCATATTTATAATGATAGTTGGAAGTGGGGTGGGAGAAGTGTGGGGGGGGGGGCGCAGCCCTCCCGCCCTGAAAAAAATTAATAAAAAGTTATTTAAATGATAGAATACCTGATATAGAATATGGTTATTATTGAATCTAGAATATTGAACATATACATAAAAAAATCATAAAACTAGATTCTTGGCAATTTAATTTGTATCTTTAACAATAAGTTGAAGTTTATGAAAGTGAAAGATTTGTATACGTTATATCATTAAAGAGAAAGACTTTTAAAACTAAAATCCATACAGTTTAATATTGAATATTTAAAAAGCGCGCGATCTGCTATTCCATAGCAGATGAAACTAACCTATAATATAGAGAAACCTTATTATCATCATTTTTATTAATTCTTTGTGGTTTGTCAACTATTAACGAAGTTTTGCTTCTTTTCCTGTTCATTCTTATAATCATATTTTTGAATAGTTTTGGTAGATAATTGGCATTAATTACGTACCTGTGACTTAAGTAAATTCATTATTTCACAGTGTAATAATGGGCTACTTAAGTCACAACTAGCCGTGACTTAAGTGCGAATTTAGGTCATACAGTGCTATAAATTAATATAACAAATTTTTATCAAAAGGTATTAAAATTACCTGCATTTTCTTTTTTTTTAAATTTAAATTATCTTCACTCTGTCATTTGTTATTAAGGAAAATGTTTTTATACTTCATAAATTAATTTCTTAAAAAATATTTTATTTATCCACTTGAAATTTTAACCACTTATTACTCTCATTGAAGACTATATTTGGTTAAAATTTTAAGAGATTATATTCATTTGTTTTTAATTATTTTAGAAAAAATTTGCGTTTTTGTTGTCGTACGATAACAAGAGTAAAAATCATCCAATCGTCCTGAAAGCACAGCTGTAGCTTCTATAAATCGTCAGATCGAGTTCGTTGCCCAAAAAAATCGGTCTATTACGACTAAAAATATTTTAGGTTAAAAATTTTTGTTTTAAATTTTCGAATCGCGCTTTCTCCGAGCAGAATACTTGATTTATCGATTTAAAATTGTAACCACTTATTAAACTTACTAGCTACTTTTAGCGCGCTTCGCGCGTATCATTTATCTCTTTGTTTTTGAGGTTATGAACATGATCAAGTTTCATTTTAAAAGTTTGTTTTAAATAGTTTAAATTATACGATAATAACGTAAGTCTCATAAATAAAATCATGAAATTTTTCTTATACTATTCAATTTTAAATATTCAAAGTCAAGAATCCAATCTTCAAAATTCAAACATACTCGATTTTGGCGCTTATTCTATGTAGACCAATCAAATGAACCAGCAACAACCAATCAAAACAGTCTTATTGTGATGACAGATTTCCTCCATCACTTTTTTAAGAGAGGATTAAAGATTATATTTGGTTAAAATTTCAAGATAAAATAATTTTTGCACGAAGTGCGATTTCCAAAACAGCTTCCAAGAATGTCGCAGATATAAGACTTTCCTCATCGGTTCAAAGTTAGACAATGACATTTAACGATAGATATAAATCTCTTTATTTAATTACTAATAAAAAAAAAAAGAAAAAAGTTTTATTATGGAAATTTATTAGCAATTTTTTTTGTGAAAAATTAATTTTGGGAATTTAAATTTAATAAAAGGAATCGATACATTAGTTTGAGGAAGCTAAGTGCCAATGAATTGGCAGCGGTTTTTATATTATTATCAAATTTTTTTCATTGTTATGAAGTTACAAGAAAACGGGAACTCGTTGATTGCTATTAGGGTACCCAAACCTCGTGGTGTATGTTAGATCCATCTTTTAATTATTTTCTCTTTTAATCATTTTATCTTGATGTCTTACTGTAAAGCGAAGATAGAACGTTTGAAGATTTTTTTTATTTATTCTTCATTGTATATAATAGCAGAAAATTATCTCGGATAACTGACTTGCATCTCTATAACAAGGTTTCCTGGACTATAATTTAAGATAATTGAAAAGTTATCAATTTTAACGAGTTTGATGAAATGCTAATGTTGAACATTAAAGGTTCTTTCCATCGTCAATTTTAATGATTCAAATCACATACGGAAAATTATTCGCTTAGTTCGAGAAGAAAATGTAAACTAAAATCTGTTCAAATCATGTTTACTTATAGGATTAAATAAAGTAAAAAAAATAATCATTTAATATTTCATTTGGAAGTAGCAGATTATTTTTCAAATTGCATTCTATAAAAATTATATTTAAAAATTTATAAATTGAAAGCATTCATTATAAAGAAGAATAAACTAGATTTTGATGAACATTGATATTAAATTCAAAATGATCATGATGATCATGATTTTTTAAGTATAATTAGCTTAACAAGAGGTTAATTTTTTTTCTAACGATTTTAATTGCATTTTATCCAGAATAAGGTAAAGAACAGTGCGTGACAAAAATTAGTACCCAATGCAAATTTGAAAATGAAGTGTATAAGTATGTTTTTGTACCGCAAGCACGATTTTATTAATAGAGCCGAAAGCGACCTCTTGTCGACCAGCGGGTGGTAAAAACTGAAAAGCGCCCGCTGCTTGCCGTAGCGGGCGGTAAAAATCGAAAAGCGCCCGCTGCTCGCAGTAGCGGGCGGTAAAAAATTGAGAAGCGCCCGCTGTCGTTTTTGAATGGAGTTTTCAAGATTGTTTAAGAAAATCATCGATATTTTGAAAAAAGGCAAAAATCTATACTTGCGGTACAAAAAATATGGTGTGCACCAAGGGCTAAGTGGGTTTTTTGACCTCGTGTGGTTGCAGTACTAGTCTAAAAAGACCCACTTTACGCCCTTGGCACACAATATACTATACCGACACCTTACTATTTTTTCGTATTTCCATTGTCAAATTCATATTATTTAGCTTTGATACTCTCTTCTCTAATTTATTCTGAATAAAATGCAATTAAAATCGTTAGAAAAAATTACAAATTAAATTAGAATAACGAAAAATACGGCGTAGGCACCTGTAATGGATTCAAAAAATATCGCAGGTGAAAGGTGAACACTTGATAAATATTTTGTGTATCTACCAAGTAATGCTTTGCTTTAACAACTTTTAAAGACATATTTTGGGATATTTTCTTCATGATTATAGCATTATTCAATGAAAAATATTAAAGAATAAACTAACAGGTTTAAAACCAGTATACATAATTACTTTCACATGCAACGTCACTTATAAAATTCATGGTAAACAATTTTGTAATGGTGTATGTGTGCGTGTGTGTGCGTGCATGCGTGCGTGTGTGTGTGTGTGTGTGTGTGTGTGTGTGTGTGTGTGTGTATGTCAGCGTGTGTACATGTGTGTGTGTAATTTGTTTTTTATTTATTATTTTACAATCCCTAATATAAATTAAGTTATCGAAATTCGTTCGGTTTTCGAGCGTTTTTCCAAGGTATCTCGAGATCTCGAATCGATCTCGAAACTCGAAAGAAATCGAGAAACGGCGAAGAGAGGGCGCGCGTAGCGCGCCAAATTAACGCTAGTATTGTATACTGTAGAGAAATATAAAATATGAGTATATTTTGAATATACAATTTGTTTTTCTCCAACCTTTTGGTATTAATATTAGAAATTCTTAAATAAGAGATTTTTTAAAATCAAATAATTGATTTTGAATAAATAAAGGAACATTGTTTATTTTGTCTCCTTTTAAATAAAATTAAGCGCTCTAAAATATCATTTTAATGACTGCATTATGACCAAAAAGTACAAGAAACCAATTTCTTCCAATGTGTGTAGTTCTTTGAATTAAAAAAAAAAAAACCCAGCATATGGATAAAAAATTAATTTAAATTAGTTTTATTTCTCATATGTTATGTATTCTAAGTAAAAAACGAAATTGAAATATATTATTTATGCGTATCTAACATCCGAGAGCAGCTCACAAAAGTGAAACACACGAAAGAAAAAATTCAACTTTTATAATATAATAATACATCCAGGGAGTTTTTTAATACCTCTGGCAATAATTTTTACTATCAATTTTTCAAGAAATATAAATGAATTCCAAGTTGTAAACAGATAAACTAACGTTTAAAAAAGTTATTTTATAAAGGTAACTCTCCAGCGAGTCAGTTACAAGAATCGTCAACCAGACGAACAGCATTAATATCTAAAATAAACATTCTCTATCAATATAAAAAAGAACCCGCTAAAAAAGCACCAGGCT
The DNA here is from genome assembly GCA_036365515.1 of Torymus aiolomorphi. NCBI lineage: Eukaryota > Metazoa > Arthropoda > Insecta > Hymenoptera > Torymidae > Torymus > Torymus aiolomorphi. Next base: position 39,618,659 of record CM070876.1, on the reverse strand, counting down.
CGAAAATAGCAAGACGAAAACGACCATGTAGTTCACACAGAAAAGAAAGCAAACTCAAGCAAAAGTGATTTCCGATTGCGACCACAGCGTCGACCGCAGAGCGAAAAAATCAGCTGCAAAGAATTATCGTCCGAAGAAGAACGGAGTCGCTCTTTCGTCGCTTGAAAACAAGGCAAGAAGTGAGACGTGGCGTGGCATAATCCATATCCAAAGACAAAAAGTCATTCTGGGCCATTGAAATCGGCGCGAATTCTGGGGCCGCTGTGTTTACGTGTCCGGAGCGCCTGACAGTCGTCTTTTTCTAAATAAACGTTTGAATGTTGATTTAAAAAATATTGAAATCAGGGTATCACATCACCTTAAAGAACCAGGTCGCGAGTTTTCGCGAAATAACGCGAGAGAGAAAGAGAGAGAGAGGGAGAGAGGGAGGGGGGCGAGAGAGAGAGAGAGAGAGGCGACGTTCCTCCTTCGCCGCTGGCGCGCTGCTGCCGCGGCTAGAATCGATTTCAGGAAAATTAGCAGTCCACGCGCGCCACCTCGGCGCAGCTGGCCCTCGTTTCGCGGATGGCAACGGCCGAATCACCTCGTCCCCCCTCTGCATCCCTTTTCCCAGCGGGCTTTGCTTATTTAACGTTCGGGCCATTTTTCTGCCGCGGTTATCGGTGACGCGCAATCGCCTGTCTCCCCCGTGCATACGCGATGTTTGCCAACGTGTGTGCGCGCGCTCTTGCAAACGCTCATACTTGACCGGCAGCCTTTTTCCTCCCATTCTTTTACTATACCAAGCTCGCTTCTCTGCATGCTACTGTTGCTTCGTTATTTTTCAAAACCATTTTGGCGATATAAAATTTTATTCAACTTTAAAAAATATTAAAATGCTTTAACGTAATTTTTATACAAGTAAAAAACTAATTTTGTTCGAGTATTTATATTAAACATACATACAACGACGTAACATTATATATTTTCCAAAAGATACTATAGGTAAAAAATTAATTCGAAATTATTTAATACAACCTTAATTAATATTTTTAATAATCTGGTATTATCAAAATTTATCTCCAGAATTAATTTTTCGTTTGGTTTAAATTATAATGAAAATTTTGCATCTTTCATAGTAATAATTAATTTCACAGAAATATTATAAAAATTTAATTTCTCTGCTACGCTTTTAATCAAAGATTAAGCAACTTTTATTTTTTTATATTAAATTATATTTATCTTTAAATTTCTGTATTTGATTTTTCATATTTCTCAACCAATTTTCGTATTTTCAAAATTATTGAAGCACACTTACAATCTGTTCACTTGAAAGAATGTACCTCTGCCCGATTATTAGAGAAAATATGTATATTAAAAAATAAATTTGAAAAATCAGTGAATGTCAGTAATTGTGTATAACGTATGTGAGTAAGACATCCCCTTAAATTATACTAATTTAATAATTTTCAATATTTACTGAATTCACTCATATTTCTGCCTACATTCTTGCTATCTAAAATATCCAACTATGGTGAATTTTTTGGCTCTGATAAAGTGCATTGTTATCATTGATTAATCGACTAATGGATATATAACATTAAAAAATGCATACAAGTTATAAAAATTTTAAAAACATTGTTGTAATTTGTTAGTAAATGGAAAAAAGATTTTATTAATATCAAGTGCAACGAAAAAGTAGCAATAGGCATTGATTTACGTTGCCTATTATTTCGATAAACAATGGTATCACCAGCAGACAGTAAATTATTTGTTTTTAGTGAAAATAAGATTTGCCATGTACGAAATCATAAAAAACATGTAAAGGATTTACAAAAGCCTATATTATTACCAATACGAGTGCATATAAAATAATATTTTTACATGTTAAAGGAACGAATGAACTGAATGTTGCTTGTAGCACTAATAAATACTCCCCGAAACGAAGTGACGTAAAATAATGTTTTGGTTGTCTCGTCTTTGGTTTGTAAATATGTAATGTCGAATGTTTGTTTGGAGTTCATCATTTTATTTTATTTAGCAGTTATGTTATTATTTAGTTTACGCACTGAAAGAAGAATATTGTTACTGTTAACATATTTATCTATTTGAAGTACAACTATTTGAGATGTTTAAGGATAAAATGTGATATTGTAATAGTTACAATATCTATATTAACTAATAAACATATTCAGATTTGAAAGTAGCTGATGAGAGCCGCGATGGCTCATGGGTAAGAGCCCGGCCTCCCGTCCGGGAGACTCGGGTTTCCGATTCCCGGCCGGGCATCTCTGACTTTTTTTCGGATGAAAAAATTGATCATGTGCCTCGGTAAGACCGCGGCTTGCAGCCGACCTACACTGACAAAAATTTGGCACTCCAGCTGACCCGATACGCTACAAGTACATACGCTATGCCGAAAGTAGGGTCGAATGTTGTACCGCGGTTCGGCACATCTCCTGCCCCGTACTGGCACAGCTCCTGTCCCGTAAAAGCATCGCGCGCCCCGTACTGGCACAGCTCCTCTCCCGTTAGGGACAAATGCTGTGCCAAAAGTGGGTGGTCTGACACACGCAGCGAAGGGGGCGCTGACGAACTGTGATGGAAACAAACGCCGTGCCAAATTTTTTTCAGTGTATTAATGCACTTTCTGGTCGCATGGCAGAGTGAACATCCAAGTAACAAATAGGCAGTTTTTACAATTTGGATGGCAACCGCTCTGCCGTACCGACGGAGAACATTCATGGTGTTCAAGCTGGCAGGCAGGGGAGGATAACCTGAGCTTGTTTTCTCTAACATACTCAAGTTTGACTCCTCTGTCCGCTGTTCCTGGTGTGGGTTTTCCCTCGTGGAATAAAGGTTTTCCTACACTACAGGAAGCGTGTGCAAGCACGAACCCTGGACAAATGCAGGAATAGTGCGGAATATAGGGAAGGGTGTTAGGACCAAACGCACCCACGCCAAGGCGGTGGGGGCGTCCCGTAGAAACCCTGCACAGTGGTATATGGGTAGGAGAGATGATATTAAAAAAAAAAAAAAAAGTAGCTGATGGTAGAAGTTCTTGTAAATTGTAGTTTCTGAATCTAATAGCCAATTTTGTACCAGGATGATGTTATATAACAAAAAGGTTTGAAATAAAAACTCCATTTAGAGTTTTTACCCCAACGTTTCGGACATTTTTATTATTTATGTCCCTCATCAGAATAAAAAATAAAAATGTCCGAAACGTTGGAGTAAAAAAATAAATGATGTTTTTATTTCAAACGTTTTTGTTATAAAACAACATCATCCTGGTAAAAAATTGGGCATTAGATTCAAAAACTACTATAATAAGCATATTGTAACTATTACAATATCTATGTTCTCAAGTAACATATTGAAATTGTTTATGAGAACATAGTAACTTAATTGTTAACATGGCATTATAACTGTTACAATTCCTATATTTGGTCATATTTAAACATACGCATGTTAACAGTTACAATGTCATGTTAACCGTAAACAAATCCTTTTCTCAATGTGTGTCTCTTTTTCTTTATGTATTGGATTGCTCTGTTACGCATTTTCATATTTCAAAAATTAAAAGGTCGTTGGCACTTTTTCTGCGATAGAAATTTCATAGTTTTTTAGACAAGACAGTAATTTGATTGAATTTTTGTTTGTGATGCCTAGAACTATTTTGTTTCGTATGTGTGTGTGTGTGTGTGTGTGTGTGTGTGTGTGTGTGTGTGTGTGTGTGTGTGTGTGTGTGTGTGTGTGTGTGTGTGTGTGTGTGTGTGCGTGCGTGCGTGCGTGCGTGCGGTTGTGTGTGTGTGTGTGTATCGTGTGTGTGTGTGTGTGTATGTGTGTGTGTGTGTCGTGTGTGTGTGTGTGTGTGTGTTCAGTAATTTTCGTATTAACCTGCAAACAACAGTATCTATAGTTGGGGGTAGAAAAAGGGCTGTTTTTCTAAATGTAAAATTAGAAATCATAAAAGTAGTATTTACAAAAGAATTAGGTAAATTTTACCACACAAATTCTATTGTATGAAAATATTGTAAGCTAAAAGAAGTGTTTGATATTTTTTAAAATTAAATAATAGAAATTATTTGTGTGACTGTGAAGCAATCGATCTATTCAGTTGTTTAAAGATTTGAAATATTATGTTTTAGATTAATTTCTTGTAATGGTCAATTATTGTATATTACACTTACAAGAGAAGTGCACAATTTTTGGGAAAAGATTCGGGAGCTATTTTCTCGTATCTGAAAATTAGCCCAGTGCCTGTGGTTTGATCTCATATGCCCTCATTTGTATGATTCACAATAATGGATTTTCCATAACAACTCTGCAAATATTTGTACTACAAAAATCATTAACCCTCAGAGGATCCGAGTTTTAAAAATGAATTGAGTTCGTAATTGCCCCACACAACGATTAAAAACGCAAATTAAAATTAGATACTGATAGAAGTATTCATTTATAGTAAACGAATATATTCCTTTGAAATCTAAAAACATGGTGTATTTAAATTAAAGGCAAATTCCGTTACTATTACATAATATTCATAACCAGTACGTTCGTATGTGTTTTGTATGAAATCCATCAATTACTTTAGTCTAAATGCAGATTTCTTAATAGTTAATGAATCTGGCTTTGCGCACACTTCCGCAGGATTTGGAAGGTTTGGCTGTGTCGGCAATGCAGAACGCGGCGTAGACTACTGAGTCCCTGAAAACATATGGGCGGCCTACTCCGTGCTGTCCTCATGCGTGCAGTGAGGCCGTCGATTCTCCGCGGCGAACGGCATCGAAAAACGAGGTGACAAGCAGCGAGAAGGAAAAGGACGGGCTGTCCATGTGTTTTCAGCTGCCGAGCACGCATGCGTTTGCATGCACGAACTTGCATATAGACGGCACGTTGTGCGGTGTACTTATCACTGTCTTCTACAAGCGAGCGCCATGCGCCACCATCTTCGAAATTGTGCTCGCCGGCCGCGGACCCGCGGTTATATATGCGTGTATACTGTGGATGGGTGTGTGTGTATGTGTGTTTACGGCGATCTTTCTGAAGGTTATGTGTGCAGTGACGAATACACTACTCACTATAAACTATTAATACACCACGTTATTAGATATTAATCCACGTGGATTAATAGTTAAGGAATATTCATTTGTCGAAATTTCAAAACTCGGTGGCTTAACAGTTAAGTCACGGGGCTTACAGTAAATAAATACTTCTATCACTGGACGGAAAGAAGTTTAATTTATTTATTTTTTTTTGCGTATTAAATAATTTATTCGATCCACATTTATAGATTACCAAATTTACTTATAATAAAAGTTACTTATATAGCATTACTTTTATATGTATATAAGTATGGTTTTCCGTTGCCAAATTGGAAAATTCTGTGACTTTTCCGCGACAAATATGCTACACTTTCAGGCCAAAAATCACCGAAGATGACATTCTGCCTCCCGTATGCGAGGTGCGATTCGAAGAGAATCGCGCCTATTTTCCCACGCAGGGAATTTCCATCTATACGAGCAGCATGCGCGAAGATGGCCGTATTTGGCACATTTCATCGGGAAAGAAAAATAATGAAATCTCGTCGATTGCAATACAGGAGCACGTAACAGTGTTTGTTAAAGCAAAGAAAGATACAATTCAAAATTCGGGTGTATTCGCTCGCTCTGTTTGCTCGCAAATTCCCTAAATTAGTGATTGTATAACGCCTCGCGAGAGTAGAAAACAGAGTCAGCCTCGCGAGCGGTGAGGTCGTCCCTATAGTCACGCCGGTCGAAATTGACGTCACCCGCGTGCAGTTTGCGTCAACACAAGCTAATCGCCACGTTATAATCTCCACAATTGAGTCTTAAATCACAAAAAATATCACTCGCGTACCTGTACGAGCAAATATGAAAAATCGACTGACCCTCCTTGAGAATGTATAGCGCTGTATCACTCGCTCTCCTGCCAACGTGCGAATTTAAGCCGACAATATCGCCGTACATTACACTTCAAATATATTTGCTTAGTATTAAGTATCTTGATGATGATTAAAAAAAAGAAAATTAAAACTCATTATGTCTAGTTTAATATGCTTTTTCGTATGCTTTGTATAGTACGAATACATGGAGAGTGTGATATAAAGATTCATTATCCATTATTTTGAATAATATAGTTCATACCACACAGAGATTGTAGTAAAAATTACCATGTCTGATAGTACAAATGGGACAGACTCGAATTATCAAAAAAATCGCTATAATTTATGGTAAAAATTACCATAAATTTATAGTAATTTTTACAATATAGGAAAAATTGCCATAATTAAATCGCAATTTTGACCATAAATTATGGCAATTCTGTTCATAATTCGAGTCTGTCCCATATTTACAATCAGACATGGCAATTTTTACTATAATATTTTTCTCCGTGCATTGGAGCAAAAGCCTATCCGATTCAAATAAGGGCGATAGTCTTGATTTTCAGATAGGTACCAGAAAACTGTTTCCGAAGCATGATTGCAATGCATTTCCTAAATGATGTACACTCTCGTTGTATATATAGGTAAATCAACAAATATCACACTATGGTATTTATGCGCAACTTATAAATTTGTATTAGTGCTTTTTATTATAAATTGAATGTCAATAAATGAACGTTACTGAAAAGTAAACTAATTACCATACTTATCGTTACTGCAGGGAAATAAAAAAAAATTCTGGTGAACACGCGGTGCATGCGAGCCCATCTGTTCTAATTTACCATTAATTCAATTCAATACATAAATAAGCGGGATATGACAATAACACGACAAATATCGAAGATGCTAATGAACATTGTCATTGTAATGTAACGTATGCGGAACGGAACGCATGCAGATGCATCGGGGCGCGAATGTCCGACGAGTGGCTGATAAATAATGTGTAAAAAAGCGGAATGATCAATGGAAAAGAAAAAGAGCATGAATTTTATCTGTTGTGCATGCGGCAGTATAGAGCCAAAGCTCACCGAGGGCAAAGCGACGACGAGATTGGCGTTTCCCTCGCCGCGATAGACGCATCCCTCAATCGGCAGAGAAAGAACCGGATATTGCGAGACATCGGAAGTTCCGGAAGTTGACGTCGCAGACGGTAGTGCTGCCGTTGCCGTTGCCGCTGCACTACTTTCTTCCTGTTCAATGTACATGTCGAGTTCTGGAAAAAAAAAATTTTTAAATGTAGTATAAGAGAAGTTGTTTTCTTCAGTTCTTAAATTAAATTCTACGATTCCAAAGCTTTTAATAACGCACACTAAAAAATAAATTCTTAATACGTGTGTTATTATTATTGACTTTACTAAAGTTCACCTATTCTGTGATTATTTACAGCTATTTTGTTCAAAAGTAAGTTATATATTTCGTTAAATACAGCATCAGAAAGAATGTTTTACTTTTAATTGATTATTTTAAAGTTAAAATTTTTAAATTGGAAAAAATGAGTTTTTATAAATATATAAAAGGCGCAATAATAACAAGAAACGTAGATTCTTTCCCTAAAAATTTAATCTTCCCTAGTAGAAGTCTTAAGCATACTCTAGCTATAAATTAGCTAGATTTTCAGAATATGGCTAATTTTTAGCTAAAAAGTAATTAGAAACTCTTGTAATAACGTCACGCTTTGAGCATTAAATCTGGATAAAATATTCTTAAGCTCTTGTAGAAATGTGAACCATAAATTGACTATTTTTTAGCCAACTTTATGGCTAAAAACAAAATACAAGAAAATACGTATGGTATATAACGTATATAGTAGGCATCATCTAGATCGGGCATGTTCTTGTTTGTGCACATAAGGATTGTACACATATTTATTGTGCACAGATAGCATTGGTACAGATCTATATATATATAGATATATACCAATGTTAAAGTGTGCACAATTAATATGTGCACAATCAGTATGTGCATAAACAAGAACACGTCCTAGATCGTATGACTATTCGTTAATTGAATCTTAGTGTTAGATTTTGAATTTTTTATCATTTAAGTCAAGAGAAATCAGACTGAAAAGGCTGAAAAAGATAGAAAGAAGAATGTGTTCTTATTGCGAAGATGTACTACCTAACCTGATAATTCTTTATTTCAATTTTTCTTAATTTTTTATTTTTTTGTTCCCCGGTATCAATATCAATAAAAATCAATATCTTCAAAGCTAAATCAATTCTTAGCTAGAAAAATTAGTTTATATATAGCTAACGAATATCGCTTGTCAAAGGTTAACAAAAAATTAGCTAGTTTTTAGCTAGATTATAGTTGGCAGAGTAGCTTATTTCTAGCTAAGAAATCTAGCTAATTTATAACACCTTAGACAGAAAAGCTGGTTAATTTTCTACCAGTAATGTCATCTTTATTGTAAATGTCCATGTGTAAAAATATTTATTTATGTAATTAACTTTATAATAATAATGAGACATACTTATAGCTATCACAGTAATTTTAATTTTCAAACTATATTTGATACATAACTAAATCAATTTAAATAAATACATATTCTCTAAGATTGTGCAAGATAACATTGAGTGCGTAAATTAATACATGGATGTAATAAATATTCTTTTAAGATTAAAAGTTATCAAAATTAGTAGTTTTCTTAAAAAGTTACTTTTTTGATGACATAATGCAGCAAAAACTTACTTCATTACACGAAAGTAAGTTGCAATAGCCGTTATTACGTGCAACTGTGCATGCATACGTGTAATTAAAGAAAATTTCATTTAGCCGTACTTCGTATAAGAAAAGTACATCAAGTTTTATCATTGGTTATATTTCTTCTTGCTTAATATCAAAGGCTAAAATAATCTAAAACTTATTTAATAGTTGTAAAATAAAAGAACATAGTAATAATTAATATTTAATTCCTAGATTCGTTGAAAAATATTATTGATAAAATTTTCAGTAAGAAAATACGAGCGCAAATTCATATTTAATCCTTATAATAGAAATTTCGAAACTTTGTCGTATTCCAATGAGGCATTTAACTTGCACGAAAATCTTGGAACATTGCGAAAAGTTTACATGAATGGAAAAAAGAAAAGATTGGAGGTAAAAGCTGTATGTTGACTCGAGTAGGAACACACACACACACACACACACACACACACACACACACACACACACACACACACACACACATATATAGCAAAGACTCTTACCAAGAAAGTTAGTTCTCTCTCGTTGGCGGCAAGATAGGTATCGGGCTCTAAAAAAATAGCTCGCAAATGAAAATGCTAGATTTGCGTCAACGCGCCTACAAATTATAGTTTTGCATCGTTTTAAAAGTCGTTGACCTTGTGCCAAACCGCGCGGCCACCGAGGAAAAAAAAACGAAAAATCTACTTTTACCGCGCGTACATTTACACGAAATAACAAACAACCCGGGCAAATCCGCTTGCGCTGGTGTTCAGTGTGTGTAGACGGGCTTTCGGCGTTACAGAACCGTAGTACGCGCGGATCAGCGACAAATAAAGAAGGAGGCTTATACAAGAGCGAGGCGACTTTCGTAATCGCGCGCGGCGGGCAGCGCCGGCTTCGAGGTTATACGCGTATAGAGACGGCAACTTTCGACAGTGCGAGTTTCGTGAGTTCCCGACATACAATATTGCCCGAGCAAGCGAGCGCGAGTCCTGTATACAGGCCGACCGCCTGCTCACGCAATCGACTTGCTTGCCGCAGGAGCCTTGTGCCTCTTCGCAGCCTCTCTCTCTCTCTCTCTCTCTCTCTCTCTCTCTCTCTCTCTCTCTTGCTTCGAGAGAACTTTTTGGAACATAAGCGGGCTGTCCGTGCCTTCATTTCGTTTCTAGCTCTCGGCGCTTTCTGGCTCCTCGACTGTGTATGAGCTATATTACGAACGTACGGCGACGCGTGCTCTCTAAATTTGAATTAGAGAACAGCTCGCCGTGCAAACAGCGCTCAAAGCTCAAACTGAAAGCAAATTTTTTACTGACAACCCGTGAATATAGTGAATAAGATTCATTGGTCAATTCGAGATAGATCTCTCGTTTGCTCTCCTTCCCCGCGACTAGCTTTCCCACTGACAATCAGTGCATAAGGATAAATTTGATTGATCGGTTCAGTGAATCTTGAAAATTAACTTCCTTTCTCGCGCAGACAATTTTTCTACATCTACGTGTGCAAGTGTACAGGTATTTGATGTATTATAATGGTATTTATAAAATACTGCAACTTTTTTGTATCACTACATTTTTTAATGGGAATTATTATGGTAATAGCTAAAATAATACTGATGAGATTATAGTATTCGGTCGCCTTTGAACAGAAAAAACATCCTGTTAACCCAACTGTTTCGATTACTGTAGTCTTTCGAGACAACAACTAAGCTCAGAATCTTCGTTCTAAGAAATATTAGAAAGGAAAAAGGCGGAGACAAAACATTAAGATATTTTTATCAATTTTGTCATAATCTTATATTGACTATCAAATATACTCTGCTTTACTTATCTATCTATATTTATACGTTTCATTAAAAATTTAAAAATAATAAAATTAAAATAATCAAATATTCTGTTAACATTACTTAGTTTCACCTAAAAGTTATATCTAAATTTATATTATAGAAACCATACTGGATTTCTTACAAATTTGTGATATAATTCTTCTAGGCGTAAGATTTTTATGTAATTAATATTTCATGAAATTGATTAAAAATAGGTCATCTCTGGGTCATGAATTAAGTTTAGACATAATTTTGGCTACCGTGGACTTCTTTTATGACTACTTTTATTAGGAAAGGTTTTGCAATCGAAATTGTGGTTTTTGTTATTTTATAAAAAATATTAATCGTCTGCATGACCATCTCAGAAAAATTATTATTTTCCTGACAGCAACGTCAAAAGTATAAACCATCAATTCTCAGATAAATAAATATACATTTTGCAAAGCAATTGCTGTTTTCTTATTGTCGTTACGTTCACGCGGTATCTGTTTCTTATATAAATCTCTTATCCAATAATCTTCAACTGGGAATCGATTCTGGTGCCGCGTGAAACGTTGATTCGGTACCGTCAAACTCTTTATTTCCATTAGCGATCCCTACTCGAATTATCTTCCGGACTGACCCTTATAATTTAATTGAAAAATTTATAGAGCCGCAGCATAAAGCTCGCGCGAGCCCGCTTGTCTCGTTACGCGGCCGACTTTACGAGCGACCAAATTACATATGGCCAGGCTCATCCATTCTCTGGCTACAGCTGTATATAGGCTCTTAATAACCACCTGCGCGAATAACCGAGAAGCGAAGCACGTGTGCGCGCGCGCGCGCGTGCAAAAAAGACGTTCCGAATCATCGCATCGCGTCCGCGCATCGGCATATCGCGAAATACAGCTACCTGCCCTCGAGGTGGAAAGGAAATGAAATTAACAAAAAAGTCGCGCGATACCGCTACCGTTGAGTGTTCGTTAACCCTTTGATGCCAGAGAATATAGAGGAAGAGTCGTCCGATATTGTTTTTATACTGCGAATAAAAATTAACGTTTCAAGAACGAAAATGATCGTTCAACGAACATTTATAAAGAGGCAATTTGCTTTCTTAAAATTAAATTAATAATGCAATAAGTTGTTTTTTGCGATTCTCAAAAAGTACTCCCCAGTTCGGAGTAGCTTTATTTTAATATAATTTATATAATGACGTTATGTAAGAGACTATACAGAATACATCACATCTGTATCAGGAATTGATTGGAACTGATACATTGCATACAGTCTACATAAAATTTATATGTAATAAATAGAAAAAATTGAAACCAAATAAAACGAATCAATTAATACCTCCAAATACCCAATCTGTACAAGTATAATAAACATACTTTGGGAGTGAATATTGTATTGCTGCTGTTGCCATTGCCTCCGCTGCCACTAAGCTGCTATTATGGCAGCCTGTGCTGCTGTTTGTAATGCTGATAGTTGGTACTTATAGCTGTCGCAATCATGATTGTCTAAATAAAAACATGTAAACGTAACGAACTAGAATATCAGTTTGAGCAGATTAGACAGATAGCGATGCAGCTACAAGCTACATAAGTAATGATGGAGTAGTTTGAAAAAGATGTAGGTACTTATGTTTATTTTTCAATCTTGAAATGTTGTAAAATTTGTATCTCATAATCGAAAATAATTAGAAATTTGTTAGGCATATATACAATGCTATAAAAAATTTTCCCTACCTCGGATCCAAAAACGATGAAAAAACATTTGAGACACATCTGTGTAATATACTATTTCTTGTTCTATAGATCATACAATAACGAAAAAATCTTTAAATATAGGAAAACGGTCTTGTGACGTAGTAGGGTAAGAGTCTCTATTAGTGTGTCTATTCCTATTTGTGTGCTCTTTTAGTTAAACAATTCACACAAAAAAGTATATGGAAATAATTAAATGAAATTATTTTTATAGTAAAATTAAGTATTTCTTCATATTGAAAAACAAAAGAAATTCTATTTCAAAACTTTTAAAGCATAGTTTATACATTTTAAAAAAATAATCTTTCGATTTCTCGAAATTTATCGCGTTCTGTTATCAAAAACTTTTAGGAATCATGACTTTTTCTAAGTGAATAAATAGCTTATTAGAGCTATTTACTTCAAATAAAGTGTATGTTATGCAATAAAAATAGTTTATTTCTTTGCAGTAAAGTTACAAGTATTTAAAAATCCGAAAATGACAAAAAATTATGAAAATTTTAATAATTATGTAAATTAGTGCAAAATAGCTCATTTTTTCTGATTTTTCGCAGGTTATCATCAGTGACCGTATTTGTCAATTTTATTTATAGGAAAAATTGATATTTGATTAAAACAATGTAACAAAGTTTGTTTACACACATTCAAAAATTGTTTTCATCTATTGTACGAGCCACAGAATAAGAAAAATTTATTGCAGAGGTGTCCCTCAACTTTTTTTTCGTAACTTTTTAAACCGTGCTAAGGGAAAATTTCTGTGAAATTGCATTTACTTCTATAGAAATAAATAATACTATAATTTAAAATGAATTTCAAGTTGGTACAAGACTTTAAAATAATTTTATCTCTTCACATTTTGTATTCAATTTGTCTGTTATATTCTCCTCAAAAACCTTGAATAAAATAAAATACGAAATACAAGATAAAAAAATAATCAGATAAATATCTGAACCTTTAGTTATCAAGTAAAGTTAAACCCCTAATTTATACGTACGTTGCTAATTAGCTAACTTGGTTATTCTGATGTTTTGATTCCCACAAAAATATTTTCTTACTAAATTTTGTCTATTCTCATTTTTTTGTTATTACAACCAGCCACACTTGTCCGAAAATTATTATTGCAACGACTGCAAGTCTCAACCATCAACAATAAAAATAGTTTTATAGTTAGGATGATCTCTCTCCGAACGTTTTGTATGTAATAAACTATTCTTCCGGAAATACCAAGGTGTCCGATACCGAGCGAACAAGATATCGTCTTATTTTAGCTTATATTATGCGGCCAAAATATTTTATGAGAAAATGAAGAAATACGTTTGTGGTTTAGACATGTAAGTTGCGATGAAATATCTAATGAACCAAATAAGATTTTCTTGACAAAAGATGATCACCTATAAAATTACCTATAAAACAAACGATTCTATCTCAGATGCACAGTGGTACATGTAATTCTAGAAGAAAGGATATTTTTTAAGGTTTAACGAGCATGCTAAAATTGCTAAGGGAATATTAACTCCATTGAAGAATATAAAGCCAGGCCTCAAAAATAACTTTGAAGCCTGGAATTATTATCTATATTCGATACCTATTTGTATAGGTAAACTGAGAGAAATAGATTACTTGAGGCAAAAGGAAATTCCTTTTGGGAAAATCCTTTGGATTCAAAATGATTATCTTATTGAATCAAACATTTCATTTTGTTATCGAAAATCTAAGTTTTCGGTTCAAAATGATTATCCTTTAGATTCAAAAAAAAACTTCCTTTAGCGTGTAAATGACTTTAGTGCAAAAAAAAGTAATAATTTCATATTAATCCCAATTTCCTTTCCAAATTGATCTCTAATTAATCTTGCACTAAATTGAAACTTCTTTTTGGTGGAAATGATTTTATTTTGCTATAAAAGGATTTTCTTTTGGAAAGTAGCCAAATTCAGGTACTTATTGACCAAGTTTTTGGTCCAAAATGATTTTCCTTTTGGTGCAAGAGGAAATGGAAGTAACGTATCTTTCTTTTTTTGCGATTCTCTGTCGCAGAAGCTCGGGTACCCGAACGGAAAATGAATAGGGCTAGCCCTGCGTAAACGTAAGGGCCTAACTAGGTTTGCCGTAAGGGCCCCCAGCAAGGCGCGTAACGCGGTGCTGGTATGGCCCCAGCCCGGACTGATAAGGCCTTAATTTGCCTGAAAATCGCCTTACAAAAATATTTAGATATTAAACTAGGGCTACGTGAATGGCCCTCGTCTGGCCCTGATATGTATCCATCAGACGGTACGCCTTACGAAGCCCTGATCAAGCCTTGATATTGTAATGACATGTCTGGATTTAGTAGGTTAAAAATAATTTTGTTTCATTTCTTACGTTAATGTCATTACTACAGAGTAACACATCTGTGTTATTTGAAAAAGTTTATTGAATTATTTTAGATAACTTGCAACCCTTACAAAGCTGTGCATTATTTAAAGCAATAAATTACCAAACAGTGAAAAATACGAGCTATGCCCGGGAAAGCCCGCCAGGGCCGGAGGTGCGCCCCATTACGCGATTTGTTAAGGGCCTCACCAGGTGCCATGTCAGGACCTTATGATTATTTTAAGGCATCGGATAAGGCCCTGGCATTAGCCCTAAGTTAATTTCTGTTCGGGTAGTCATGTGGCTAAGGCATCGGCTTCCCAATCCGAAGGTCGAGAGTTCGATTCCCGGTGACTGCACTTCTGAACTAACTTCGTACAACATTAGTTTTTTTGTTTTTTTTTGTTTTTTTTTCACAAGTTTAACATATTATCAAGTACACGTACTATATAAATGGTAAAAAAAGTCTTGATTAGTGATTGCACAATAATTAGTAGCAGTAATTACAATTTTTTTTTAGCAAAAACATACTAGAATATACACTTTTTGAGTCAAAAAGTTTCTTTTTCACACAAGCGGATCTTGAGTAGAAAGGATTTTCCTTTTGGTTCAAATAGACCGAATTTTGAGTCCAAACTCAAGAAGAATATCTTTTTGTGGGAAATAAATTACTTTGATCTCAAATGAAAATTTTTCTGAGTATATATCTGCGAATTCTAAGTTGAAAATACCGTGAGCAAAATATATGTAATAAAATGTCGCTTCACATGTGATCCAATTTCCATAATACACCACCAGAAAGAAGAAACGTTCATGGGTGGCCAATATTCGGCCAACTGCGGTTGCTGCTGTGGGACCCTCCTCTACCAGTTCGTTATTTTTTACTCGGATACATAGAGTGAATTTCAAAAACCAATGGAGATAATTTTAATTGTTTTTTTATTTAGTTATTTTATGTCGCATTTTGAAGGTACACGCAGGGAAAAGTTCATTGGTAGCAAATGGAATCCTTTTGATCCAAGAGGAAAATAATCTTGTTTTGATCGCAAAAATTAATTCCTTTTCCCACAAGAGAAAAATCCTTTTCTGGCAAATTATTCTTGTACGAAAAGGATTCCTCTTCAAGGAAATAGAAGGTCTGGTACCAATAGGAAAATCCTCTCTAACCAAAATCGTTTTGTATGAAGAAGAAACCTCTTGCCCCCCGAGAAAAAAGTTTAAACGTATTTTCTATTTAAATAAAAAAAAATGTTACTTCTATTAATTTTATTTATTTTAACTTTTATTTTATTATTTATATTTTTTATGTATTTTATTTTATTATTTATATTTTTTATGTATTTAATTTTATTTATATATTTTTTTATTTTAATAATTAATTAATATTTGGTACTTCGTGAAAAAATCGAAGAAAAAATGTTTTCGAGAATAGTTCTGGAAGTGCATTAACTGGGAATCGAACCCTCGACCTTTGTATTGGGAAGCCAGTACCTTAACCACACGACTAACTAAGCTTCTGACGAGTAGTGTTAAAATAGGAAATATATATTTCAGAAAAATTGGATAATTTTAAAAAATTCATATCTCGACAGTTGCTTAACTTGAAGAGATAATTCTTCTTTTAAAATCCAATTCTGTATTCATACTTTCCATAAGAATAACTAATAGTTGATTGTATTGTAATTAATTATATGACTAATTATTTATAGTAATTATCCTTTTTCCTCTCGTGACAAAAGGAAAATCATTTTGTAGTAAAAACTTAATGAAGTTGGTTCTCATTTACTCATGTAACGAGATGAAGTTATTTTGCCTATAACGGATGCGATTTATGGAAATAAAGAAAAGGGTTTTGATGCAAGAAAAATATAATCTTGAAGCACAAAATGAATTTTTTGCTTTAAGAATAATACGTTAGATTAAAAACGATAATCGTTTTACAGCAAGCGGATTTTCACAAAAAGATTTTCCTCTTGCTACTAATGGATCATTTTTCTGCGTGTACCAGTGGCAGGACAATTACATTTTTCGATCCCCAACATTGAAAAATCCAATGAACGTTTTTTGACTTTCCAAACTCGAATCCAAGTCATGAAGCAGCTTTATCTCAGAAGGTAAACACTGACGCAAACTCACCTATTGCCTTTACCGTTTCAACCCAACCCAACACTGCTCTGTAAGACGATTTTAATCATGCATACGATGGAGTGTAAATGTCTAAGTATTGATGTAACGTGGTCGGCAACTTTCTTTCCTTGTTCCTTTCGATATACTTTGAGTACATGGTTGGCTCATGAGAATTATTGCAATCTAATTTTCTTTCCCACCGTAAAAAACAATTTTAAAAATAACATTTACGGAATATTCTATGAGCCATTTACCTTTTGTACTAAAAAAAAAAAAAAAAAAATGAAGTCGTTCACGCTTTGAGACACTTTTGTAAGCTACAAGCAAAAGAAATTTCAAGGAAGAATAAAAAGGCGTCCAATTAACGAAAGCTGCGGTTTCTGACCTAGGCCGGCGACGCGTCCTATTAAAGTCGAGCTCGTGGTTATTAAAAGCAAGCATCAACGTCGCCGAGGACGTTGACGACGATGAGGGCGATCGCGACGTGAAAAGCTGGAGCGCGCGCTCGCACACAGACACACAATGACTGAGGCACACATGCGCAGGAGAGAGGGGGGGAAGAGAAAGAGAAGTGGTGAGAAAGAGGGTCTCCGCGCGCACCTCGATTCTGCGGCACCTCTCCCGATGTTATTTATTATACGTACGCGGCGCACTGGCGGAGTGAGCGCGTTGCCAGGCCAATTATTCGTCTTATCCACTTTTGCGCAAAGGCCAACGACCGGCGTAGCCGCCTGAACTCGCTACTGCTGCTACTACTGCCACCGCCGCCGCCTCTGCCGCTGCACACACACACATCGTGCATTCACACGAAGCCAAGCCGTCGCGCCTGGCTCCGTTACATTTCGACTTCTTGCCATTGTGTAACGAATCGGCGATGTCTTCCTTCTCTCCCTCTCACTCGCTCTTTCTTTTCGCGGACGAGTCTTCCTACTTTTTTCGTCGGCGATGCAGTCCTTGTTGTTGAGGCGGGAGCTATTGTGACCGAGTTTTTTCGCTCCTTTGCCACAGCGCAAGCGCGGGAAAGAGCTCGGGATTTATGCAGCGCCGCGAAGAAGCTAAGTGCGGATCAGGCTCGTTCAGACGCTGCGATGTGTCGTTTGTATCGAGCGTGTACGTAGTCTACAATGCTTAACTGTTTCGTGAGAGATTGAAAATGGAAAAATACCATCGAGGCTAATAAGATATACTACTCGTTACTTAATTTAGAATTTTTTTATCTACCCAAAAAAATATCGATTCTTTACACACTAAATATTTGCAAAAGTGTATTTTCATGTAATGTTGTAGCTAAATTCTTTTATAATGTAGTCTTTCATCTTTCTCAATTACTTTTCGGTGAAGAACGATTACAAAAATAATAATCATTCGATTTTCGTGAAACATTGAGCAAACTACATTGCTTTCATGTTCGAACAGTAGTTTGCTGTTGAAGAAAAATCATTAATATATAATTTCAGGTTAGACTTCATTTTTTTTTTGTTTTTTCAAAATACAGTTGTTTGACATTGACTTTATTGTGGACTGAAAATTTGTAAAAATTGCTTAATCCATTTAGGATTGTTTATGTTGGAAAAAAATATTTATTTTTTAATTTAAATTATTATTATAAAAAGAAATACATCAAATCGTAAAATATCAAGAGTACAATACCATAAATTTTATAAGATTTTATAATTTTGTAAAAGTTTCAAGTTAAAATGTAAATTCGTTTGTAACTTTTTATATTTTAGATCAATAATTAATTTATTGTAATAATTAGTCAAGTTTGAGGAAGCTAAATGCCGATGAATTGGCAGTGGTTTCTTCAGTGTACTTTATGTCATTTTTCGATTATAAATGAAACTATTTTTCCGGATTATTCTACTTTTTCTTAAGTTAAAAAACTGGAAAATGATAGAAATACTAAATCGGTCGTTAGTTTTATCGTTTCACAAATGCCTAATATAAGCAACAAGCATTTTGAAATAGCAATGAATGAGAAATGAAATAACATTTTCATCAATATCCATGGGAGAAGTGATATAAATGAATTTCTGCTTTATGTTATTGCTTATATTTGTATACACGATGGCAAAGAATCTTTGCTATGAAGCATTAAAAATCCCGTAAGACGAATTTTCCCAGCAGCTAAAGAATACGAATATTTCAAGGTTACGTTGTTTTAGTTCCAATCTGTTGAAGAACCAAATGATAAGAAAAAAGCTTTTCATATGAAACCAATGAACTACTTATACCCACGCTATTACTCAATTCTGGGTTCCCGTTTTTTCCTTCAATTTTAAACTTTTTGAAAAAAACTCTTTGACACGTTTTAAGTTTAATAAAGAACTATAACGTATCAAAGAGTTTTCCTTAAAATTAAAAATTGAATGAGAAAAATGGGAACCCAATAAGCTTAATAGCGTAGGTATCGCATCACCTTAATAATTTTTTATTTTCTGTACAATTCATTTAAATGAATTTCGATCCAGTTCCGTTCTCAGTGTGAGTGCAAAGATGCATCTAGACGTGTGAGAACGTGTATCTTGTCTAATCCGACAATAATAAATAATAATTATGAAATGCATAGTCGTGTTTCAATTTTTGTCAGATCCGTACATTTTTTTAACAAAGATCAAAACACATCGAAAAATTTGACTTCTTAACGGGGTGGCATAGTCCTACCATTACCAACCGAGCAATTGACACAGTTTCAAGCTTATTAAAAATAAAATACGTAGAATCACAAAAAATCAAGAGAACACCCTTCTGTGGTTTTGAACGTCTATCACCCAGTAAAAATTTGAAGTCGAAATATCAAATGGTTTTTGCAAAAACTTTGAACGAAACCGAATTTTGTTTTGTTCAAAGTTTTTGCAAAAACCACTTGATATTTCGACTTCAAACTTTTACTGGATGATAGAACGTTCAAAACCGCAGAAGGGTGTTGATTTTTTGTGATTCTACGTATTTTATTTTTAATAAGCTTGAAACTGTGCCAATTGCTCAGTCGGTAATGATACGGCTATGGCACCCTCTTAAGACTTATTGCATTATTGATTAGTGCTAATAGTAAGTGAAAGGTATTGTCCGAATCAAAAATGTTTAAATTTTCAATGACAAGGAATTGTGCTCAAGAAAATTTCTTTGACAAAAATATTTTCTAATATTTTATGTGCATTATTAATTATATCATCATTACTATTATTATCACTTATTACTTAACTTTTATGAGATTGAAAATAAGTAAAATCACGAGAAATTAATTGTAATTCCTTATTCCTACTTATATTCTTATTTAGTTTTTATTTAGACTGATTTTTCAACACAGATTGATGTAGAAATAAAATTTCGTGGACCTTTATGCGACTTGGTTACCAGCTTTGTCAATTTCTTTTCATTCTGTATAACTGTACTTCTTTCTGTTCTGTTTTTTAATACACATATGATGAGCATCACTTTCCTAGCTTTGGTGATCATAAAGGTATATTTGATTCTTACTATTTGTATTGAAAACTTAGATTGACATATGTACGTAATATTAAATTGAAAAACTGTTAAAATTTTGTTCAAACTTATAACAATTGATTCTTAATTTGCATGCACAATTTAGCTAATAAGTAAAATTATGATTTATAATATTATGCTATTTCCACCTATTCTTATTCGTTTAATGAACATACATATCATGAAATAAGTTAAAAAATATCAACTCAGATATCCTTTAGTTATCCTGCGGGAAACTCGCACTTATGAAACAGCTAACTACTCTATTCGACGTTGCCAAACTTCCAGTTGACGGTAGCTTTTAGATTATATATGTTTATGTGAGAATTCTTTATAGTATGTGTAAAATCGATAGAAAAATATTTTTATTTTTACATGACAATTAATCTTGCTTGATAGATGATCTGCTTTTCATTTAACTTTAATAATAGTCTTTATCTTGAGTTATTTACAAGCTATTCAGCTAACGAGGAAAAGAAAGATTAATTAAAAATAGCTTTTCAGATGACACGTTATTTATTGTGTTAAAGCAAATTTGAAAATTAGTATTTTAGCAATTAAATAAAAGAAACGGAATAAAAAATATACTAAAAATTAAATTAAGTATCAACTATACTAGTAATAAATAAAAAAAACCAGAAAAGTTACTTATTTACTTATATTTAAAAAAAAGAAATTAAAGAAAATGTAAAGGCGCTATGAAGTTATTTTTCTCTTTTTTGTTTGAGTAGTCGTACTCTGAACTAATTATGTCATTCCATCTGGGCTTCGATATACCATGAAATAAAAGTGTAAATTTTAATTCAGGTTGAGTAAATAATCAGGAATGGGTAAAACATAAGTAAATGTAGGAAACAATAGTTTATGTGTGGCCATCAATAAAACAGTTGGACGATTCGTTAATCATCGTGTGGATGTATTGATGCGAATACCACGCTTTTAAAAATACAATTTAAACATATTAGTCATTATGCAAAAATGTATAGAAGATAAAAAAGTGAGAGGAGTACAGAATAAGTAGAAGGGTACTTTTAATCGGGATCAGGTATATCGCAACATATAGTGGAATAAGTAATAAGTGTTATCGTACGTCGGAAATAAAACGCCGTGATGTATTTTTTGTATTCATGAAATTTTATAAGCACGAGGCCTTTTTGTTTCATTTTTATTATCATTATTGTGTATCTCTGTACAAAAACAGTCGAAAAAATTATAGATTCTCATTTCGCATATTCTCGCGCGCACTGCGTCATTCTCACTCTCGCACTCTAACACACGCGCATAAAGTTTTTAATTTTTTCGAGCTCGAGAGCGTATGTACAAGCGTAAATGATATATATTTATATATATATTTATATATTTATATTTATACTTTATATATAATATGTATAGATTATCGTGTACGAATAAACCTACAAACTAAATATAATTATACACTGATGATACAATAATCATAGAGATATCGTAATTATAGATCATTGTAGAGCTTTTCATTACGGTTTACACCTACACTTTTATTGGTTGGCTTAAAATTTTTCAAATCTACAAATTCATTCGGGTTGTTTATCTCCGCTGTAATATACTGTCTATGTGTATCATAATTGGTTTTGTCTGTTGTTCATCCACAAGTGTGGGGCTGTCCTGTAGCTGTAGTTATGTATTAGTTTGAATGGTGAGTGTGACCTCGTTTGACTGTTTTTCTTCTCCCTTGCATTTGTACAATACAACTGCGCGAATTTGCACAACAATATTATCGCCGATTACAGATTTTCTATTACTTCGCATTTCTATGTAACGTTTGTGTATTTTAGTTTGTGTATTTCCCATGTGTGTTGTGTGATCTTAAACTTCGAAACCCCCAGCAGCTCGCCCCCGAATCTCGATCGCGTTGGCATCGCGTCGCTGTCTCCTCTCTTCTCCCTCCTCACCTGTCACTTATCGCGCGCGAGTTAACCCCCCAACCCCCCTTAACTTTTATATTTACAAGAATAATCACATTGATCGCGGTTCGATTTCACAAATCGACGGAAAACCGCGTGACTTTGTACAATTTCCCCGTTATTTTTATTTTCTTTGTCTTTTTTTATTTGTTCACCCCGTAGACGCGTATTTTCAGCGAAAATCGTTTAAAAAAATAAAAAGGCAGTAGTAAAGGAAAAAAGACCGAGCGACACACATCCGTTCGAGATTCGAAGGCCATATTTTTATTTTATATATACGTAAACACAACAGCAACGAAGGCTCTCTTCGCTCCGAAACTCTAATTGTCATCCCTTTTTTCCACCGGTTCTTCATTATCTCCATCCGCCCGTTTTTAAAATGAAAAACAAAAACGTTACAACGTCCTTCGACGCCATGTTATTCTTGCTCTTTGCCTCGCCTCCGGAATTTTTTATATATATCTATATAAAAGAAGCGAGAATTCGTCACCCTTTCGCATTTTTCTCTCTTTCACACAATTCCTCGCATGCCCGTGAAGAAGAAGAAAGAAAAAGCTGTTAGATGTTCCCTTTATCAAATCTGCCGAGATTCTCCCCGCCATTCCACGATTTCTAGATGTTGGTCTTTCCTGCCGAACACGGTGATATAACTCTTTCTCTTTCTTCTCTCAAGCATCCCGCTAACACGCACGCACTTGACATTTACAGCGAAACATAAATTATAACGAATACACTCACAATCACAACAGACTCGCAACAACATCTCGCGCTCGCGTTTCCGACAGTACATCCACGTTTTATCTTGTTTCTATTTTTTTGTTTTCTTATTAATAACTATTTTTCATTCATCGCGTTGATTTCGTTCTCGATTTTTTTCGTTTTTCTTTATATTTTAAAAAAATACTGAATTAACCAAGCTAAAATCACAGACTTGCCGGCGCCGCTCCGGAGAAACCGATTCCGGGCGAGCGATTTTGTTTGTACAAATTCTTCCTGAAGGACTCTATGTATAGCTTACACGTTCGTTTATCGACATTATATCGTTATATCCCTACTAGCATTGATAAGTATGTATACATATTAGACGCACGCCATATCTCAATAAAACTTCACAATCTTCTCAACTGTGTACGTGTGTATGTTCTTTCGAGGGTATTTATCATACAATTTATAGTAATTACAATTCGACTTCCTTTCGACGATATCGCACATATATCTTGTCTTTACATTATTATTGTTATTGTTAATAATATTTTGTGTCTATCGAAGTATGTGTTTGCTTTTTATTTTATGCGATGCTTTCCCTCTTTCTCTTCCTCGCTAATATCGCAGGATTAAACAAAGTTAAAGAAAAGATCACCGAATAAAAGCTTTCGTTCGCGCTTCGCGTTCTCGTTTGGCCGCGCTTTCGAAAAAGAAAACGATGGATAAACGACAACTGTTTTGCCTCGACTCGCGCCATCGCAACATTCAACATCTCGTCTTTCTCTTCCACTCGCTCTTGCTCTTTCGCTCCGCTCGCCTCGGACAAAATGACCTTATTCCAGTAGGTACTCTCGTTCAAAAGTAAATAATACGCCAGACGCCCATCGAATTCTGCGCAGTTTTAGGTCAACTTTCCAGCTGTTCTTTCACGTTCTAAATGTGTCATTAAAAAACTCTAATTTTTTTCCAATTAATCCACTTTCCAAAAGATGTGAAATTATTGCCAAAACAACGCCAGCCTCAAACGCTACCAATAAAGTATTCCTTTGAAGCAAAGGAAGGCTTGACTGGGGGAGCTCGACGACTGGCGGAAAATTTATATGATATTTTTGTCAATTTGTATACGGAGAGATATTTCCCAAGAAAGTCGCGCCGGCGCAACAAATACAAGTTCTAGAAAGTCGTGTATGCGCGCGCGCGTGTGATTTCGTAACGAATTCGTGGCGCTGCGTCGAGACGAGAAACCCTACCGGAGGAGAAAGGTTCGTTTACCCAGTGGGCGAGAAACCTATTCTACATGTACACTGCGTGTGCTCCCCGGAAGTAATGGAAGAGCGTTTCGTTGACTCGGTGCACGCGGACGTTAATTGCATTGTGCGCGCCAACGATCGCCTCTGCATTAACATTAAGGAGAAAGAAAAGCGAAGAAAAGAACAAAATAATAATAGATGAGTAGTAATCGTAATAATAATAATAATGGATAATTGAATATCTCAGTAAGATCGGCCGTACTCTTATGTTACATATACATATTTATACATGCGTTTCCGTCGGACGCGTGTATCTGCGCAATCTTGCGTTTTCGAATATTGTTCACGCCGATTGTTTTTTGCTGTTCTTTGCTTTTCATGAGAGTCACCATCGAGGCACTCGCCGCACTGCCACCAGAACCTTGAGATTATCAATAATGGATGATTTATAAAGAATGACCGGGAAAATAAAACGAACGATCATTTTATCTTACCAACTTTATCTAAAGCCGTTATCCGTGGGGTCAAGATTCGATACGAAGATCGTTCGATTATTAACCCCACTTGAAACGAACTCGTGTAAGCTAGTTTCAGTAGGCGATATTGCGGAATAATTTGATTCGCAGGGAAGTGACTATACTTATAAATGTGGCAGATGGAAAAATGAAGTGTTCTCGGAAGTTCTGGGTGCGCGTGCGACAGAGGCGCGTGGAAATCACAATCTCTCTGTGCGTGCCTCGCACATCCTCTCGGTCTCTCATTCACGCAGTCCCACTCTCTCCTCTACGTAACGTTTAATATAATCACAGACGTGGTTGTCTTTTTGTTTTACTATTTACTATACGTACAGAGCCTTTGTTCTTCGACGCCGAGCGCGATAAATTTCTCTCGTTCATCACCAGTCAGTCTATTTTCTCTCGTTATAATCATGCGCACTGAAAGCTCCCGTGTTGCAAGAATATAAGATCCACACATCCTCACGATCTGACAGACATACTAGACGCAAAAAAAAAATTCACGGAAAATGCACTCTCATCAATCCGACCTTTTCGCACGAGGCGATAATCTTTGTATAGTAACTTATCTATTTAATATTAAATAGCTTAAGATCTGTGTTCTCGAAAAACTCACCGCGAGGAGACGATCCGCGTCTCCGTGTTACTTTTTGTTGCTTGTTATAACTCGGTTAAACATTTTGTGATCGTTCGATCGTACGTCATTATCTATCACGCGCGATACGATAGAACGAAGCACGTCAGAGGGAAAGACTATATTAAATATATATATATATATTTTTTTGTGTACATATTTACGCCTTGTAAGAATTCCAGTCGTTGGCGAGTGGCTCCTCCGAGGTGCACGGATGTGCGCAGTTGATTGTCGAAAAATAAGCGTTCACTTTCACACTTTGCAATATTTTGTACAATTTCTTTTATTCTCCGCCCAAACGTGTATCATCTTTTTACATAAATATATAATACAATTTCAAACTTTTTTGGCAGGTTCGGAAGGATCCAGGCTCGCACCAATCGAGAAGCGCTGAAGGCTTCTCGCTTGGCGAGGCACGATCATTCCGAAGAGAGATCAGCTGATTCGTGTTTTCATCATAAATATATATTATTATATATATATACAACTGCTTTAAAACTTTGTCACACATAAAAACTCAATTATAACCAAAAACTATTTTTTTGTTGCTTTTTTCTCTATTTCTTTTTCTTTCATTTCGTAATTAAAAATCGACCGCGCGATTTTTCAAGAGCCCAACTCGAAACTCGTTCACCATAAAGGAGCCACCGGATCGTTCGATGAAAACACGCGCTCATGTTAACATCCTCTCATCATCACACGCACGAATAAACGATACACACTTTGAAAAGAAAAAAAAATTATATCCCGTTACCGCTACGAATCTCAATCACATTCTCCCCCCTCCAGCGAAGAAAATCACAGCATGTTTTGTTTTGTCGGTTTGCTTCATCGTCTTCGAAGGATACAATATGCACAATAAATTTACTCCTTAAAAGTAACCGGCAAACTGGCCAAGACGCGTGACGTTGGCGCGTCCTGCTTCTCCCTATGCGCATCTGGAAAATTACTAATTACACGTACAGAGCTCTCTGTCTCTTTCTATCATCGGGAATTTCCGGGAAAAAGGACGAACCAGTGTGCGCCAGGGAGGAGGGATCCGCGCCAAAGTCGCGCGCGACGCCCACACCAATTTAGTTGTTCTTTATACAATTGTCCACGCGCGTCGACAGACTTCCTTTTTTTTCTGTACAGACGTGTGCATACGCGCGCAGGTCAAATATATAGTGTCTTTGTATATGCGTATGTGTGTGTGGCTGTGTATATATAAGTGTATATTCATGTGTTGGTTTACGTGTTGAGAAACAATCGACGACGGTGTCGTCTTCGTCGGTGCTCCAACGATGGACGAACCCAACAACGGCTTCTTCTTTCTTCTTGCTGCTGTTGCTGCTCTTCAAACCTCTCCTCTCGAGGGTTCCCGTGGAAAAAGCGACGAACTGCATCTCTCCTCCATCATTGACAAAATAAAAAAGAACAGCGGAAATGGTCCGATCTTGCGGTTGGCCATTCTCTCATGAGATCATCTAGTTAATCACTCCTCGGAGCAGTGGCCGAGGACGAGTGTGTGTGTAGTACTGTAGTGGCGCCGGGCAGGACGCGTACATCTGCGTGCGACGGCGTTCCGGCAGAAAAAAGGGCCTCCTCCTCATTCTATCTCTCTCTTTCTCTCTTTCTCTCTTTCTCTATCTCTATATCTTCTTCGTAAATCCACTCTTATACATACGAACATTTTCTTGCGTTAGATATACACAATAAGACCGTTGTGCACTTCTACAGATCCTC
This sequence comes from Torymus aiolomorphi, assembly GCA_036365515.1. Classification (NCBI taxonomy): domain Eukaryota; kingdom Metazoa; phylum Arthropoda; class Insecta; order Hymenoptera; family Torymidae; genus Torymus; species Torymus aiolomorphi. The sequence goes on along the minus strand of CM070876.1, from coordinate 39,591,726 downwards.
CTCTCTCTCTCTCTCTCTCCTCGCTCAGAAAGAAATCGTATCATCTACGTTATTATTATCATCAACATCAGCAATGGTGTGTGTACGTGTGTGAGGTTCATCTTCTGTTGTGTCGTTGGTGAAGTAAGAAATCGGTGATAACCAGAGGACAGAAGGTAAAGCAAAAGTAGTGGTAGATCAGGACTCTGAATTATTTCGGTGGACTGCACACTCCATAGTAGAATTAAATAAAAAAGAGAAAGTAATTAAAAAGTAATGCTGGTGAGTAATAATGCTGCTGGTGCCGCTCGGCGTCAGTCGTGCGTTCTTCAGCGGCCAGCAGCGGCCAGGTGGCTCCGCCGCTGGCTGATTCAACTGGAGACGAAGGCGGCGATCTGCTCGCTGAACTGCGTGTGCTCCAGGAGCAGCGAGTCCTTGCAGCTCTCGAACTGCTGCTGCTGGTGCTGGTGATGGTGGAGGTGGTGCTGATGCTGGTGGTGGTGGTGGTGGTGGTGCTGCTGCGGCGGCTGCTGGTGGTGGTGGTGCTGCTGCTGCTGGTGGTGGTGGTGGTGGTGCACCGGCTGCGGGTGGTGCTGCTGCAGCTGGCTGCTCTGCTCGAGCTCCGCGCTCGGCGGCAGCCCCTCGAAGAGCACGCAAATGGAGCCGTTCTCGCCGATCCTGTAGCTCACCTCGGCCGGGTCGATCCACATGGTGAGCTCGGTGGGGAAGAGGCTGTGCAGCAGGGTGGGCACGAGGCCGACGTTGATGCCCGCCTGCGCGATCACCGGGTCCATCTTGCCGTTGATGCGGAGGCAGCGATAGCCGCTGCCGCGGTTCGGCTTGTCGGGGAACCAGTGGTCCCGATAGCGGCGCCTCAGCACCTCCGTCAGCGAGCTCTTGAACATCTGCAGCTGGCTCTCGGACAGCTGGCCGGCCTGCAGGCGCAGCAGCTGCACGAGGAAGTCGGCCGCGGAGACGATTTCTAACCTCATTATCGCTCTGCTCTGGCTCGGGCTAATTTATCTCTTTCTCTCTCTCTCTCGTATCACGAGACGACGAGGGCGCGCGCGTCGGGCTGTCGACGGCTGTTCCTGGGCACCCTCTTGTGGCGGTGGTCCGACGCGCGGCTGCTGCGACTCTGCTCCTGACGCTGCTGCTCACTCGCTGGCTCCTGGCCTGCCAGCTTAAACGCCGTCAGACGCTCTAGGCCCAGCTTGCCGCTGCCTGCGTGGATGTCGGACAAGATGGCGTCGCCACGTCGTGCTGGGCACTGTGTGCTGCTGTGCGCGCGCGCCTGTCGTCCCACTCGTCGCCGCGAGAAAGCTCCGATTTCACTTGCCGCGAGCGCGACGTTGCCGCGACGCTGCTGCTGGTCGAACGTTTCGTGGCGTCGTCACGCGATGAATCACTCCGCTCGCTGCTCTCTCTCTCTCTGCCTGCACTCTTGCGTATTCACACACTGCTGCGCCGGGGCAACTGGCGGACTGGGCTGCTGGCTCTGCTGCTCCTGCGACGCTCTCACGCGCACACTCTCCGACAGACTGATCGCGCTCCTCGCGGGAGAACCGCACCCATGGACGACCGAGGACTTTCTACGCGTAACCGGCCGCGCGGCTCGACGACTTGGCCTCTCTCCGCAGCCCCCGGTCTCTTTGTTCGCGGCTGGGTCGCCGTGGTGGGGGCAGCCGGCGACCAATGGGAGCGCGCCCCGGCGCACCCATCGCGACTGTCGGCTCCCACCGCCGCCGCGCGCCGGAGCGTCCGCAGAGGGCGAGCGTGCTCGGGGAAATTCGAGTTGCGTCGCAGTCGAGGAAGAAGCGGCGCATAGTCGTGGCATAGAGCGCTTGTTTTTCTCCGCGCGAAGGAGAGAAAGGATCGGGAGAGCTGGCTGGCATTCATTATAGAGAAAGACGCGCGGCCAAAGGATACGCCGAGTCGCTCGCTCGCGAGGCTCTATGTTGTACCTTTTTCGTTTCGTCTCTGCGCGAACGTGGATGCGCCTCGGCGCGCAGCTGCGAGCGTCCCGATTACACGCGAGCGGACGAACGAGCGTGCGCGCGCACACACAAATGGACTGGCTCTCTTTCTAGCCGCGCTCGTGCTACTGTTAAACGTCTCTCTCTCTCTCTCGTCAATTTATTCGCCGTCCCGCTCTTTGTTGTTGTGTGGGTATACACACCGCCGTCTCCCTCGCTCCAATTCCACGACGCTGGGTTCCTGCTTCTCCTCGCTCCGCCGTATCACCGCCGTCTTCGACTCTCTCTCTCTCTCTCGTTCGTATTTTTTTTGGTAGAAGTTCCACAAGTTTGAGCTCTGCAGTGTGCTATCATTGTCCGCTCATTTTTATTTTGAAGAGCTGCTTCGCCGCGACTCTTAATTGCCGCTGGCAGATGTCAGCGGGAATGGGGAATAATTAGAGGAGCACTTCTTGGATAAATCGCCTTGCAGGAAATTTTGGAGCAAATAGGCGACCCTGCTCATATAGTACTTCAAGGACGGTCTGTTGGGAAGAAATTTTGCTATTTGTGAATCTTGTAGTTTCCGAAAATGAAGATATTTCTGTAAGAGGCTTAAGTATTTCGAAAAGGTCGTTTGTATTACGGAATCGTTTGTGCATTTTGGTACTTAGTACCCAAAGATAACGTCAAAATACTTACGACTTGCTTATTTGTTCGGGATATAGATATTCTTGATTGTAACTAATTTGTTTGTAATAGAGTAACCAATGTAAAAATCGTTAGGACAGCTGAGCGTTTCCAATATCTTCGCAGTAAGTATTTACACAATAGAGCAAGCAATAGAAATCAAGATGGTAATAAACGAAAAATGAGCAATATCTCTTACAGTTGTTCGTCAGTTTAGAAATGAAGGCAAATAGTTTTTTTACCGTTGAAAGTGTCACGAGTCACCAGAAGGAAATTATAAATGTCCTTAAAAATGCACGTCTGAATATTTGAAAAAAATCAGAGAAACTCGGAATTGGTCGATCGAACCAAGGCATAAGAGGATATTTTTTTCGTGTCCACACTTAGAGGGTTCAAAAAATTAAAAAAAAAAAAAAAAATTTGAAGGCACAACTTTGCGACAAGTTTTTTCTCATTCTATAGATCATACAATATACGAAAAAACTCGTGAACATTAGAAAACGATCTTGTGACATCGTTTTAGAAAAAAAAATCCATTTTTCTTATGGAAATTTAACATGGGAAAAATGGACGAAAAGTAGTCACTGATGATGAGCCAATAGTAAGCTTTTAAATGTGCCAACAAATATTCCACAAAAAAGCGATTAAAGTAGAAGAAAAGAGCTTTAATTTAAGCTAAAGATCGTTAAAATCGATCGGTTCTGCGCAAAGTTACGTGCATTTGAAAATCGCGAAAAATGACCAAAAATGATTGAATTACGTGGATTCGGGAATAATCGCTCATTTTTGGTAATTTTTCACGAGTTTTTCGTATGTTTTATGACCTATAGAATGAGAAAAAACTTGTCGCGAAGGTGTGCCTTCAAACGTTTTTTTAAAATTTTTTGAACCTTCTAAGTTTGGATACGAAAAAAATATCCTCATATGTACGCGGAATATTCAGCTTGTCATTTCGTTAACGTCCGAGCTGTCTTTCTCGTCAATTTGCATTCCGCGCGAATCAGCTCATCGAGTCAACATCGCCCGCGTGGAAAGCAATAAAAGCCGTTCAATAAACGAATTCTTGAATAATTTGGAGAGCAGCAGGCGCAAACCCAACGGACTCCCGTCTTACTCCCGCTCGTGTAAACGCACACACACACACACATGCACACACACACGCAACCAGTCGAGCGAAGAGCGCGCGTACGCGTACGTGCGCGTCTACGCGTAGCAGCCTCGTCCACACATCGCTCGAGATACACACACATTATACGTGTGTGTACGGATATGGACGTGTTTAATCACGGGAAAATGTTGCACGCGCTGTTTTGGGCGGAAGTTTTCCGGGCGTGCAGCGAGAGCGAGGGCATTGCGCGCTCGATTTTCACTCGCTTCTGCGTCTTGTCTCCAGAGGCTCTCTCTCTCTCTCTCTCTCTCTCTCTCTCTCTCTCTCTCTCTCTCTCTCTCTCTCTCTCTCTCTCTCTCTCTCTCTCTCTCTCTCTCTCTCTCTCTCTCTCTCTCTCTCTCTCTCTCTCTCTCTCTCTCTCTCTCTCTCTCTCTCTCTCTCTCTCTCTCTCTCTCTCTCTCTCTCTCCTGTTTTTTTCCGGCCGTGTGCGAGTCTTCTCTCAAGACGTGCTATATGCGGCTGATTCCGAAAATCTTTGCATGCGTGGCACGAAACGGGGGAAGGGCCGCCCGAGCCGTCGGCTTCTTTTCTTTTTCGGCCGCGTTTTCGGCATCCATCGCGCAAATTGCCTTAGTTTTTGTATATGTATTGGTAGCCGGATTTCCATGCAGCGGCCACGGGAATTCAATCTGAGCTGCGACTGCGGATGACCGAGAGGGGGGAGGAATGTTTTGGTCGAGGCTGAAGATCAGGGGACATACGAGATCCGAATCGATATGCGACCAGGAGATGATGAGAAAATTATGCATCAGAGGTGGCTTTAGTGGAAAAAAAAGTCGCATTTCGGTACTATACTCAAAGGTTATGAATAGAATACGAAATGCAATATACCTATATTTAGTTTTAAATTATGATAATATTTGCTTTTAGATTAGCCTAATTGCGACTCATATACGTACGTTGAAAAATCTCATACACGTATTAAATTTCAATTCTACGTGGCGCGCGTTATTCGAAATAGCAGAATCAAAGCACTATAAGTTTCACAAATGCAAAAAGATGATGCTTTTACCCAGTAATCATCACAAAGAATCAAAGAAAACATTACTGAAGCCTAAAATCAAATATATCTCGCTTTCACCTTGTGAAATCCTTGGAAGATCCAACGATTTAGAAAACGAAATTTCTTAGAAAATTTGCATGCTCGGAAGGAATTGCAGACAAACGTTCGCAGCGCTTCGAAAAGAAGAAGAAAACGCGCAGATCCTCTGACAAATTGACCACGCATACATAACTCGGGACTTAAACTCAGTCGATCGTTATATTCTCTTGGAAAAGGACTTCCATTTTTTACCTCGCCAGTGCGCGTGTACGTATATGATAATTTGCGAGCGAAAGAGAGATGGAAGGCATCGAGACTGACGAGATCGCGGGATTAGAATAATGGCCGTGGCATACGGGTATAATATATCTATCTATATATGTATGAAGGTATATCGCACGGTGGCGCGTGTAATTGCCCCGATCCCGGGGAATGAAAATCGCGGCTGGCTTTAAAGTCGAATTATCGCCACGTACGCGAGGCTATGCGGCATCATTGTATGCTGGCTCTGCTTGCAAACGTGCGAAAAACGATAGCGCAGCGCAGCGCGAGCGCGATATGTTGCAATTATACTCGCGCGCAGACGAACGAGGAAAATTATCGTCATTATTCGATTCCTTTGTCTAACGCGGACGGGGGCCTTTCTTAATGATTTCTCGGCTCATCGCGCGTGTAAGCCCGCGAATATATTTTACAGCTCTGCTTACGACGACTATTCGGCAGCAAGCGCTCACACGCTTTTAGGCAGAACCCATTATAAAGTTTTTTTGTTCGTTAGTGCTTCCTAGTGCGTTACGACTCGCGAATTCCAAAGTTTCATTGCGTCACGGGCGCCTACTTTATGCGAATTCTAAGCTTCATTTCAAAATATCTTACGTCACTTTATAATCATATATTTTTGACAAAAAAACTTTTAATTGTTTGAAAATTGCGTAAACATTTGAAACAATCGACGTTCAGTTGGTTCTAAATAACGTTTGGTGTTCAAGTATATGAAAATGCTCTTACGCATGCTTTATGTTTTTTCAGTTATATTGATTCATATACATATATTCATAAGCTTCCAATATTTGTCACTATTCAAATAATTTTAAAGAGAAAACATTTTATAAAAAACTTTTATTAATTAATGTTATATAACAATGTTTTACGTAAAAATTTTGGAAGCATATTTCTACATAACAGAAAAATAACGTTCTATATACATGCTGAGTAAAGTATGACCTTGAATTTATTTCCGTTTGCACAGACTATGATGTTAGGATGTAATGAATATTTTCCTGAATACTTTACCGAGTGCTACTCTAATTAAAAACAATGTCTATAAAAATCACGAAACAGATACGAATCAGATGATCCGGCATAAACAAAAGAATCGAAAAAAAAAAAACAACTCTAAATCCTATATTCGAGCATGTCCCCGTAAAAGTTGCTTATCCAATCTTTTTCGGCGATAGTGTTTAGCATTGTGCCCCGCGGCGATTGCGAGATATAGTACCTGAACATACGGGTCGCAATTGCGAGACTCCCTTACACGCAGGCGACCCGAAATGATAACTTTCGCCTAATGACAAAGATTTCACAAAGTCACGGAATATCCAGCGGCAATGGAGATAATTTCTATTCTAGTAGCGAATATTCCACACAGACGCGTATCCACACGTTTCTGTTAATCTCGCGCCTGCGTGAAAGACAAAGAGAGAAGGAGAGGGGAAGGATTACGTGAATATGGCCATAATTAGGAGATAGGAGGCGATAATTGCAAAATATGACCGCGCTAGTGCGTATATACACTTACGTATATATATGTGCGGCTTTACCCACGCATGTTATAGACGGCCGCAGCAATCTCACGAGGCGCGCCGAAACGTTTATGTGCCCGGGTCCTTCATCAAGATAATGCGCAGTCGAAAAAAGTTATATATACGTATAGCCTTTAACGAGCGAGCAAAACTCTTTTTAAGTACCTACCCGTTTATTGTTCGGAGAGGCGGATTTTCTTTCGCGCCATGACTCCGTCGTGACTTACGCAACGCGCGTACGTATACGTGCGAGAGGACGAAAGTTTTGTATAGGATCAGTTATTTCGGGTCCATCCGTTTTTCGTCGAGTTACGTGCGCGGGTGACCGAAGGTTAATTTGGTCCCGGAGCGTCACCGCGTCGATCTCCAGCCGAGATAAATATTGTCTTTGGAACTATTGCTTTCAAAGCTAATTATCGCGCGAGGAAGATTCGACTCTGCTTTTTCAGAGCCCTCAGTTCCGCTTTCGAGTGTTTTCGTTTGCGTGAATTGCGCCTCGGCTTTTAATTTATAAAAGCTGGTTGGAAAATTTTATGCTTACGTTAGTATGTAGATAATTTTAAAAATAGCAAGTGGGTGTCATGTTTTACTTACGCGTTAATGAGCTAATTAACACGGCTTACAACGGATGACCTTTTTAAGCAAAGTTGATAAATTACGATCGGACCATGGTAGAGCGAAATGATTATAATGAAATGGTAACTTCTGTTTCGAACAGTATTACATGTTTGTACATGTCGATAGTATAAGTTATTGAAACCGTACAATATATAAACATAAAAACTATTCATATCTCGCGTTTACTGCTCCTATATTTCGACTGCTTGAGTGAAAAAGAATAACTACACTCCGTGCTTTAAGCCCATTACACGCAAAAGGGAAAAGTTACAGATATAAGATTTAACATGGGTTAGTGTGTGTGTGTGCGTGCGCACGTGTGTGTATGCGTGTGTGTGTGTGTGTAAGGAACATCTAGCTGTCCTGTTCCTTACACACACACACACACACACACACACGCGCGCGCGCGCGCGCACACACACACACACACACACACACACACACACACACACACTAATCCATGTTAAATCTTATATCTGTAACGTTTTCCTTCTGCCTGTAATAGGCTTTATTGCAATCGTATAGAATATCACGCTGTTTTTTCTATTGCGCTGGCTCCCTCGGTCTTTGGCGACGCAAAAGCGCGCTGGTTTTCCTTTATGACGAAAGGCAGGCGGCACAGCATGCAAAGGCTTATCAGCAGCCCGAATGGCCCGACATATACTCGAATTTCTCATCGCGTATATAACACGCGCGAATCAGCAAGCCAAATAAGCCCCGGAATATCGCCTCTTGGTTCGACGTTCGCAGCGCTCGCACAAAGGCTGAAGATAATGTCCTCCGCCCACCGTATAAACTCTCTCTCGGCTTTCGACTTCCTCAGTACCGCGCACATAATGTGACCAGGCCGTACTGGGCTCGCCAATGCCGTGCGCCAATTAAGGATGTACTGGCTATAAGGTCCCTGTCAAATGTTTGTGAATTCGATAAACTGCAATAATTAATTGTATGCGATAATTGACCAAATTTAAGTTCTTGTGGGTGATTCAGGAGTATGATACGAATATAATAAGCCTTGAAAATTGAAAATCGAATAAAAATTGACAAAGTTCTGCTATTTTTTATAGTTACAAAAAACCGAGTCATTAAGTAAATTTTTAATACTGAAAACGACAAAGTGCCAAACTTTTAATTTTCATTCGATTTTTTAATTTCTAAAGCTTATAATATTCCTATCGTGATTTGTAATCGATCGCGAGCATTGAAAATCGACTATTTATGTACATAATTTGTTATTACAGTTTATTTCTCGTACAGTCCCTGCCAAAAGTTAAATGACTAATATTAAAACAACAATAACAAATTATATAGGATAAATAGACAATTTTCAATGCTCGCGATCGATTACAAATCATGACAGGAATATTATAAGCTTAAGAAATTAACAAACGAATGAAAATTAAAAGTTTGGCACTTTGTCATTTTCAGTATTAAAAATTTACTTAATGATTCGGTTTTTGTAACTATAAAAAATAGCAGAACTTTGTGAATTTTTATTCAATTTTCAAAGCTTATTATATTCGTATTATACTCCTGAATTATCCACAAGAACTTAAATTTGGTCAATTATCGCATACAATTAATTATTGCAGTTTATCGAATTCACCAACTTTTGGCAGGGACCTTATAGCCAGTACATCCTTAAGGTACCTAGTTGTCGACTGGTAATAGGAAGCAAAAGTTTCGACTCTCTCTTGCCTGCCACGCGTGCTTTGTTTACGCTGGACGAGACAAGAACTTTTTGCCTGGACGGTATAACCTAACCTCTCATTCTCGCTCTGTCTCGCTCGCTTACGCGTGCCCTCTCTCTCGCACTCACAGCGTGCGGTCGTGTGTCAACTAAAAGAATGCCACTTTGAATTACAATAACTCGAAAACGATGCCGCTAGTCTGTCTGATTTTTCACGATAATGTTCTAAATATCTCCTATACTAAAATATTTCTTTTTTTACCACATTCCCCAGAGATTTTTTCTTTAGTAGATGAAAATGTAATTCTATGACACCTCTTCTCATAACCTACGTATTAAAAGTCCAAACTTTGGGAATTTATATTTCAGAAACGGCACCGCTGAGCTCTCCCTAATTTGAACCACCGGTAAAGAATATCTCCATTAATCTAGAGCTAAAATTTCAGAAACATTCCCCAGAGCACAGTTTACTCGACAACTGCACTGAGAGAAGAATATGTTTATATTTAACATGGTATTTTAACTATTAACATGGCATTGTAACTATTAAAATATATATTTTAATAGTTACAATGCCATGTTAAATATAAACATTTTAAGAAAAAATTTTTCTCAGTGTACCTTAACGCGCGCTACGTTCGCCAGGGCGAAATGAGTAGCGCGAGTTTACGGGTAATCGCTGAGGGCCCTCATTGTCCGAGGATAATTCTTCCGAGTTTTAAGCTGGCCCAAATGTGCATATATATACCTGACTGGAAAAGCAACAGGAGGATTTCGGGGCCGAGTATATATATAAGAGCTAAATATTCCATTGGCATCGAACAGCGTCGCACCTCGCCGGGATCGGGAGACATGGAGGGGCGATAGGTATAGCGGAGGGGAGATGGGGCCCGCGGGGCCTGCCGGCTCTTCGTAGAAGCAGCTATTCATAATGCTCCGACTTTTGTGCCAGTGCGAGCGAGAGAGGGACAGCGAGACAAAGCAGCCGAGGCGTCGATAGAAAGAGAAAGAACGAGGGAATCCAGGCGGCGGAACGGAGCGACGAGCGGTTGAACAAAGCTACACACTCGCGCTATAATACACAATACGGCGGGGCAGAGGGGAGAGAAAGAAGAGAGGGGAAAAGGGCGGATGAAGAGGGGAAATGGGACCCCGTTGAGTGGGACGAGAAAGAGCGAGATAGCCGATATGCACAGGCGCAGGGACCGACGCGCGAGGGGAAGAAGCGGAAAGGGGCAGAGAGATGCCCGCAGCTATATACGCTCGCGAGCTGATCAAATCTCCCGATCTCTCTCTCTCCCTCTACAGGGTACTTGTACAATGAAGTTAAACGACGCGCGTGTGTGAGTCTGTGCACGCGTGTTGCTCGAGCATGCGGGATTCCCCTGTGAATTAGTTGCGAGAACGAGTGTGGACTTGTGGGATCGAGCCAAAGTGTACAAACGCGCCGCGACAGGCATTCATCTCGCTTGATTTTATTCTTGTTATTGCTAACGCCGTAGCGCTCGTTACTATGCAGTATATTACCGGCCCAACAGCTTGGCCCATATGCTAAGTGAGCAAATTACGTCCGCACGCTGGTTTGGGATGACCAAACTGGATTCGAGCGATAGAGCTGGAAATGGAATGATGTCGCAAACGGCGAGAGGTATAACGCCGAGTCCGTAACTTTTTTCTCCGTTCTTGTCTTGACTTGCGATCGCTCGTGCTGATTCAACGTATTTTGTTTATCGCTCGAGCTATACTATTATCGTGAGTCACGGCGCGGGGCAAGTGTTTTTTTGAGTAGTCATTTTCATTAAGTCACTTTTAATACATTCTTGGATCAGCAGACGTAGCAAATATTTTTGAGGAATGATGATTCCCATACATCTATTCGTATACCTCCACAAAATACATCCTTAACAGGAATTTTCGTTAATAGCTTGTTATTAAATGAACCACAAAATGAATATTATACATTGTATACATTCTTCTTCAAGCAAATATTACAAACAATGGAAAGTAATTATTTGAACAAAAAATCGTCGATTCATCATTCTATTTCAAAATATGCGTTTTCATTTATTGTATAAATTAAATAGTTTATCGAATTCTATATATAACTTTGTTAACATCGTTAACAATGAGCAATAAATACATTTGCCATTGTTTTATTACTAAATGTTAGAAATGAACGGAATCGCAGTTATCGTTCTACAGCCGCTGCTATGAAAAGTATTTTCTTTAATTTTCTCTAACGGTACATATTTGAAATTTTTGGCATGAATTTTGTAGCTGCACTGGTACAAAGTGATTTTTAGTGAAAGTAAAGATATTAATAAAATTTATAAAGGTAACTTATAATGGTTTTCGAAAATTTAGAATAACGGTACGGTTTTGAGTTGTAAAGTTGACCGTAATCAACAAATCGCGTAGTACGTAGAAATGTTAAATTTGTAAAGTTTTATTGGCATATGACCTTTATTCGTCTACACCTGTATTCACTCACTTTATAACTGTAATTATAGTCAACTAAAAAATGTAAATTTTATGTAATCTAAATATAGGCTCTACCTTATACGTAGTATTGTATAAGTATAACTTAGTTTTTTTATTTTAGGCGCAATAGCACATAACAGTCCTGGATCTACCGCCCTCAAGCTTTGCAGTAAAACAAATAAAGTACGTTGTAAAATAAACCCCTCGTGATTTCCGTCTAATCCTACATGCCCATCGTACACCGTTTACAAGAAGATACTCTCGTCATCCAGCGTGTGCATATACTTGAAAATGTTTTAGAAAATTTCAAACCCCATTAAAGTTCTTCTTCGCAGCACATAAGCCCGGTGCTTTCTCTCTCAAAAAGTTTTCTCGGGGCACCGAGCTCCAAGGCAGCCGAGATTATTTGCGTGCACGTGTAGGCGGGGGTAGATTCTGACCTGTTATTGCGTCTGCGCTTCTGACGTCATCTCGCGATGGCTCGGAAAACTCGAGAAAAACAGAACCTCCCACGCGCGCCTGAGTTATATCCTCCAAGGACTTGCTGCTGGAGTATAGGAGCGCGTGATCCTCTTCATTCATTCATTCAACAATTTTCGAAAGCGCTTCATTCGTGAAAAGTTTTTTTTTCAATCGCGCCACGTTCCGGGTCTGCGTCATAGTGAGATGTCGCGCATGAGCTCGAAGCGAAGGCCGGAAAGGGGGAGAGGGGCAGGGGAGTTGTATGAAAAGAGCCTTTCGAAGGGATTAGAGGAGCGTAGTTTTCACAATGAAATGAACGAAGGGGAAGAACGAGTCCTGAGCTTCGTTTGTCGCGCAGGATCAAAAGTTCACGCTCGGTTCGAGCTGCGCTGAAACAACTTTTCCTTTCGACTGTACAAAAGAATCGTGATAAAAACGATATTTGCTTCTTCAATGGATGCTCAGTCTTTTCTCGCAGAATGATTTTCAATGAAAAACGAAACTATGTAGTTTTCCAAGAAGCGATTCAGATAGCAATCTGCGTCAAGCTTCATTTTATATAACGAGTGTACACGAGTACAGACAAACAGATACAAAATTCTTTATATCAAGAAAAAATTGATAAAATTATATTTCTTTTATTGTGAACTGCTCATTTAATTTAAATCGATTTAAAAATATATCGATTTTTCATTATTTCCGTATATTTGTTTGTACCAAACGTATGTTCTATTAATTAAAGTAATGAATAAAATTTTAAAAATTTGTTGTTTTTATTGCATTAAACCTTGTTTTGATGCCAATAGGATTCAATTATCTCTCCAAAAGGTAGCAAACCCAACATCCAATTTATATTGTAAAACATACGTACTTATCCAGTACCATTTCCTTGTGTTTTTACCGGATTTTCGAGTTTTTTTTTAAAGAAAGAATCCAGTTATTCAAATTATTATTTAGAAACCGTTTGGAAGCAAAAGATTGAATTTTTAAAACTGAATGTAACATAAATGTTCTTGATGATAACCTTCTCTTTAATGAACTCTTTTTTATTAAACACGATGTATATTTTTTTCATATTTTCATACTTGGAGTAAAATTGTGCAGTAAAAATTACTATTTTTGGTCGTACACATGGGATAAACTCGTATTTGCATGAAAATTGAGTCTGTTCCACATTTACTATAAAACACAATTTTACTTCGCGGATATTTTTTTTTACGTTACCTTCTACCTTCAGTACGACATAAGTTTACTTTGAAACTCAAGAGTTCATGAAGAGAATGCCAATTGAAAGAATCTGATTATTTTCCAATGCGTTCCCTGCTAGAAATCGTCCATTTTTCTCCCATCTGTGAAACAAATGGGAGAAAAATGAACGATTTCCAGCAGGGTTTTGAAAGCGCTAAATCTCACGTCAGAAAATGCGTAGAAGTTTGAGAAATACGGATAGCTATATTCTTGAGCTCGTCGAAGTGGATTGTAAATCTGGGTAGGCTAATATCCCAATCCGTTCAATCCTGCAATAAGGAATAAGCCTATGGGTAGGGAAATAAAGAGGATATTAAAAGCATATTAGCCAGCTGTGCACAGCGTGACGATTGGAACCAAGACCATCTTCTGATTTAAGCCTCGATACTTTCACAATATCAATGTGAGATTCACGCGAAGAAAATTTTCTAAGGAATACTTTCTCTATTCCTTAATTTCATTTATACCAGTTTAACCTCAAAATCATGATATGTTATGATTTTTCGGCACTCGTGCTATAAAATATGGTTCAAGTCTACTGTAAGTAACTAATCTACTTCCGCACCCGTGTCGAAAAGTACTCTCTTGGTTGAATTAAGCCAGAATTTTGCAAAACTGATTCTTCAAATATTTGTAAAATAGATTGTAGTTTTGTCCATACTAACATGATGGAATTTTGTCTTATGCTTTTTTAGTGCAAAGAAATTTTTTATCTTCGATTACTTTTAAATTGTTAAAAAAAATGTACTATTTCATTTGTAAATATTTAGAAGCATTACTATTTATTAACGACTACCAAAAAGTTATAAGTTCATTAAGTAAATATTTTTGTCTTAATCAATTTAACAGTATTACGGTAGTGTAATAGAAAGCTAAATATTAATATTATCACCTAAATTAAATACTCAGTATCACATTAGAATATGTTGATTTTCAAATACTTAATCACATTACTGGTATCGTACGATACGAATAATTAATTCGTCAACTCTTCTAATGAAAACTGAATGAAAGGCGAAAAATCTAGCAAATAATAAAGGAAAACGCAGTGTTAATCATCGACGCTCTGCACGCTCAATTCCCGCAATAATTGTTTTTCGCTCAGTCAGTATGAATTTCTCTAATGCATTTGGCGATTAACCTCTCTTTTACCGTGAGGAAATTATACAAGTACACGCTTAATAAAGGCAAAAAGGTTGCGAGTCGCGGACGGCCGGGCGAGCACGAACGCTCCGAAGCATAAATCCGCGTTAGAAAGCCCCACGGCGGCACAGGACTATAATATAGTCCCTCTCTCCTTCCCCCTCCTTCTGCACTCTCGCGAATCGCGAGATTTTCGTGAATTTTATTCATTAAAATGCCGCGCGTTGAATTCATTCCGTCGAGATTTTAACTATGCTAATAAAAACCGAGAATGCCCGCTATGAAAGAAAAACAACAGTCCCACGCGGAAAGAAGTAATTGCAATTTCTATAATTCTCCGCTTTAGCAGGATTTTTATTAATAGCTTTTTAGATCTGATCGGTTGAATTTTATTGGTTTTTTAAAATTTCATCCAATCTCAGCATTGTCTTTATATATAACAGTGTATTAAATGCGTTATTGGGATGTTTGATTTGATGTTATTTGTACATAGGTTTAAGAGAAAACTAAATAAATAGACATCTCGTACGTCATGATTTCATTAGAAAAATCACTGTTACTTTGGAAGTTGCTTAAAATTGTAGAACCGTTAAAGTTGTGTACAAGAAGGTGGCAAAAAATATATTTTAGAAAGCGGTCTTAACGACTCGTATACTTTCATTCGATAAGTACATAAGATATATCAATTCCCGTTGGGCATTTAATAAAAGAGAATACAAAAGAAACGAAACAATTGTAGTATAGTGTATCGCTACAATTTATCGAAACCGCCCGTTTAACAACAATTTTCCACAGCGACGCGTGTATGTATATACTATCGAACATCCCAATATAATTGTTGTTATGTAGAAAGCCAGCGAGCGCCAAGACAGAAAGCGTATAGCAGAATTAAATAGAAACTGTACATTCAAAATTTACTACAATCGAACGCGTGCGCACTTACACTGCGGGAAGAGAAGTTCAGGCGGACAATGGACATCTGGCAAAAGCCGGAGGCCCCATAGGTTTTAGTTGCTAAAAATTGATGGCTGACTGACAATTGCCATTGTTCCGGCTATAAAACTCCACCTTCTCCCAATATTGTCGGGCTTCTTTCTTTACGGACAGGTACGTCTAATTTGCAGTCCCCTTGCAGCTTACAGCGTGACCTGTACGTGCCCGGCCAAAAGCATCTGTGTCTTTTCTGTTAGAAACTCGACCTACCTAAACTGTCTAATTCGAACACGTGTTCCTCGGATTAATATAGACGGCTTACATTTTAATATTTGATTAACAAAATCGACGAGATTGGCGTATTCCAGGGCTTTTGGAATACAATCCAGAAGATTAATTGTATATAGTAAAAATAATTTCGTAAAAAATTTAGTGTATGCATTATAAAAAGAATTCATTTTGTTTTATAATACGATATAAAGTAAAGATTTTTAAAATTGAGACAATACATTCATAAATTTAAACAAAGATGAATGCAATTTATGAGTTTTTATTTATTTAAAATTTATATTTTTATGAAAAATCATACAGTACTGCAAACACGAGGTTGATTGATACGCCCCTGAATGTTCTCGGTGTTTCGTTTAGGAACGGAAGTTGGGTTCATCTGCTGAAAGAAACGAAGGACTACTTTAGGGTATTCAGAATACAGACTGAAACTTTGCTGTTCCTTAGGCGTGGTCCACAAGCTTCCACGCCACGCGCCACCGCCACCGTTGTAGTTCGCACATTTCACTACGTTCCAATTTTCTTAAGGGTTCTACCTTACCGATCCAGTATCATAGTATATCATGCTGGATCGGTAAGGTAGAGCCCTTAAGAAAATTGGAACGTAGTGAAACGTGCGAACTACAACGGTGGTGGTGGGGCAAAATCTACACTATACCCCTATACTCCCTATCCGTACCCCGTATCCGTACCCCGTCGAATTTTCTCGTAGAGTTGGCTATCTCACAAAGTCTATGGTACTCTCATAGATCCGCTTCTCATTTTCATTATCGATGTCTTCAAGGACCATAGACTTTGTGAGATAGCCAACTCTACAAGAAAATTCGACTGGGTACGGATAGAGGGTAGGGGTATAGTGTGGATTATGCCTGGCGGTGGAGCGTGGCGTGTAAACTTGTGAACCGCGCCTTATAGTTTGTTCCGTATAGATGTACCAATGAACCGGACCCGTACCGCACTTTCCTATCTCAATTCTTGGACAAACTGAAACTGCCTACGGGACAGAGGAACAAGAAAAAGAACGAGAAACGTTTGAAACACGTAAAATACGTTGAGGTATAAATCTTTGTAAATGGATAAAGAATTTCGAGAGAATACGTCGTATTAATTAATTGTAAAACGTATATGAAAACGTTATTTATAAAAATGTTTAACGTTATTTATAAAAATGTTTTAGCACATACGCGAATTTCTCACCTATAATACTTTGGTACGTATAAAGCAACTAGGCGGGCAAAAGCGTGTTTTTGGGTCCAATTATAAATCGGACAAAGAGCTGAAAGACGTCCGCGGCACAATAAAGGCAGTCTCGCGAGAAAGGTTGGAGCCGGTCCAAAGGTAAGGAAAATCCCTTCGTTCGAAATGCACTATTTTGAATGCTCCGAATAAAGCGGCCCACCGCACAGGCTGCGCTCTATATTTACGTCGACGCGTTGCATGCGCCCCACCCGATGCAATATCCCGGCCAAGGGGGAGATAAAGGTAAAAAATAAGGGCTTCTATTTCCACGCGAAAACAGTGCGCCGTCAGAGAGGAGAGGCAGTTTGCGTAGAAGTATGCTGTTGGAGGAGAGCGAGAGAGAGAGAGATAACGGCAAAAATAAACCACCGTGCTCAAAAGAATCTTTTTCTCTCTCCGCGAGCGTAGTGGGTGGGAGAAAGCGCGCTGGGCCGATGATCTAGATTTACACCTCCTCTCGTTCTCGGCCGCGCGAGCTCTCTCGCATTGACAGTTATATCGCGGGAGGCGCGCACTTGGTAAGAGAGCTGCGGCGCACCGATGAGGAGATTTATATTTAAGCTTGTTTGTTATTGCTCCCAGAGCTTAATCTACGCAGCAGCGCTGGAGGAGAGCCTGTGGCTGGACGATTTATGGCTTACCAGCTCACCTATATACCGCCATATCCTACGCGACGTCATTTTCCACGTGAACGCCTGCGCGAACTTCCTTTTCTGCCCGCGAGTCTCGAGCGAATATGACGCGCCGATGGCTCGGCAACGCCATCACGCCGTACTATACTTACGCGCGAGATTCGTATGTTGTGGGGACAAACGCTCGTCGAGGTGCCTTATGCGCCCGGCTGCGGTTATTGGGGACGACAGTCCTTTGGCTCGACTTACATTGGGGTACGACACCGTTCTAATTTCCCCATAAACGGCATTCGTGGGCGTCTATAGCTGCGAAACCTTCGGCTTTCGGAACAAAAGACTGGATGTATCGTTAAAGCTATAAAACTATAGAAGAACAACCTGCATGCATTCGAAACTTGAACTTAATTTTTTCTAGTATGTACAATTTATACTAATTTGTCATTATGATGTCAATATTTCCAAATTCTTAAAATATTTTGTAAACGTTGTTTGTTCGCTTCAACAAATTTCCTTTATGAAAGCAATACATGCAATTCTGACTAGAAGGGACCTTATTCATTTAACATCATTCATTTAGTCTAGGGAAGTCTCTCGTAATTTGCTTTTTTTTTAAATCTTGTAATTTTAATTCTGTCTAAAACTACACGAATTCAAAGTTGGTATTTATAGGCATTTTCGTTATCCAACTTTGAATTGGTATAACTTTGGGCATACATAAAATTTTTAGTTTCTGAAGAAAAGAAATAGAAACCTGTTTTCTCTAATTTCATTTTCTTGTTTGAAACATCTGAAACATTTCTAGTCGAAATGATTGAAGTTTCAAGTAGAGGCTATTTTTAAGAAGTTTTTCAAAAATAGCACTAACACTGTCCATAACTCGCCTTTTCCAAAGCGCGAGATCGTGCGACTGTATTTCAGCAGAATCTGTGATCCGGAGGTAATGTTGAAAGCTAAAGTTATATCGTCGGGTGGGAGGAATAAGGTTCCATTTTGCCGATGCGCTGAAAAAAATTCCATTTCGGCAAGCGCTGATAAAAGTTCTATTGCAGACTTTTTTTTTATAAAAATTTAACTTGGTAGCGTAAAATCGAAATTCGGATCGTTGTACATTCGTTTATTATATTTCGAATTTAAATGCTTATATCCAATTATTGGATATTTTATCCAATTTTATTCTTAAAATTTTTACTACATATGATTTTTTGTGACTTTTAAAACTCCTGTAATACTATTTTAGTATAGTAAAAAGAATGACCACAAAGAAGTATTTACTATGAATAGATAAATCATGTAATATGTAACAAAAATAGTTTATCTAATAGTTAAATAAACTTTTGAGCAATAGCTAGCTGCATTTAACATGTTTGCTAAACAGTTATACCGAAAGTACAATAGTAAAAATAGAACGATTAAAACGTATAGATAGCATTTATATATAATGCTGTCTCTGGGAATAATTGTTTTCCACATAAGAAAATTCAACATTTTATGCAATTTAAATTTAATTCCAAGTATTTAATATATATTTTCGAATATTAAATTATTATGCATATATTTTGTATACATTACTCCTCACATTTTTATTACTTTGTGCACTGAATGGTTTTCTTTACTACAAGAATAAAATACGTCTGCAGCAAGTAAAAGTTTTATATATTAAAAAAAATATATGTATTAATGAAAAATTAATTAATATTTGTTAAAAAATATAATAATTAAATTGCTTAAACAATTCAATTGAACAATAAAATATAATTAATAATAACAATGTTGGATTCACTTTCACAAAAAAGTCGGACCGACTTCTGTTTAAATGTGCTCAATATTCAATCATCCGGATAAAATACATTGCAATAAAATAAGGCAGTGAGCCGCAAAAGTGAAAAAGGAAAGAATTGCGTTAGCAAACGAATTTACAGTAAATCATATGCAACTTATGAAACTTTAGTGAAATCGTATTATCATTTATTTTATTTTTATAATTATTTTCAATTTAATGTATAAAGCATTGACAACTGTAAGTATGATACATATTTGTAATATACTATAACTTATACACAAATAGGGATCTGTAATCCTGATACAGATTGTAGCGATTTTCCGATTTTTTAAAATTGTTTTGAAATTTGTACTAAATTTAAACGGTATTGTCGTTTATTTTATATTGAAATTTCTTGGATCATATTTTATTAAAATTTTAATTTTAATTTTAGTTTCAGACGAATACAAATTTTAACTGAATTTAGAAAGTAAGATTGGTTATAAAAGGTTTAAAAAAGAACTTTTTGGAATATTTAATCACGAACGATTTTATCATCCTCAATAATATATTGGGCTTGAAGAACTTAGAGTCCTTGTCGTCTATTAATTATTCCAGGTAAATAGTTTTATAGAACTGTCAAGAATACAGTCCACCATCAATACTGTGAGAATTGTAGACAAACAGTATTTCTATTAGTCCTAAATTCTATCACTATAGATGGAAGTTTCCCATCCTTCTAGTAAAATTTATCATAGTATACATAACTTTGACATAAAACTGATGTACCAAGGTGCGTCTGTATTTCACACTGATGAGTCCAGCAGACGAATTACTTATTGTTTTTCAAAAAGGTTTTTTTCCAACCATTTATAATCAATTTTATTTTCTAAATTCAGTTTAAATTTGTGTTCGTCTAAATCTCAAATAAAATTTTATTAAATATTCAATCACGATCGATTTTATCATCTTCATGAATAATAGATTCACTGTTATTGGATTTGAACATCACGGCGCATTATTAAAAAGTCACTCTTAAAGTGGCTCCGGTGAATTAGCGAAGTCGATAAATAAGAAAAAAGAAAAATACCTACTGAAAGTACGAATTTTAACTTTTTTTTTGTATTTTTCTCAAGTAGGGTCACCAGGTGAACGACCGAGAAAAAAATAAAAAAAGTTTGTGAAAATTATGGAGAGAAAAGCATCTTTCCTCGTCATTTCATGAAAATAATAGATAATTCTTTCATAAAACCACCTATAGAGAGTATAGCATTTGAGTTACAAAATCTTTTTCTGTAAAGAAAATATCAAGTCACCAGCAATATTTAAATTTAATTTCATAAAAATCGAAAATCATGCCTTTTTCACGCATATATATCGCATGCATTGTAGTTATTTTTATGTATCATAATATGTAATAGATCCATATGTATAGTACATGATATTGTACTACAATAAAGAAAAATTTACTGGTCATTTGACAAAAAAATATTGCTGCCCCCCGGGGCCTCGCATAGATATGGCCCAGCGCAACGGATCCACCTTTAAAGAAGATTTTGGCGTTTAGTCCGAAAGTTGTTTACCTTTCTTCGAAAGTGTATATTAAAATTTACAATTTAGATACCATATTAAAAAGTTAGAAAGCTTCGCTTTATCGATTTCTAATATAATAGTTTAAATTTAAATTATAATATTATTAGTTTGTTTAAAGCTTGGTTCGTTTTACTTTTGATTTCTTGCATTATTCAATTTTTAATTTTGATATTAAAATAATAAAACAGGTAATAACGGTGGCTAGTTTAAACACTTAAAATATACTTAGAAAGTATATTGTTAAGGTCTATACCAAAAAGAAATAATATAATTACTTTATTTAAGAAGTGACATTCTCTTACTTTATTTGAAACGATATGATCGATTACATATGGTGGGCGTATAGAGTTAGTATAGATAAAAACGAATTTTGCAAATGATGGATGAGGATATATTCCATCCATACTGACTTCCTTGACTTTCCTGTTCCGTGTAAGTTTGGTCATCCATATATAAAACGAACGCTCAGTTCATGGCATACGTGTTATTTTCGTCTGAATATATTTCTTACTCGTGCAGTAGGAAACAATGAACG
The DNA here is from genome assembly GCA_036365515.1 of Torymus aiolomorphi. Lineage (NCBI taxonomy): Eukaryota > Metazoa > Arthropoda > Insecta > Hymenoptera > Torymidae > Torymus > Torymus aiolomorphi. The sequence continues at coordinate 39,570,469 of CM070876.1, read as the reverse complement.
AAGTAAATGTAGGTTTATGAAACAACAACGACGAAGAAGAAGCATTAAAGGTTTGATTAACGGAATTAATAGCATTTGCGCATAGATAGATGCGGGCGCGGGGAGAGCAGATCGAGGCAATTTACGCTGCAGGGTCAGGATGGGAGGGGGGGTTCTCTATCGGGCGGCGATCTCTCGAGGAGGAACTAGTCGCACATACATAAAGAGCCGCGAGCGAACGCGAGGCCTACAAACGCCGCCCGCGCGGCTCTCCCATAACGGGAAGCTTTTGCGGCCATTATAAGCAATGCCGCGCGCTGCCGCCGCTGCCTGCCTGCCTGCTTCTCTCGATCGACATCGGACTGCTGCCCGTTACGAGGCTCGAAAGTTTATTCGACGCCCGTGCGCGCCCGTACATACGTAGCACACATATTCGAGCCGACCTCTATGTGCCCCAGCTTTTAAAAAGCCCTCTCTTTCAGCACGAGCCATGTATGTAATGCGACTTCTAAGCGTTGGGATCGACTCGAATTCAAATCGTTATTCATTTTTTTTTTCGAGCGTGCAAACACTTTTGCTTCAGTTCGTGATGGGGACGTATTCGTCATTCACGATTGAGGCTATGCGACTGCTGCTACCTCTTTACGTATACACGGCTTTGCTCAACGCTTTGTGTAAGGCTAACGGTTACCTCATTTCAATTCGAAAATAGGCAGCGTCGTATTTCTTATGGAAGTAGCCTCTTGGGCCACGGTACATTTCAGTTATCATGTATCATAACTATCGTTCACGTATGTTCGATGTAATTACGTAATAAAATCAGTTCATCGACTCTTATTAAATTAATATCACGTTATATAAACAATGCTATATATTAATTTATATATGAATATATAAATGAACAGTTTCTTCATTTCGAATTCAACGCGAGGCATAGGTTGTTTGTATATAATCATCCTTATCCCCATTTTTGGCGCGTTTAACTTTTTTATTTGAGCTGAATTCGGGAGCAGTGTACGATCGCGTCAACCGACTGTAAATTTGAAGGTTAACTCTTTTAAGCGTCTTATATTTGTCGCGTATATAAATAAGATATTGACATGAAACAAGAAGCATAACAGTGGGATCAACATTAATGAAAAATTAATCAAAATTAGTATTTTGGAATGGTGACAATACGACGAGTGTTTGAAAATTTTAGCATAAAATCAACTGACTATTTTTGTTAATATAAATAATAATATTTAATAATTTTCTTAATTGCTGTCAAATTCAAGTTTGCAGATGTTAAATGTTCTTTTAAACAAAATCGTGTTATTTATAAATAAACATACTTATATAATAGTTACACGACAAAGTTTCAAAAAAGTCGTAAACTCTACCTCCAACTCACCTGTAACATAAAAAATTAAGGTTAAACAAACATACTCAAAGATAAAATGAAAATAGAAATTTTATAGTTTGGGTGATTGTGCTTCGTAAGATAGTCTTTCGAGTAACCTCGAATAATAATTTAAAAAACCTGCAATGACAGCAATGTCAAGCCTATGCGTATAATTATTTGAAGAAGAACAATGTTAATTCGACCCCAGCGTCTTTTTTCCACCTTATTATACATAAAACTTATTTTTTCTTAAAACCTTCTGCAATTATATAAAACGCAAAGTTAATATACTTTAATTTTCCAGCATAATAACGCGAAGCTTTCTTGCTGGCAACCGAGGATGCATGCGGCGCTTTTACCAGTAAAAAATGAAACTCACGCAGCGCTAAAGCCTCATCTTGAGCGTTACACTGCAAGAAAGTAAAAGCCGCACTAAAGTCAACTTCGACACGCGGGGAAGAAGAGAGGGAAAAAAGGCGGAATTTCAGGTAACGCCGAGCGTGACGCGAAAATAAATCCAGCAGCAGCATCGCCGGAAGGAAAACAGAGACGGGCGGCGAAACGGGAATTTCGAAAGGGGATGACGCACGAGGAGTTTCGCACGGAAGAGAGCGACTCGCCGAAAATACGACGTTTTCAAGCGCGATTCTCGAGCGCTGAAAATGCGAGCGCACTTGGGCGAAAGCTTGAAAGAGAGAGAAGGGGAAAGGTATTTTAAATGTTTGCGCTGATGGGTAAACAAATTGACTTGGTGAAAAGATTTCGATCGCATCTGTTGTACAGAAAAATTATCAGCACGTATATTTGCGCTCTGGCAAGCACAATGCGCGATACGTGGAGACGCGGATGATTGTAGGTGTATCCTTCTCTCCGTTATAAATTGAAGGTATTCAAACGTTTCGAAATTCGCGAAAGCTATATAATTGATAAAATCGGCTGTAATGAAGTAATTGCTTAATTTTGTCCATCGAGGAGTTTAATTGAAGTTCTTTTTTATACCCACACTCATGATTAATCGATGCAATTCGATGAATGATATTCGAGCGTAATTGCGAATCGCGAACTTTCTTTTTGGCAGCGAAGAAAAATGATAATGCTTATAAGTATACACATGTAAGCCTGCGGTTCTTTGCAACAGTTGAAGTTACATCGGATGAATTTCAAAATAAAAAGATATACAGAACATTATATATTCTATGAAATTGTTATATATATAGTGACTCGGACATTTTAATGATAAATTAAATGAATGTCACTTTATCTGAAATGTTGCAAAAATTTTCTTCTCCACTCCAGAGCTCCTTGTTTAAGAAAGCAATACAAAGTGTATGTATAATGTTCTGAAATGTATGATTATAAAAAATGGTTTGCGTTGCTGAATAAAATGCTATGCATTTATTTTGAATTACAGCGAATTAACATCATCGGGTAAAGCAATTGGTATCTCTCCTTGTCTCTGTACAAGCATGATCTCATTCTCTTTCATGCATCTCGCGTGTCCCTATTCTCCATCTCCGTTCCCTTTTTACAGGCTGATACTTTACTGGTGCGCGCGCTTACATATGCAGATAGCAGCCACCGGCACGATGTCAACGGGTCGTCATATTTTCTAGTGAGATCGAATTTCTCCCAAGTAGCGACGTCACGATTTGCCGAGCTTTCGAAACCCGCTGCGATCGAGTACGAAATTTCCATCGTAAACATTTGCCCGCGTGTATAGAGAGAAAGATACTCACGAGGGCCACATTACACATGCATAAAACGTCGCTGGCTGGTTATCTCCTCTCATGAATCGAAGGCCAAGGCTCATTTATTTTTTCCATCTGCGTGCGCCGCGACGAGGATCTTTCATTGATTCCGACCTTTTTACAGTTACGGCCTCTGTTGCTTCACGCACGAATGTTCAATTTTATTTAGCACGCGATGAATGTGAGCGATTTTTGCGAGTGCATATCAGAGAGGATATTATATTCGGTACGCTTTTCTCCTTACGTAAAGTTGGAGAAATTTTTTTATCAATTATACCAAGTGCAGTGGTAAACAATTTGGCTTCGCTGTTAAATGCATTTTTAAGCGACGTACATTTCCGGGTATTTTTCGTGTTCGCTGAAATACGGCTTTCTATTTGGGCTTTGTAAAATACGAAATTTCATACTTATTATACAGAGAGAAAGCCGTGTTTCCGAGCGAATTCAATTCTTAGTCATTGTTTTTACAAAACTTACTGAAATTGTTACTAATTCTTCCAAATTCTTATTTTATTCAAAAAGTTATTTCTCACTTAAAATTATACTAATTCACATGCCAATTCAAGAGCTAACAGATAATTCTTTTATAATACTTTTACAAATTGTTTTATTGATTGTACTAGCAGCTATAAGAAGTAAATTCATATTTAGTCTTTCCCTGATATTCTACATAACAAACTGAAATGACTATAATCGTTTGATTTAGGAAATTAGATAATACTTTGAACTGATTCTCATATTAATTAATGTATTATATTATAGCACAAGTTAGATCATTTGAAAAAATGTTGGTAAATTAAAAATGCTAAATAGATATGGAAATCTAAAAATACAGGAACAGTTTTAAGGAAACATTTTTCTTTTATCTACCTACAATATCGGTCTATTTAGTAGATCCTGATGCACATTAAGAAACTTCGAGATGTTCGTCGAGCCAAATTTATAATCTATTCAAGAAAGTTTCATAACTAGCTTAAAACGATATTCGATGTCTTTCGAAAGATTATTATCAACGAAAACAAACTGAAATAACAATGTATAATCCAAAAAGCCGTGAGTCAAGAATTCTGTAATTTGCGTAATGTCATTACAGTCACGCTTAATTGGTATAAATTGTCATTTTCATTGTTTCATTTATTATTTTGCAAGTATAATAAGTAGATCATTTTTTTTTTTAATAAGAAAATAAACATTATTCATTAGAAACACATTTTGAATTAATATTTTCTTTACCGCCGTAATACCCTACATAGCCTGTTTTAATGGTTAGAAAATTTTTCCATGAATTGTAGGTTCAGGAAATTTTTTTTTATATTTTTAAGGTACCTCTAAAATGTAAAACTATTACATTCCTTATCATTTATTTTACTATCACATGTACAGATACATAGATTAGTTTATTATGTACTATGAAAATTAATTGTATTGGTGTACGTGCTAAGAGCCACGTACGAGAAAAAGAAAATCGAATTAATAATTTACTAAACAGTTATTTTGATGGTCAAGCACTTTTCCTCGCTTATTTACTTTTCTTATTTATTTAACGGGATGTATATCTTATGACAGTACTAATAGAATCACTCGAAAAACATTGTTGAGTATAGTATTTATATATACGGAGGGCGTGAAAATTGTGTTTTTCCAAATTAATGATTGAAAAGTTAATTTATTAAATAATGAAATTGGGTTGATTTTGAACTCTACGTGGCCTTAAGAATAATAACATTCATTATTATATTCATTCATTATTATAAACCAGTTCATTATTAAAACACCTGATGGAATTTCTAATGTGTTTAAAATTGGATATTTTTAAAATATTCATGATCGTGCTATGCACTCGAAAAGAAACTCTCAAACTATGTTGCGATCAATACATGGAATATTCCCTGATCAACTATATATGATTTCGTTCAAAAGAGAAAAGAAAGGCAAATCACTAGGGGAGTGACGCCAATACGCATCGCAGGATGCCATCGAAAATTCCATTAAAGTTCGATCTCCCAAGCTATGCAACCCATGGCGACGATCTTATAACAAGCAGGCAAGAAAGGAGCTCAGCACGACGTCGACAACGAAGGTGACAAGGAAAGTAATAAAAAAAAAGGACAAGCTGTGCACTTCTGTACATGTGAACACCTAGGTAATGTATACACACACACACACACATGGACACATATACATACGCTTGCTGGTCGATTGTCGCAAAGTGGATTACGTCAGCGCGCATTTCTAGGCGTGCCATCGATACACAAGTTCCCGCGGGAGGTTAACGAACGCGGCGAGGCGGACGCGGCCACGACGACGACGACGACGCAACGTGTAGGTATACATGCGCAGCAACAGCTCTGTGCCATCTCCGCGGCGCGCACGTATGACGCGCGTCGTCCGACTGACAATTTTTTGCGAGCTCGCGTACCAACAGCTGCCGCGTCGTTGTTGCACATGCTAGCCAGGGAAATTCCGAAAATCCTTGTGATTCATGAGCGCGAGGCGGAAGTCGCGTGCTTTTCATACGCGCGCGTTTCACCTGTCGACGATGAAGGAGGGTCGCTTTCTTCGCTCAATTTTATCTTTTATATCGATTTGTTTCTACGATAAATAAAATTTGTTACGAGTAAGCATCTTTTTATTAATAAAGCCGCTTAGTTCATTGTTCGTATATAAAGATTATTGGTTTTGTAATGGTCGGATAAATAGAAGCAATTAATTCTTGCGTTATGTTGAAAACGAATTAACATATATAGGAACCGTCTTGTAAAGGTTTCAAGCGGTTGCAAGATTCAATGACGACGAAGATAAAAAAGTAATTAGAACATAGAACCGTGACTTTAAAGCTTAGTAGATCAGAGAGCTGAAATTAAAAATCGTTCAAGTTACACTCGCCTCGTAAACTCTCGTCTGAACTGTGTCAGGCACTCTGTGAAATAGTAAAAATTTGACTTGAATTGAAAGCGGCCGCGTCGAATGCAAAGAGCCGCGGCGCCTCCTGCGGCTCGAATCTTTACATAACCGCCGCGCGCGCGGCTGCCAAGCCCACGAGGGACGGAAATCGCACGCGACTTCAGCGAAATGATAATTGCGCGCGCGGGATTCAGTTTTGCGAACGCGCTCGCGCGCACAAGAGTGACAAATCTGACGAAACGCGCCTGCTTCGGGTTATTAGCCTTTTTTTCTTTCGGGCGCAGGCAGAAATAGAGGATACGCGTAACAAGCCAGCGCGGCGCTCGTGCTGCAGTTGTGGTGCAACGCAAGAGCCTTGCTTTTTCGACAATTTTTTCGCAACAACGGACAACTCAGCACTCAAACGGGTTTCTTGCTGGAGTAATATTGTTTTTTCCGTTATTTGCGATGCCCCATTTCCAGCGACTCTTGTAGTCTTGTATTGCTATTGCGAAATTATTGCGCGTATACAAATAAAACTTTATCACTTCATGTGTAAATGAAGTAACATACCATGACAAGTACCAATGTTCTTCTGTTCAATAACATGATTACTAAAGTGTCATTTAATAGTGGTATATTTTTCTAATAAAAGTTTGGCTGTTATCTTACGGCCCATATTTAAATTTTTATATATACAGTATAATTAACACTTATTATTAGCTTTCAAATCGCTTTTGTTTTTTAAGAAGATTGTTTCTGTACGAAGATAATTAATCGCAGCTAAAGATCAATAATCGTGGCTTATATATTATTGTAAGTATTTTATTTGTGGTACAATTTTAAACTGAGCTGTATGTGTAGTTAAACTGTAATACCTCGTACAAGTTAACCGCAAAATTACTTTATTTTCGGTAAAATTTAAAAACAACGTACAAAGGGAAAGGTGCTAGTTGTCTTGATTCTTTGGTATATACCTTAAAATCTTTAGAATACCGGAAAGAAATCCAACACTTTGTACTAGGCATACTTTTATATAACAAATATCACGCTTTTATAAACACATTGTAATTCTTTCCTATCTTCATTCCTTATTTTGAATATAAACGGAAAATTAATTGTTCAAAATATGCTTTAAGTTGAAATGCACGACGATAAAAATAAAGTGATATATGGCAAAATTAAGACCTTCTACTGAACGATGTTTCACACCCATTCATACGCTTCCAATCGCCTAAGCCAAATACGCAATTTAAAAAATGACATCATCATCGCAAATAAATACATCGACAGAGCCCATCTACGGAGATAGCGTGTCAGAAAAGTAATCATGCACGCGGATCTCAATAAAATCCATACTTATCAGCAGCGTCGTCGTCTTTCGCCGTCATCAACGTTGGCGGCGTCTGCTGTTTGCCTCTGCGCCGGGTATAGCTTGAATATTAAAGCCGAGCTACTCGTCTATCCGCTGCCTCAACTCGCCGCGCTCGGCGTTTCGCAAACTCGACTCGCATCGCGCATCGATATATAACGCGCGGCTACCGTGCCTCGACGTAAACACGCGATCGCGCCGATTTTCGTTATGCAACGATACCCATACGCGCGAGGATTTTAAATGCGCCGCCGCAGCTGGAAAGCTTTTCCGCCTTGGCTTCCTTTGGGAGTCGTGTTGCGGCGCGCGCCTTTAAACTTTTGCCGACTCCTTCGCCACGGCTGCGGCTCAGCGGGAAAACTATAGCTTGGCGCAGTTTCGATTTTCGATGATAATGCGCTCGCGTGCGCCAAAGAGTGCAGTAAATAATATATAATGAAGGCTCTTTTGAAGAGTCGGCACTAATTGTCGATGTCGCGGACGTGCGTGTTCCTTTGTTTTGCGCCCGCGCGTGGCCGATGACTATGCGTGGCAAGCTCGGTGTGTTTTTCAATAGTTTAATGTTCACTCCGACGAAAATTAGTAGTCGAGTGCGCTTGTTTCGTTTGTTAAGGTTCGTTTGTGAATTTTATTTATTTTTCAATGTTTGTTTTTTAGCTGTCGTCATTGTTATGCTTTTAAAGACATTTACAATGTTATTATTTACTTATTTTTTTTTTTACATTCTTATTTTTCGACAAAGAACTTCAAAATATTTAAAAATGTTAGGTTTTTATTTGTCGTGGGCGATGTAAATAAAAAGAAAATCTAAAAATGAATCTCTTTTATCATATCAAATTATTATATCAAATGGTGATTTTCTAAAATTATGCCTATATTTTCAACTTGCTGTTTCACCCTACTATGTAGGGAAAGAAATTATCCTATGCCACATTAAACTCAAGCCGTATCCAGACCCCCGCACTAAAAAAGCTCGCCTTATAACGAGACGAAAACGGAGCGGCGCAACTGTACCACGCGGGCGAAATCCAACCGCGGCGAAGTATAGCCGCGCATACATATATAGTACGGCCAGAGAGATGGATCTCATGAGCAAAAGTCCATTACTGTTATAATAGCTTTTTGATATCAGCGGCGGTGAGCGGCGCGCTGGATATATACCGTAACGCCGCTACGCGCTCGCGGCGCAAGAAAATGGGGAAGAGAGACGAGGCGGTGCGGCGATGACGACGACTGGTTTCTCTCTACTGGAGACGGCCGTAACTTCTTTCGTGGAAGGAAAACTACGTACAAGCTGGCAGCCTGGAAAATTGTGATAAAAGTGCGCTTGGTCGTCGCGGAAATGTTTGACGTTTTCGTACTTCCAGCGGACGCTTCCTGTGTATAATTGTGTATGGATTTTAAGCGGTACGTTGTAACCATTACGACCTCAGGCGAAATGATCTGTAGATTGTAAAACTACCTATCGATAAAGACATTGGTTGCGAGTAATATTCCAACTTTGTAGGCTTTTCTACTGGCGACTTTGTAAGCACGCATGACGAAATTACAGAAAACAGTTATTTCATGTTCCTTGAGAACTTAATTATAGCTGTGCAGTTTATGCCTACTACGTTAATTTGGTTAGTTGGTTTGCAATGATGCTTTAAACATTTCCTTAGAGAGAACATATTTTTGAAGACAAATAAAAAGCTGTATATTTTTTAACGATCATTTCATGGGTTAGGTTATGGTTATCTAAACGAATTATAAAAATAGCGCCATTTTTGAAGGGGGTGTAGTACTCATGTACTCTGTTTTACCGACAGAACACGGTAAATTCTATATTATCAAAATAAATATATCGAATTTCGTCTTATAAGGTAGTTGCCCTGCGCAATGTAATAATCTACCATTCTACGCAGTTTTGAGCCCAAATACCAACGGCATCCTACAAAATTTTTCGAACAAAAATAAACGAAATTTCGTTCCAAAAGTTTTTTAAAGTGCCGTATTTGGGCTCAAAACTGCGTAGGATGGTAGATTATTACATTGCGCAGGGCAACATCTCCTTATAAGACGAAATTCGATATATTTATTTTGATAATACAGAATTTACCGTTTTGTCGGTAAAACAGAGTACTTGAGTACTACGCCCCCTTAAGGTGTCGATGGACATGTGAACTTTGGGGTAGCAACTTCCGAATGCTCGGTTGGAGCTGTCAGCTGTCGCTTAGTTCTTGAGCTGGAGGGCGAGGAAATTAGATGTCAAATAATTTTTACTCAGTCTTTACGGACCATTACAAAATCTGATATTCACAGGAACAAAGAAGTGTCACAAAGCATGTGCATAGCGAAAAAACACGCTCCGAGCGAAGCTCTTCTCAACTGTCTTTAAATTGCACTCGTATAATCACAAGCTGATCCCATCTAATCATTTCTCCATCTGCGCACATGAAAAATGAAATTTGAATCCCTCTGCATTGCACCTTAATACAAAAGGAAACATTAGCAACAAAATACCGACTTCTTTTCCACAGAAAGCAATTTTAAATTCAATTCTATGATTTCATTTTGATAATACAGACAAATTTTAAATGTTATGTACAAGAAGATTCTGCCTAAGAAGGCAATCATCTTTGGAGTCTTTTGTAAAGTCTCGACTTTCATTTCTGCAATTCTTTAATGCTTTAATTATCAGAGATTTACCCAGCTCGCCAATTTATGTAAAAGCCCCCTGCGCTGTGTAGACTGTGGTGGTCAACATGAGGATATCGGTATTCACCCAATGAACTGTGCAAATTGAAAAAGAATGACAAATTTAATGACGAATTATTATTATATTATTATTATTATTATTGATATATAATAATTATTATTATTAATAATGTATCATTATTATTACTTAAATGTAATCAAATTTAATAACGTGAATTTCACAATGGTGGTAGAAAAAAATTAGTTAAGTATACGCCATTTTTCCACTGAACAAAGTATCTTTAGAAAAATAAATGACTCAGATAAGGTTCTATTAGTTTTCTGAATCCATATATTATCGGTAAAGATGATATTATACAACATTGTAAAAAATCATACGAGAAAACTTCTTCCATTTTAGCAAGATGACACCTTCTACGCAACCCTGGTGGAAATCCAAAACATTTTCTAACTATTAACTGGCCATTTATATTAGAAACTTGCTATAAAATGGGAATTTCCCTTTTCAGTTTCTAGCTCCCGGTGAAACGCTTTTTTCCCTATTATTCGAACATTTAATAGATTGAAAAATAGAATGAGTTTTGCGAAGACAAACACAAGCTTGTTCTTGAGTATTTTAAAGGTATTAAAACTGATCAGTTTTTTTAGTCCGGAAATGGCTAGTAGAAGGCCTGTTGTTATGACAAGGAGTGAGAGAGACAGAATCTAATGGCAATAAATACATTCTACGTAATATCTTCAAAAGGACTACTGTAAATGGTTTTTCTGTCTGCTCATATTGTTTATATTTTAGTAAGCTATCAGTTGCAGCTGAATACCGTCCAATTTAACGTCAATTCTTTAAGTAAACTTAAAACAAAAATTTGGAGGTTATGTCCAATCTATTAAATGTGCGAATAATGGGAGAAAAAGCGTTTCACCGGGACCTATTAACTAGCCATTTTATACCTATTTATTGAGATTGTTGGCCATTTCAGATAGACAAATTTCCACCAGGGAATCTCTACATCAGTTTCACGAAAATGTTACCAGATGTTTCACAAGACTCCAATTAGAACCATACAAATATGATCAACAACTCGTTACCAGAAAAGACACTGTACGAATCCCAGCCGAATAAATGTAAAAAAATTCTTGAGTCGCTTTAAAATGAAGTGATTTTTCAACTTGATTAATCCATCAGTCAGGACTCCTACATAAACGAGGACATTATACCTTTTCATTTTCTTAATACCAACGCCTTCAAGTCTCTTAATCTCGATTTTAATAAGTTGCAACTTTGACCCCGAGTTTAAACCCTCAAAGAAAAAAAATTCGAAAGAATTAGCGACTCTATCACAAATTTCGGCAAAGGAGGTGAAAAAATCGCAAAAATCGGAAAAGGTATAGTGGCGAGAATAGTAGCTCATTTTAACTGTAATGTTATTAAAAATAAATGGTCTAAAATAGGATATTAAAGCAAATAATAACAAGAAATTTATTAAAAATTTGATGAGACCGTTCATATATAAAAAGTTTTTACTATAATATAGTGATCGAATGTGAAATTTCAATTACAGCGAGAACACCGGTAAGTAATTTGATAAACATTCAACTTTCTTCGAACTTGGGATGGCTCCAGTAGATTGCGCCGCTTTTCACGCTAGTACAGGCTCAGTTGAAAGGTTAAATACAGCGACGTATGTCGGTGAAAAAAACTCTTGGAAATCAAGAAATACTCTTCAATGCTCAGTGATTCTAAGAATGCTAATAAATTATTCCCTCGATATTCATTGGTATTTCTCGTTATTGCTCTCATTATTATCAGTATTGGCCAATCGTATTGGTATAAAACCATGATGTAAAGAAATAAGGTGTGCTCTCGCGCAGCTTTCCTAACCAACCAATAGCGTCCATCTTGAATTTCCAGCCAATAGGCGCCTCAGAATAACCTTAGTAAATTCAAATCGAAATTTTGTAATTATTGTGATAAGGCAAAATCATAATGAAATAATTAAAATGCAACATGTTTATTATTATAAAACAATTATATTAAAATAAATATATAAAACAACGTATTAAATAAACATAAAATAACGCATTAAATATCATTACATAAATTAAATAACATTAAATAATGTTTTATTTAAATGTTAACATTTGATGATTGAATTGCACTATTACAAATTAGATTGAGAGATGGAATAGCAGTCTTTGATAATTTGAAAATATTAACATCTCCAGATACAATCAAATGATCTGGCTTTTTTTCAAAACATGCCTCTGTAAAGTGGATTGAGCATACTCGAGCTATAAACATAATATAAAACAATTATTTAATAAACTCCAATTTCTGAAAAAGTCGTGGAATACTTAATTTTTTGTTTTTAGAAAAATTAATTACCGTTTTGTAGGTTAAGTTTATTGTTGTTGCAAGCTTCTATCCATCTCTTACGTATTCCGGGATCGTTAGGAAATCTAAAATACTTTATATTTGTATTTTTTGTGTTTCCGTTCCAATTTTTGCAATTTTTTATTGAATACCCAGGCATTTTGTCATTTCGGAGCAGCCAGAGCAACAATGTAAACATACACTACCGGATTTCAAGATGGCGGAAAGTGGGAAGGCGCAGTAGGAGACGAAAATAAACCTAGTGAGGGAGCACACCTCCTTTCTTTACATCATGTATAAAACCCTCTTACACTTTTCAAATCCAGATATTTACATTATAAATATCATTATTCATATTTGTTGTGGTACAACGCAACGGCACATGGACACTGGCAAATGACGACATTGCTTTGAGACGCTGTAGTTCTTGCAGATTTGTATAATGAGGAAAATAGAGAAGAACCTATATATGGAAGTGGAACTGAAATCGATGATACTGTAGAATCTGAGAGTTCTCATGTGCTGAAAACCAACGCAGACGAAAGCGACGAAACGGAGGATCGGAGCAAGGAGAAGGGCAGGTAGTATCCCGAACACCCGGAGAGCCTGTATGCAAACAAGGCCGGCCAGCTTGTCTGCGTTCCAAAAGCATGCACAAATGGTTTCCCCTGCTTTACAGCAGTGCGGGAGTGGTAGATCACAAATACTGATCTATACTGCTACGAAAGGTGATGCTATGAATGCTAAAACTCCAGATGAACTTGGAACGTTCTATTTTTGTTTCTCGTTAAGTGTCAAAAATAATAACTACATATACAAATTAAGAGTATAATACAATAAAAAATTTGAAAAAATGAGAAACAAATCAATCAAATTTAATTCATTGTCCATAAAGTTATTGACATTGTAGAATTGAAAACAATTATTGGCTATAGCAGGTATTATATTGGAGTACTAGAAGTTCATAAAATAAGTAAAAGAAAAACAATGAACTGGCAGGGTAGTCAAGCATGCTTTTTTCAAAGCTACCATGCAGAGATATGATTTCAGTTTTATATTAGACTGCTTGCGTTTCGGTGACAGAAATACTCGAGCATATATAGGAAAGCAAAAAAGAGAAATTGTGAATTTTCTTTATAGCATACTGTAGGAATAATAATGAACCAGATACTATTGATGAACAATTATTGCTATTCTGTTGAGATCGTTGCCGTTTCAAAACTAGATAATTAGGTTTGAAAATTATAGCTGGCAAACCCGAAACCATTCATTTATAACAAGACAGAAGAAGGTTCTGATAATTTTAACCACAAATAATATTAGAATACAACGGTTAGGAAAACATTTAGATGACCTCTAAGAATGTTTTGCACTATATGAAGCTAATATAAATAGGTTCATTTTATAATAAATGAACAATTTGAATGAAAACAACACTATGAAGAATAAGATGAAATATCTTAGGGAAATTTCGGTGGAGCTTGTAAAACCTTCCTCAGCAAGGAGATTGGCCACCCGTTATCGAGGATCTTTTACAATTTATCAAAGAATATCAGACATGAATACGATTTGTATTCTTCTGATCTTGACCGTACGACATATTTATAAATATGTGCGATGCGATATGTCAATGTGTAGCAATCACGTACCAAAAACATGTTCTGCGTAAAAATAGAATGATTTTCTAATAGTTTGTAAATAAATAGTTTATTATGCAACAAGGGGGTAAAATGCATGTTTACGCCCTTGTTGCGTAATATACTATTATTTAATTCTAATAATAAAGATTTCTCTTCTAAATATGAATAAAATAAATTATTGATGTTTAAAGAAACAATGACGCACACATCACAAAGATTGATATAATTAATCTTTCATAAAGATATACTATATAAATCCAACTGTGATAAAATAATCTCAAATCTTACAGATTCACAGTATTTGCCTGCTTAAGAATTGATGTAAAAAATTAATTTACATTATTCAAGTCGCTGATATATTTTGTCATTTTCACGTGATGTAATAACCATCTAAAATTTACTTTATCACTACTAAGTGGCATAAAAATACCATGAAATCTGGCCACTTACGTGATAATTTTTATCGCGAATTTCACGGTACGAGATAAGTAATCACCGACAACCCCGATAAAAATTTGCCATATGCGCAAGTCTGAGCCTCGCACACATCGAAAATGATAATACTTCTCTCACACAGCGGAATCATAAATCACACGTCGCTTTTTTTTACTGCACATGTCAGCACAATTTTCGCCATACTTTTCCTATCCCTCCTCTGGCGAGGATATCGTAAATTTAACGGCAGTTTTCGTACGCAGGGGGAAAAGTCTCTTCCACAGTTGCAGGCCTAGGTAACCGTGTGCGCGGCTCCCGACGACTTTCGAAAATTTCTTCGCTGCTCGCTCGCTCGCTCGCGCCGTTTTCACGAAAGCCAATAATTCCGCGGGTCGGAGAGCCGGCTTGTCGAGTCGTATAATGCAGCCTTGATTAATTTCACCGCAAATTGCCTCGGCTCTATATCGCTCACGTACGAGGTGCTTCGTTTCTAAGCAACGAGACCGCCGGCTGCTATCCTTAAGGTTAACGATTGTTTCGGCTGCCGCTCGGATTTTCAGCGGAAGCCGTTTCGCAGAGTTGCCGAAACTGTGGTTGGACGTAAGTCTACAGCTATATGGAGTGTGTGTCTGTGTCTGTGTGTAGGCTACCGCGTTCGCCCAGCTCGACTTTCTGGAGAACGTGGCTGTGGAATAATTGAACGATCAATTAGTGCGATATTGTGTCAAGGCATTAAATTAAAGGCTCTAAATTATATATTAATTTATTATTCTTATATAGAGATTCATTCTAAAACACGTATTATCCGTCTACGAGCCAATGAAATCAACACTTTTAGAAATCTGAGTAAAAATTATAGAAACTCTTGCTTTGTTCAACCGTTTATATTGTTTTCCTTATAACTTTATACTTTCATAGTCTTAAATATACAAAGATAGATATATCAAAATAAAAATTGTCGATATTTAAGCAGAAGAATACAGTAAATGAACTCCAAAAATAGCGAGGAAAATATCGCTTCCAGTGCTATAATATCAACTGCAGTTCGGTGGACGATATAATTTCTGTAAAATATCGTCCAGTCGTACGTTTTACGCGTCGTCGTAAAAATTTCGGGACATTTTTCATCGATCCAATAAAATCGTCCCTCTTACAGGGCGCGCGGCCGTGAATGTTTCACCATCAGCAAAAAAACATAAATCCCTTGCTTAATATATATACACATATGTATACGTATGCGTTATTTATTTTATTTACCGGAAACGCCTGGCGAATCGATCGGCGGGGCAGACTACTTGATATGCGGCGCGCATTATGGGAGCAACAGTATAGCATTTGGTATATATAGGTATAGCAGAATTCGTCAAACTGCGCAAGAGCGTTTGTATTTGGCTGATTTTCTCTCTGAGTATAGTCGTGGTGTACGAGTAAGCGAGTCCTTTCGGTCTATACGCGCAATGCCTCTTGAGCAACTCTTGAGAGCGAGTCTCGCGTATATACTTACCTTTCGCACGCCTGCTTTTCATTCTTCTCCGGCTTTTTCGAAGAAGCAATTTTCTTCTTTTTTTTCTTTTTCCTCTCTTTTTCTCTCGCTCTTACGCGCTGTTGTGACTGCTTAGAAGTAGATTTGATTTTATGCGCGGGTACAGATAGGGAATTTTTATTGAGGAAACTTACGTCGCCCGGATACAAACAAAACGGCTAAATACCAGTTATATCCCTTTTTTCCTATTTTTAATGCATTCTAAATGACTACTGGCCGAAGAGAAAGTCTAAACAAACGAAAACGAATGTAAAATTTTTTCTTAATTGAATTTCATAATTTGGTTTATAATTGCTATATATTTATATGTAATATTGAGTTGGTACGCTAATCTTCTACCTGTAAATTACGCGTTATTCGTATTATATGAGCAAAAAAGTGAAAAAAAAATAGCAAGCTGTCCTATGTAAGTAATAGTAGAGCTTACCTAACGGGAGTTGAAAATTTATAATTTATTTTTAAAGTAATTGGCAGAGACAATTATTGCGTCCTCGGAGAAAACTGGAAAGTGGTATAATTTATTTTGTATCATAACGGTATATTAATCAATATTTGCATTATTCGCTAGATGCAGTTCAAAACCAATAGAACAGAAACCCATCTATTCTTGAATAACGATAACGGGTATAAATTTGCAAAAAGTAAAAGTGAGTCACACTTTAAGCACCATAAAACTTATGGTGTAAATTTTTGCATGTATCGAATGTAGTAAATTAGGAGTGGAAAGGGTGATATATCATTCGGTTAAATTATAGTGAATGACACAGCTCGGCGAGTTTAACTCGTTATAATACGACCCGAATTCGTTCTTGGACCGCGTGAGGGTGACCTTCCGTCTCATGGCTTCGCGAGAGAGAGAAACACCCTCCCGCGCATGCGCCGTGGCATACCCGAGGAAAAAAGCTCTAAAAAAGTGCGGCGGCACAACACGTGTCTGTAAAGTTACGCGAGCTAGCGAACGAGACAGGCAGCGCGACGAGCAAGAGAAACGGCGCGAGCGTGCACTGAAAAGGTGGAAAACTTTAAAGGTCGATCGGTCGTTGCTCGCCGTTCTCGTGTATGTGTGCGTGACTGTACACCTATATACAAGTGTACATTTATATACACACACACACACACACACACACACACACACACGCGCGCACACGCGCACACGCACACACACACACACACACACAGAGAGACAAGCCGCGCTGGCAATCTCGAGGCTGCACGCGCGCGACTCTATCCCACGACTTCTCTCCCTCTCTATCCCCCTCTTTTTCTCTCCCCCTCTCCCTCTCTCTCTCTCTCTTTCTCTTTCTCTCCCGGCGCAGTGAGGCAAGTGCGGCACACAAACTCCATCCGAAACAAGGATACGGGTGACGAGGCAGTTGGTTATATGGAAAGAAATGAAAAATGAGGGAGAGATAAGGGAAGCGGCAGGAACTGAATTCGACGGACGGATGGATTGAGATGGATCGAGTGTAAAATATGAGATGCACGAGAGTTTTAAGAGGTGAGCGGGGATATATATACCTTGAATAACGCGGAACGCGAATGGAGATGACAGTCGAGATGATGTAGAAACGGGCCATATCTCTCTCCCTGAATATTTTCGTTTTGCTAAAGGGTCATTATTCCTTTGAAAATAAGGCCAGCACGTCGTGCATTATCATATTATCTTTTACAATGTCAGTTAAGTAAAGCTGTGTAATTACTCGGTGATTACTTTATGGAGAAATCACAGAGACAGTTCTCTACATGTGCGAGTGAAAACATTTAGAAAAGAAATTGGAGGCGAAGAGCCATTGTATGGAAAGCTAATCTTCAATCAAGAGTCACACTCTAGATGAAGCGTCCCGCCTCTCATTTACCGCCTCCCCCCTTCGCCGCTCGCGGAAATAATGACGATCCTTTGTCGAAAGTCTTCTAAGTCGTAAAAAGCCGACGTATACGTGAACTATGTGCAGCTATATCCAGCATTTATCTGCGTCTCTCTGTCATAACACAGCGAACCGAGTCGCTAAATGCTAATGACTCCATCAGGCCATCCGCGAGGTGCACTAAAACTCTGCTCCAAATCTTGCGCGCGAAAGAAAAAATACTGCCGGAGGAAAAGAGAGAGACGGCGAAGAGTTATTGACGCGCATAAAGGCGAGCGTGCGGAGAAGATCGCGAAAGGAGCTAAATAAGGCAGGAAAGAAGAGGATAGAGGGAGAGGGAGGTACAAGTCGGTTCGTCTAACTGTTTGGCGAGAAATCCCTTCCTCCTCTGGTGCGGCTTGGCTTGCACACCTCGCGCGCCTTGCAGACTCGTTATTCTACTTTTTCCACGGCATCAGCGCGGCTACCGTGTACCTCTCTCTCCCTCCCTCTTCTCCCGCTTGCTCCGATCTCTCGACACATTTCGTCGGCACTTCTCCGCGGGCTCCTTCTTTTTTCCTTTTTCTTTTTTGCTCGTCGCCATCAACCTCGATCTTTTGTCGTTACGCCGACGACAAGAAGAGTGTCAAAGGCGGGCACGCGGGAATCCCTTGTCGTGGCGTTGGGTTATTATCGATTCGGTAATTGCGGGAAAACCGCGCCGACAGATGCGCCCGCCCGATTACTCCATCGAGGTGTGCGCTCGGGATAAGACCGAGAGATAAGGGGTCTGTGTTTTTTTCTAAGTGCGTAGAAAGCGCCGCGTGTAGCGACCAGATCGAGCTCGATGCGGATTCGGGTTTTTCGTTCGGCTTGTTTTCGTTTTTTTTTTCCCCGACGATCTGATAACAATGTAATGATCGTCTTGGGGAAAGGTAACATATGACGCATTGATTAATTCAACAGTAACGATTTTAAGGTAATTTATTATACGAATATATTTACTAAATATTACTCTGATAATTATTTGGTAATCTCAAAAGGTCAAACTGAAAAAATAAAGAAACGTTTGGAAATTGTACGACATTAACTGTTACAAACTTCTTTCAAGCGTTACATTGAACATATTGCAGTCAATAATTTGTCAATAAAGACTTCGTATTGAAACAAGCTAACTCACGTGTAAACAAGACAAATTTTTTACGGTAAAGCACTTTGTTTTCATATAGAGAAAGCATTATATTTCAACGTATACATAAACTATTATTTCTTGAATAACTTTTTTATTTCTCCCAGTTCAAGTGAAAAAGAAAAATATTTCCATTAAAAGAAGTAATCATACATGTATACTTTGTTGATTGATTTATAAATAATAATGTGAACTCCGTACATGGGTGAATAACCATTTACGCGTTAGTCGGTAAAAACCGCTTATTCTCTTTAATTTTTCGCAAATGAGCCGTTTCAGCATAGAAATCGCAATACAAATAGTGTGATTTTTGCAAGCTACTGTAATCAAAACCGCCGCACGTGAGTAAGGCAAAAAGATTATACGCACGCATAATGTATGAAACTACGAAGCGCCCCGGCCAATATCACCTTCAAAATGAAAAAACAAGATATTTTTTTCCATGACACAGATATATCAATCTCTCTAACATGCACATATACATAGACCCACAGCTATAATATTCGAGTTGGAATAACAAGTACATAACGATAGGAAACTTTTATAATAAGAGTAGAGTACTCGCAGAAAAATCATCGGCCACAAGTGTGTCCCTATGCCAAGAGCCAATTACGCCGTCTATTTTCGGCGATTTTTTTTCGGGGGACGTTCGACCGCCCACGAAATCAGCTCGCGGAGCTAACCTCAAAGTTAACGAGCGCAGTGCATCGCGACTCGCGGTCGCGAATATAAATGCGTAAGAAAAACGAGAAATATAAGAGGAGGAGAGGCGAGTGCGTGCGTGTGTGTATCTGTTACACACGCGGAGCCTCGGCGGATTCAATGTCGCCGCGAGCGCGCCGCAGACATTAACGACAACGAGCTCTCGTTCGGGCCAATCAGTTTTTATTATTAATAATTCGCCATTTACACCAGTTGCTCCCACGTGCGAGTGAGATTCCCCTCTCCGCGGCTGATGCCTCGTTCGCGGATTTCGAGCGCGTCACGAGCACGCATGACGCAAATGCAAAGTGCAGCGGGGACCAGTCGAAATAAGCTCATTTGACGACATCTGCCATCTTTTAGATAGAGCATGCAGCTGTGAAAATAAGGGGACATTTTCAATTCCTTTTTAATATGAGCTTTGTCAAAAAAATTTCCTTTATTTGTTATTCTTTAGTTCATTCATTCACCCAAGAGTGTGTCAAGTCAAACATATTTTTGAAACAGAGATTCTTTACTTTGGTAAATATTATTTCATAAATATGAAAGTTATGCGGGGGAAAAAACTTGATCCCTGCACAAAAATATAACAACAAACTTTCAGTAAAAACGGGTAGCGTGAATTCGAAAAACAATTCTAACATTTTGGGTACAATAAAAAATATGAAGCAGTAAAATAACTACTATAGAATGTTAATGTAGGGTGACGGCATTACTTTGTTAGCATTATTTGTAATATTAACTATGTAGTCACATCAATGGTGCCTTAATTTACTCTTTCAATTGATTGCAAACGGCATAAAAACTTTTCGAGGTTATATTTCAGTAGCGTGAGTAGTTAAATCTTTGTCCAACTTTAGGCGTCTCATTCCCTATACCCGAAAGTGGTTGTTCCAATATAGGTTCCAGCTCGCCATGGGGTGTCCCGGAATAGCAGTCGTACACGTTTTTTCAAACTTATTTATTATAAAAAAGTATTTAATTAGGTTTATTTTTTGATAGATTAATAAGATAGATTGTATATCAATGATTAGATTAAAAAGTTTTTAAAAATTTCGTTTGTCGGTTCTGAAGACACCGCTTATTTATGGTTGGACTCCAAATGTGTCCCGCTTTCGGGTACTTTACCTTAGCAGGTTAAACAAAATTTTATCAGGTCGAAAGATTTCTCGAAACAGCCAGATTTTTCGTAAAGTTCGTCATCATCATTAATATCGGGATTTACTATCATTACGGTGATTCATCGCGAATGATTTATTCCGTATGATTTTCGTGATACGCATATACTAATCACAGAATCGTAAAAAAACGTTTACACGCGCTATCGATGCCATGCAAACGAGCTGTGTACAATTCAGCGAAAAAATATCCACTGAAAGCTCCCTCGCTCGTCCCGAGGAAAAAGAAAGATTAACAATCGAAACGAAAAAGAGAAAGAGCGCAAGGAGAACGGCGCGGCAGTAGCGGCGGCTGGGGCTTGAGATTTCAATCGGGAAAAAAAAAATATCGCTGACTCCGATAGACGTGACGTAGACGTTAGAAGTCGCCAAGTCCTTAACGAGCGGCAGAAAGTTCCTTTTATAGGCGGCGGGAGAGCGAACGAGCGAGCGAACGAGTATGGCGGCGAGACCGCGCAGTGACGTATCCCGGGTTCGCCGAGGCCCCATCTATTTTCTCTCGTTCTAGAATATTATCACGCGGCTTTATTTTATTCCACGGCAAAATTACCAGCAAAATCCTCGACGCGACTTCATTTTTCTCCTTTTCGTAACGCCGAATAACGGGACGCTTGCTCTGAACGGGTTTTGCGATTAGATGGAAAGTAGGATTTTGTCAGCGGGACTCGTTTTTTTTTTCTTCTTTTTTATCGCTCTTTATTCTTTTTCTCGCAATTAGAAACTTCAAGCGATCATTTCTTTTACTCCTTAAAAACATTTTTAATTATAAATAATTTGAAAATCTCCGTTACTTGTCAGCTAAAAGTACTAATTTCTAACTTGTACAGAAATTTTGGTGGCTAAAATAAAATTCTTTAAGCAACTATTAAATAATTGTATAGCTATTTTTAACTTCAAAGCTGTTACTAAAGACACTTTGTAAGTAAGTTATTTCTTACTAGAACAAACTTTTTAAGACTCCCATTATAACTTAAAAATTTTCAAACATAATTTTCTCTTTATTATAATAATATATTACAAAATTGTAATTTGCATAATTTGCAATGTAATTGTGATGCGTAATCCGTTGATTCTATTATCCGTTGAAAGTTTCATTATCGCAAGCTAAAAACGAGTAGAATAAATTTTGAGTATAGATTCTGCTCCCATCAGAACTATGGAAAATAGGATCCGCTTTGTATCAATCATCTCATTACAAACATGTACACTTGAAATAATACACTTGAAAAAATGAATCACGTTTCTCATAGTTCTGATAAGGGTGTCATCGAACGCTGATACATATACAAAATAAAAAAACTTTTTAATTTAATTTTCCTTGCAATGGAAAACATTGATTAAATCCTTAAATTTAACTGTTATAATTAGAATAAATTTTCTCTAGTGCAAGTGAATTAGAAGTAAAAAGTCGACAATAGAAAATGCAAGCCACCAAAAAGGGAGAAAAAGAAACAACTCTTTGGCGGAAATAGCGAGAATGATCTTACGACAAAGGTTTACCCTGGCTCCGAGCAAGTTCATTATCAGGAAGTAATACCAAGATCATCGCTCTGGTAAGAATAAAAATAAAAAGCAAAAAGGTCATTCGACCGAATCTATCATGTTTACTGGGCATAGCAATTATGAACGCAGTACGGCATTGCGGAAGCAAAGAGAAGGCCGCAAAGCCGGGTAAATTGTATCCGTTTTCGAGAAGCAACCAGTAGCTCTACGGTCAACGCCACTATCAAGGATGTCTACGTATCATGCACTGTTCAACTTGCTTTAAAGTGTTCTTGCTGCTCACACCGCCAGATAAAGTATATTTTTTATGAATTCGTGCATTTATTGAATTAATATTTCAATGTATTTTTATATATCTGAATGCATTCTTTCAATTTTTCAAGTGGAATAAACAAGTGTTAAACTGTAAAAAATAATAATATATCTGTGGCATATAGTAAGTTTTATGTCATCTCGTAATTTCACCTTTATCTTTTGATATCCTTGAGCTAGTGTAAAAATAGTCGGGAATTTAAAAGGTAACCTTGGCCACTATGCACGGGGAGGTATGTGCGGATACAATGTATTTACGGAATAAATTATGAAACAGGAAATTTTTATGACAATCAACCCATTAAAGGAAGGTTTTTAACGCAGAGGGTCGATGACCGTGTACCACAATTATTACGCGAACAAATATGAGAAAATGTAAAAATGATATAAAATGTATGAATGTTATTTGAATAATACAGTATGGTTTATTATCAAAAATACATTAAAAGTCAATGTATAAATTATATATTTTTATATAGTTAGCTTCAATGATGATACTAGCAAAGTTTTAATTTAAATTTAAAAATCTGATAAAACTTGCAACACGTTGAAAAAAGTTTTGTTTCAACGCTAAGTACTAATTTTACTTGTAACTATAAATTTTAAGTTATTTCAGTTATCCATTTACGTCATGAAGCAACTTCTACCACATTATATTCTTTGCGCTTATTCAGCTCATCGAGTAATTATTAACATCATAATAAATAGCCTTGAAAATATTAGAACTTCATTTTTTACTGCATAATTGTAGCATAAACGATCTATAGTTTTAATATTACATTTAAATCCCACATCATTTGTTAACAGTAGCCCCGATTTATTATTCTTAGACATAATTTTGTAGATTATTATTATCATGATCATCATATTATCATCAACATAGATTCCATTATGAGTTTTTCTACAAATGACGATTACCCATTAAACAAACTATAAAATAATTATATCTATCTGTATCTACAAAATAAAAAACGACTCCACTGCAATATCAATACTAAAACAAGATAGTAATCAATGAACTTTGATGTTCTTAAGGAAAATACTGCGCGATCAGACTTCCTGTTTTCCGAGAATCACTCATGCATAAGCAAACATAAAACGTGAAATACGGGTTTTTCGCGTTGTAGGTATGCATAAGAATCGAGATTTTTTTTTTTTAGATTTCTAGCCCTCATTTAAATTAAAGAAGCAAAATTTAGATAACGAAAAATTTGTAGTCAACGTTAATTTCATAAAAAATACACGGATTCTTAAATGTATGTACAGATTTCTAACATAAGACATATATGTTTTATGGAATATGCTTTTAGAGTAGTATATGTATATTTTACATTGAATCGAAAAATAAATATTAATTCTGTAAAAGGAACGAAGCTAATTTTTTGCACTTTAATTCTCATGAAGTAATCTTATAATCGCATCATAATTTTATGAGTATTACTTTTCAGTAGCTTGGCTAGCGTGAACTGCAATTCTGCTTACAACTAGAATGGATGTGCAAATTATATTGGAATAACTTATGAAATATTACCATATTTTCTAGCTGCTGGTTCTGTAAGATAAATGAGTTGCACTTTAATGATTTTTCGAACAAAGAAATGCAAAAAGTTCTATAAACTAAAACTTGGCACGAATAATTGATTCTGTGCCAAAAATATCTATAACAATGTTATTTCGAATATCTAAATTTTTCTGTTTTCCGAAATGATTTGTATGAAAAATCACACATACCTATAATTCCTTCTATTTCTTATTATAATGTAAATCGATAATGAAAGTTGGACTATTAAAACATTAATATTATAAAAAAAAAACTAATGGAAAAAATATTTATTGGAGAAATATTCATTTCTAAATCGCTATTTCATTAATCAATGACTGTACAATACAGGTCGTTTGGAAAGACTGAAATGTTTGTATAAAATACGTATTCAATGAACTTTAAACTGGGGGTCGTGTTAAATTTATCGAAAATTTAAAGGCAGTAAAATGGGTCAAGTGAAATACGTTAAAATTAACACATTTTTCATGTCAAAGCTATGTACATTGTCGTTTTTTGATCACAGACATATAAAAAGGCTAAAAAAGTAGAAACCTTTATTAAAATCGCACTATACACAAGTGGGTTCTAAATAAAAGAACAAACAAGAAAAACAACGCAATGAGATTCTCTGGCACTAACCTCCTTTGCTCGAGTTTTCTTTCGTCATGGAAGGTCGCCGTAAGTGAGGTCAATCGCCGTTCATGCTAACATCGCTGATTCTGCATTTGGCCTGGAACAATTAAGCGTACAGGCTATAGCGTTTATGTACTGTAGTCATTATTTTCAATTGAGATCATCGTAAAAAGAATGAGAATCTGTTATGGCGTCTGCCTAAGTTGGTTTTAAATTTGTCACGATTGGTAAGTGCCACTCTATTTCTAACTAAAAAACATATCAACTCCAAGGTTCCGAATTTGCAATTGCACATTACCACATTTGCAAACGTTTCAGACATATTGGTGTAAATTACATTTAATTATCTTATATGAAATTAAAACCTGAATCGTTAATAAATATAATACTTAAGGTACATTGGTTAATATATTTTTAAAAGAACATTTAAAATTTGATGCCATTTTCTTCACAATAAACATCTGGCCTAATGATTTCATTTATTTTATAACATAAAGCCATTATTATAATCTTCCACAGAAGGTGAGCTGTTCGTAAAATCAATTGCCAAGTGTCATCACGATGAAAAATCAAATATTCCTATACGGTATATTATATATAATTTGAAAATATGTTATGCTTTATAAAAATGGCATTAAAAAGTTTTCTCTATGATAAAGCAAGCATATGTGTGAAATTATCAGCAGACAAGATAGTGGATTAACGTAACAAATATAAACACCAAGTTAAAAATCTTATCAGTAAGTCCATATTCGCTTGAATAACAATCAGAATTTTACCCTTTCAAGTAAATTAATTCGTACATACATGTTCATTCAATTTCATTGTTTGATTGCATTAAATTCTAAGTATAATTAATATTACATTTTATTAAGATTTTTAATATTATCATGCGCACTCTGCGCACTATTTTTTTTTTTAGCTAACCACTCTGTGATCAGATTCCGTTAATTATATCGCGAATATAGATTTACGATCGCGAATATCGTTTTATATTGATTTACTTTCAATCAGTTAAGTCGCTTTAAAAATATATGATGAATGGGACTTGATCCCGCGATTACGAAGTTTCTACTCCCGTGCTCTTTACCGCAAGGCTGATTTTTTATGTTCCCTCATTAAGGGGGTTCATGCGATTTTAAAATGGGTTCACTATTTAATTTTTATCTCATAAATTATTAAAATATAATAATGTAAGTTCACTCAGATATGAAAGGCAAATACTTTCTGAACCGAAAAAAAACTATTGTGATAAAAAAATTGTTAATCGAACACGTAGATATTGTTCAATAAGTAAAAAAGTTACTTTCACTATTTGCCAACTTTTTATTTTTCATTAGATTTTAATGTTTAACATCTCATTTTACTCCTTAAACATTTGTCTACAATCCATCCAGGCTTATGTTATGAAATAATTAATATATACAAAGCAGCATGTAATTGTTTACAGTACAATTTACAGTACAATACAGTATAAACTTGAAGTTTACTGTGCTTAAACTGAAAACAATTACATATTGTTTCGTATATATTAATTATTTCATAATATAAGCCTGGATGGGCTGTAGACAAATGTTTAAGAAATAAAATGAGACGTTAAACATTAAAATCGAATGAAAAATAAAGAGTTCGCAAATAGCGAAAGTAACTTTTTTACTTATTGAACAATATCTACGTGTTCGATTAACAATTTTTTTATCACAATAGTTTTTTTCGGTTCAGAAAGTATTTACCTTTCATATCTGTGTGAACCTACATTATTATATTTTAATAATTTATGACATAAAAATTAAATAGTGAACCCATTTTAAAATCGCATGAACCCCCTTAAACTAGGGGGGTCGCGCCAACCCTTCACTGTCTATATAAAAACTTCGTTTTTACATATGAGGCACGAACGCAACTATTCAGGAGGACCTTATATCTTCGACATTGCAAAAACTGTTACATCTCAAATACTAATATATTATATTTTGACGATAACTGTAACGCATTCATGAAATATTATTTGTTTTCTATAATGGCCAAAAGCGACTATTTTGATTGTATTTAAGCGTTTTCAATTGTTCTTTCAGGTTTAACTTACTAGAAATTGTTTTACGCAAAAATGTTCAAATCAAATCCTATTAAATGATAAGCGAAAATCGACTATTTCAGGTGTATTTAGGCGTTAAAAATCGTTTTTATAAGTTTAGTTCGTTAGGAACTGATTGTACATGGTCGTATCAAATGGAAAAAAGTTTTGTTTCAATTTTATCTATAACTTTTGCATTTAACATTTTTGTACAAAATCAATACAAGTAATGAGGAAAAATCAACTGATTTGTCGATTATATCACTATTGCGTATACAAATATTGTTCGTAGAAAAAAATGTTCAATGTAAAAAAAGACGAATCTATATAGGACTGTCCAGTACTTATAATTAGACGAGTATCTGTCCCAAAATTCATTTGGATGCGTCGAAATTTCGCTGAGATAATCGAGGAACTTGATTACATACGGACGTACAGGCATACATACATACATCTCGAAAAATGCTTGAAATGGACTTATTTTGGGTCTCTCCAGAGTAACGGTCGTGCCTAAAAATGAGTGGATCAATCGATGTATTATTTGCGCGTAGAATAGTAGAAAAAATCTGAATATTAACTTTATGAATTGCAAAATCATTTTCAGATGAATTCAATTGCCAAATATAACGTTAGTATAAATTAACTGATTTTAGACAGAATTCACAACTGTGAATAGGGTGACTTCACCAATATCCGAACAGTCACTAGTAAACGAACATTTTCTTTAAATATATGAAAATATTAAGCTTTCTATGTATTGTTTATCTAACATGACAATAATTTTCGAATCTTTTAAAATTTTTATTTCATTTTACATGAAGATTCTGCATAAAAGAAATTATTTTGTTAAGAATAAAATCATAAAATCGCCGCTATTGAGTGTTTATTCACTGGTGAAACGTATTTAGATACCTACAAGGTCGCGTGTTCATTTACTGGTTTTTAGGAGATATTTACAGATTTCTTTTAAACAAAATTTCTACTTTTATTCTTTATCTAAAATTTTGTCACTGACGTAAAGTTTGAAGATTTTAAAATACTAATTAAAAAAGATTTTTGCTTTTAATCCATTTTTAATTCTCTTAACTAAATATCAAAAATTGAAATTTCCTTATTCGTTCATTCACTGGTGAAGTCACCCTACTACAAGAAAATGTAGACACTGGAATGAAATTCCATCAATATTATTGATTAATTATTTTTATTGCTATGTGAAATCAGTAACTTAAACGAATACGGTTTGTTTTGTAACGTTTTCTGGTAACTCATATATTTTTCTATTCTATGATTTTTCTTTACCCTTTCAAAATCTAAGTATTTTGCCATAAAGACATAGGTAATTATCAACCATGGCAATGTCATTTCTCGTGTGTGAAAACAACTAGTGGTTGAGTCACTTTCCTATTTGTGTTAAACATTCCTTTCAAATAATAAAATCAAAAGTTAATGTTGATATAAAATATGTCTTTCGAGTTGAAATAATTGAAATAATTAACATTAATAAAATATTGTATATTCATAACATCTCTTGAAGATTGTGTAAACTATAATATTCAGCAAATATTTTTGTATAAATTTTCAAGAAAAATACGAACGTTCATCTAATCTTCCACAGAAAGCGTCATCACTCTTCGAAATAACATAACGCCACTTTGCCATATGCCTTAATATTAGCTGTAGAATCGGAAAGCGAAGCAAAAAAAGACAAATGACGAGCAGGGAACGTGAAAAAAGACTATAACGAAGTGTGTGTTTTTCTGCACTTGGACGATTGTGCGTGATGCAGTCCGCGAATCATGCATTTTGTGCTGCGCTCCGCTCGTCTTTCAGGCTAAAATTAGAAGAAAAAGGAAAGAGAAGGCAACACGCGCGGCGAGCGTGAAAAAGCCATCGGCCACGGGGGAAATCGATGAAAAGTACCGTGCCGTGGCGTGCGCCACCTCGCCAGTCAAGAGGCGCAAGTGCGGCCTTCGAAGGAATTTTTATTTTTATTTTTCGTCTCGCGAGACACAGAGCCAAAGAGAAAAAGAGAGAAGGAAGCGTCGATTCGCCTGCTTATGATAACTTTTTCTAGTTTTCGCAATAAAAAAAGGGACGAATCGAGGCCGAGTGAAAATATATAAGTAGCAACCTAAAATGAGCTGAAAAGATAAATTGCTTTTCTCGATATCATGTAATAATAAACTTTTGAGAAATTAAATTCTCTACTAAATAAAGCTAAGAAAATGAAATTATTATTTGTTTTCATGAGAGCATTCAGCAAAGAAATTTCGTGGGTGGAAAACTTTTCGCCACTTATAAGTGCCTGATAGCTGGGACGAGCGCGAAAATACATACTGATCGTTTTTACGTGAGGAATTTGTGGAAGATTAATTTTAGAACTGATGTGCTCATTTTTAATCTTAGCAAAAAATCACTTTTAAAAGATGAGATTCTATAATTGTAAAAAATGTTATCGTTTTTAGTAAAAACATTTAAAATAATCAGATATGTTAAATATATCTGAAGGTTATAAAAATCTATATAAATTCATCATTGGCCATTTCCGAGTCATTGGGCGATAGATTAGGCGAAATTATTTTATTACAATTAAACGTACATTCGTATTATGTTATAATGGAAAGAACATGGTCGAAGTTCATTAAACTATCTAAATATTTGTCTATGAAAAATAACGTATGTTAAATTTAGTTTGAAAAACAGGTAGTCTTCCATTAATAGCACCTTAGCACTGTGACATTCACCATATTTGGAATAAACAATATGGCTTTAGCTACATTAATTGGAAGCTGCATAAATTGTACAACAATTCTAATTTGGTAAAAGTATTGCTTTTAAGAAAATCCCAATTTCCGTATATGAAAATTCTCATAAAGTAATAATATAATAGAATTAAGTTGAAGATAGGTCAAATGAAAAGAGAAAATTTTGAAATGAGTCAGATAGCTGCTGAAAGCGCTATCCTCCTACGCACAATAAGTCAATTCCATCGGATTTCCCTTGGTGAAATTTCACCGCGAGTCAAATCCAAGATTAATTGCCATCCAGTGTGCGCTGCAGGCGAAAGTGTGCGAGGCGCCCACTTTAGACTCGTAAAAAAAGTCATATTTTTTATCCCGCTGTCTCTTTCCGCGCTCGTTTGGTGTTACGCTCGCACAAAGTCGCGCGCAGTCACGCCACCTCGTATAATATATATATAGTACGCGACCGCACGCAGATTTCACGTAAACGCGGATAGATAGCTGCATTCGCGCGTATTATACTCAACCTTTGAACGCACTTATTATATCTGCACTTGTACATATCTACATGTCGCAAAAGCTACGCATTATATTAGAGCGGCCTTCGGATCGGTCGCTGTTCCTTTGCGCAGACTCTTCCCTCCCTCTCTCTCTGTCGTGGGTATAGTGTGCGCGGATTAGAATACGGCGTAAACAAGATACCGCGTGAGACACAGCGTCCAGTGGCGGCGAAAGGGGACACATTTCGCCGGGCGACCGGTTTTTTCGACGTTAATAATAATCCTCCTCCCGGTCGATGAGGACGTCGACATGGCGTCAAACGCGCTGCTCTCGCGAATTCCTCTCATCGGCCGAGTCTCGCTTCCTCCTCGCTCTCGCTCGCGTATGTATACGCAAGGGATTTTATTGCGCTCTCGCGACCGAGTTGATGGCTTTGACTTCGGCGAGTGGCCAGCGCGTATTTCGGTGCCATGTCTTCTTTTCCTGGACTTGGATATATTTACTGGCACGCGCTATAAATATATCTTTATTAGGTGTTTGAAATTTCGAACGTTCATAGTGAACGAAAGATTTTTGCCATTTTCAAATTTAGCCGAATTTGGATACTTAATACATTTAAAATCGGATAATAACTGTATTTCTTCACTTCTCACTCTTGCAGTCACCAGTAAACCACACTCCGGGGAATTCTAACCAGAATTAGAAACTTTAAGTTAATATTTCGTTCATTATGAACGTTCGGAATTTCAAACACGTTCTTTATTCAACAGATTTCTTCGACGATTATACGTGATCGTAAACGATGAACACTACTCTTCAAAAATTTACACGGAGAATCTCTATATAACACTAGCATTTCTCCTCTTATCAGTACACTGAGAAAAAAGTTTTAGAATTTTTACAATATTTATAGGAAAAATTACTATACTGTGCGGAGAATCCTACCACAAGATCGCACAAATGAGATATTTACTAAAATTCTAATAACTTTTACACTAAAAGTATGAAAAAATTACTAAAAAGTTAATAAAAGTTATAATAAAAAGTAGAAAAAATTACTAAACAGCATGATAAAAAATTAGATTTCATAAATTTTACAAAACTTTAATATAAATTTTACCTAGAAAACTAGTAAATTTTATTATATTGGATAAAAATTTTTCCTGTACAGTATAGTAATTTAGGAGTACGCACTGCACTGCGCATGCGCGCTACCATCAAAACAACATAACATCGCGCCGACTCGTTCTAACCTGCAATTTTGTTGAAGAAAACTTGCTTTAGATATAGTATAGATAAGTTTTTTTATTAATTACTTTGATCAACACTTAAATAATTATCCATAGATTAATATCCAATTTGTTTTTAAAGTTTGATAAGAATAATTCACTTTTATACGTATTGTTATACTGTAACATATGTAGACGATTCGAATTAGATCATGTAAGTGTTCGTAACGGCGCAAATGGTAAGAAGTTCGCTTGTCAATTCGGAGGCCCAGGTTCCGATTCTCCATTTCGGCAAAATTTTTTTCATCGTTTAAATTTAATAATATTTAATCATATCTGTTTATTCTTAATAAGTTCTTAATAAAAACGAATAAAATCAGTGAAAAAAATTTTTTTCTGAAATTTTTCGAGAAAGTCTAAAAATTACTATACTGTTTTATAAAAACTATTAAACTGACATCTTGTGGTGAGATTCCCCACCAGTATAGTAAATTTTTCTATAAAAATGATAAAAATGACACCATTTTTTTCTCAGTGTATTAATTAATATTGTAATATTATAATTGAATGATTTCTAACCGAAATTCAAAATCAGCTGCAAGTATCTCATGCATTGCCGCTCAAAAGCACAAAACCAAATTCCCTCGCATATACGGGGCCATATCATTTATAGCCGCCCGTAAAATGCATCAGCGCGGTAGAGTATAGAGAAATATTCAATAAAACTTTTAATCGGCACGTATGTGTTTGCGCGTGAAAGCGAGCGAGGGCGAGAAAGAGAGAAAAAGGCATTGAGCTTAGGGACCTTCCACAATCTTCGCGCCGGCGCAACGGCGCGGAGGTTGTGGAAGGTCCCTTATAAAAGCGAGCAAAGGCCAATTCTCCGCGCGGGCTGTTGCGCGCGCGCGCAGCTGAGCGTTTTCTCGAAAGGATCTCGAGAGAAATAGAAAAAAGAAGGGAAAAACGCGTATACATGCATACACTTATTATACATATAAGCGCGCGCGCGGCTTTAGCGCTGGCAATAGATTGGCCCAGATTCGCAACCACCGTCGTCGATGCGCGTTTTATCGACAGATTAGCAATTTTATCTCTGACCTTTTTCCATATTCTCCGGTCTTTTTTCCGCTCTTTCTCTGTCTCCCTCTCTCTCGCTCGCCTCTGTTTCCCTCGTTCGCATGTGCGACTGGCGGCACACACGCGGCTCAACGACACAGCACGCGACACTGCGAGCGCAGCTCTTTTTTTTCAAATAATATCAATGCACAGACGCAGGCTTTTGCAAGTCAAGACTCTCGGGGGCACGAGTTTAACAAACACGCGATTGTAAGAGGTCAACAAAGCATTTCGAGGAAGCTCGTATATATACTCGCAGTACAGCGCGATGTTTTCGAGAGGAAAAATCATGAGGATTCTCAAGTTGTATTGTGCCGTTTGCAATTTTTATGAGAGCAAGGATGACTTTTTTAACCTTCGAGATAAGAGACGATTGAAGAATTTCATTAACATTATCATTTTCATATATACTATCCGAAGATGCGCGTATTCCTTATTATACGTCACTCAAAGAATCAATAATTAATGACGCTGCTTTAGTATAGCTTATTGACACAGATTTTTTTTAGTTACTACTTTTACACCGATTTCTGTGTTGATATTTATTAACACATTAAACGTTGTAGGAAAACCCAATTGAACACCTGCTGCAGTGTAAAACATTCAAAGAATTTCTATAATATAGTTTCGTGAATTTTATAACTATAATAATTTTTCAGCACCAAGGTAATCTGATTAAAAAATTTTCAAAGTCCACCCCACGGCAGCTCACCGCCATAAAATATTAAAACGCCGATCATCATCCCTCTTCCTCGATCACGCCAGCCCCGGACTCATAAAATTTTCATTCGCGTTCAATCAATCCTCCCGCCATTTTTTCCCTTATTCGCCCTTAAATCATTCACGAAACTCCCGCGCTAAAAGAAACAGAATTTCGATTCAATTAAATTCCCTTCCCCCACCCATAACCCAGGCGCGTGCACTGGTAGCGCATTTCTCCCACGATCTTTCTCCGTGCCCCTTTGAGCTGAAGCGCGCACACATACCTATCAGGGGAATTACCTCTCGGTGTCTTAGAATACACGGCATAGGCGAGCGGGGCACGGCGCCTTATCTGGAAAGGTTCGCACGACATTTGAACGAGCGTGGCTCGGTGGCGGTTCGGTATATATAACCCACACACGGCGTTGAGGCGAGCGAGCGAGCGAGTTTTCGTTTCCGCATGAGCGCCGTGGCACTTTTATCGTCCCTATAGCGCGCATTTGCGTGAGCGCGCCGTGACATTAAATTTAAACGCACGTTGCGCTCCTCGACATTTTCAAGTTCAGCCGCGGTGGTGGCCGCGGCCCTCTTGTACTCCCGTCTCTTTCTCTTCAACTCCGTAGCTTCTTCCTATATATTCCCCGAGTGCGAATGAGAACGACGACTGTTCCTCGGCTTTCCTCGACGGGACTTTCGCGCGCGCTGCGTGTTGCTTTATGCTCCTCGTAAACGTCTATTGTGCGCCTGTTTTTCCCCTCTCTGTCTCCCTTGCACGGTACTTGCGTGGGCGGGCTAAGCGTTTTGCTGAGTATCGCTGCGGCTATCTTTTTTATGAGCCGGCTTCCTTAATTTAAAGCTAGTCTTGTGTTCCGAATAACGTCGAAACACGTTACTTTCGTGTTGATCAGTGAAATTCCACGCGTTGGCTTGCTATCGAAATCGCGCGCGGAGGATTATCTAAATGTATGTAGGTACAGTGTACCAGCACAATGCGCATGCCCGCATTGTGTTGATACACTCTTTAATCAGTAATAGCTATTTAATATTTGTAATTTCCAAAACCCACTAATCTATTTTTTCTTAAATTCATCATACTATATACGACCAATTGATCGACCCACCATCGATACTTAATTTTTTAAGTAATAAGCATTTGCTATTGTCGTTAATAACAAATATTACGTACTTTATTGTGCTTATACGGATAAAAAAAATTGTAAATACAATATTGCTTTTGACGCAGAATGTCGACAATAACAAGTTCTTACCGAAACATCACAAAAGTCAAACGTCTTATCACTGACAAACACATGAATCTTGCGATACAGATTGCCTGGCTATAATGGCTTCCACACGCATTTCAATAAATTAAACGGCGCAAATAATTTTTATTGGTCGTGCTTTTGAATTCGTAATTTGTATGTTTTCTTTGTATTAAAAGACATGATTCATGAAAATGTATTATAATTCTCACGAACGATTTAATCTATTTGAAAGGAAAATTTGAGATTTCCTTGTTGAATTACGCGTTGGTTAATTCAGAAATATCATTTCGTTTTATAATTATTATGAAATAATGGTTATAGCTTGAGTTCATATTTGGCATGGCTTAAAAACATGTTTACCATTCTACATATAGAATGTATAATAATTAGCACCTGAGGAGATGAGGAAATAGCAGCCTAAACATCACGCGATGTGTATTATATTATAGATTATAATCCAACCGATTTACTCATCACAGAGAACTTTTAATAAATACGTTTTCGTACAAAAACTACAATTTTCAACAATTTATGCGTTCTTTTTTCCAATTCTCGAGATTGCGAATATTTCAAAGCCAAGAGCGAAAAAAAAGAAACTTTGGTTTCAGCCCATTATTATTCAATTACCAATGTGAATTGTCTATGAACATAAATATATTTTATACAAGCAATAAAAAAGTCAATAGTATAATTCTTCGATCGGAAATGGCCAAGAGAAGCTTACTACATCTCGGTTCTCTCTAACGTCGCAAACATCTGAGCAATAATCGTATAAATGCGATTTCTAAAAACGCATATAACAGTACTCTCGAGGAATATACACTGTTGGTCGCTCGCCCACGTATATAAAACGCGTTAGCCGAGCTGCGAGCGCTGAAAGAAAACAAACGAGTTTGTCAATAAAGGGAGGAGACGGAGGGGGAGCAGCAAAAAAGTCGATGAAATTTATCCCGACTAGAGCCATTCGTCGACCCAATTTACAGCGCCGAAGAAACGGCTGAAAGAAACGCTATATATCCGAAGGGTGGCCGACTAGTAGGCGTATACACATATATATAGCCGTGGTAAAGCGAGTCGTATATAGGCCCATTATCATTACCATCGGTCAGCGGCAGCAGCAGCGCGTCGCCGGCAGCGCCTCGTTCGCTCTTCCTGATGTTTTTTCCCTCCGCCTTATCTCCATTATCACGCACGCGCCGCGCGAGTGAGCGTGCGTGTGCGTCACGATTGACTTATATTGACAGTCTCAGCGGCGCTCCCATACTCTCCGTCTCTTTCCTATAAATAGTCGAGCGGCTCATATATAGCTACACTCGCGGGGATATATAGCAGCGAGGTGCGCATACTCGCGCGCTGCGGGGCAACGCATTCATTATAACCCGAGCGGGAAAGAGGGAGATAGCGGCGCAGCTGTGGCCGCGTGCGGATAATGGACGCATTGTGCGCGCCCACGAGCACGTACAGAGAGAGAGAGAGAGAGAGAGAGAGAGAGGCGCGAATCGCTACGCGAGCACAAAGCGCGAGCTCAGGGGAAGCGCGTGTGCTGGCGCTCAATGCTGTTTTTGCGCACAGCTTTGCGTTTTAGGCGCGCGCGTATGTGCGAAGGGGGAAAAAAGTCTAGCGGCCGTGCGGTGCGTACCGAAGATCAGGCACAAGAACAGGCTTTGTCTATTTAGCCTCATGCCATGATCTTTCGACCATTACGACTTCAACTCTTTATTATTTACAATTCAGATGCTTTGGGTATGTTAAAAGGCAAGTAGTTCGTATAAGCATGCCTTTAACATAAAAAGTAACGCGAATAACAATGTTGTTACATTCATTGTCCGTTGAACTCGAACCTATGAACTTTTATCAGTCAAGTCGAAGCGAGAATATAATAAAGTAGTCGCGCTTCGTAGACGCAGAAATACGAGATAATTAGCAAGAAATTTACAATTCCTCTTCTTACATACTATATAACAGTTTACTTCTCAGATTAACTCGATGGAGGTGATAATTTCCAATTCTCGGAAGAGTATAATTGTATAATAGGCATTATATTGCAAGCATTAAAGTTTTACAAAACGATGAGGAATTCTTTTTCAAAAGATACACGTCTCACCTAATCGTTTTTTATCGTGTATGAGCAATATATTTATTTTAAAATGCAGTATTAACAGCAACATAGTATTTAGCAAATATTTTCAGTTCATATATAACGTGATTTGCGTTTCGTTTTTCTTGATCGCTTATGTGTCTTCGTCTTGGCTTTGAAATAGTAGCACATTTTCTCGTACAAAAAGGTTGGCTAGCATACTATAAAATACGAAATTTAAACTTGCATTGCAATAAAAGCAATGTCAATCTCTCACTTATTAGCGTCAGTTGCGTGATGGAGCAATGCAATATAGTTTTACTGCAGAATATTCGCCAAGTTGAATAAATCAGAGCTATAAGAGTGTTTGTTGGAAACCGCAATAAAAGTATAAAAGTTGGTAATGCCAGTTGGCTAATTCATCCGAATTTCAGAATCCTCCTTCCTTATTGCTTCTCTCCCGGCACAGTTCGAGGGGCCTTCTATCACTCCCAATGCCTCCGACTCCCTCAGTGAGCGCGTTCCTCATAACCCGCAAGTTCCGTTAAAATCCAGTCCGCTTATAACTTCATTCCGGGCTCCCTCGTGCGCTCTCTCTTTGTTCGACTCGTCTCTCGAAAGGAGAGAGAGAGAAGCGAGCGTAATGCATCTTCCAGCGCTCGGCGTAAAACGTGACGTCGCAAGCCGCGTGGCGCGCTGCTGCGCGCAAGTTCAAAGGTTTCGGCTTTCAAGATAAAGAGATTGCAAACATCTCCCGCGCCGCTCGCGCGCTAACATGAGCCGAGCGAGCTCTATTTTCTCCTTTCTCTCGCCTCACTCTTTTTGCGACTTGTTTTTGCTCTCCATCTTCTTTTTCACCGCGCGTCACTTCCTACTCGTATATGTGGCTCACGCGTATATATACGCCTGGCTCGGCGCAGACACTTTTTACGGACGAATTGGAAAATTTATCGCCTCCTTCTCTCCCTTTCTCTCTCTCTCCTCTCCCGCGTTGCCCCCGAGAAACAATTTATTTCAATAGCGCTGTACATGATTTCGCGATATTCTTACGTATAGCCGTGTTCCAGCGAATACGCTTTTATATGGACTTTTCGTGATTTCGCTCGTCTCTTGCGAGCGCGAGAGCACACGGCCGAGATGCATGTCTTTTTATTTATGGCCTGGATTTAGCCACCGCGCGAGCGCAGCCTCTCGTAAATCTCGACTTTCCTTTCGATGGTCGATGCTTTAAAGAAAAAGTCCAATGTCTCAAGATGTGTCTTTACCTTCAGCGCCAAAATAGTTGCCGTGTTTTCTGACTATAATTGTTGGCGACTTTTAGGCTATTTTGTAACTTTACAAAAGTAAATAATAAACATAACTTTATCTCGTTCGATACGCGAGCATAAATCTCAGAACGTTTCGAGCAAAAACTCAAGGCTCCAAAACGAAAAAAGGGATCCACATTATATCTTTTCCTTTCGTAACTTTGTTTCGTATAAATATAAACATTGCGTGTATTCGCTGAGTTCACTCACGCACTTTGCAAACTTGTTGCGAAAATGTTTTATTTAAATTTCGGTTCTAGATAATCTTGACAGAGAAAAAAGCTTTCACATATATAATAACCATATCAGCGCTTCGCATGATTGGCATAAATATTTATTCAGCGCTTAATATTCGGAATTTCGATATAGCCATGTCAAAAAAATGCTAAAAAATTCATAAATAATGCATAATTGACGTAGAGTGCCCGATCCCCCGAATTTCCTCGAAAATAAGCTGTCACACTCGAGAGGCAACTTATCGCGCCAATAACTTGCAGATCTCCGGTAAGAAAACGTTGTCACGTCGTTCCCCTTTGCGATTGCCCTACGCGGGGAGGGGGGATACGATCAATTTTCCCTTAATTCAGCGAATCTTGATGCACGCGCAGCGCGAGCGAAACACGCGGAAAATCCAAGCGTTCTTCTCCACTTTTTAGCGCACTGCAAGCTTTTTCGAGGTGGTAAAATAGCAGCAGCAGCTTTAATTCGCCTCGCGACCGAGATAAGATAAAACGCGAGAGAGCGAAGAGCGTGATCAAAATTCGTCGCAAACGCCTACAGAAGCACGCGGCGCTTTCTATAGGCGCGACGCCATCAGTGGAAAAAGGGAGCGGGAGACGATTGCTTCGCGCGAGCGTTTTCGAGAGCAAAAAGGGGCCGGGCTTTCGAAAGACTTTCATGCACGCAAAGACGTCATTATCGAATATCAATCGGGATTACTTTTATCTGCTGTTTTTTTAGTCGAAGCTTTATTACTTTGCGGAGCAGAGAGCAGCGCGTTTCGATGTTTTATACGCTTTGATTACAAACTGTACGTTTCCATTTACTTACACTAATGAACGATATCGATATGGTAGATATAGAAACAATTGAAATGCATTATGGATGATTTTACATAAAAACAGTAGATTGGATCGAAATCTATAAGAATGGTATTGATTCATTTGGTTTAACAAAATTGCGCATATACGAAGAGGCAATTAATTCAATTGTTATATACGATCGCTCGTACTGGCGCGTTGTATTTAAAAACTCGAGCATCGAGCACTCAACGTTTTAAAAATAAGCCCTATTAATAGGGGGAGCAGTAGAGAGGCCGACAGTTTTATATATTTTTCCCTTGTCCCATGTGTTCAAAACATGAGTTCGGCCGCCGCCGACATGTGCCCTTCAAGTAAAATTAATTAAAAAACGCGTCATTAGCACCCCCTCGAGAGCGCGCGCGCACTTAAATCCACATTTGCAGTAAAGCAGACTTAATGCGGTGAGCAAGCAGCCTTTGAGCCGAAAGCATCCAGGACAGCGCAGCATCGTGCGCCCCGACATCCAACGCGAAGAAAGACGGGCAAAAAAAGAAACTCGACTCGCTCTCACAAACGAATGCGAAATTACCTTCTCTCTTCCGGCGCGGAGCCAGCAGCGCGAACAGACGGAGAAAAAACGAAGGCTACGAGCCCTTTCCCATCATCGCAGGTATGTATACATATATATAGACGCACGCGCGTCATAACCAACTTCCAGCGCGCGCACGTGCCGCTTTCCCGAATTAATCGACTGGCTTTTCCCCCGGGACCAAGAGGGCGCCGGACTACTTGGCCACCCAGGGGAAGAGCAGTCGAAGGGAAACGAGCCAGGACGAGGAGGAGGAGGAGTAGATAAACGAAAAAATCCTATACGCATATAGAGGGCGAGAAATAGCTAGCCGACGCTAGCAAAGGCGCAGGAGCGGAGAAGACGTGGCAACGTGGGAAGCGAGTCATCGAGCGGGCGGCCCCGAACCCACCCCCGAAAAAAGATCCACGTGTAAGCGCTGCGGCTATATCGCTCAGTAGGTCTGGAGAGGGATGCTGAGACGGAGATGGAGGAAAAAAAGAGAGAAGGACCATCTGCCGGAGCCCCGCTGGCGTAACCTGTACTCCCGTCTTTCTCCTGCGCGCGATAGATCGGTTCTCGCCCCTATTGAGAAGAAAGGACGAACGCCTACGTGTTAGCGTGAACCTGAACTTTTTTTTCTTTTTTTCTATACTGCGCCAGATGCACTTTTCTTCCTGGCGACCAATTTTCGGGGACTTGTTCCGTCGGCTAATTTGAGGTCTCATTTCTCGGAAACGGGGATTTCTTTTTTTTTTAAAGACGACCGTTCGGAGTAGTTGTAAAGTGCGCTAGTTATTGGGCGGTTTAGAAAAACAGAGATTTACGAATTATGGCTTTGAGAATAAAGGAGGTTATATATACGCAGCTTTCGCGGTTGTCAGTTTACAGGGCGAGCAATGTTATAAATAAACGCGTTATGAATGAAATTCTAAAATAGATTGACTACATAAGGGATGTCTCGTTGTAGATGAATGTTGCTGCTAAATATAACCAGAATTGGAGCTTTATATAACGTAATTAATTGTCACATGCCATATGGGAAGGCTTGAGAGGTAAAAGGAAGTGAAACAGATATGGAAATTATTTTGGATCGTACTTCCCGGAGAGTATAAATTTAAATCCATCGTTAAAACTTAACTGACTTTATGCAACAGAAGGATACTGAAACATTTATCAGTACTTATATTGAATAATACACCATAAAAGTAATGTAACGCTTTATGCACGTTTCACAACACAAGTGTATATTTACGAGTTGAAAAAAAATATTTTCAGGTAAATGGAAGAGCTGTGGAAATATATAAACTCTTGTACCAACACTTTCGCATTATTTTTCCGAGTTTTTGTCCGAGAAAAAGTTAAAATAGTCTCCGCGCGATGTTTCATCGTGTTGAACTTCAACCAACCAGCCCTCATCCCCATCTTCCTATTTTCATACTCGCGCGCGCGCGCATCATGCACTCTGACTAATTCGAGAAGTTTTCCCTAGTCCTATAAGGACTACTTCGGATTCCCTCGACAGTCTCGCTAACATCCCCCGCGGCGGCAGGAAGGATATATATGCGCTTTACATGTCGCGATCAAACATTTGGCTAGCGAACGAAGAGAGATGGAGGGTGTGGCTCCTCGCTGACATCGCCGGCGCTGGCTTTTCCTCCGAGCCGAGAAAAATGGGAGAGCGCCGATGGTCTAGCGATATCCGTAATGGGAAACCCTTGGGGCCGCCGAATCGTTCTCTCTTCCGAAGGAGAGGGGAAGCCTTCTAGGAACCCTTGACGCGCATCCAATTTAATTTCACTTCTGCTTATCCGCACTCCTATACATATATATGCGTATATATGTACACGGATAGGGCGCTCTTTTATCGCTTCTTCTCCCGAATCGACGAAAATGACGGATGAGCCGGAACGCGCATTATACGGATGGGAAAAGTTAACGCGCGCGCTCGACTTGATGGAATGCAATTAGCAGCGGTATGCTCTATGCGCGCGGCGGTCGCGAAGTCGCTTCATTACTTAACCCG
Source organism: Torymus aiolomorphi (assembly GCA_036365515.1). NCBI lineage: Eukaryota > Metazoa > Arthropoda > Insecta > Hymenoptera > Torymidae > Torymus > Torymus aiolomorphi. The sequence goes on along the minus strand of CM070876.1, from coordinate 39,528,885 downwards.
GAAAGTTTTATTTTTATCTCTTTTAGGTATAGTGTCAGCAATTTTTTGGATTTTGGATTGGATTTTGTGACAGTCTTTGTCGTTGAATATTCGACTTTTTGATGTTCTGACAGTATTTGTCGTTGAATATTCGACTTTTTGATGTTCTGACAGTCTTTGTCGTTTACTATTCGACTTTTTGATGTTCTGACAGTGTTTGTCGTTTAATATTCGACTTTTTAATGTTCTGGCAGTCTTTGTCGTTGAATATTCGACTTTTTGATGTTCTGGCAGTCTTTGTCATTCAATATTTGATTGATGGAAATCGATACCGATAAATTCACTCTGTCTCGATAAACAGAGCGAATTAATATATTTGTAAGGATATTTCATTTGTAGAACAAATTTCTGTCTGATGTTAAGCTTTTCCTGCATTCTATTACATATACTTATCTTAATGAAAAACTTTAGCTGGCTAACGTTATTATAAACGCTAACTATCTTCATATTCTCGTTATCATTTGTATTTTTTACTTTTGTGCATATAATCTACGTTTTATTAACGATGCGTAAATCCCCGATGATTAAGATCAAAAGAATGAGCAAATGCTTTAGATTAAATCAACTTTTTTCGCACTATTGAATAAAAACACTTGAATAAATATGTCGACATTTTTCTTTAAAAACACACATGTATAATTCCTAGGACACAGAAAAAAGTTACACGAGTACGGTTATACAAAGTTTGGACAAAACATAATGGTACTGTACCTATCTCTTAGTGCCGTATCCACTATCAGTTCGTGTATGATGAGCATATCGAATGTTAAGGTCTCATAGTCTTACCGAATGGCGTGGTCAAGTAATATATTATAATAACCTAATCGTAATTCGGTAACTCAAGGACCGTGGTAGCGCTTCGACGGCAAGTTATGAGTCACGAATCCTGAGGACGCACCGCGCTACATATACACGAAAACATGACTTTCTAACCCATGAATCTCGGCTTTTTCTTTTCATCATATATTCATATATAATTTATCTTTTTATTATATATATTCATACATTCGAATTTTTCCTACACGGAGAGAAATTTTGTAGTGAAAATTACAAATATTCGAGACAAAATTACCAGTTTCTATGGTAATGGATGGACAGATTTACAATTTCCAACTTTTTACCAAAGTGCCTTGGTAAAATTTTTTTTTAGTTAATTTAAATTAAAAAAATTAACTTTTTTTATCCATATTGATGGATATATAGTATTTTAATATAGAAATAGAAACAGAAACAAGGATGAAAAAACATTAAACCGAAAAAAAATTTTTACGGAAGTGGGATTCGATCCGACGATCTTTGGGTTGAGAGTCCGACGTTCTACCGACTGCGCCACGGAAGCTGTTACCAACAGTCATTTGAATCGCCGTTATTACTTACTGAAAATATGTGTATTGTTTTCATTTTAACGTCGCGCACGCCTCTAGTATCAATCTTCTGAAACACAATAATGCGCAGTGCGCATGCGCGAGTACACAAATACCAGGTTATTTGGTAAAATTTATCAGTTTTCTTAGTAAAAATTCTTAGGTTACCTTGTAAAAATGACGAGATCTCAATTTTTACTAGTGTGTCTGGTAATTTTTATTCCAATAATTTGGTTTTTTTTTAAGTGGTTATGGTAGTTTTTCCTGGGAAACTTATAAATTGTATTAGAAACCTGGGAATATCACGGCTTTTGACAGTCTATCCATGCGCTACCAAGGAACCTTGGTAATTTTTACTCTAAAATTTCTCTCCGTGTAGTTTCCTATTAATACAAGTTTCATGTCAAACATACATAATACATCAGAAAATTATCTAATTAAATTTTTCTACGCTAAAGATGAAAAAATGTTTACAAATTTTCAACTAATCAAACGTTTTTATATTAGCTTTGACTTTTCAACAAATTTCAGCGCGGATTTTTGCTTCTTCTGATAGTATAACAATATAACTAAAAAATCCAAGGGTAATTAATGCAATATATTGTTTATTATGTTTATTAGAAATAAATTACTTTAAAAATCGTTAAAAAAAATAATAATTTATTTGTGAAACTATATGTTATCCATAAAATTTATATTTTTGGAGTTGCATCCGAACTTAGAAACAAATTATAACAATTCAAGATAGAGGATCCAGTATCTCGTTCAGTTTCAATTCCGGGTGTCCTTGAAATTCGATTAAATTTGAAATTTTCGTCCGCCATATTGAATTATCGAAATCTGACATTAGATTCGGATTAAGCAACGTCAAAAACCTTATAGGATGCTGTATTAGGTTAATGTAAGTATTAATATGTAACATTTTTTGTTTAAAAGTTTTAATATTATGAAACAGTGCTACTAGACAGTATGACTCTGAGATCCATACTATTTGCATTAGTATTTATAATAATCATACAGTATTCTTGCAATAACTGCAGTATATCGGTGCTTTGGTATAGCCTTTATCTCAGTGTATAATATGCGTTTACATTGTTGCCGTTACTAATGAACAGAGACAATATTTACCAATATTTATCATCTATTCCGTAGTGGCAATTTAAAAGTGACTGGAGGAATAACGAAATGCATCCAGTTAGTCTCATTGTCTTGTTCTAAGACCCTAATAATTAGCTCATTTGCAGAAAGTGAGAAACTACAAACGAATCGCAGTAGCTTTTAAGCCCGTCTGGTACCTGCCGAACCTGGCGTCAGCTTGTATATTTACAGAAAATTTTCAGCGGGATGCCTTTAATTACCGCAGGAGGATAGGTGGATCCCCCACCTCTCAGTGAACGCGCCCATTGTCTCGTGCACAGGTATACATATGCGTGCCGGCTGTAGCCGGTGGCAAACGCACATGAAAGGAAAGTCTCTCTCTCTCTCTCTCTCTCTCTCTCTCTCTCTCTCTCTCTCTCTCTACAGCCCGTCAGGTAGTGGAACTAGTTTTCCATAGCATAAAACGCATGGTAACGTTTTGTTCCAAAAACTAATATTTTTATTGAAGAAAACAATTATTCTTTTTTATAAAGGTATAGAACAAGTTCAAATAAAGTAAATAAAGTAAAAATAAAAAGTTCAGATTTAATAAATATTAATGGAGAAAATAATTTTTAAAAATATAATGTCGCGAGAGTAGTTTTCGATATCCAGTTTCGGCACGAGAGCAGTTTTCGATACGTAGGTGACCTAGTTATCGATAGGTTGCGAAATGTGAACACAAAATTGAGGTTAGAAACTAAAAGTTACAATTGTTTTACTTTTCTAAAATAATGAAACTAGTATATTGCATACCTAGGCCAGTAAAATAAGAAATGTTTCAGATCACATGTAATTGTCGACCGAGGCGAAGTCGAGGTTGTGTAATAAGATAGAAAATTTGGTATGCTTGTAGGTAGTGTCTTTAGCTACAACTTTCAAGATGTGAAAATTGTAGCTAAAGACTACCTATAAGTATATAATATTTCCTATATAACAAAATAAATAAATATATTTAAAAAATTTTCAAATAGTATAATATAAATTACACTACAACAGTAAGTGGTGGATAAAAAACTTCAATTGTAATAAATAATAATTAATGTACATACCATTAATTTAAGAATCTATTAAAATCAATAAACTAATAATGAATTTAAAATCTATCAAAGGTTTACAGTAAATAAATTGACTATCGAAAATTTCGTTACGCATGTCTATTCGGGAGGAGTCTTCGATAACTCAATTAAAAAGGTTAAAAGTAAATAAATTACATTTTAACTTTTTGATCTTAGACATGATAAGACCCTTCTTTTGCCTTTTAGGGATTAAAGCAATCTAAAAAACGCATTAATTGTATAATAAACTCTTTTTTTGCAAAATCGTTTTCTTAACAGCACGGTCAAGAGAGCAATGGAAGTGGCGTCGAATGTGAGGTTAACATATAATATTCCGATTTTCTAATAGATAGCGTTATGTAAACGAATTTAATATACAATAATAACATTTAACAATGTTTAATAAATGTTAGAAATTTGTTTTCAGTGCTAGTACTTGTCGGAAATTAATTTAAATTGATATTGAAACGAAAACTATCGAAAATCCACTACTGAACGGTCTGCCGCGCTTACGTACACAAACACCAGGTAGACTCTACGGCGGCACTATAGAGAGGGAGAACCTAAGCCGAGGATCGCTTTTCAAAGCTCGCGCGTGCACGACGCGGCTAGACGGGGCAGGTATATAATGCAGGCGACGGGGGCGACACACACACACACAGAGCATCAAAAAATCGACGCAGACGCATACGAAAAGTCCTCTTTATGACCGCGTCTACGTGGATGACGTTCTTACACCTTGTGCGGTCCACCCCCGTCCTTTTCTCTACGTACACCCCCTACAGGCGTTTCTTATTTAGCTCCTCGCGGGATGATGAGACGAGGGCCTGTGTATATAGCAGATACGTGCGCGAGAGAAAGAGGAGCAACTGCTGGTCGGGCTTGCGCTTTGTTCGGGGGAAAAGCGATGGTAGACAGCGCAGAGGGAAAGCCCAAAGGCAGCTGGGGACAAAGAGAAGCGAAGATGGAGTACGCAGAGAGGAGGTAAACACGGATAAGAGGAAAACCTAATAGGACGGAAAAAGAATGGAAAAGATGGGCAGGACGAAAAGAGAACGGCTCCATTATGACGACTCTAATAAAGCCAACAGGCGCGAGGGAGCCTGCGATATTGGCAGAAGGGATCTTTCTTTTCCATTTCGCCACTATGTAGTAGCGTACCGCATTGGCGACGGAACAATAACCGCGAACATTTGGTTGCTCCGGCCGCCCCGCATCCTTTCTTCTCTAGCCCGTATTCGTGCTCTGTGAACAAACGGTTCCCGCAGGCTCATCGTCTACAGCTCGAGAGGCCTTCGAAAATAATAGCGCCGCAATGAGCATAATACGCGGCCACCGTCGCAAGTATTCGTCGTGCCCTTCTGTCGAATTGACTCGATTGGATTGTTCATTGATTGTTAGCGATGCGGGGCTGTGTTATATTATATGCGTGTTTTGCCATCTTTCGTGAGACTGTATTGTAGCTGTTAGTTATTAAAACTCTATTTTGTTCAAATGATCGATGTTAAAAAGTTGTAGTTGCAGTATACGATAAGGTTCGTAATACATTGAAAATGAACGTAAATACTCAGTTATATAATGTAAACCGACAAAATTTGCACTCTACAGAAGTAAGTAATTGATGACGTCGATAAGAAAATCATAGTTTCTTTCAAGACCTGTTTGCCGATCAAAATTCATTATTAGCTTGAATATATTAATAATTTTGCAAGTGCATTACTCAAAGCTATCAGATTGATCGTTTAGTTGATGTACTTATTTTTATGAAAGATAATCATAGAGATTCGAATTAACATTAATTACGTGGGTGAAAAGTTTGAAACGCTATGCGCCGAGCGGCTGCACCGTGAGATTTTAACCTACAAAGCAGATAAAAATATTGAGATATATAGATTACTGAACTGCTGCTTTCCCATGAACTCTCTGCGATGGTACACTCGCTAAAAGTAGCGTACACTGCTTCGAAAGTACACGGCTTCAATTGGTCTCAATTCAAAAGCATGCACTTCTCTGCAGTATATAAATGTATGAAAGTGTAATATTCTATGTATTTACATACGAGTTTTTATTAATATTAAAATTTAGTTAACGGTACAAATAAAGTAATTATATGGTTATTTGTCGAATAAATACACATTTCGCAACGCGAACAATTCTAAATTATACCATTACAAAGGCATTAGAAAAGAATAAAATTATCTCTTATTCACAAGAACGCTTCTATACCTATCTAACTGAATAAACTAACAATAAACGTCAATGGAAAGATTATTTCCAGCTGGTAATCTGTAACGAAATCCCATTGCAAAAATCAATGTTTGCCTGAATGAAAGCCTCTGCACGTGAACAGCTTACCGCTTAAGGCAACGTTGCTGCTTCAAAGCTACGCAAACTTGCAGAAAAAGAAGACAAAAAGTTGCCGATATAACGAAGACGAAGTGAAGCCCAAAAGAAATAAATGAAACCCAGTGAAAAGGACGAATTCGGCCGAGTCCTGGCCGGGGGAGATAACATTCGAGAGTACGTCCCTGATCGGCTACAGACGCGCGCGCGCGCGCGCACACACACGTATACGTAAACCTTGCGTAGTATGTGTGGGCAGAGAGCTCGCTTGGGGAACTGGAGCGGACGCCTTCTCTCTCTCTCCCTCTCGCGGCAGTGCCATTAGTGCAGTTGCGGCTGCGCTCACGACTTACACGTATACTCGCGTAAAACTTTGTTTCCTCCGGCTGCTTTCACCGGAGCGAATGTGAGCCCGCGCGAGCTAATGTCTCTCGTCGGAGCTAATGCCACACGGCGTCGGCGGTGGCGGCGGCGGCGGCTAATGGCAAATCTTCAATAAACGTAATAACCCACTTTCATGCTAATTCCGATTCAGCGAAGCAGCGAGCGAGCCTGCGGTATACGTGAGAGAGCGAAAAGAAGAAAAAAAAGAACGCGCATTGTGCCTTTCTTTTTCGTGCACGTGCAATCGACATACACGCGCGGCGGCGGCGTCTCGATTAATGCGAATTTCGAGAGTGCGCTGATATTATGCGAGCGGCTTGAAAAATTGCCCCGCGCGGTCGTCTGAATTTATCGGTTATTACGAACCGATTTCCGCTAGCGTATTCCCGGCAAATGCGCTTAGCGTCACGGTAATCTGATAGTTCGCCTCGCGTATATATCTATACTCCAAACTGCGAGGAGCTTTGATAACTCTATAATTCATGGATCGAAACGAGATGATTTTTATGTTTATGCATCTAGCGACAAATTTAAACGTACTGCTTTTCAAATCTCATCAACTTCGCTTCGAGATGATACAGTAGTGTATTATGAAGAGAAATTATAGTCGCAAAACAAATATAAATGTACAACTTGTAGAAGGCTTTGTAAGTTAACTTTCCAAGTTATCTTACGAAAATAAAGACATACATTGTAGAGTGCACTAAGCAGTCACATGCTATCATTCATAAAAACGTATCGTCTGTATATTAAAGCTCAATAAAAATTATGGTATCTCGATGTCATAAAATCAACTCGCTACGTCGTCAACAACTTTACTCGCACGATTGTATGAACCACTTTATTTTTAATCGAAGATGTCGTGAACGCGCCATACGACAAACAAAGCGAGTTACAGTGATTTACTGAGAATACGTTGAGAATGGTATTCGCGTAGTATATGTTTCTGGAAGCAAAAGGTTTTCGGGTCAGAACTAATGTCTAATAAATGAATAGATATAGCTATGAGAAATATTAATAATCCAACATTTCTGAATTTCAGTTGAGAAGATAATTCTAGAAAAGCACATATTATTTTCTCATAATGTCAAATAGGTTAATTGAATAATCGTATTAAATATGAACTTTAATATCATTCAAGTGACACGATTTTATGTGAAATGACAGTGTGTTCATAGTTTTTAAAAGTAAATAAGTTAAAGACTTGGACAGCTTTGCAAAGTTAGAAGTAAAGACTCTTAAATACGTACACGCATGGCATAGGTGTTACTTTAATATTTTATTTTAATATGAAAACGGGGCCAGTGGAAGACAGCAGTAAAATATAAAATGAAAATGAAAAATAAAGATCAAGGAACAGATAAATCACAGCACCGAGCGTGCAGACGCATAAATATTGCACGCTCTGATCTCGAGGCGAAGTTATTCTGATTTCCTACGGTTGAAGTTCCACCTTGGACGAAGTACATTGACTTTTTTTCAATACGTAAATACTTTACGTAATGAAAGCAATCGCAGTTGTTTCAAACGGTGTTAGTACTCTACTGCGTTACACAGCTTTTAATTTTTCTCAGATTGTATCTCCTTTACTTTACGTCTTATTGTATCTTACTCAAGTGTATAGTATAAATAAAGTACGTTAAAGTGGCATTACTGGCTCACCGACTTTAATATATCTAGTAAAGATATACATTTTCGAAAACACTGGATCATTTGGCGAAAATGAACCGAGCAGGAAGCGGGCGTCATTGTCGTAGCGAAGAAAAGCTTGCCTCCGAAATGAAAAATCAATGAATGTCCGCGAACAAAGGCGGCGGCGCGGGGAGAGAAAGAGGGGCGCAGCAATACATCGTTCGAAACATATCGTCCGTCCAGGGCCGACGAGACAAAGTCACACTGCAGCAGCGGAAGACGGCCGTAAAACAGCTGCGGGGCGAGGTTGTGTGCTCGCTCTCTCTCTCTCCCTCGGAATAAAAATACGGGAGAGAAAAATCACACACGGAGAGCAGAGCTAGTGCTGGTTTCTCGAAACGGAGATGTGGAGTAGCATTGCAGGAGGTCTCTCCCCCTCCCCGCACGCGCGCGTTAGAGAGGAGGGCGAGAGAAACGGATACTCGCCTTTCAAAAACGCTATATGCACATACAAACACAGCCTCGCTGTAAGTGCTGCAACGCTGCGCGCCGCCACACATACGAGGGAGATCGCGTTGCCCGAGCCCGCAGAGCTCGGTTTCCACGAGCTGCAGTACAGGCCGCGCATTGCAAAAACCGAGGCGTGCGCGCGCGGCTGGCTGTAGCGCGCGTTCGAAGAAGCACGGACGGAGATATCCGTCGAGATCTGCAGCGCTGCATAACGCCGTGCATCGGCGGCAGCAGCAGCAGCCTAATCGCGAGAGCAGGAGAGTGTGCATGCGCGTCTGCGGCATTAAGGTTGTATTGGCTATACGACCCTAGTCGCCAGTCAGCATTACTAAAGATTATCAATAATTAATTATCAAATCGTATTTATCAGTTTTTGTTTAATATGTTTATAAAAATACACCAGACAAAGAGTTTAAGCCCTAAAACCGGAAATTGAACGTAAATTTTTTAAGTACTTTGACTTTTAAAAATCGTGTGTCTTAATACATTTTTTATTTCATTCAAAATAATGCCGCATCTTCAAATTTTATATTTTTTTGGTCTCGTATTGTTCGGAGAAGAATTCCTAACAGATCTCGGAACTCAGAAATATAAAATATTTTTTCTGTTTCAAATAATTAAACATTTTTAAAAGTACAGTCAGCTTAAAAAGTGAGCTCTTTTTTGGAAAACCTTAGTTTATAGTAATTAGTCAAGACATTCTTTTTATTTCTGAGTTCCACGATCTGTTAGGAATTCTTTTCCGAACAATATAAGGCCAAAAAATAAAAATTGAATAAAATTTGAAGATGCGGCATTATTTTGAATGAAATAAAAAATGTATTAAGACATATGATCTTTAAAAGTCGAAATATTTCAAAAGTTTTCGTCCGATTATCGGTTTTTGGGGCTTAAGCTTTTTGTCTCGTGTACCTTGGTAAAGCTGTCAACTCAAAAAAAAGTAAAAAAGCGTTCATCGTAAATTATTGATATTTTAAATAATTAACTAACTTTTGACGTGGATTATATAGCCAATACAACCTTAAAGCCACCGACTGTGTGTGTATATTCCGCTAGCAGGCAAAATAGGAAGAGGAGAAACAGCGGCGACGGCGTGCTCTAGACTGTTAATTTTCTCCTCTTCCTCTATTTATTGCGGCCCGAGTTTCCGTTTATAACAAGTATACGCTGAAAATGTTTATTGATGAGATTGAAACTTAATTATTGAGAGAGTGCATTTATTATTGTAAAGTTTTTGCTGTTCCGATGATAGAGACTCGGTAACCAAGTTATATTTATCTTTCGCATTCAAAACTTATAGATTATTTTAGGCGCTGTTACCGATCACGACTGAAATATATTCAGTTCCAGTCGTATAATTTTCAATAGTTCAAATTTGGTGCTTGAATCTGGTATAACGCATAGCCATTAACCGAATATTTTTTATTCGATCTATTATTCAAGGCCCATTTGGAGCCCGTTTTAGTTTTGGAGCCCGCAGTGAATGCACCGTCGGGGCTATAATTTCGAAGTAAGTCCAGGTGCGACTCTGACTCCATTATGCTCCACAATAGCAACATTCCCGTGCGGCGGAGCGCCCGTATATTGGACTGCGCGTCTGAACTGTACAGAGCCGCCGTCGAGCCGTGATGCACCCAAGTTAATTTACGAGGCGAAAATCTCGGACAAACTAAAAGCCCCGGCCGCGCAGTTTGAAACTCTGCGGATTTATGAAATTTTCACGGGCGCAATTTGGAAAAGTTTAAACCTCAGTTTACGCCGGTGGCGGTCGCGTCCCGTTACCAACGGTTACCAACTTCTGCTGGGGCAGCATTTTTGCAATCCTCGATGCGCGCGATGAAAGTTTCGAAAAAGACAGCAGCAGCAGTGGTAGGGAAAAAGCAAAACACGCATCGTATGAGCATACAAAACCACACCGGGCACACTAATGAAACAACGTACAAAGTCGGCAGTTGGCTATAAGCGCGCCAAATGAAATTACGCACACGAGATTCTGGGCTCTGTGTATGCTCACAGCGCAGAATTCGAGTATGGGCGGCGCGCCCCCATGATGTGGCGCACACGAGGCCCCCGAAAAACTCATCCAATCCGCGTATGACAAAGCGCACAAAGGAGCCGTCGCGCGTGTGCGCGCACAGCGCAGTTGTACGAGCGCGTGCGCATGCTGCGATCGATTTGTATTATATCGCACGCGCGCGCGCGCGCGCAAGAGACGGACAAAGAGAGAAAGAAAAAAAAAGTGAAAGGTTTCGACGTCTGGCAATTAACATTAATGAGCGCGCTGCAGAGCCGTGTGCCGATGTGAAAATGCACGCGTCCCTCGCGCTAGCGTTGGAAAGGGAGATGCAATATGTCTGCTTTTCACCAGTGCTCGCCCGACGAGAAATTTAAAATTTATATATACGTGGCTGTAAGAGTGGACGGCTGATGCGAGAGGCAAAGCTGCTTTCGGGGACAAGATTGATCGAAAGGATTTTCAGGCCCGTGATGGGATTAGGAGCAAGAGCGAGGTCTACACACTTTTCCATTCATTATTCTTTTTTATATCGGGGATTTCGTGCCCGTGAACTATTGCATTCGGGCTTATTTAATTTATTTCATGTATAGGTATCATAATATTCAGGATTGTTATTATTATTATTATCATTACACTGCCTTTTATTAAATACGGGTTTTAAGGTATATACCAACCGTGTGTTTAACAAGTTGTGAAACGTACATAGAGTTTTAAAAGAAAGTATAACGCGTTAAAAGTAGTTTAATTTTAAAACACATCAAAGCGAGAGTTAATCTGAGAAAATAAGTACATTTGGTGTAAAAAAGAACTGCAATTTGTCTGAGAAGTCCGTGAAAATTCTTTGATGAAAATCCCCATTCACGTGAGGCTCTTGCTGGTAGTTTTTTTTTATGAAAATGAACTCTCGGGGAGTCATAAATACAAATACAGCGTACAACCATTTGTTCCGGATTCGAGAAAACTAAAAGTTTTCTACTTGGCGAGAAGAGGCGCGTGCGCGTGGCTCCGGCACACGCATGGGGGATTCCGGAGAAATACAAAGTTGCACACACCCATGGGGAAGAGAAACGAGCGAGATACAGTCGAGACAAAGACACTCGCGGATGTAGAGAAAGGAGATACATTAATGACGCGACGAGGAGGGAGTAGGGCGCTCGAAAAATACAGAGAAAACTATATGAAAAATATAGGAACGCGCGCGGCCGTAAAACGAGTTGCGGGGTGTAGGTATACGCGTACGCGAGGCAGCGAGAGAAAGAGAGCGCGTCACAATAAAAACGAGAAGCTCGTCGTAAAAACAGAGAGAGAAAGAGAGCGGGGGGATAAAGGGAGAGCCCTCGAGGCCCGAAACACAAAGCGTCGAGGGCCGCTCGTCACGTACACACACCAGACACACGCGTAGGGCCCGCATACAGACGCAGGCATATATCGCCGAGGCAACAGCTGCACCGGGTCCGACTACCGCCATCTGCCAGCCACAAAATTCCCCGAGAGTACGCCGTCCCGGGTGTATGGGAAAACATACACACACACAGCTCTACGACGACGGCGATGACTCTTCGCGCATAAGTGCGTCCGCTGTCTATATACGGCTTCCTGCACGCCCGCTCTCAACGCTCGGACCGCGTATACGTGATTACACGGAAAATTATGCGCCCCTAACCGCCGCACGAGGCCTGCGCTCACGGGAATTTCGGCGGTTTTTATTTTATTCTTTCTTTTTTTTATCGCTCACTGCAGCGCTCTGCGCGGTGGGAAAGTCCGGCAGGCCGATTGAATTGCCTTTATGGATGGGTGGAATTGGATTTGAAAAGTGACGGCTGTGCGCACAGTGTGTGTGTGCGTGATTGGTCGTTGATTGGTGCGCCGGGGCGAAATAGATTTTTTTTTCACAATCGCTCGCGCGAAAACCAAGTTTTCCTTCCGAGTCAATTCGGCGTGAATCAATTCTGCCAAACGAATCAAGCAGGCATCTCTTGGAAATCTATAGTTTAAAAATAACTGGAAAAACAGATGGCGAAGAACTTTGTTCGTTTTCTAACGTCTGAAAGGCGCTGTTAGCATCACAACACCAAACATGAGAGTATATTAAAATAGGCAGAAGAAGAATCAGTCATAAGTATTTTTCCGGTCTTAGAGATCTTGGAAACAGTACTTAAATTAATAATAATTTATTGCACAGAGAAAATAAAATCTTTACTGTTAACGAACGGACGTTTGGATATGGACAAATGAATGTTCATTTATAGTTAGACGAATTCGTTAACAGTTAAGTTTGAGTTGTTACTTAACTGTTAACGAATTTGTCTAACTATAAATGAATATTCATTTGTTCATATCCAAACGTCCATTCGTTAACAGTTAAGTTTGAGTTGTTACTTAATTGTTAACGAATTTGTCTAACTATAAATGAATATTCATTTGTTCATATCCAAACGTCCATTCGTTAACAGTAAAGATTTTCTTTTCTCTGAGTACCTACAGTAAATAATAAGTTTCTGTCTAAAATCAAATTTTGTTAAAAGAGCTCATGCTCGAACGCATGCTATAGAAAAACATATCAGTCTTTTATTTTGTAATCTAGGATCTACAGCTTTTAAGGTTGATAAACTAAATAATAGAAATACCCATTTTTACAATATTATTATAACAATCGAACAAACACAACAATTTGAAATCACGAATAAACTAATAATTGTTCTATTAAATATTTATGTACAGTTGCAGGCAATCGATGGCAATCTGCATACCTATAAAATAATATTTCCTTTGAAATACGTCACACGTTAATGCTCATAGCAACGTGCTATTTCGAATGTACATATATTGTAACGTCAAATATTTCATAATATGGGGAAAAAATGGCATACTAATAGTGAATATGTATCGATCAAAGAATTATGCTATATACACGCGTAAAAGTTTTCGTTATCTGTTTAAAAACTATATTTTAGCTGTTTATAAGCACACGTTTATTTTTCATAAACAAATTTTTCTGTCCAGAACGTTCTACCGCGCGCCTCGTCGCTAAACGACGCGTAAAACAACAGAACCGCTAAAGCTTATTTTTCTCGTAAATATAACAAAGCGTTGCTTCGCAGTAGCATTTCTGGTTACATTAGATGCGCGTTTTTTTCGCTGATTGCACATCAAGGTCTTGCGCATCCATCAAGAAGCTGCACATCCTCTGAAACAATCGTAGCATTTCGTTGGGATGCAGGACGGAACGCAAGAACAACGAAATGGAATCCCCCGTGCGGCCGTACCATCAGCTTTAAGGTACACGTATACGCGATTCACCATTTCATTATAATCAATACGGAGCGGCCGCTTGAGCGCGTTACATCATCGCGCGCCGCTGCTGCTGCTGCTATACGCGCAAAAAGGCGTTCGACGACCCCCCTCGGAATATAAATATCAGCATTACAAACGTACTTTTTTCGGTCCAATTGCGCGACCATCTTCTTCGTCTCTACTCACTGCAAAAGAGAAGATTACGCCGGAACTGTCGGTTGGGAATTTCCAGCAGCGTGCTACCGACTTTGGCTGCTGCTGAAGACTCATTTCTTACTTTTACATTACTAACACGACTGTAATTGTAGTAAAGCCCAACATCAAATTTTCAATACTTTTACGTATAGTCTTCTGATTCAAAGTCGTGAAAAATAGCCTGTCCCTCTGAATTACCACAGCGCTATCTTTGCGCGCGTTTACGAAAGGAGATCCGCAAAAAGGGTTGATTGTGTATAGTACAACAAGCCCCACATATAATCCAGCTAGTTACGATAGCGAAGCTTATCAAGCTCATTTTCCTTCTCAGCTGTATATATAGCTTCGACACAAAGAGCCACGCTGGCCGCAAGAACTTTGCGATCTCCATTTTTGCGCGACAGCAGCAGCCGCTGGGGGCTCAACTCTGGATGGCTCTCTTTCTCCCTCGCTCTCGGCTTCAAAGCCTCAGCATCAGCAGCGAGCGGAGCCCAGGGCTGGGGCGCAATCCAAACTCAGTCCCCTACTCGCATTCTAATCTACCCTCGCATGTACGTGCGCACCCGGACGAGGGCTGGCTGGGCTGGCTGATGGCAGTACACGTCAGCAGCACGGGGGGAACGCCGCCGCCGTCGTCGGGGAAGCCGGAGCGCGCGCGCACACACGCTGCTCGCTCGCCCGGATCGATATGCACATTTCGGCGGCGGCACCGGCAGCGGGAGGGGGAACAGCTAAAGTGTCGGGGCGAGAAAGAAAGAGCCGAAGGGGAGAGGGGAACGGCGGAGGGGAGCGAAATGTTTCATTAACAATGTCGTTATTAGCAGGCAGCGCGACGCCCGAGTGCTGCTGCGTATAGTATTGGTTATGCGCGCGCGAGCGGGAGCTGGGAGTGGGTTTTGCAATTTTTTGCGCATTTCAAGTTTGGCTCCCGCTGCCGCTGCTGCTGTTGGCATCGAACGCTCAGTGCGGAGTGAATGAACTTGTGGCCCAAAGCGTGCCGAGCGGTGAGAGCCGCACGGAGCGCTCGAATTTCACGTTGTGTGCGTTCATTCCAGATTATCTAATATACGAATTCTTTTTCGCTTCGTTATACTGGAGAATTTCATTGGTTTTTTTAGACTGTCTTGAAGTTTGCTCTGACGAAGGCGCGACATAATTTGGCAATGTTATGAACGGGAAGGCTGATTCATTCACGTTCACAATTAAAAAAAAAACCTTGTCAAACCTAAGCGATTTTTAAAGGTACATGAAATTGAGAGAGCTGTAAAATATTTTAGTTCTCAACTTATTTATAGGATAATTAAACTATTGATTTTTCGTTGTTACTTTCCATGAATATGAAAGAGAAATATTTTTACAGCTAGACTTAAAATGAAATGCGCATTTTAATACTACAAGTTAAAGTAGTTTCATTTGTTTATTTTGCGCTAGTATCATATTATTGGAGAATATAACGCTTTCGACTATATACGAGAATTTCAACAAGAAATCCATACTTAGACTTTTCAAAAAAATAAAAAATAAAAATTCGGAGGTACACCTCTGCAACAATCTTTACGAAAAACTTTTTGAATAAGAGAACGAGGTCGAAATACTGTTTTAACCGCACATCAATTTTTCTTATGAAAATTTAACACGGGAAAAATGGACGAATAGAAGTCACTAATGATGATGCAAACTCTGGGAACTTATAATATTGACTACTTATCCGTGACTACTTTTCATTCATTTTTGCAGAGGTATACCTCCAATTTTTTTTTTCTTTTGCAAATCCCTAAGGATTTCTTGTTGAATTCCTCATATAAGATATGATACCCAATCTAGACAAAATTTCTATATTCTTTCTCTCTATGATAGGTAAATTATTGGTTTCCTGAGATCCATAGCATAGCAACTATATCATTTTAAGTATATCGATATCAAGTTTATATAGCAGTAGCCAATAGTTACTGAACAACATCTTTTTTAAATTAATCAAAATAACAATTTTTGATGTCCAAAATTTTATGGGTCTAAAGTTTGCATCGTTAGAATGCAACGAAATAATTTTTTACGATTGATTAAAGTTATTAAAGGATTGAAATTGTATCTAAACCTTTGTTATAAAGTTATTTTATACTATAAAACACTAAATCTACACATAAAATTAATATTATTTAGTATAAACGTGAAGTAAAATGAATTATTTTTTTCACTTCGTTGCACTCCAACGTTGTAAACTTCAAACCCATAAAATTTTAAATTAAAAATGGTAATTCACAAACCTTATACCATAAATAAAAAAAAAATTACTCTTTAACAAAAACAGAGCAATCGAATAAGCCGATCGCATGCACCTATCTGTGAACAGATACTATATTTAGATATTTGTGTGTGTGTGTGTGTGTGTGTGTGTGTGTGTGTGTGTAAAATTAATACGAAATAAACATTGTATAAATTAACGCAGAAAATGTGCTATTGGCATGACAAATTGAAAAGATTGCATGGAAACAACGAATTTGATGACTGTAAAATCTGATTAATATAAGTACACTATGTATTTTGTTGCATGCGGCTAGAAGAATTATCGCATCATTATAACGTATTATGTACGCCACAGTTATTAATAAATACAGTTACCTCGCACCTTCAATTAGCGTGTATGACATGTTATTATACCTTTATTGTAGTAATTTTTAATAAAAAATTCCTTGGATATATAAGTAATATCTGAACATTAAAAATAAAAAATAAAAAACAATTTGAAGGTAAAAATACTTCACATTTGTACACTAAAAATGAGAGCAATTTTATTTTTGAAATACTAGCCACTTTTCTAAAATATGTTTACTTGGCAAATAGTTGAGTATGTGTAGAAAATTAAATGAGAAAAATAACTTTTCTTAAGAAATATTTTAGTTGGCCTGTTTTTGTTATGTTAACTGTGAAAAACAGTAAGAATATGGTTGTAAGAAAAGGAAGTAAAAATGACATGACAATGTTGGCGTAAGAAAGATCATAAATAAAAACCAGAACGAACTGAAAGGAGACAAGTAGGAACTATGAAATCTATAGTTATAATGAATCAAGAAGTGTAGAGAACAAAACTTTATGTTTTATTAAATTCTGCTAGCGACGAAGATAATGTTCGTACGCGCAACAGAAACAGGAAAAGAATCAGAAATACCAGCCCGGATACATAATCGTCGAGGCGATAAAGCCACGCACGTCTGCGCGGTCAACAAAAAGGCCCTCGGGTCGATAATGGCGAAGGAGCAAGGACAGGAGAGCAATTGCGAAAGGGAAAAATTAGGAGCGCGAAGAAGTTAGAAAATCCATTGATAAACTTGCACTATTATGCAGTTTGTCTCTCTTTCGAAGCGAAGGCCCCTTTAGCTTAGAGCTGGACGCGCGACGCGCGGTTACTATGCGCAGACGGCAAAAATACACGCGCGTGTGGCGTGCCGCTGCCACCCATAATGCAAAAGTTCGCGTATGTCGTGCTGAAAATAGACGCTCACTCGCGCGCGCACCTTTGCCTCGCGCCACAGTTGGATTATTGACTATGGAGGGTATATTCCGCATGCGCGTATGTGTTTAACGCATACGTGACAATCCCACCGTTTCCTCGACGCAGTTTGCCGTTTTTTTTTGTGTTTTCTTTTTAGTTTCGCCCGCCTTCGTGCGTGCCATTCGGCGGCTTTCCTGCGCCAGGGGCCGCACGACGCGTGGGGCGCACGACGCACGCGATAACGAATTATATTTTGTCGGTTTTGCGGTTTTGCATTTGCGCAGTTGCTTTCTACGTCTGTGGACGGGCCCGAGTGTGCCGCACGAATCACGAAACTAACGAGCTTTCGATTTTACGATTATTCTTAAATGTATTTACGAAATGTTCGTTATAATTAACGTTCTCGTCTAGTAGGAAGTTTTAATTACCTAAAGATAATTTTAATTCAAACCAAATACAATTTGGCTTGATATATCAACTTTGTTTAAACTCATTTAAGAGCTTACTGAAAACTCTTTTTACCTAATTATAAAGAATTGATTTTTACAAATTTAAAAGTAAATATAAATTTAACAAGTTGATTCTATGTATTGTACGTTATAACGTTCTATAGACAAATAACACAAGATTTAATTGGAAAAAATATTTTAAAAATAAAAATTATTAGTTAAATTATAATATGCAAATAATTGCTTTAACTATATTTGCATTCAAGAATTTGATTATCACAAATCTATTATGCAGAATGTAACTAATAACAATCTTTGTTCATTGAGTTGATTGTTGATTACTATTCGTGTGGCAAAGCTAAGAACAAAAAAAAAACAATTCATTCGTTTTAACACTAGAGGTTTCTAAAACGTACTCTACTCCATGTATTGAAGTTATGCAAATAATTACGGAATTTTAGTTAACAAATCATGATCTCCAATTTGTAATCTTTTAGTTTTAACTGTTAGCCATAATAGATAAAAAATTAAAAGAGTGTATGTTTTATTATTCATTTAATATAAAATATGACCAATATATACTTTATTTAAGTACTTTTATGCTCTACATGCATAACCATGACTCCTTTTAGTTTTATTTTGATGTAGCACAACTGAATAAAAATCGATTAATCATATTATGTTCTTGTAAACAACAAGAAATTATAATGAACGTAACTTCATTAATTATACATGCAACATTTATGGTAACAACATACATGTAACAATTACGGTAAAAAAAAATTTAGAAGTATACGGCAAAATAAAAAGTTTTATTGTATATTATTAACAAAGATAATTATAAAGGATTTTTTTCCAGATACAGCGTAAATAAATTCATCACTTTAAATACACATTTAACTCCGAAAATAGGGTAACGGACGAAATATTCCGTCGATGCAAGGCAGCGTCCTCTTTTCCTTCTTTCTCTTTCCAGAAAAACGGAAAATGAAAGAAAAAGAAGAAGGACGTAAACTGCAGGAATAAAGCGAGGTGCAAGATAAAATAACTTGCTCAATAACAAAAAGAAGAAGGAAGAGGAAGCATCAGCAGCGGCAGCGACAACGTGCAGAGAAGCTCGTCGATTATAGCAGGTTATTTAAAAAAGGAGGTACCAAAACAAGATAATAATGACGAAACGTCGACGTGGCGCGGGTGCGAGGCGAGGAGGAGGCGCAAGTACTACGCGTCTCTCACAACAGCGCCGTGTTATATACGCTGCGGTTTTTCGGGGCCGCGATTCCGGGAAGCCGCGAGCTGCTGCCGCGACTACTTTTTTCTCCGCTTTCGGCCGACAACGCCGCGAGTCTGCACGTACGCACACGGCGGAGAAGCAGCAGCGTCTCGAGTACGTATATGTACATGGTATAGGTACCTACTTGGTAGGTATGTACACTCGACGGGCAGGCTCGAGTGCACCCGGCCGTCTGGCCGTGCAGTCTGCAGAGAAAACAAGCTTCTTCCCAGCGCGACTCGCCTTGCCGATGTGGCAGATAACATTTAAAATAACATTTTAAAGCTGTAAATTTGTACTTCCTGTATAGGGCTATCCGGATACCAATTTTTTTTTTTAAAGAGAAATTTTCATGAAATTTTCTAACTAAAAACTAAATTTAAAAAACACGAGTAAAACTTATATTTCCACATCTAGCTATATATACGATTACCGAGTATATCATCTAAATTTTAACAGTTCCTGAAAAACTTGCTGAAATACTTTCATGCCTTTGATGTAGCTCTGTATGTATCGTCAATGTGTTTAATTGAAATTGATAATATTTACGTCCCATCGTAGAATATAATTGAGCTACATCAGACGTATTGTATACACCTCGAAGTGAGAATTCCCCAAAATTTCAGCCAGGTATTTACGACGACTCGCAACGTGTAAAATCCGAAGGCACACTTTTGTAGGCGACTGTATATGCCCATCCGAGGGGGAACTCTAAACACAGCGTTCATTAAAGGTGCGCGCACACGCAGACTCACGCGCATAGCGTGTGACGACGATGCTGCTTTATTAAGATGGAATACCGTTCTCCGTGCAGACGCGGCGACGCGCTTTCTATTCCCGTGATGCTGTATATACGCTTCTTCGTCTCTCTCTCTCTCTCTCTCTCTCTCTCTCCCTCTCTTTCCTCCACGACGTTTTTTCCTTACTCTCTTTTTTCGAGGCTCCAGTCGAGCTCTCTTGGAAATTTCCTACCACGGGCGGGCGTCGAAACGATTTTGCGTTTAGAAATGCTCAGCCGTCTTCTAAATAGCGCGTAGGTGTGCGTTAATTCCTTTTCTTTTTTACTATTGCTGTCGCAAATGAGTCAACTCTATATGCTTGAGAAAGCGCTTCATGCAATGTGTACTTTTTTTTTTTCGTCTGATTTAGCGTTTGTTGAAGAATTTATTGTACAAATGTTCGTTTATTAAAATACTCTTTAAAAAGACAATAATTATAATATTGTCATACAGAATCATCCGAAAAACTAATTATAATATATTAATCAATAATAGAAAGCACTAGTAAACTAATCGTTTATATATTAAAAGTAATTTGATTGAAAGCTTTGTAGTTGATAATTAAACGTTCGCGAATCAGAATCAGCGTTCAATTTAATTTTATTCAAAATAAGTTAGAAAAGAAATTATTAAATAATTTCAATTGCTAATACAATTATTTTTCAACCTATAAACTATTTAGAAAAATTTCGTAAGTATAATATTAAAGTACGCGAGAAAGCTAAATATGGTACATGAATTTAATTACAAATACGTATCGATTTCACAATGCTATATTGTACTATAGTTATGTAATTAAATCATAATTAATTTCCGTATAAAAAAAAAGAATTAAACGTCTCATTTCCTTAAAAATATTTCTTTAAAGTATTCAGAAGTTTCGTAGACGCACTTACAAAAGCTAACGCTAATACAAAATTATATTAAACCCACATAACAGAGATACCAGCCATTGAATGTTAATTACATTTAGACGCTTACATCTGGGCTCATTCGCCTTTCTCTAAAAACCAAAAGATAGGCGCGTTGCTCGCGCTGCCTGGAATCACGTGACTCACTCGGATTTTATCTTTTATTCCTTTCAAAATAAAATTCTACCGTTCAGCATCCGGCAGGTATAATCACACCAGCGTCTGGCGCTAACGCGCATATATGACGTCTCGCGCGTCTAGTCGTGCGCGATTACGACGCTTGCGCATGCGGAAATGGCGCCACCACTGCTGTGCCGACATCACATCGACGTCAATTGAATTTTTCTATTACATTGGAGTTTGTTCCGCCGTGGAAAAAATCGCAGCAAGCCAAGTCGAATTGATTAATGAAATGCACTAATTGTTTCCAATGGACGTTTTAATTCGCACATTTTACATAGTTTTCCGAAGATAACTGTTATGTAAGAGAAAAAATAACGTTCGCGTGAACAAATATTTGTTATATGAATGACGGATAAAAATATTTATTTTAAGGCGATCTGCAAATTGAATTTTGATATTACACGATATGTATCATAAAATAACAGATCTATTTAAAGTATCGAAAAGAAGTTTAGGACTTTTATTACATATTTTTGCTTCCTCAAAGAGGAAGTTTTGTAACGGTAACAAAAGTTTTTTAAACAAAAAATTATTAAAAACATGTTTTAAGACTTCTGGCACGAAAATCCGTCGTTTTTAAGCAAACAAATTTTCGTGCCTGTTGGATGTGTGTGCGCGCGCGCGCGTGTGTGTGTATGTGTGTGTGTTTTATTATTCCAATTCAATTTTTAGTTTTTCTCAATAATTTTAATTGCATTTTATTCAGAATAAGTTAGAAAATAGTGAATAACAGAAATAATTGATAAATATTTGAAATGAAAAAAAGATAGAAAGAAAATACAAGATGTCGGTAACGTATTTACCAACACTACTTTACTATTTTTCTTTTTTTTTTTTCATTTCAAATTTTTAGTAATTTTTTTCGTTATTCCCTGTTGTTTATCTTATTCTGAATTAAAATAACGAAAAATATGATGTAGATATTTTGTAATGACTGCAAAATTCCATTCTAAAATTATTGTAATTTTTATTTGATTATTACAGTAGTATTAAATAAAGGCTAGAATGTATGAGATATTAATAATTTTCGAGCAATTAAAATTTAATGTAAACCCGTTAGTTTCCTTCATTTCCTTTGTTGTTTGCATTTGGTTAACAATATCTATATTGCACTTTAATATTTAAATATTACATATTCATATATTATACTTTACTATTAGTTTATATAGAAGCATAAACTCATATTCGTCCATAAAAAGCACAAAAAATATCCTTATTAAGGTGGTTCTTTCATGAATCCCTAGTCAAATCAGTGCTAAATGAAAGGGTACTTAAAATTAAAAAAACCATAGTTGAAATGTGATTTATTTATTTACAATGATAGAGATAATCAATGTATTGTAAATAAAGTGTATTTTACATGACTAAGATAGCTTTTTTAACAAAATGTCGATATTTTAGAAACAGCACAATTATTGATAAAACATTTTAATCTTTTTTGTTTCTTAACCGATTTTAATTTTCAAGGTCTCATTTTATTCCTTAAGTAATTTCATGGAGACTTGCCGAAGGAAAAATTCAAAATTATTCAAAACCACGAAAGTTATAGCCAATTGTTTATAAATTCATGCACGGGGTTAAAAAAATATTTCTTTTTAATTGACTATAACTTTCTTGGTTTTGAAGAATTTAAAAATTTCCCTTGGACAAGTCTAAATGAAATTACTTAAGGAACAAAATGAGATCTTGAAAATTAAAATCGGTTAATAAACAAAAAAGATTAAGATGTTTTATCAATAATTGTTTGTGCTGTTTCTAAAATATCGACATTTTGTTAAAAAAGTTATCTTAGTCATGTTAAATATACTTTATAATACACTGACTATCTCTATCATTTTAAATAAATAAATCACATTTCAACTATGATTTTTTAAATTTTAGGTACCCTCTTCATTTAGTCCTGCTTTGACTGGAGATTCATGAAAGAACCACCTTACAGCCAAACTGCTATGTGATATTTCAGATACAGGCTATATTAAAGAAAGTTTCAGATTTCAATATCATACATAAAATCATGTAATACCAATTGTATATATCATTGTTTCCTCCAAGAGGAAGTTTTGGGATAGTAAAAAAAAGTTTTCGAGATAATATCCGGTGCATTTGGAACCAAAATATATGTGTACACAAAGTGCATGTGTGTATACGGGCAGATCTCGGGATCTATTCGATTGATTTTGAACCGACATGGCTCATTCTGTTTTTGTTTTCTTAATTCGAGAAAAGATTTCAAATTTTATGTTCTTTTGTTTTACAGCGATTTATTATTTTTCATATTTTATTTTTTCATTTTTTTATTTGAAAGCTGATATTGTTTATATATTATAAATGTAATTGATGTAGGGTAAAATTGTTTACAATTTGAAAATTTTGTTGGTAGCTACAGTCAATTCTTTGTTATAGACAAAAAACGTGATTTTTCGCAAAAAGATTGTATCTCAAAAATAAAAAGATATTGTAATGAAATTTTTTTCTTGTATAACTTTTTTCTTGTATAAATGAAGATCTATAATTTGTTAAATTTTTAGGTGTTAATTTTGATTATTATTTGAAAAGAAAACAAAATTTGTAAAACAAAATTTGGTGGAGATGTAAAGTTTGTATAATTAATATATAAGTTCTTTGGGTAAAAGAATTGGTTCATGATTTTCAGAGATATTTTTTTACCACTTTTTTCAAATCGTAATTTCTTGGTAACGGCTTTATGTATCAGCTTGAAATCTATAGACGATTTTGTATGTGACATAGGCAATATTGTATCTAAAATATTATCAAGATCATAATTAGTTTTGGAGATATTTGATATTTAAAATTTTGGTATTTCAAAAAGTGATTTTTGTTGTTGCTTATTGGCTGACATATAAGGCTCATTTTTAGTTTTCTCATATTTATTAATAAAAACAAAACTAATTATTAATTAGAAAAATTGCACTATTCTAATTAATAATTAAAACGTTTGTGGATTAGGCCTAAATAATATAATATAATATAATTAAAAAGAATTAACTTCTTATATTTTCATTTACACATTATATTAACATTAGCAATAATATTTAAGAATATTAAATTTTGAGGTTAGAAACTTTAAACAATTCAAATATTCTTTCTTATTACGTTTTTTACTAAAAATTTCTGAATATCTTCTTAATGTTTTCTTATTTTTTCAATTCAAAACTTAAGGACTCTCCTACCTTTTGCAAAAAAGCAGCCAACAATTTAGAATTTTTGCATGTTATTCCTTAATTTAAAAGAAGATTACATGAATTTTTGAGTATTTTTCATCGCACATTTTTTGGAGAAAATAATTCTTGAAAAACGAGTTTTTAACATAGGCTCTTACGGAAGATTGAGGTTATGTGGTCTTTAAACATAAAAATTCCTTACAAAAAAAAAGCAGAAATAAAGGTAAAAAACCTTTATTTGAATAGAAAAATAATCAAAGAATAAAAATGCAGAGGGATCTTGGTCGCTTGTCAAGCATTTGGGAAAGAAGTAAGTGAAAACGTAAACAAAACGCCAGAATTCGTATAGACTGCGCGAGGAGGTGCGCGGTGGGCGGGGAACCGCCGCGGGGAGAGAAAGGCCCCCCTATACGGAAAACATTTTGCACGCATAGGGTGACTCGCCCAGTAGATGGACACCTACCAGTAGATGGACGATGTTAACTAAAATTAGTCGTCATTATTTATTACAGCAGTAAAAACAAAAATTTGTTTTTGTATTGGGAAGAGCGGTTCTTTATACAAATATTGCACGTTGTAAAATCTTTAGGAAAAGGTTATTTATTTTGAAAAAAATCATTGAATGGCAGTCTCACTGCACCGCGTGTCGACGCTCGAGATTCACGCGCGTTCTTGTATCAAAGCGAAGCACATGGATCTCAAAAAATACAGAAATAAAGACTTCTAAATACATTCTTCAGATATTTAATGCATATACATGTATAAAAGATATTTAATTTTAAGTAAATGTGTCCAACATTAAAATATTTTAAAGGAAAATAAGAAGAATTGAGGTTCATCTACTGGAAGAAATTTTAGTGTCTTGCCAATAGATGAACACATTACAGGTACATTGGAATCGCTATTTTTAAGTAAAATATAAGAATTATTAACATAATTACATGAAACATATTAAATAGCAACACTTTTATATAAGTAACTTTATGTTTTGAAGTGTAAACAAACAGTTTAGTCATTTCATTCATAACCCCTATTTTTGGTTATGTTACACGGTAAACTTGATGCATCAATATTTTTGTTTTTTTCTAGAAAAAACTTCGTAACGATGATTGTTGTATGAATTTGTTTGCTATTATATTATCCAGTTTTCATATTTATTTGATTTACAATTGAAATTGTTGTAATTTAATCATTCATCTACTGGCAGAGGGTCGTACATCTATTAGAAGAACTGTTCATCTACTGGTATTTTGAGATATTCTATAATTTAGTATTTTATTAATAAAATCAAATTATTTTTAAGCTTTTTCGTACATTTATAAGTATTTCACAAGCTTGGAATTATCAAAATCGCTTTTGATATTAGATTTAAGAAATAATAATTTTAATAATTTGTGATTAAATACACAGTTGTGCCTGAGTGTCCATCTACTGGGCAAGTCACCCTAGGGACGGAGGCTTGGCTGTGCCAGACGGTGCCGACACCAGATTTCAGGTGCCGAACTAGCGTGGTCGTCGAGTCAACAGCGCACGCTTTATGTATGTGGCGTTGCCTTGTATCAGGTAGCAGCGCCACCCATACATCTCGAGACCAGCACCCATGCGCCACGAGGCGAGCACCGACAACAATACGGGATAGTCACCGCGGCCCACAGTAAGTATAGGCACCGTATTTTTTGGTGCCGATGCAGCAGCCTTCTTTGCGGTGCGACAGGCATCGTGCGAAACAGTGTCGCTCAGCCTTACGCGTGGTGAGTTAGGGCACTAAAATACGATGCCTCTCGAGCATCGTTCATTAACCTTCAAAATGTTTTCCATACACTGAGAAAAATTTTTTGGAATAATTATGAGACGATTGGTTAAAATTACTATACTGTACGCGCAATCTGACCACAGACTGGTAAAAGTGACCTATTTATTAGATTTCTAATAATTTTTACAGTTTGACTAAGAAAAACTACAAGAAAAGTATTGTAAAATTTAACATAAAAAAGTTGGAAAAATTATTAGACAGTATAGTAAAAATCACAAGTCATAAATTTTACCAGGCAACTGGCAAATATTCTTAGACTTTATAAGAATTTTTCCTATAGAGCTGACAGAATTTACAAGACAGTATAGTAATTTTTACGATATATACAGTATATGTGCAGTGCTGCGCATACGCGCTATAAACAAAACACGAGGGCATGCGCGCTTAACTCGTCATAACCTGCAATGATGTAGCCCTAACAACTAATTTAAAACGATATAATTTCAGTATAAATAAGTTTAATTAACACTCGTATAATTAATTAATTAATTCAAATAATTCTCTATGTATTCATTACAAAATTATTTTAAAAATACGTGAAGAACGAATTCACTTTAACCCTTTAACGCTACAATTGCAGTTTTTGAGTACTCAATATTCAAGGAAGTGCCAATTGACGAAAACAAGATGAAACTTACTCAAAATTCATACCCGACTACTTTGGGGTATGTTCTTTCGATTGGTCCGAGCCAAAATTCCGAAAATTTTGAAAAAACCACTAAATTTTTAGATTTAAATAAAAAAAACAGGATTTTTTGGATACATTTTTTTTTCAAACGTTATTTTCACTTTAAAGCACCTGTTACTTTGCCACAAAACCTATCAAAATCGTGCAACTGGACCTCGAACTTAAAAAATATGGACTTCAAAAAATTAATTTCTTGTTTCCTAATTTAAAATGGCGTCCAAAATGGCGCAAAGTCAAGTTAAACCTTCATTATTTTTTAACTCACAGAGGATCAATTTTTGGAAAAAATTTTATAGAATAAAAAGTGTTGAGAATTATGTAAAAAATACGTATGAATTTTTTCATATTTTTTGGAGATGTTTTTGAGTTTTTCAAAAAAACATCTATATCCAAAAATCCAAAAAACTCGCAAAAAATTCTGAAAAAATTCATACTTATTCTTCGAATAATTTTAAGCATTTTTTGTTCTATACAATTTTTT
Organism: Torymus aiolomorphi; assembly: GCA_036365515.1. NCBI lineage: Eukaryota > Metazoa > Arthropoda > Insecta > Hymenoptera > Torymidae > Torymus > Torymus aiolomorphi. The sequence goes on along the minus strand of CM070876.1, from coordinate 39,501,663 downwards.
CCTAAAATTGATCATTATCGTTTAAAAACCATAAATATATAAAATTAGCAATGACTATGCAAATATGATTAATATTTGAATATTATTGTTTAATATATGATTTTAACACCTTTTAGCCATTTTTAACCTATAAAAATGTTTCCAATTCTGACCACGTGGAGGTAGATGCTTATCCAGAATCTCTTTTTTTTTTGTTTTTTTTTTGTTTTTTTTAATTTTTTCTTTTTATTTTTTTTTATCATTACTTTTTTATTGTAGTGCAATGTACATTTTTAATGTTTGATTATTTTAAATGAGCTTTGGTTTTTTAACTTATTATTTATGTGATTTTTCAAAGCATATTTTACATATATATTTCTTACAGTCAGAACAATATTTATTTGTTCGCACTTCACATTTAGAACCAGAGCAGTACTTTTGTTTTTGATTACTGTGCCAAGTGTGATTTAGTATTGGTTTTACTTTTGACTTATTTAGGTAAGCTTCACAAACTGTTAAAATAAGCTCCTTTTTTGTCAACTTTTTAACATTATTAGAAGCTGTATTATTCAACACAGTAGCATTCGTTATAGCTGCCTGCAATATTCTCATGAAAATGATCCAAGTCCATTTTTTAGATCTAACAATTGGCAGTACTTTGTTACAGTGCTGGTCATGAATGTCTACGCCTCCCATAAACTTATTATAGATAGTAAATGCATTCGGGAAAGGTAAATCAACTTTCTGATTTATGCTTTTGTCCACGCGTTTCACAGATGAAATTGGTGTAACACCTGCGCTTGTAGATAAAACTGATACGGGTTTCGAATCCATTACCGTAATAAAATTTATACCACTGTTTGTATCATGTTTTACTCCATAAGTACCTCGAGGTGCCTTTGCATCTATGTTATTTGATTCATTTATTCGATCCTTTCTCACAGTACCGGTTGCTTGAATGCCAATTTTTTTTAAATGAACCAATAAGTCAGGACTGCAAAATAGGTTATCAAAATATGCATGATATTGACTTAATTTTCTAGGAGAATAATTGAGAAATAATCTTTGAAGCATTTGCAATACTATACGACTTCCTTGTGCACATTTGGGTAAAACAGTAGTAGTGTCACCATTCTTGCCACAGTATACGTCAAAGTCGTATAAATAACCATTTGAACTACATAATGCCCACATTTTTATTCCGAACCTGATAGGTTTAGCTTTGATGAACTGTTTGAGGATAGTCCGTCCATAAAATTTTAACATCATTTCATCTATAGAGATGGCAGTTGTAAAAATTCCAAATTGGATACAGCGTTCTCTAAAAATATTCAACAGTTTTCGAACTCGCCAGATTCTATCGTTTTTATCCTCATCTGTTGGTAATGAATACTTTATATGAGACTTTATTTGTTCAAATTCTCTTTGGCCCATAGCTGCTGTGACTGGTTCAGCTCGTAATAAAGGATTTTTGGACCAAAAATCTCTCTGAGACAATCTTTTATTGAAAGCAGAGAATATTAGGACTCCTAAAAACACGTCAAATCTATTTGCAGTAAGTGTATATTCATTTTCTGCTGTAGCGTCAATGATATACTGTTTTACGTCATTCGAAAAATACAGTTCAAATAATTCTACATGTGAATAAGATAGTATTTGTTGTTTTTGTTTCTCAGTAAGTAAGATTTTATTAGTAAGTGTATCGTTATAGATTTTTTCACCATTTACCCAATTATATTCACGATCCTGTTCTAATTTTTTTTGAGCTGTGTTGTAACTTTCTGAAATTCTTTTATACGACTGCGATGGAAAATAAATTTTATCGTTATCTTCTTCATCAGAATCTACTTCATCATCATTGGATTCACTATCATCAAAATCAGACTCATTAGAATTAGGAATAAATACATATTCGGTAAAATCATCTGTTTCTGATGTTTCAAACTCCGCAAAATTAGCAGTTGTGGATTTTTTACAATTTTGCGAATGAAAAATAGGATGTTCAGGTTGTCTTTTAGGCATTGTGAGAGCAGAAAAAAATGTAAGAGTATTGAACTATTAATATTTATAAGAGTAATAAATTAAGCCTTATTATCAAAGAACAAAATGCTTTTCTCTAACAGTGCATGTTATTAGTGGGTGAACGAAAATAAAGTGGATTATGTAAAACGTAGGTGTGAATAAAATACATATATTACAGTAATTTATTTTATTTCCAATACATTAAAAACATCGTTTTATAAATATTTAATGTTTAAGCACTTGTATAATAGTATATTTCGACACGGGTGTGGGAGTCACAATAGTTTCGAACATGTATTTATACTGTGATGTAAAAAATGAAGAAATCGGTTATTTTTGCTAATTTTATATATTTATGGTTTTTAAACGATAATGATCAATTTTAGGAAAAAGTTGTATAGAACAAAAAATGCTTAAAATTATTCGAAGAATAAGTATGAATTTTTCAGAATTTTTTGCGAGTTTTTTGGATTTTTGGATATAGACGTTTTTTCGAAAAACTCAAAAACATCTCCAAAAAATATGAAAAAATTCATACGTATTTTTTACATGATTCTCAACACTTTTTGTTCTATAAAATTTTTTCCAAAAATTGATCCTCTGTGAGTTAAAAAATAATGAAAGTTTAACTTGACTTTGCGCCATTTTGGACGCCATTTTAAATTAGGAAACAAGAAATTAATTTTTTGAAGTCCATATTTTTTAAGTTCGAGGTCCAATTGCACGATTTTGATAGGTTTTGTGGCAAAATAACAGGTGCTTTAAAGTGAAAATAACGTTTGAAAAAAAATGTATCCAAAAAATCCTGTTTTTTTTATTTAAATCTAAAAATTTAGTGGTTTTTTCAAAATTTTCGGAATTTTGGCTCGGACCAATCGAAAGAACATACCCCAAAGTAGTCGGGTATGAATTTTGAGTAAGTTTCATCTTGTTTTCGTCAATTGGCACTTCCTTGAATATTGAGTACTCAAAAACTGCAATTGTAGCGTTAAAGGGTTAAGAGTGTCAGTATAATGTAACATATGTAGACGATTCGGATTATAAACACGCAAGTGTACGCAGTGGCGCAGTCGGTAAGAAGTTCGCCCTCCAACTAGGAGACCCAGGTTCGATTCCCCGCCCCGGAGGTTTTTTTTCATGATAATATTTATTTATAATTTATTTCTTGTGATATGTATTCATATGCGTTCTCTTGTGGGAAAGTATATAACAATTGGCTAAAAATAATTTTTTTCTGTATTTTTCGGACATTTACAAAAATTACTATACTGGCTAATAAAAATTAGTAGATGGACAGTTTGTGGTCGGATTCTAAAACTAATATAGTAAAATTTCTCTAAGTTCTTTGTAAATATTCCAAAATTCTTCTCTGAGTGTATATATAGCGTCGCCTCACCGCATGACATGATTAAGAGTCTTTAAATGTTTAAAAATCTTGCCGACTTCTAACTAATCGAGTATCATCTCGTCGGTTTAGTGACAAAAATGGACAACTCCAGCTAAAATTAAATGGAGTTGTCCGTGTCTTGCACTAAGCCGACGATCTTTACGGTTATCATTTTTTTTAATAGTGGATTTGACAACAATGAAACAGAATATATGACACTATCACAGCACACGGTATATTGTCTACAGAAAACTGCAACACAGGTTGTTTTATACACAGTTTAGTTTTAGCCAATCAGCTCAATTCTTAAGGTTGTGTTGGTTATATGACGAAAATAGTGACAAGTTGTTCAAAATTTGATAGACATTAAATATCATAAATATAAAGAGCTGTGCAAAATTTCAGAGGCTTAACGTGAATGGTTACGGAATTATTGCAATTTGAATTTAACATTAGCTTTATGGGAATTCGCAAAATTAGCAACTAAATTTAAGGCGATGTGAGTGCCACCCGTTACGGACGATGGCACGGACCCGTTTTTCTCGTTCAATTTTGAATTTTAAGAAAATATCGCTCTGGAACGTTATAGTTAACTATCAAATTTATAACGTGTCAGAGAGATTTTTTGTCAAAATTCAAAATTAAATGAGAAAAACGGATCCCTGCAATCTTCGGTAACTGTGAGGCCTCGCATCACCTTAAAAAAAAAAACATAGATGCCAGTGTCATATCTTTGAAATTGTTATCGTCAATGCATGTTAGATAAACAAGCTCCATTTTTAAAAATGTCCACTTCGAGAATATTTTCTGAAATATAACATAAAAACTGTGAAATAAGACGTACAGTCATACCAAAAAGTGAAAAGAATGAGCATTAAAATGTTCTAAAATCGATGTCAAAATTTTCTTCACAGTTCTAAAAAACATTTTACATATTTGTTTACTGTTAGTACTGTAGAATATTACTGTTTTTGACGAATTATACAACCAAAATATTTGTCTTAAATTTTTTAATAAGATCTTACGGCCAATACATCCTTAAATACAACAACCTCGCGTCAATCACATCAGCGTCAACCAATAACAAGTTTATTTTGTTCGGACTTGACCAATCACAAACGTCTTATTTTGCCTTTACTTTCCGCTCATCACTTTTTTAAGATAGGACATGTTTATTTTCATGGATATTGACGTTAGTATAATTAATTGCAGTTTTTGTACATTAATTGAATGAATTTGTTGAGCAGAAATGTTTATTCATAAATTTCGAAGATATTTAAGATTAATTTTTTTAATATTTTTTTATATTGTTTTTTTTTTTTTTTATCATAATTTCCAAGTAATGATTTGAAATACAGTTTATTCACTAATTTTAGGGATTTTGAAGTGAACATTATAATCAAATAATATGGCATGAATATATTTACAATCTATCTAGTCATTTTTAAATTATGTATAAAAATTCAATAAAATTACAGGTAGATTTTAGTGATAGATTTCGGTTAGATACGCGGTTTGAATGCGGCAATTCCTTATAAGAAGAATGGTGACGGTCATCAAAAGATTTAACATTAACGTATATTTTGATATATTAATTTTATTGTGAATATTCACAGACTAAATTTGGTGTGGCAATTATTGACATAAAAAATTACAACAAGGTATCAATACATTAGTTTGAGGGAGCTACGTGCCAATCTATTGGTAGCTGCTTTTTATAATCATGCAATCAAATAGAAAGTACTTTCAAAGAATTCTCGCCATCAATCGAAAGTGTGAATATAATTAGCGAATACGGCTCTTGGTTTAGGTGGGAGTTTGATAATTACGAAGAAAAGCGTTCTCTATACATATGGTCTCGTACACCCTGAAAATCGATTCCTTTATTTATCTAGTACATATAGCTAGTTTTTTATTTCAAATGTGTAAAAAATATGGACAAATTTTTCAGCCACCAATTAAACTCTTTTCCTTCCATCCTATTTTGTATTTATTATAGAATGAAAAATATATTCTTACCGTATATATAGAGTTAGTAAGTAAAACGAAAATCTGTTTTTAGCTGCACGGAGAAAAATGTTATAATAAATTTTATTATAAAATGTGAGAAAAATTACTATATTTTATAGGAATGGTTTTATAGGAAAATTTCAGATAAATCTGTTGGAAAATAAAGACGAAATTTGAGAACTCGCAACGTCGCATAATATCATATTAACCCCAAAATACGACATCTTGCGAGTTCTCAAATTTCGTCTTCATTTTTCAATAGATTTATCTGAAATTTGACCGGGAAATAGATAATAAGTTTGTCTATGTGCGCCAACTCTCAGAATTCAAGGAAAAGCTTATAACGATTAATCTTTAATTAAAAGCATTGTGGCCGGTATGGCAGAGATCTCTGCCGGTATAAGGCATTCCCTTAAATGATAATATTGAATAACTACAATTACACAAAAAATACTCATCATCAATGTACATAATAAAAAATAAAATGATTGAATCGAGATTTTCAAAGTTTTGCTTACTTAAAAGCAAGGCCAAGTGAAATTACGATGGAGTATATAACCTCAATTAGATCATGTGCACGCCTTGACGTACGCAGAAAGTACTATAGTTGTGGCAATTTTTACTATATTGGATAACAAAATTTCTTATGACGGGTGGCTAAAATTAAAAGAATATATTTCAAATTTTACTATATCACAGTTTTTGCTATGTTGTATAGCAATTTTTCTTTTATGTCGTAATACTTTTTAACCAACATTGTAATAAAAATTACTAAAAATGTTGTAATTATTTATATAGTTATAATAAAAATGCAGCATACAGTGGAAATGTCACACTTTTCCTATATTATATAGTAATTTTTATTATACTTATAATAAAATTTATTATAACATTTTTCTCCGTGTGTATTCAAGCAAGTTTAATTTAAAAGGAACGAAAAACAGATCGATAGTTTTATTGCTTATAAAATAATCAGTAGCATTCTCGTAGTTACAAAAATAAATAAAAGTTACCAAATGCGATAGAGAAATAAATATTTTGGTAGATTATCTGTAAAGTCGTAAATGTTACCAAAGGTTCTTTAGGTCGAGTTTTCTGTTTATCTTTCAATAACACATTCAATACACTTATATACATTGCTGAGTAAACTAAATCCAATTTTTTATCGAGTGTACATGTGATACCATTTTTAAACTATCAAATGGTGATCGGAAAGCTTTTCATCGTTGATAAATTATAGTTTTTGAGCCCATTTTCCAGGTTGTTAAACATTTCGTATAAATAAATTTACGGCAGAATATTCAACGCTTAAAATTAAAAACAATCAAAATATTTTGTTAAAATGCTGAAGCACATTTGTACTTTGAAACATTAATTTTGCAGACACTGTTTTATTAAATAATTCCTATCTAATATCAAAGAAACAGAATAATTTTTTATTTTAAAATTTTTGTTTTCCAATTTTTATATTTACATTACTAAAAGTGATATTGTTAAAGTATTATAAATGCATTTGACGCAGGATAAGATGGTTCTTTGCAAAAAGTTTTGGCAATGTATATACGTGTTTGAAATTCCGAACGTTCATAATGAACGAAATATTAACTTAAAGTTTCTAATTCTGGTTAGAATTCCCCGGAGTGTGGTTTACTGGTGACTGCAAGAGTGAGAAGTGAAGAAATACAATTATTATCCGATTTTAAATGTATTAAGTAGCCAAATTCGGCTAAATTTGAAAATGGCAAAAATCTTTCGTTCACTATGAACGTTCGAAATTTCAAACACCTATGTATATGCAGTTCTTATATTTATACCTAAATATAAAAAATTGGCTTTCTTGCAAAGAAAACTTTACTCTTTTACCTTTCCGAAATTTTGAATGTTTTCTTATTTAGTCTTAATAATGACATCGGAACGATTGAATTTTAAACTTCAAAGTACATACTTCGGCAGTTATTAACTTATTTTGAACTTCGGTATAATCTCATAATATTCAAGAACTTCTTTGTTGTAAAGTTAACTTTTTATCATTTCATATATATTTTATGAAAAAAACTGAATGAAGAAAATCAGTAAGCGTTTTATCACACCGATTACGACAAAAAGTGCTTACAAATCTGATTACCAAAAATATCAAGGTAAAACCCGATTACTCAACGACCTAACGTTTGTGTATATGGCATCTTAAAAGGATCAAAACGCGATCGATGCCGTGCGCAACAACAACAATGCACTTTTTGTTCACGTTCCATGCATTCACGAGCCTCACGAAAGTCGTGATTACCGACCCTCAAGTGTTTACTACGGCAAAAAGGCGAAAAAAAGAGATCAAGAAGAATGATGTCGTGCACCAAACCTGCATGTCTGGAATGCTCGTTATGGACTTGGATTTTTTAAATTCTTAATTATATGACAAATAATTTATATTTTCGAACATTGATATTTTTGTTTTTATTATTTATTTTGTTTTTGCTAAAATTATCTATAAAAAAATTAGTGTAGTAGATATTTAATAAATTGATATCTATTACACACACACGCAGACACACGCGCGCGTGCGTATTAGCTTTACAATGAGCTAATTAATCCGTAAAATTATAATACAATCTATTGAATAATAAAATATTTTTGTATTTAATTATCTTTCATTTGTAGCGGATTGGCTCTCCCCCCTGACGTCGTAGGATCCGTTTTTCGTGACTCGTCGGCTAAAAAGGCCCTTTCGTATGTGCATACAGTACACACATGCATGCATCTCGAAGCAGCCTTGCATGTCTGCTCTTTCTTTTCTCTTTCTTTCTCGAACTCTTCTTATTTCCCGACTGCCGCCGCGCGACTTCTCGGCCCTTTCTTACCTCTTTCTCGTTTTCTCTTTCTCCCTACGCGAAGCCGGCGCTTCTTCTCTCTCACGCCTCGAGGCACGTCTCAAGTTTTAGAATGAGAGAAAAACGCCACTACGGAGATAGAAGAAAGAAGGATAAAAACAGAGAGAAGGAGAGGAAAGAAAAAGAGGTAACCAAGAAGCAAGAAGAAAGATTTAAAGAGCAAGAAAAGAGGTTGAACAAGATATAGGGAGAATGTATTAAAACTTAAAGATTATTGTGCCAGTCTTGAAATTAAGCGTTTGTTTATGTTGTTTTATAAAAATACTACTTTATGAAATAGAACATAATTAATTGTTGAGTCATTTTTTCAGCTGAATTAAATCTGTACATTCTTCAATATTAACACTAAATATAAATTGTTTACTGCCATAAAACAAAAATATGTGCAAAACATGAGATTAAAACAATTCAGATTTTCTTGATACGCTCGTTTTTTTACAAAAATATAATTTGTATACAAGTAGGAAAAGCATTTTGGCCAACATTTCTTCTACACCCAAACTTTTGGTAAAAAATATCAACAAGAAATGCACCTATAATTTTATTATATACTTTAAAGTTATTTTTTATGATTGATTAGGTGATCTTAATGCTCTTAAATAATTATGATAAATCGAACTTTGAACCAATTAAAAACCGCTGCCAATTCATTGGCCCGTGGCTTCCTCAAACTTAATTTGCTCATTCCTTTAATTAATTTTTAATAACAAAATTTATAATTTTGCAACAATTTATGACATAATTATAATTAAATTCATTTATGAAGATTAAAAAGTATTAATTTTTAAATTATGTATAAAATATGAATAAAATAATAGGTATGATTTTTTTAAATTATGTGTGAAAAATAAATAGAATAATTGATTGTAATATTATCGTCGAAACCTTTTAAAATTCCTAAATAACCTTTACTTCAAATCATATTTTCTTTGTGAAATTTCACACATAAGGTACTTGTCTCTAGTAGTATGCCTGTCCGTATTTGTGTGCTCTTTCTGGAATTTCCGATGTAAGAAAAAGGTTCTAACCTTAAAAATAATAAATGGCTATTACAAAACAAAAGCAGGTATACGACACGTGCACATCGGCGCATAGCGCATAGCGCTACGATAATTACGATTTTAAAAGAGGATGGGTCTGAAGTTTGCATCGTTGGAATGCAACGAAATAATTTTTTACGATTGATTAAAGTTATTTAACAATAGAAATTTTATGTAAACCTTTGTTACAAAGTTATTTTATATTATAAAACACTAAATCTACACGCAAAATTAATATTATTTAGTATAAACGTGAAGTAAAATAAATTATTTTTTTATTTCGTTGGACTCCAACGTTGCAAATTTCAAACCCATAAAAGAGGGCTAAAATAGTTTTAACCTCAAATATCTTTGAAATTCATAAACGAATTCTTTTACCCTAAGAACTCTTCTAATAAATAATATACGAATTCTACATCTCCATCAAATTTCAAAGAAATTGAAACAATTTTAATGTAGTTATATTCTGCGACAACAAAAAAAGTCATTTTCAAAATTACTAAAATTTTAAATATCAAACATCTAAAAAAATAACCATATAATCTGGATGAAATTTTACACAGGTATTACTTATATCGCATACAAACTAGTCTGTAAATTTCAAGCTGATACATGAAGTCGTCATTGGGAAATTACGATTTTGAAAAAAACCGTAAAAGAATTTTAACCTTAAATATCTCTAAAAATCATGAGACAATTCTTTTACCTAAAGGATTTATACGCTAACATATAGACTCTACATCTTCACAAAATTTCAACATGATTAAACCAATTTTTGTTTTCTCTAGTTATCATACGACAAAGAAAATACAAAATACGAAAATTTTGAAAATCAAATATTTCAGAAAGTAATCGTACGATCTTGATGAAAATTCGCACACATATTACCTATATTACATACAAAATTGTCTATAAATTTGGAGCTGATACATAGAGCCGTTCTCGAGAAATTACGATTTGAAAAAAAAAGGTTAAAAAAATTTTAACCTCAAATATTTCTGAAATTTCTGGACTAATCATTTTGCCCAAAGAACTCGACCGAGAGCTATCCAAAATCTACCTCTACAAGGAATTTCAAAGCGATTAAGTCAATTTTACTCCCGTAATTGTTGGACATACAAAACTCATATTTTTCACATTTCAATTTTTTTCTCAAAAACTAGTCGACAAAATGAATTCAAATTGTTACTGATTATATCTATTTATATTCTGCATTATCATGATTTTTTTCAAGAAAATTGACCGTTTAGTTTGGAAGTTATAAGCTTTTAAAAAAAACATGATTTTGTTAATAACAAAAGAACCGTGATAGCTAGAGAAATTTTTTTTAGAAAATATAGGTATTTTAGTGCTCTTTCGAATGCTATCCATTGGATTCAAATATCTCGATCTTATCATTAAAAAAAGCAAAAATCAATTTTGAGAAAATGGAAAATTCGAAATAAAACAAAAACGCATCGGCGAATCAAGAAACGAATTCTTGATCCGCCATCACACAAAAAGAACAAAGAAAATGAGACCTGTCCGGTCAAAATCGATCGAGTAGAAGCTGAGATCCAGGCGTACACACACACACACACACACACACACACACACACACACGCGCGCGCGCGCGCGCGCGCGCACAAACGCACACACACACGCACGCACGCACCCACCCACGCACTACACACACACACATACAATCATTTTTCAAAAATCATGTATTTTGATTCCTAACACCTCGAGAAACAATTACAACATGTTTTTACAATAACTCAAAAAATTACTATCACAAAGCTTCCTTTAGGAGGAAGCAAATATAGAAAAAAAGAAAAATTTTAAGATAAAAGTTTATCTTTTCTTTCTTTCCCGTCTGTTCTTTACTTCAACTATGCATTTACTATTTCCTACTGCCTACCTTTCTCTCTGGTCTACGTCTTTGTTCATTGCTGGTGGCTTTCTTCATGTGGCTCCTTTTGTATTTCTCTGTACTCTGGGTCACTGAATTGAAGGAGCTCGCGTGAAACTCATGGAAGGAGCTTTAAAACAGGTCGGCACTACTCTCTCTCTCTCTCTCTCTCTCTCTCTCTCTCTCTCTCTCTCTCTCTCTTTCTTTCTCTGTCTTTCTCTCTCTCTCTCTCTCTCTCTCTCTGTCTCTCTCTGTCTCTCTCTCTTCCCCCCTCTTTCTCCCCTGCTTTTCGTGCGTGTGTGAAGGAGAATGAGAAAAAATGTCACAGACAGTATGCACTCTCTTTCTATTATTATTATCATCACGTACGGTTGCCCTCTACCTGTGTATCGCAGTCTTTATCTTTCCTCTTTTCTTCATTCTTATTCCTTATACTTTTTAGTTAATTTTTTCTTCGCTTTTCGTAACTTTTTGCCGCTGCAAAGGAATGAGAATCACTCACATCACAGTTCAAGAAGTTGAATGATTTGAAAAGTTAGCAGACAAAGATAAGATTTTGTTCTCCTTACTATTTGAAAAACACACCCAATGCATACAGGTCACAAAGATTACTTTTACTGGTTGTTAAAAAAAAAAAAAAGATTATTTCAAAATGAATTTTAAATTAATTATGACAAGAATCAAGTAACAGATTATTTCATCGATTTCTTAAAAGTTATATTTAAATTTAATTATATCATTTAAATCATTTACTTATAATCGCATATTTTAGAACAGCAACAAATTTTGGAGGTCAATTTGGTGTTATTTATTTTGCAATTAAACGCAATATATTTGGAAATGATTTGAAATGCGCATTGATATGAATCTCTTTGACGCACAATAAAACTACCTAGATACTATATGAATTGTGTTCTCATCCTCTGTTGTATTGTAGTCTCTGCTTTTCTGTATTTTCATGCCGTTTTGACAATCTTGTCATAAAGCAAAACTAAAAAAAAATTAATTTTAGGATTTTATCACAGATGCAACATGGTTTAATGATTTATCTTTTGTTTCATAAAAATAAAAAGAGGTGTCAATATAGCCCTCCATCTTTTTGGCATGGTGTGGTTTGTGCACATAAGAATTATGCACATATTTATTGTGCACACTTTAGCATTGGTGTATATCTATATCTATGTGTATACTCCAATGCTAAAGTGTGCACAATAAATATGTGCATAATTCATATGTGCACAAACCACACTATGCCATCTTTTTTAAGGACACACTATGTACACATACTGTTTGGGCTTTGTTCCTCTGACTTAGACCAATTAAAATGATCATGAACTATAATCAAATGCCTATTCAATTTGAAGTAAAGTAACAATGTATATGTATATAGTAGTTAAGTGACAAAAAGCGATAAGTTTATTATCAACATCTTACTATATGTTTATTCATTTTAGAAATTCTTTTTATTAGTTATTAGTAACATTATCGTTATATTATTATTAAAAATATTTAATGGGTTTCAAATGTAAAATAGATCCTTTAAAAATTGATTCGTGTCAGTATAATCAAAAACTTTTTCCATTTGTATAACTTACAGTTGGAAAAATAATGAGTTAAAAAAATTATAACACTTTCGTTTTAAACTCTATTTTATTTTATAAGCTCTATTATAAAAAAAATCATTAAAAACTGAAGAATTAATTGCAATATTCTTTGAAAAAATTATCTTATATTGTGCGCTTTGAAAAATGAAGCAAGTGCGTCGGTAAAGCGATCGATCGACCTTAATCGATTCTCATAAATTTACAAATCGATCTGACCGACTGCATGTAATGAATTGTCAGAAAAACAACTTGAGCAATGTTCGATCTTGACATGTTCAAATACATCCAAAAATATACCCATTCAAAATAACCTTTTGAGTATTTTAGTATTGACGGTAATTGGGAAAAAGAACGAACCAGGCGCTTTCTAATATTCACTTTTAGTATTTATTTTTCTATCGCAGTATAAAGCCATGGAAATTTTCTCATATTTACGTACTATTTTCTCATATTTACGTACTATTTTTTCATGCGCTGTATTCCTTGATATTTAACTGAGTTATTTCTATTAAAATTAATAGACGGGATTAACTCGACTCATTTAATTGATTTCAAATATATATTCATATAATAAATCAAGAAAAATAATGATTAATCCGCACAGTTAAAGTGGTTCTATGGGTATATAGAAATACCGATTTTAATAGGTCTCAAATATAAAATATTTTTGAAAATGAATTGATCTCATATTGAAAAGTGAAGAATGGTATAGTATAATAAAGAAGTATTTTAAGGGAAAAAAATTTTTTTAACAAAAGTTCAGTACAATAAAATAGATAGTAAAAGGTAGATATCGGTAATTTGAAAAATTATTCAACAAATCATCACTGTCTTTTTCATTTCCGCTCTTCTTTGTAAAGTTTCATTAGGAGTTATCGTGGGACGAATTAAAAAATGTTTAACCTATAAAGCTCCCTAAGGATCTCAAAGTTATGACATTAAGTAGACAATTAATAAAGAAAAAATTAAAAATGTTTATCGCAAAAACTGCGATGCAAAATTTAATATAATAATTGAATCTTAACAAATGTATTTAACAAAATTATTTAACTGTTATGTATTATAATCAATCTCTATGTATCAATCTTATATACTATAATGAATATAGTAGTTTGTAATATTATTTAGTTTGTAAGTTTCTATGTACCAGA